>OY856409.1:1270663414-1271338414 GCA_963693085.1 Alisma plantago-aquatica | reverse complement strand
CTACCACTACCACTACCTCTACCACCACTACTACTACTACCACCACTACCACTACTAGTACCACGACCACGACTACTAACACGACCACGGCCATGACCACGAGTACTACTACTAAGACACCTACTACTGTTGCTACTACTACTATTGCTGCTACAGGTACAACAACTACTACTGCTACTAGTGCTACTACCACTGCTACTGCTACTACTACTACAGCTGCTGCTACTACTATTGCTACTACTGCTGCTACTACTACAACTACTACAACTAGCTACTGCTATAACTAATAGTTGCTACTGTTGCTACTACTGCTACTACTACTACTACTACTACTACTACTACTACTACTACTGCTGCTGCTACTGCTACAACAACTACTACTGCTGGTATTAGCTGTAGCTACTACTACTGCTACTACTATTGGTACTACTGTTACTACTTCTGCTGCTGCTACTGCTGCTACTATTACTGCTACTAGTACTGCTACTGCTAACTTGCTACTTGCTACTACTACTTGATACTACTACTACTGTTACATGTCACTACCACTGCTTCTACTACTGCTACTATTGCTACTTGTTGCTGGTACGACTACTTACTACTGCTTCTTCCTGTTACTACTACTTCCTGTTACTGCTACTACTACTACTTCTACTGCTACTGCTACTACTACCACTGCTACTATTGCTACTCCTGCTGCTGCTACTACTACTGTTGTTGTTGCTACCACTGCTACTATTACTACTACTACTACGACTGCTACTGCTACTACTACTACAATTACTGCTACTACTACTGTTGTTACTATTACTACTACTGCTACTGCTACTACTAGCTACTATTGCTGCTGCTACTACTATTGCTGCTACTACTACTAGCTGCTACTACAACTACTAGCTAGTACTACTACTAGCTGCTGCTACTACTACTAGTTGCTGCTACTACTAGCTGCTGCTACTACTACTGCTACTACTGCTGCTACTATTGCTACTGCTTCTACTAGCTACTGCTATTGCTACTACTACTACTACTACTACTACTACTACTAGCTACTACTGCTGCTTATTGTTGGATCCTAGATGGGTGATTAGATGCTCTAGAGGGGGGGTGAATAGAGCTGAAAGCACTTAAATAAAACTCATTAAACCTTCAAAATATATGACAAGATAAGGTTGCTAAATAGGCAATTTGTGTGCAACTAAAACATACATAGCAAGGATGAGAGAGATTGAACATGCACCATTAGACAAGCTATTTAGAGTGGTTCCACACTTCAAACTAGAAGTGTGTCAGTCCACTTGCCTAGAGAGGTCAACCTCTAGGACTTCCAAACTATTGCACTCTTATATTCATTCATAAGACATACAATGCATGACCAAACAAAAGACTTACCTATCCAAGACAAAGAGTCTTCAACCTTACCAAGGACTTACCACACTTTCCAAGAGTCTTCGGCCTTCTCCAAGGACTTACCCACTCTTGCACAAGTCTTTGGCCTTACAGGAATTATCCACTCTTCTTGGATCTTCAGCTTTTGACTTCACCTTCACTCGGAGAAGCTTTCACCAAGGTCTTACCCACTTGAGCTTGAGTCTTCTGCCTTCTCCAAGGGCTTACCCACTCTAGCTCCAAGTCTTTAGCCTTGATCTTCACCAAGGGACGCCTTCCCTTGTTCTTCTTCACCTCTCTTGGACAAGAGAGAGAACCTTCATCTTCATGATTGCAAATGAGAGAAATGGAGGTGGTGGAAGTGAGAGCCTCACAAGATATACATGTAGGACTAGCTCTCTTATAGGTTTCCTACTCACTCTAATGGATGTAGCAAGTGATTAAGCTTAGAGAGAGAGACGAGGTTGTAGGAAGCACTCAACTATAGAATAGGAACCTCATAAAGAGTTTGCAATGAATGCTCAACCTTGGAATGAAGCCCAAGGGGTCCTATTTATAGCTGGGGATGCCTCTTAGCCTTTGGGAACACTTATGAACGAAAACTAGCCATTTTGTGGCTTGCAACGGATCTATTTTCACTTGTTGCAACTCCACAATGGCTAGAAACACTTTTATGCACTTTTCCGTATAGTGCAATCGGTCGAGTTTTAATGGGTGTAACTCGACCGATCAAGTAGGAGGCAAACCGATGTTCAAAGGATCGGTCGAGTTTGTCCTGAGGAAACTCGACCGACCATTTCAACTGGAAATGGCCTACTACCCAATCGGTCGAGTTCTGTGAGTGCACAACTCGACCGATGCAATCTTCATAAAATTGACCAAGGTTGATCGGTCGAGTTTCAGGGTGGGAAACTAGACCGACCAAGTGCATGTAATTGATTTTCAAAGATGCATTTAAAGTGCTCTAACATTCGATCTAAGTGCTCCTGATATTTTTCTAAGCTTAATTACAAGTCATACAATCATTACAAGTGATTTACAACATGATTCTAATGTATATACATCATATTACAAAAACGTGCACTTGTATGACTTTGACTTGTCTTTTCTCCAATTCGAGATGCGCAAGTTAGGGCAATTGGAGTGTGTATATACCTAATCTGAAATCACTCAAGTAGAGACATTAGATGCCAATATGTGGAATGGTTAGTCATCATCAAAACACGGGTTTAGTCAATTTGGACGTGAGTCAACATTGACCTAATTGACCTTGAGTCAACATTCTCCCCCTTTTTGAAGATGACAAACCATTCCATAAATGTATTGAAAGCATTTAAGTAAATCCATACCTTTGGAGAAACCTAGGAGTTTCAATAGAATGGAGTTCATATGCTCCCCCTCAATTGATGCACATGGAGTTATCATACTCCCCCTCAATTGATGCTATTTCTCCTGCATGGTTAGCTTTCATAACATTTATAGAAACTATGTCTTCTACTCATATATGTTCTACACATATATGTCTTCTCCCCTTTACCTTCTCCCTTTACATGAACATATTTCTCTTCTTCATGTAAGACATGCCTTCTTCCTCTTTGAAAAGAAGACATACCTTTCTCCCCCTTTGTCATTTCAAAAAGTGGGGTTATGAAGAAATAAGAGACATCACTAGTTAAAGAGAAAGGAGATAACACAAATATATATAAGGAGAGTAGAAGAGCACAGATAGGGGCTTGTCCAAGCATAGAAAGAAAAGCAAGTTAAAGCATATACTTGAACAACCCAAAAATGCAAGATAAAGTGCTGCAGAAAAACAATAAATTGCAATTTTGACCCTCAAGATGACGGAATTTGATCAAAAACCATCAGATCTCATGGAAAAGCAATGAGTCTTTCTTAGAAGGTCGTTTCTGCATAAAAAACACTAGTCTTGCACCAAAAACTGAAATTCGAGCAAGATCTGCATAAAATCCAAAAATACTCCAATTCCCACATATCATGTAGATCTATGTACCCTGCATCACAATGTTATGCAAGCAACTCAAGATAGTAGATATGCAATTTTAAGAAATAATCTTGAGCATGTATGAGATAAGAAACAAGCATAGCATATAGATGAGCAAAGAAGCCAATTATAAATAGGGTTAGAACTACATGTATATGAACTACTAGTAGATGATATCACAAGTTAGGACTACTAGTAGGATCTAGATCATAGCAAGAGATACCCAAAGATACACAAGATAAAGCAAGCTATGAGTAGATATAGAGATATATCCAAACAAAGAGATATGCAATTTTAGAAGCATGAAAGGATATAACTCACTAGATATGCATCCTTACCATAAGATGATTACCCCTATGAACCTCAAAGTTGTATCAAAAAAAGATATACACCTATAGAGATGTAGCAAGTTAGAGTACAACGGAAGCGATTTTAGACAACCAAGAGATCCAAAGAGATCATCATCAAAACCTGCAAAACAACTCAAAGCAAGTAATTGCAAGATATAGATATGCCAAATTAGAGCAATTAGAGAGATCGAGTTGTAAGAAAGATAGGCAATTTAGAACATGGCAATATGCATATATAAAGGTACCAAATGAGAGTGCCAAAGAATAAGGCTATTGGTTGAGAAAATCTAGTTGAGAGAGAAATTCTCATCCAATAAGCCAAATGTATATTCTGTGCACAGTGTTATCGGTCGAGTTCTGTGCATTGTCAACTCGACCGATGACAGCTGTTGGAAACACCCATTGGTGCCCATCGGTCGAGTTTCACTAGGGCAAACTCGACCGATAGACCAGCTGTCAAAGAGCACATATATTTCATAAAAACATATTTAAAGGCATGCTAAAAATACAAACCATATCCAAACATGTCTAAGCAAGTTAATAATGCACTATAGAAGCATTAGAAACAGTTTCTGAGCAAGAGTGTGAAGAGAATCACAAAATGCCACTTTTGACTCAAAAACCATATGTATAGTGCACACTAACTTGACAAAAACAAGTTAGGATAGGTTATAAGCAAGAGAAACATTACCTTTGTGCTTACCATTCCTTTTCCATTTGTTGTCACCCTCTACACACCTCACCTTTCTTCTTTCATGTGGATTGACAAGTCAATTTGCAATTCAATAGCTCAAGTCAACCCATTTGCAATTACCTACAAGAAGAAAGATGAAATGGTCCCCAATCATGTTTTTGGGTCCGGAGGGATTAGTTTAGCAACCCAAATCCGATTGCTTTTGGGTGCTTTCCTAAAAGGACAACAAGTAGAATAATGACCAATTTCATTGCAATAGTTGCATGTGCCCATAGTCTTGGAACTAGAGGATTCTCCATGGAATATTGGAGGTCCTTTATCTTTGTTGTTCCCTTGACTACTATCATATCCTAAACCATGTCTACCAATTCGTTTAGTAGTATAGTGTAGGATATCATTAAGATTCTTTTTACCCACTAAGAATCTTTGCAAAGAAGATCTCAAACTATCATTATCATGCTTAAGAGAAGCAATAGTAGAAGACAATTGATTAATATTATCTCTATCATGTAAAAGATCATTTTCTAAGCAAAGAGATTTAGTTGAAAGAGAATCTCTATCAATATGAAGAGTAGCAACATCATTCTCTCTATTTTTAGAACTAGAACAAGATTCATGCCCATTGATTTTAGTAAGCAAGGAGGCATTTTCTATTTCTAATTCATGCAAAACAAAATCTTTGTCCTTGTTTTCAGATTTAATAACATCAATGTCATGCATGAGAGAATCAACAATTAAAGTATGCTCTTCATTAGAACTAGGCATGAGAGGTTGAGATTATAGAAATTTTATCTTATCAAGCAAACTAGCATTTTCAATTTTAAGAGAGTCTACTTGGCTAAGACAATCATTTTTATCATTAAGCAAGCAAGAATTAGCATATTCAAGATCATCTAGTTCTATATGCAAATTATCAACAATTCTAGCAAGCTTTTTCTTTTTCTTTTTAGAAGACTTATAAGAGGCACAAATATCATGAATAATAGCAATTAAAGATTCTTTATCTAAATAGTCTAGATTTACCTCACTTGAGTCTTCACTTGTTGACGCTATAAGGGCAAAATGGCATTCTCCTTCACCACTAGAGCTTGAGCTTGATCCTTCACATGAATCTTCACTTGAGCTTGAGTTGGAGGAGCCACTTGAGCTTGAGTGCCATTTCTCCTTCTTCTTGTGAAGATGGGTCTTTTTGCCTAATGGGAAATATTCCTTGTACTGACCCTTCTTTCCACATGTGAAGCACCGGATGGAGGAGGACTTGCCTTTGTAGGATTTACCCTTGGAGTACATGGAATCTTCTTTATCTTGAGAGGATGGAGAGACTTGTTCCATGATAGCTTCAATTTGAGCCTTCATTTCAGCCTTCTTCATTCTCTTTAGCTCTTTCTTCTCTTGTCTTTCTACTTCCTCCCTCTTGTCAAGTGTAGCTTCATGTGCTTGTAGATTTCCAATGAGCTCTTCAATAGGAATATTCCTAAGAGACCTTGCTTCTTCAATAGAAGTCACCTTGGATTCCCACCTCTTGGGGAGAGTTCTAAGGATCTTTGAGTTGATCTCTCCACTAGACATAGGATGTCCTAGAACAACAAGACCATTCAAGATGGTGTTGAGCCTTGAGTACATGTTGGCTATGCTCTCCTCCTTTCCCATCTTGAAGTTCTCAAGCAACCCTTTGAGCATGTAGACTTTGCTTTCCTTCACTTGATCTGTCCCTTCATAAGTGATGCAAAGCTTTCTCCATACCTCATACGCCATCTCATAAGAAGAAATTCGGTTGAACTTGGTGGGGGTCATGGAGGCATATAAAATGTGCATGGCTCTAGCATTCAAGGTTGCTTTCATCAAGGTGGCTTCATCCCATTCTTCAATATTTGTCTTTGGTAGAATGTATGGGTTGTTCACCATTTTCCACATCTCAAGACTTGATCCTTGGATGTAGAATTGAAGTCTTCTTCTCCAATAGAGGAAGTTGCTCCCATCAAAGATTGGAAGGCTGGTTGAGAGTCTCCCTCCTAGGTAGTCACCCATCTTCTCCTACTTGTTGAAGTATGCTTAGAGAAGACCCGCTCTGATACCACTTGTTGGATCCTAGATGGGTGATTATATGCTCTAGAGGGGGGGTGAATAGAGCTGAAAGCACTTAAACAAAACCCATTAAACCTTCAAAATATATGACAAGATAAGGTTGCTAAATAGGCAATTTCTGTGCAACTAAAACATACAAAGCAAGGATGAGAGAGATTGAACATGCACCAATAGACAAGCTATTTAGAGTGGTTCCACACTTCAAACTAGAAGTGTGTCAGTCCACTTGCCTAGAGAGGTCAACCTCTAGGACTTCCAAACTATTGCACTCTTATATTCATTCATAAGACATACAATGCATGACCAAACAAAAGACTTACCTATCCAAGACAAAGAGTCTTCAACCTTACCAAGGTCTTACCCACTTTGCAAGAGTCTTCGGCCTTCTCCATGGACTTACCCACTCTTGCACAAGTCTTCGGCCTTACAGGAATTACCCACTGTTCTTGGATCTTCAGCTTTTGACTTCACCTTCACTCAGAGAAGCTTTCACCAAGGTCTTACCCACTTGAGCTTGAGTCTTCTGCCTTCTCCAAGGGCTTACCCACTCTAGCTCCAAGTCTTTAGCCTTGATCTTCACCAAGGGACGCCTTCCCTTGTTCTTCTTCACCTCTCTTGGACAAGAGAGAGAACCTTCATCTTCATGATTGCAAATGAGAGAAGTGGAGGTGGTGGAAGTGAGAGCCTCACAAGATATACATGTAGGACTAGCTCTCTTACATATTTCCTACTCACTCTAATGGATGTAGTAAGTGATTAAGCTTAGAGAGAGAGAGGAGGCTGTAGGAAGCACTCAACTATAGAATAGGAACCTCATAAAGAGTTTGCAATGAATGCTCAACCTTGGAATGAAGTCCAAGGGGTCCTATTTATAGCTGGGGATGCCTCTTAGCCTTTGGGAACACTTATGAACGAAAACTAGCCATTTTGTGGCTTGCAACAGATCTATTTTCAATTATTGAAACTCCACAATGGCTAGAAACACTTTTTTGCACTTTTCCGTACAGTGCAATCGGTCGAGTTTTAATGGGTGTAACTCGACCGATCAAGTAGGAGGCAAACCGATGTTCAAAGGATCGGTCGAGTTTGTCCTGAGGAAACTCGACCGACCATTTCAACTGGAAATGGCCTACTACCCAATCGGTCGAGTTCTGTGAGTGCACAACTCGACTGATGCAATCTTCAGAAAATCGATCAAGATTGATCGGTCGAGTTTCAGGGTGGGAAACTGGACCGACCAAGTGCCTGTAATTGATTTTCAAAGATGCATTTAAAGTGCTCTAATATTCGATCTAAGTGCTCCTGATATTTTTTTAAGCTTAATTACAAGTCATACAATCATTACAAGTGATTTACAACATGATTCTAATGGATATACATCATATTACAAAAACGTGCACTTGTATGACTTTGACTTGTCTTTTCTCCAATTTGAGATGCGCAAGTTAGGGAAATTGGAGTGTGTATATACCTAATCTGAAATCACTCAAGTAGAGACATTATACGCCAATATGTGGAATGGTTAGTCATCATCAAAACACGGGTTTAGTCAATTTAGACGTGAGTCAACATTGACCTAATTGACCTTGAGTCAACACTTATAATACTACTGCTACTACTAGCTATTGCTACTACTGTTGCAACTGCTACTACCACTAGCTACTGCTACTACTAGCTAGCTATTGCTACTCCTGCTACTACTAGCTGCTACTACTACTACTACTACTACTAACCGCTTCTACAACTACTACTGCTACTGCCACTACTAATGTTGCTACTCTTGCTACTGCTAACTTGCTACTGCTACTACTGTTGCTACTACTACTTATCATTACTACTGCCTATTACTATTACTGTTGTTGTTACTGTTGTTGCTACTGCTACTACTGCTACTGCTATTACATCTACTGCTAGTGCTAGTGCTACTGCTACTGCAACTGATGCTAGTACTACTACTACTACTACTGGTACTTCTACTGCTACTGTTACTACTACTACTACTACTACTACTACTTCTATTACTGCTACTACTACTGCTGCTACTACTACTTCTACTTCTACTGCTACTACTGCTGCTACTGCTACTACTGCTGTTACTGCTACTACTACTACTACTGCTACTTCTATTGCTACAAATACTGCTAACTTGCTACTGCTACTTGTTACTTCTACTGCTGCTACTATTGTTGCTACCGCTGCTACTGCTACATGCTATTGCTACTGCTACTTACTACTATTGCTACTGCTACTCCTACTACTACTACTGTTGCTACTACTCCTACTACTACTACTGCTGCTGCTACTACTACTGTAGCTTCTACTGCTACTATTGCTACTACTACTACTGCTGCTACTACTGCTGCTACTACTACTACTACTACTACTACTGCTGCTACTGTTACTACTACTACTGTTGCTGCTGCTACTACTGTTACTACTCCTATTGCTACTAGTACTGCTACTTCTACTACTGCTGCTACTATTACTCCTACTCCTCCTCCAGCTACTACTACTACTGCTGCTACTGCTACTGCTACTACTAATACTACTTCTACTACTGCTGCTATTACTAATGCTACTGCTACTGCTACTTCTACTACTGCTACTACTACTACTGCTACAACTGCTGCTGCTACTACTGCTACTCCTTCTACTGCTACTGCTATTACTACTACTACTGCTGCTACTACTACTGCTACTGCTACTGCTATTGCTACTGCTATTTCTATTGGTATTGCTACTGCTACTACTACTGCTGCTACTACTGCTACTGCTACTGCTGCTGCTACTGCCTGCTACTACTATTACTACTTCTACTACTACTGCTACTACTCCTGCTACTCCTACTACTCCTACTCCTGCTACTGCTGCTACTTCTACTGCTTCTACTACTACTCCTGCTGCTACTACTGCTGCCGCTGCTACTACTACTACTACTGTTGTTGCTACTACTACTACTGCTACTGCTACTAGGTGATGTTGCTACTACTACTAGCTACTGCTACTACTGTTTCCACTGCTGCTTCTATTGCTATTGCTACTGCTACTCCTCCTCCTCCTTCTCCTCATCCTCATCATCCTCCTCTTCCTACTATGAATGCCAGGATAATGGGTACAAGGATCTTGTCTCTGTAGACACATTTAGGAATGTTTTTACATTCCCTCTTCTATCCTATTTTATCACATGGATTCAATTGATCTTGTTTCATGTTAGTTTTGGTGGTAAAACCCATAGCCTCGATATCTCTTTCTTCTGATTCAACTTCATTTCTTCAACTGTGGTTTACAATGACCTCCTTTACATTCTTGCAATTATAATTCAACCTTTAGAATAATTCTTCTTTTCTCTTGTTAGCATAAATCTTTTCTTAAATTTTTCTTAGTATAAGTTTCAATTACTTACAACTTTAATTTTCTTGTTCTAGTGTAGTTAAACCATCAACTCCAGATCATTACTTTTTGTATCTTTTTATTTAAAAGTGTTTGGGTAAAAATTCAAGCCTAAAAACTGTCTCTGGATCGACCTTTTCTACACAAAAAAATTACCCTAATTGGTTGTTTTGTCATTTTAAAAGGATAAAATCTACTATTAACCACCTAGTTTTGGTGTGCGAAACTACATGTATCAAAATAGAACCATTGTTGGAGACAAAAAATTATTTCTCGAACCCCAAATTTTTTTTTGAACAATTTTTTTTCCTTTTTTTCTTCCTTCCAAGTACCATTTTGAAAGTGTTACTCCTCTTTCTACCGAGTTTCCATTCCAGTAGTATGTTTTTCCTGCAATCGATTATATTTGGTCAAATTATAATTGTGCATTCGACGTCGGAAAAATGTCGATCCTACACTGCCAATTTTTGATTTAGAAATCAAAAGAACATTGCATCATTTAAACTGACAAAATCATTTTAGCATGGACAAGGAGGAAGTAGCATGTAGGATTGAGAAAGAACTTACTTCTCAAAGTAAGGCCATGATGGCCAAGCGTGAGGCTCAAGAAGCCACTTCGTGTGCTACATACATGGCCAAATGAGAGACTCTCGAAGCCTCTCAGAGGGAGGCAGAAAGACAAAAACAATTAAAGGACTTCTTGGTCCCCAAGACGGGATATGCACAACACCCTGTTGTTCCACCTGACATCACAACCCCTCAATTTGAGATCCGCACCTAGTGGATCACCATGCTTCAAGCCAACCTTTTTTTGGCAACAAAGAAGAAAGTTTCCAAGGCCATCTCTAGTGTTTCTCTGATCTTTGTTCCATACACAAAATCCCAAGAATTTATGAGCATGCTATTTGGCTTAGGTTGTTCAAATACTCTCTTTCAGGGAAAGCCAACGGTTGGTACAATGCCATCGAGGGTGAAGAGTGTGTCACCACTTAGGAGGCACAACAAACCAAATTTTTAGACAAAGGCTTTCCTCCTTCCCTTACTTACAAAATTAGGGGATAGATCCTTCTCTTTTCTATGGCCCCAAGTGAAATACTAGGAGAATCTTGGGAGAGGTTTAAGGATATTCTTTGATGTTGCCCCCACCACAACATTATCCAAGCTCATCTCATCAAAAAATTCTACTGTGGTGTTGGCAAGGACACCAAACAATTCCTTGATTCCATATATATATGGAAGAAATTTCATGTTTCAGACCCTAGATTATGCTTGGGGGAGTTCTTAAACGTGCTTCTGAAACTCAAGCATGTTGACGAACCGGTGAGGTCCTCAAGGTAGCAAAGGTTGAAGAGAGCCCTAACATAAAAAATATTGTTAAAATCATTAAGCTAATAGCCTTAAAATAGGATCACTTGGAATAGTCTTTTGGTGCCTATGAGAGAAGAGAGGAACCTAAACAGGTGAAAGCTGCATATTCTCTTTGAGGGATTTCCCAAGGGTATGATAACTCTACCCTTAAATATAACTATCTCTATAATACTCCTATGAAGCCAGAAGTAGGAAAACAAATGGAGGACCTCAACTCCATTCACAACATCCCAGGTCAGGCATATTACAACCCTTGCCAACCCAGAAACCACCCTGGATTCCAATATGGGAACCCATCAGGTGCTGAAAAAGCTTCCCAATTTTGCCCCTCAGCAAAGACCCCTTCATCCTCAAGCCAACAATTTCCCTCCTCCAGGCTTTCCATACAACAAAAATTAGTGGAAATTTGGGAATTGAGGAAATTACAAGGATAATTTCCAAAATTGTGGGCCCTACCAAGGGAAATAATACCAAAATATGAACTAACCACCTCAGCCTCAACATAACACCCCTACTCCTCTATCTGACAGTGATAGGATAAATTCTCCTGAGCAATGAATCCTTTCTACGAATCAAATCCTCCCTTCCCAATAAGCTCATCAAAAGGCAACTGATGCTCAGTTGTTCCAATTCTTCCCCCAACACAAACCCCCAACCGGTACCTTTGTTGATCAATAAAAAATAACCAAAAGTATCTTGAACAACTCAAAATTATTTCCACCCATTCAAGAAAAGTACATACCCTCCCCTTGTGTAGACAAAACCCATGTTGTACCCTTGGATTTTGAAGATGAAGACACGGTGATCATTGCAGCTCCACCTTCACCAAAACACACAATTCCTACTATTGAGATCCTACAAGTGGAGTTTGATGAGCCTGAAATCCCAGTCAACAAGCCTCTTCCTCTGTACCAAGCCCACCTAAACCAAACTAGGCTTGATACTCATTTTGTGAAATTCAGGTAAGCCATGAAAAAAACACATGTGGATATGCCTTTCTTAGATGATCTTGTTGACATGTTTGCCTGGTCCAAGTATATGAAAACTCTATTGACTCAGAAGTATGCCATATAAGAGTATGAGATAGTTAAACTTTCTAGAACCACCTCAGACATCATTCAAAGAAAATTTCCAAAAAAATAGAAAGACACTGGTTCTTTTGGGATTGGGTGTTACATAAGTGATAACGCTTGCAGAAAGCCTTATAGATTTAGGTACCAATATCTCTATCATGCCTTATAGTCTTTCCAGGAGATTAGGATTTGTTGACATGCTTCCTACTGCCATGACCATCCAGTTGGCAGACACATCCATGACAAAGCCAATGGTATACCTGTAAGGGTTGGGAAGGATGTCTATATTTTTTATGACTTTGTGATCATGAATTTAAAAGAAGATTTATGTTACCCTCTCATCTTTGGCCTCCCCTTCTTGGCCACTTCCCTAGCCTTAATTGATATCGAGGCTGGAACCATCCTTCTACTCCTTGGAAGATAGACTCTAGAGTTTAAGGTGTTTGAAAGAATGAGAGGTCCTAGCCTCCAAGAAGCGGTATACCTTCTCGATCATGTTGATAAGCTTTCCCAATTGAGATAGGAATCTGAGTTACTTGAGGATCCCGTCCACACTACCCTCATGGTCCCTTTTGATTGTGGGTATGAATATGAGCTACTTGATCGATGTAGAATTCACTTAGATAACTTTGAAGAAGTTTTTGATGAGGAATTTGAGGACCTTAAAATAGTCTCTCTTATGGAAGAGAAACCTGAACCCCCCTAAGGCCCCAAAAATGAAACTGCTTCCTAAAGGTCTTAAATATATTTTTGTTGATGAGAAAAAAATTTGTCATCTTATCATTAATTCTGATCCTACTCACGACCAAGAAACCAAGCTCATGACTGAGCTTAGGAAAAGAAGAGCTGCCCTATGGTATAAAATGGCTGATTTGATAGGGATCAACCAAGCTATTTGCATGCATAAAATTCCTATGGTGGAATAATACAAACCATCATGTGACTCTAAAAGGAAACTCAATCCAAATATGAAAGAGGTTGTCTGATTGGAGGTTACAAAGCTCTTGACTTTATGAATCATATACCCCATCTCTGACACCCCTTGGGTCAGTGTTGTTCAAGCAGTCCCCAAGAAAGGGGAAGCAGTTGTTGTGAATAATGATAAGGATGAACTAATCCCCACCTCCATAGTTACAAGATGGAGGATGTTCATTGACTATAGAGAACTGAATAAGGCTACTAGGAAAGATCACTTACCCATTCCCTTCCTGTATCAAGTACTAGACCGCCTTGCCCATCAATAGTATTTTTGTTATCTTGATGGCTATTAAGGTTTATATTAGATCCTGATCCATCCTGACGTCCAAGAGAAGACAACCTTCATATTCCTTTTTTTCACCTATGCTTCAGGAGAATGCCTTTTGGGTTTTCTAATTCCCCAGCTACCTTCCAGTGGTGCATGTCTCATATCTTTGCTAGGTTGACTGAGACTATGATGGAAGTGTTCATAGATGACTTCTCTATTTATGGAGAATGTTTTGACTCTTTCCTTAGACATCTATCCCTTGTTTTGGAACGTTTTGAGGAAGCACACTTGGTTATAAATTGGTAAAAATGTCATTTTATGGCGATAAAAGGGATTGTCTTAAAACATAGGGTTAGTAATCATGACATAGAGGTTGATAGAGCCAAGATTGAGGTCATCACCATTTTCCCTCTACCTCTTCGGTCATGGACATATGTTCCTTCCTTGGGAACACTACATTTTATTGGTGATTCATATGTGATTTATCAAAAATCTCCAGACCTCTCACCAACCTCCTCCAAAAAGACACTTTCTTTGTTTTTGACAAATCTTGCATGTCCAGATTTCTTTGTCTAAAATATGCCCTCACATATACCCCCATCATTCGAGAATCAGATTGGGCATTACCTTTTGAATTAATGTGTGATTGTAGTGATTTTTTTGTTGGTGCCATTCTTGGTTAGCGTGTTGACAAAAAGCATCATGTGATTTACTATGAATCCAAAACTTTAGATGATGCCCAATAAAACTACACTATCACCTAGAAGGAAATGTGAGTCATAGTCTATGACTTTGATAAATTCTGCTCTTACTTAGTCTAAGGTGATTGTCTACATGGACCATGTGGTCATTCAATACTTAATGACCAAAAAGGATACCAAACCTTGTATCCTTCATTGGATCCTTTTACTGCAGGAGTTTGATTTAGAAATACTTGACAAAAAGGTTATGAGAATGTTGTAGCTAACCATCTTAGCCGCCTAAGCCCTTGCGATGATGATGATATTCCTATCAATGACTCTCTACCTGATGACCGATTGTTCAAGGTTGAATCCCAATACCCCTAGTTTGCTGACTATGTTAATTATCTTGTAGTAGGTGTCCTACACCCTGATTACAAAGGACATACTAAAGCAAAAAATTACATGATGTCAAAAACTATTGTTGGGATGATCCTTATCTTTTTAAGTTGTGTTAGGATGGTCTCTATCGCATGTGTGTTACTGAAGAAGAGGCCCACAACATTCTCAAGCAATGTCACCCTAGCCCCACTAGAGGGAATATGAGCTCTCAAAAAATGGCCTGAAAGGTTTTACAATATGGGTTCTTTTGGTCTACCTTGTTTCAAGACTCTGATGAATTTTTCTTGACATATAATCAATGCCAAAGGACTGGGAACATTTCTAAGAAAGATCAAATGCCCATGACTTCTTGGTAAGAGATAGATATTTTTGAAGTTTGGGGCATGGATTATATGGGACCCTCTCTGTCTTCTTGTGGGTAGCAATATATTCTAGTATTTGTGGACTATGTCTCCAAGTGGGGTAGAAGCTATCCCTGCCAAAACTTCTAACTCTAGATCAGTTCAGAAACTTTTCAAAGACATCATCTTCCCCAGGTTCGGGTGCCTTGCACTGTGATTTTAGATGGGGGATCACATTTTCTTGAGAAAAGTTTTGAAACCATATTGAAAATATATGGAGTCCACTACAAGTTGGCCACCCCCTACTACCCTCAGACTAGTGGCCAAGTTGAAGTTTCAAATCGATAGATTAAGTCCATCCTAGAGAAAATAGTAAATCACACTAGGAAGGATTGGGTTTTGAAAATTAATGATGCCTTGTGGGCATACATGACTACCTACAAAACACCTATAGGTAATGATGCCTTGTGGGCACACAGGTCTGCCTACAAAACACATATAGGCACCACCCCTTTCAAATTAATTTATGGAAAATCTTTTCATTTACCTATAGATTTGGCACATAAGGCTAACTAGGCTATTAGGAATCTAAATATTGACTTATCTGCAGTAGTAGAAATTGTTTTCTTCAAATGCAAGAGTTAGACGAGCTTAGAATGACCACTTACAAAAATGCCAAAATTTACAAGGATAAAACCAAACTATGGAAGGATGGCCATATCAGGCAGAAAGATATCCAAGAAGGTGATTAGGTCCTTGTTTATAATTCTAGGCTAAATCTCTTTCTTGGGACACTCAAATATAGATGGTATGGACCCTATCTTGTTAAGTGTACCTATCCACGTAGTAATTTTCTTCTCTAGGATAAGGTGCATGGATAATTTAAGGCAAATGGGTATAGGCTGAAACAGTACATTAATGTTGACTATTTTTATCATCTGAGGCACATAAAGTCTCTTTACTTAAAGATCTTGACTTAAAGTATCCTCCACCCCCTCCCAATCCCAAGCCTAAAATGGCTCCTTGACATCTTTGTGTCGGTCCTTCGACATAAAACTAGGTACTTGTTGGGAGGCAACCCAACTTTTCCATTATTTTGCATTTTCTATTAAATTGTTTTAGCTAACTCTCTTCTTGTTTACCTTTTATCCCATTTTTTCATAAAAATAATGGCTCTCTCTAACAAAAGTTGTGCACCCCCACCCTGTGAAGTGAACAAATCTTATAAGTGAAATGATCATTTCCCCATTAAGATGGCCATTCCATATCTGTGAAGCAATTTGAATTTCAAATGATGTATTGCCACCCATGATGATCCAAACAGTTGTTTCACCCTCTAAAATGATTAGTTTGAAGATCATGAATGCATGACTCAAATGTGTAGTTACCTCAGGAAGCAAACCATCTCGAATATGCAACCAATGGGTTGCATCCACCAAACGATCAGCTCATTTGAGGAATTTGTCCTATAAATACTTCAAATGGGGGAGGTTGATTCAAAACTCAACCAAATTCTCCCCCCCGTTTCCCTAGCCACTGCTCGCCTTCTTCCCCTTCCAACAACGTGCATAGAGTGACATAGCTTGCTCGTAGCCTTGAACCGGCCATATGGGTATCCCATCTGGCTACTCTACCCCTCTAGATGGCCGTTTGGCACATGAGCCAACCACTCTTCCTCTTCCTCATGCATTAGTCACACCTTCCCCTATCTCGTGACTTCGCCAATCCAACCAACCACACTGCCGCCTTGACAAACATTTTGGAAGCCAATAACCGTTATTCTCTTTCACCTTCTCCGTTCTGCCCACCCAACCACCACTTCATCAATGCCAGTCGGCCATCTCAGGGGTGATTTGGCCGTTCTGAATTTAGACAAGCTTTCTCACTTCTAGAGGCCTCCATATCTCATCATTTCACCCATGCACCACCCATCTCATGTGATTGCCTTACTCATCAGGTGAAATGGGTGGTTGGGTCTACCAAATAGGCATTCTACGACACTCATACTAGTTGATACATTGCCGCCTGAGCATCTGACTTTTCCAAATGACCATCTTGCAAGTTTAAATGATTGTTTTAGTCTACCAGACGGTTGTTTGATCCCTCCACCAGCACCACAATCATGTTTGAAGGAAGATCCAAATGTGGCCTATTCGACCACTTTCACTAGGGCAAGCATCCCACGAGGTAGACTGCACCCCCCTCGAACAACCTCAACACTCTACCTTAGGCCCTAGAGTAAAAATCTAGGAACGCACCATCGATTTTCCCCCTGATATGCCTTAGGAGATGATCCACAACATCAATGAGGTCAACGAGCTCATCCATGAGATTGAGGCAGGTCAATCATCTTGACATGATCCATATTCCATCTTGCCTCACCCCTCACACATAGCCCTGATTTAGGGAGGCTATGCTCAGTTCATCAACACAAAACATTATGATAGGTTCAAAGACACAACTGCAATTGGCTTCTCACTCCCACGATGGTCTTGCAGTGCTACTCTTGATGCACTCAGAATCAGGGGCACCATCATTGACATATTACTAAAGACTCACACTCTTCATTTTCCTTACCGCATCACCTCTGTGTATATTGATCTCACCCTCAAATTCATCGCTACCTAATGCCAGTTCCATAGTTTGTGGCGGAATTCCATCTTCAATGCTTGAATTTTTTGAGATCTCTATAAGTCCTCTCACCTCCATGATACTTGATAGGGGTGACTACTGGCTCTCTCATTGCATGGAGTGTTACCACGATATCTACCCTGAAAATTACAACATGGAGAAATTCTGGGCAAATATCACTGGTCTTCTGCCCAAGCTACCCAATGGACCAAATCCTTCAACATCCACAACCCAGTAGTTTGATATCTTCACTGCATCTTGGCCCGCACAATATTAAGTAGGTAAGGCACTCAAGGCATAATAACTCTTCTTGAGTTGTACACTTTGTGGTGCCTTATAAATGGCATTCCTTTTAACTGGGGGAGTACCTTGATTGATCAGCTAGCCATGCAGGCCCTCTGAACTACTTCTTCAGCCACATAGTGACCTACATAGTCTATTTTATGGGCTACACTCACATCGCTTTCCTGTCACTTGAGCTTAAGAATCACATGATCGACCTTCCATACTTGAAGGGATGTAAGTTCATCTATTTTGGTGTCACCGATGTCTACTATCTACTTTTCAAGGATGCCAATGTCATCCTCAAGCTTCCCTGACATGCAAGTTTTCCAATGCAAACTTGGTCTTTGATCTGACCGATCTGCATGTGCACATTCAACAATTCCTTCTGGAGTATCCTGACCCACATGACTTCCTTGAGCCAATCGCGCATAGGAGGAGTGTTCCATTGAAGGCACATGGTGATGCAACTGGCCATCTTCCACCACTATCTCAACATCACACCCGGAGGCGTACTGGATATGAGGAGGGCCCTGACAAGCCCTATGGGTTCTACAAGGTCCACAATCATCTTGATAAGATCTAGGGCGAGCAACAACGGCCAGGGCCACCAGCTCAACCACATGTATTTCATGCAAAGTTCTTAGGACTCTTAGCATGTGGATGTGGGCCACTACACACCCATAAGACCACCATATGAGGTGTACGAGTCTCATCAGGCCTACACAGATTCCAACTCCCATATTTGGGGAACTACTACTACAATCCGCCATCTTCTTGTTCTCATCCAAAGCCTCATTATCTACCGATAGAGTGATATTCTTCCCTCCATTTTAGGTTTAGGATTTGCTCAAGATAAGAAAATTTCTAAGTCTAGGGTGTAGCTGTGTGGTACGTGACATTTCCACCCTCCTATCTTTCCTTTTTCAGCATTATGTCTTGTTATTTCATTTGGTACATGTAGTTTGCTTTAATTTTTTGCTCAGTATTTTGTAAGATATTGACCTTTATCTAGTCTTCCGATATGAATCAATATCCATCAGTACCCCTTTGAATTTAGTAAAATCTTATTTGCAAAAAAATTACAAATTTCCATGACAGAAACTGCCATGTCACTTAGGATCCTAAAACTAGCATCACTCCTTGGAAATGTTAGCAAGTTGTATGGAACCGATAAGAGCTAAACATAAATTTTCTCTATTTTTAATTGTGTATTAACTTGTCATAAATCTTATATAATGTGATTGAAAGGAAAAATCTATCTTATGCAATGACACTCTCTGAAAAAAGGGAAGTTTATAAATACAAGAACAATCCCCCTCCTCTGTCAAAGAAAACACAAAGAATCACCTCCAGACAAAAATCTAAGTCTGGAGTGGCATGATTGTGACCTCAATTCTTCCAAACCCCTCATATCTAATAGGGGTGTACCATCAAAAGATGCCAAAGAGCACACAAAAAAGTTGTGGTCAATGTAACCATAAGTCCATTAATAATTATATCTGGAGTTGTATAGAGGATGAATCATTTCTTCTGCACTTCCTTCATCTTGTTCTTGTGTAAAACTCACAAAAAGAAAAGAATTTTGGAGTGTCAAAGTAGAAGTAAGAAGAAACACGTGTCTCATAAAGTCTTGATTTAGAAACACGATATGAAATCTATTTTGATAGGGAATTTGTAACTTTATCTTATGTGGTTCTAGGAGATTGGGTTGCGTGGTCAAATAAGGATTTTAGGAACAAAGTGATGCTATAAGGGTGAGGATAGACATGTTGCTATTGTAAATTGGAACTATTTGTGATTTTATTTTCTTGAGGAAAAGCAAAGATTCAACTTTGGGGTATTTTAATGAATGTACATTCATCCCATTTTTGTATATATCTTTCATAGTCTTTTTGTAAGAATTCATATCCTTTTTGCTAATTTTCTAGATCTAATTACAAATTGCCAACTTTTCACCCTATGATGCAATTTCTTATTATTTTCCTTCACATATTGCAGTTTTCACCTTTAAGGGTAAGAGATGACCTTTCCTACACACAAATTAATCGATCCGCTGAGCCAAAAAATTGGTTCATCCACCAATGATGCCAAACTTCATAGACCCAAATCATATGACCTTTCCTACACACAAACCGATTGGTCCACTGAGCTAAACGATCGGTTCATCCACCAAGGATGCCAAACTTCATAGACTCAAATGAGCATCTCACTTTCCTGACACTTTCTACTCACCCTCGACTCAACCTTATAATTCTCATTGCCCTAGCAGTGAATTGAGCATCGTAGACTCTCACCTCATATATTGCCAAACAATCGACTTGTTAGTTCCAGAGTTTCAATCTATTCCATGACTAACCACGTTCAATTAAGGCACTGCCAATAAATCTTAAGGTTTCTCAATGAGTCCGCATGCACAACTGTGCCAACTGGGCATCTCACACCTCAGACGGCAGGCTCAAGGATTGCTTCCTAGCTAAGAAATGTTCAAATCAGTGTCTCCATCATAGAACTAGGGTTTTGACTTGCTGTTGAAATGATTGGTGCCACATCACCATCCAACCGACTGGTTTGCCTTGTGAAATGGTCATTTCACACCATGTAGATAGTTCAATTCAGCATTAGTTCTTTCTCTTTTTCTTCCCCCCTTAAGTGTTTTCTCCCCCTCCTTCCCTATAAAAGGAGGGGGGGGGTTCTAAAGAAGGGGATCCAACTTTTTGTACTTGCACCTTTGTTTTGAGTATTGTTATTTCAATTCATGTGGAATTTTCTATTTCTTTAATATAGTAGTAATCATTCTCAAGATTTGATTCTCATTATTTTGCTTTTTAGCCTTCTTTAGGAGCAAGGAACTCAGAGTGAAGGCCACTTTAATTGTCACTATCTGAAGATCCTTTAGATCTTTCTTTCTCTAGTCTATGGCCTTCTCTCTTCCTTCCATTTCTTTTCCTTCCTTTGTTATGGCTAGCGAGTAGTTATCATATAAAGGCGTGGGGGGTAACCCCACATCCATAGTGTTAGAAAGATTGGTTTTTCCTATATAATTTTATTTGAAAATATGGCTTTTGGTTTAGAATAATCTCGTGATTTAAATGAACTGTTCTCTCTTTTGTATCAAAATTTAGTTTTGGGGGATGGGTTTGTAGAACCTAAGGCTCAGAACAACTAAAATAAATTCATAAGGATTCAGATGTGAAAATGAAAATATCCTTATTGGGAAGATCAACTAGGAATTGTGAACACCAAGACCAATGGGCTCACAAGGAGCTTGTTTTTGTAGACACATTTATGAATGTTTTTCACATGGCCTCTTCTATCATGTTTTATTGCATGCATTCAATTGATCTTGTTTCACATCAGTCGTGGTGGTAAAACCTATTGCCTCAATATCTCTTTTTTCAAATTTAACTTTGTTTCTTCAACCGTATTTTTCAATTTCCTCCTTTACATTCTTGCAATTTTAGTTCTACCTTTAGAATAATTATTCTTTACTCTTGTTAACATAACTCTTTTCTTGAATTGTTCTTAGTGTAACTTTCATTCACTTGCAACTTTAAATTCCTTGTTCTAGTGTAACCAACCATCAACTCTGGACCTTTACTTTCTGCATCTTTTCTTCAAAAATGTTTGGGTGAAAATTCAATCTTAAAAATGTTTTCCATGGATCAACACTTTCTATACTAATAAATTAACTTGATTAGTTGTTTTTCCATTTAAAAAAGGATAAACTCTAGGATTAACCACTTAGTTTTGGTGTGCAAAATGACACATATCAAGTAACACCTAAATGGAGTATACCTCAAGGGTGCCATTTGGTTTTCAAGATGAAGGCCAAGATGGATAACCTAAGAGAACAAATTGGTTGCAAAGGTTTTCAAATAAGTTTAAAGTGTTGAACATAATGTAATCCCTTTTTCCAATTGTCATGCTTGTTATTATAGTTTATATGATTCATGAGATTTGTCATATGGAAATATAAATAACATTCCTCAATAGGAATATTAGAAAGGATGTGTATTTGACACAACCTAATGTTTTTATAACTTCATGAATGCAAATAATGTCTATAAGCTACAAAGTTCAATTTAGAGGTTCAAACAAGCATATCAGAGCTGAAATCTTTGACTTGACAATATAGTCACAGAGTTTGACTTGATTCAAGATAAAAGATGATATTAGTTATTACAAATGATTAAGTAGGAGCATATATGAATATTTCACATATTTATGGAGAATAACATCTCAATACTGTAAGTATCGAGATGTAACATGGAAAACACCTTCAACAATGAAGAATTAGGTGAATCATCCTATGTGATAGGAATTGAGATCTATGGGGATAGTCCTAGAAAGTTTCACAACCTAAAATGAATACATATATTCGCAGATGCTAAAAGGGTTCAATGGGGAAGGATTCAATGTGAGAGAATATGACCATGATTCATGGGATTAGCCTCTCAAGAACCTCGTGTTCAGATTCTTATGAAGAATGGAAAGGCATGAGTAAGATGCCATATGCACCAACAATTGTATATATCATGTATTCTATATAATGTACTCATCCCATAGTCTTGTATGTATTAGACATGACAAGATTATATTAGTTAGATTCCAATGAAAGTCATTGGAATGTCATTAAGAGACATCCATTAGTACTTGAGAAGCACTAAGAATTAGTTTCTAGATTACATCAACAAGGAAGAGTTGGGTGTAAGGGTCACACCAATGCAAGCTTCCGGAAAGACAGAAAGTCATCAAAATATAAAATATGTTTAATTTTAAGAAAAGAGTTGTAGGTTGGAAGGGTTCTGACCTATAGACCATTATTTGAATTCTATAATAGAAGTCAAGAATTTTGTTGTTATGAACATAGGAGTGGGTACTATATGGACCTAAAAGATCATATGGATGAACATAAAGATGGTCCAACCATTGAAGACGCAACAAAAATATTGTGACAACAATAGAGCTACAAGTTTGGCAAGGAATATTTGATACCATATTATGACAGTTCCATCTTAGACAACATGTCGTATAGAAAAGATATGAGAACATGCAATATATGGACTACATGCAAAATATTGCTAAACTTCTAGATTATCACTTGCACAACATAAACATGATGGAC
Source organism: Alisma plantago-aquatica (assembly GCA_963693085.1). NCBI lineage: Eukaryota > Viridiplantae > Streptophyta > Magnoliopsida > Alismatales > Alismataceae > Alisma > Alisma plantago-aquatica. The sequence continues at coordinate 1,271,315,350 of OY856409.1, read as the reverse complement.
ATGTTTAGATCACTAAGAATAAGATTCTTTAGTGATTGGCACTAAGTGCAAGTGGGAGTATGTTGGTATGTATGCCTAGAGAGCCAATCATATGATGATTGTGATGGAATATCTTATATAAGAGTTTATTAATAATAAAGGCAATCTTCCAACTTATTTTGTTTCACTCAGTTATGAGACAATGAGGAAACATAATGAATGTCTAAAGAATGACATAACTCAATGACATATGTCTTCAGGTTGATGATTTAAACAATGAGATCATACAAATATTAAGAGTATGTACATTCTTATTATGTCCCTAGTTGGATGTTACTGTGGAAGGCTTATAGATAATGGTAACACTTAAGACTAGAATGTGTGTTGGTCAATGATGGAATCTCATCAGTCATGATATATGTGATATCAAACCAAGCACATAGATACTTTTTAGTGAATAATGTATCGAATAGACCCACCTTTAGAGTGACACATGAAAACTACAATTGGTTGTCATAGTCATCTCTCATAATGAAGGTGGTGATTGTGGTTCTTAGACCTATAATCACTACACTCATAGTTCAGTGTACTTTGACATCATCCACCGTAATCATGAATAAGGGTTGCCATAAAGGTAATGATCAGGTGCACTATGACACATGGGGATGACTATGAGTGATGTAGATGGGATGTGTTCCTCCTATTGGATTTTGATATCCAGGACACTTGCTAAGAGAAACTGAGAAAAGCATGTGCATACACAATAGAATCAATATATGATATTGAGGTCACATATATCTCAGACAGTCTGGTCTAGTTCAATGAAAATGGATTGAACATTGAGAGGATGACAATTCCATGACTTGAGTTCGTTTTGGATATGAGAGACAAAGAATTAGATAATCATTGTAACACCTGACACAGATTGTGAAGTCATTATCCAACTTTCCATTTACTTGGGTAGAAATGATGTGTGACTAGACACCAATCATTTCTTGTAATATCATAAAATGGTTATGAATATTCACTACAAAAGTAACATGGAACCTATAGGGTTACAAAAAAAGGATACACTTGGAATTGGAGTTTATTCATGAATGATATTTAATTTAATTGTTAAAGTGTTGAGGTATTCTATTTAAGCAATGAATTAACTAACTGGACTCCCAACCGACTGATTCAAGTATTGAACCAACTGGTTAGAGTGTCAAGTTGATTGCAAATTGCATTGGTTGAGTTTTGGATGAACCAGGCCATGAACCAACCTGTTCACATAGTCAACCGATCGGCTCAAGTTTGCTAGTTGACTATTTTGCAGAGTGAAATGCCCTTTTCATGAACCAATTCAATTGCATCAAGGAATAGTACTGACATCATGTTGTGAACTATTTGGATTAGAGTTTCTATACAATTGTGATTGTGAAACATGACAAAATGACTGGCTCAGTTGGTGAACCGGTCGACTTTCATGCCAACCGATCAATTTTCCTATGAGCTGAGTATTTTGCCCATCGCATGTTGTGAATTGTCGTGAAATTTTGGTCCCTTCTAGTCCCACTTAGTCTGGGAACCCTAACTGTAACCCTCCTATAAATAGAGGGGTACTGGGGGATTCTAAGACACAACTCAATTACCTCTAAAAATTATTTGTCTTCTCTAGTTTTTCTAACCAAGAGAACCTAAGAAAGTCCTACCTGGTAAGGGGAGGGATAGCAAGGGAGAACAATTGTGGGAGAGTAAGTTGGTGACTAGTACACCAATAGAAGGGACAACTCCTTCCTCTCTGTTCTAGTAGAGAAACATGAGTTCTAGGCAGTCTGTGTGGACTACTCTGGAGGTGTGGATCTTTTCCCGCTAGGAGTACAACATCAACCTACTATCTATGGTGGAGACCAGGAGCTACTGTAGATGTCGTCCGAGTGCAACTAGAAGAAAGTTTCACAACTTGAACGAGGGATTAGTCATTATAATTTCTCCAGGACCATGTATGACCTCATCAAACCATCCTTTCCATTACATAGTTGTTGACATGATCCACTGGTTCATGGGGAATATGGACATAATTTCTTTTGTTTCCGCTACCTATCTAATGTCATATTTCCCTACATCACTATCGCTTCTAGTTAGGTTACAAAGGAGCGGTCAATGTAGAAGTTGCGGTGGAGGCTGGTTTTTACTACTCAACTGGACATTCAAGGAGGGAACTGATGGAGGCTTGCAAATTAGGCCTTAGAATTGCCAAAAATTATTGAGAGGAGAGACTTCGTCCTTCTATAATGGCAGCCGATGAGAACTAGGGTAACTGTAGAGATGAAGACCCACACACATTACACGTGTCTCAATTCCTTTTTTTATTTCATCGAATGCCCTTTCATCTAGTCTATTAATACCATTACATCATCAATATCCATAGGGTGGATCAAAGTCTCAATTAACACAAAATATTTAGTAGATTTTTATGACAATGTATTTTAAATTATAAGATGATTATACTTTGGTTTATCAACTCTAGATGACATATTTATTTATCCTCATAATTATATCACATATTAATAATGATTTTTTAAGATATACTTTTGTGCAATTCCACTCCTAATAATGTGTAATTGGGTTAAACGATAAAATTTTGATAATTGGGTTCAACTACAAAAATGTGGATCCCTAATGAGGTGAGTCAATTAAAATGAGGTAATATTACATTTTGGCACCTGGATTTCAAGACAATTCAATGAAGTGTAATATGGATAAAGATTTTGCAAAATTGGTTTTATATTTGAGAGAATCATTTATAACATCTCAAAATTGAATTTAGTATCAAAATCTAATATATTACATATATAGATGGTATACATGTTTTCACCTACTTGAATACATATGTTATTAGACATGGTGGAGTATTTGGTCATTGTAATTTTCCAGAAGTCTTTAATATAGTTGGTGTTGGTAGGTGTGCCCATAGAGACAATCATATGATTATTATAATGACATAAAATGTAAATGATTTGACTAATAATAAATGAAAGCTTTCAATTTATTTTGTATATTTAGTTTTGAGATAATGAATAACATAATAAATGTCTAGAGAATGATATTACTCAATGGTGTATGTCTTCAGGTTGATGACCTGAAAAATGAGATCATTTGGATGTTACGAGTAAATACATTCTCATTATGTCCCTGATCGGTTGTTGTTATGGAAGGTTGATAGACAACAATAACACATAAGATAGGAGTGGGAGTTGGTTGATGACGATGTTGGTATGTATGTCCTGAGAGCCAATCATGGGTTGATTTGTGGGATACATTAAGATTGATTTGATAAACATCAAAGGCAAGCTTCCAATTCCTTCTGGTTCAGTCATATGAGATAGTGATATAACAGATTGAATGTCTAGAGAATGACAGTACTCAATGATGTATGCCTTCAGGTTCAGGACCTGAACGATGAGATCATACAGATGCTAAGAGTTTGTACATTCTTGTTATGTCCCTAGTCAGATGTCATTGTGGAAGGTAGATAGACAGCAATGACACACAAGACTAGATTGTGGTGTTGGTTGATGACAGAATCTCATTAGTCATGATATAGAGATATCAAACCTAACACATAGGTACTTGTTAGAGAACAAGTGTACCAAACAGACCCACCGTGAGTTTGACACATGGAACCATGACATGGTAGTCACAGTCAGTACTCACAGTGATGGTGGTGAGTGTGATTCTTTGACCTGAAATCACTACACTCAACACATGTCATTGGGAACACTTTGACATCATCAAACACAGTCCTGAAACATGGGTTGTTATAAAGGTGATGATTGGGTGGCTTTGACACATGGGGCTTCTGAGGGGTGAGTGACAGATATGGGATTTGTCCCTCCTGAGGGAGTTTGATATCCAAAGCCACTTGATGAGTAGGATTGAAATAGGCATGCGTAAGCATGTGTGAATAAATATGTGATATTGATGTCATACATATCTCTTCCAATCTGCTCTGAGATCAAGAAAGTGAATGAACATTGATAGGATGACTGTTCCATGCCTCGAGTTCATTCGGGATATCAGTGACAAAAGAATTATACATTCGCTGTAACACCATTCACGGATTGTAGGATTGAAAGTTGTTCTCCAACTTTCTTTTTCACTTGGGTAGCACTGATGTGTGACTAGGCACCGCTCTTTGCTTGTGAAGTCATAAGTGTTATGGACTTTCACTGCCAATGTGAAAAAGGACCTGCAGGGTCACACACATAGGATTTAACCTGGAAGAGGAGTTTTGTCCACAAACAATGTTTAGATTGATTACTAAAGGAGTTTAGTAGTTTACTTAAAAACTCAATTAATTGATAGCTCAAAATCATATTGTTCAAGGTGTTGGACATATTGATTAGAGTATCAGATTGATTGAAACTGCAACTGACTTTTTTTTGCACGATCTACACTCCCAACCGATCGGCTGATGTGATGTACCGATCGGCTCAACTTGGTGAACCGATCGGCTCAGGTTGTGAGTCGATCGGCTCACGGTCAGGGTGAAATGATTGCTTCAAGTGTTGAAATGATCGGTTCAACTGATGCAACCGAGCAAGTTGGGAAAGTAGGATTGGTGAGAAATTTACCTTCGTTTCACTTGCCCAATTTGATTGGAACAAGGATTGGTATTTGATACCAATTAGAAACAAAAGATGGAAAGTCAATCGGGAACTGATCAGGACCACGAACTGATCGGTTCACATGTGAACCGACCATTTAATGGATCCCAACCGATTGGTTGAGGTGTCAACCGACCGGTTCAGGTCCCCAACCGACCGTTTTAGTTGTGAAACGTTCGGTTTAGGTTGCGAGTTGGTTGTTTTGTGGACAATCTCAAACCCTTCTACTCCTGCTTTTAGTCCCGGATTTCCCGGGATGGAGAACCCTGTCCCATGACCCTCCTATATATATAGGGGTATTGGAGGCTTCTCAGAAGACAACCCAGTGCAACCAGTTGCTCTGTGAAGTTGTCGTTCTCTCTAGTTTTGGTAACCGAGAGAGAGCCCGAGAAAGTGCTACCCGATAAGGGAGGCACAGCAAGGGAAAGACAACTGCAGAAAGCAATTGGTGGCAGGAGAGTGTGTTGGCGACTAGTACACTGACAGGAGGATGTGACTCCTCCCAATTCCTTGTGAGACAAGGAGATTGGAGTTCTAGGTGGTCCATGTGGACTACTTCAAAGGTGGGAGGTTTTTGCCGCTCGGAGGACAACTGTCAATCCCGACAGTCCCGGTGAGACCAGGAGTCGTCAGTCCCGGTGCGACCAGGAGCTGCACAGACACCGTCCAAGACCAGAGGTGAAGATCGTGCAAGGCGTGAGGTATTGTCGCCGAGCAAGCCTCGGTACAAGGTATGATTCCACAAACCATCCTTTCCTATTGTATATACATTGACGTATTTCCTTGTTCTGGGTTTGGGGGAGAAAATTTTTGTTTCCGTTGCCTTCTCTGCCTCCCCTAAAACCCAACAGTGGTATCAGAGCCTCGTCAACTGCTCTATACTTTGGGAATATTGATATGATCGATTTTGGGTTCTCGTATTTATTTATTGCATACGATGCGAATAAAATTGGCTTTGTGCATGTCCAATCCTAAATCCACAAATCCCAATTTACATATATGATATGTATTATGAATGCACTCGATACACGTCACCCTTAAACGAGTTTTGTGGTGGATGTATAGCGTGGTTATGGCAAATAAACCCTATTTGTGTATGGTTGTATGTGGTTGCTTGCATCTCGGTCTGCGCACCGATCTTCCATCTCCTATTCCTGATGTAACTCGAAATAATTCGAGATTTCTTTCCTACCTTTGCTCCCCTCGAATGTAACTCGAGGTTTCTCTTTTTACAATGTAAAATAGGATAGACTTTTATTTCCTATTATGTCAAAGAACGGAGGACATCCTGACGATAGCTGAGACGATCGGTTCAAGGCGTGAACCGATCGGTTGACGTTAGAGACGATCGGTTCAAGGAGTGAGCCGATCAGTTGATGACCAGTTTGAGGAGCGAGACGAGCGTGTGGCAGTCATGATGAGATGCACGACGACCAGGTGAACCGATCGGCTGGTGGCACCCAGCCGACCAGTCTCATGGCGATCCGATCATTCATGTGATGAGTTGATCAAACCCAGAAAGGCAAAGCACAGAGTTCATCTTGTACAGGTTGCATGTGATGTAGACCTGGATGACCGTGATTCCGCTTGACTCTAGGAATCACATTAGGATGGCCATAATCATCGCTTTTATTGTTTCACATGTTTTCTGTGGGATATATCATTTATATGATACATACTATATATTGTGGTGATTGGATATGTATATGTATATAAAAACCAAATACCTCATTAAATATTAAGTTTTAGATGTCTTCCAAATGCGACACACGTGAAAAGCTTGATCGACCAAGTGTGGGCACGCCCAAGCATGGTGCACCGTCTATCTCGTGGAAGCGTGAAGGATGGATATGTGGGTCTGCCCAAGCAGGGTGCATATTCATCGTGTTTGCTTTGGGTCGGACTTAACAAGGTGACCTAGATAGGATCTAGCACCTTGAGGCATGGAGATGATCATGGCAAGGAGTTGTGACATCTTATCAAGAGTTTCATATGATACAATTGGCAAGAGTTGCCTGCTTGAGAGATCTAAGTTGTGGGTGACAGCCCAAGTTGGTCCATGACTTAGAGGATTTCAGGATCTTGCCCACTAGAAGGTTGTACGCTGCAATCTTCCGAATTGATGGTGAGGGCTATCACTTTGAAGTAAAATTGTGAGAGCGATAATTAATTAAAGGCCTAATTATGTCGTCAAATTTTCAAATCAATCAAATAAGTCAAAAATGAGTTTTTGGACTAAAATTGCATATTTTCCTTTTGTAGTACAAATGACAACAAACAACAATCACTTTTCTTTGCGACCGGTCCTTGAAAAGGACAAGCTAAATGGGACAAACTTCCACGAGTGGTATAGGACATTGAGAATTGTTCTCACTCAAGAGCGAAAGCTCTATGTCTTGGATACTCCAATTCCAGAGGAACCTGCCCCTAATGCACCAAAGGCAGAAAGGGATGCTTACAAGAAGCATTCTGATGATGCCATTGATGCAAAGTGCTTGATGTTGTGCTCTATGAACCACGAGTTACAGAGACAACATGAGAACATGGGTTGCATTGAGATGATTCAGAATCTCAGGAACATGTATGAAGATTAAGCATGACAAGAGAGATACAATGTCTCAAGGGCACTGTTCAAGTGCGTCGTGACAGAAGGAGATCCAGTTGGTCCTCACACACTCAAGATGATTGGGTATATGGAGAACCTAACAAGACTGGGATTTCCACTGAGCCAAGAGTTGGCTACTGACGTGATACTGCAATCGTTGCCAGAATCCTACAGTCAGTTTGTGATGAACTACAACATGAACAACTTTGATAGGCCACCGTTAGAGTTGTTGGGCATGTTGAGGACAACCGAGATACAGATGAAGAAGGACAAGCCTAAGTCTGTGATGGTGATCATGAGCATGAAAGGCAAGTCCAAGCACAAGGGCAAGGGCAAGGGCAAGGGCAAGGGCAAGGGCAAGGGCAAGGGCAAGGGCAAGGGCAAGGGCAAGGGCAAAGCTAAGAAAGGTTCTGATGCTAGCCAGGAGCCAAAGTCGTCTTCAGCTCTCAATGCCAAGGGAGGCGTGACCAAGAAAGGAAATTACCACCATTGTCAAAAGCCAGGACATTGGAAAAGGAATTGTCCTCTCTTTCTAGAAGAACAAAAGAAGAAGGAGGCGACCGATGTCTCTACTTAAAGGTGTCCTAAAAGTAAACTTGTAACATTTTTGAGGTATATGATACCAAGATGTAAAGTGTAAAGCACTCATAATTGGGGCAAATGTTTCTGCCATAGATAGGAGTAATTTAGTTTATTTTCAGCCTAAAAGGCATGTAATACAGTTATGAACTGCTATTTCATATTTGCCAATAGATAGAAACACTTTATTTTTGCATAGTGTATGACAATGATGGCAATCAATAAAGAGATGTTTCAATTTCTAAAGATATGATCTTTGTGGCAATGCCTTTTTTATCTTGTGGTATTTGATATGCATAAGATAAAATGATACCTAAAAGTTATAGATAACTCAAACAATCAAATTAGCATCAATCATGAGAAATTCATTTCTAGTTTCCATGTGATGGATAAATCTAGACTCTTTTGGTTAGAGAACTAGTAAGAGACATGAATATCTTGGACATGATTAATCAATCTTCACTAATGGTAGTGGGAGAATGATTATCCTATTAGGTATGATACATGTGATGTATTTACATACCTATTGGAACAAATGCTAATACTTCAAATGGTGTTTAGAGAAATACCAATATGAATATCTTGAAGTGTTCAAGATTATCATAGATGTAGTGCAAATTTGGTAAAGTGTTAATTCTTGATGAGATCAATGAATGAAATACTTGGACCAAATGTTTGAGATCCTTTTGAGTGATTATGATAGTGTATCATAGTGAACTCATGATTAAGGCATGGTGATGTCTAAATCAAGAAGGAATCATACTCTAAGGAGTTAGAGAATGATTATCAAATAAAATAATACCCCACACTAATAAAGGACATTGAGAATCACAAGGAGTTGTGAGTTCTTATATCCTTAACAGATACACCTCAATTGTCTATGTGATGAGTCAACTATCTAGATGAATATGAGGAACCGAATTTTGAGTTATGGTTTATGACCATTACATCCTAAATGACATCCATGTAAACCATAAGGTATGACCTTGATGGTAGCACCCATTGCAATAAAATCCATAAGTACGAATAAGTCTTAAGTGTTAAGACACATGGATAACATTTTGAGAAGGATGATGCTTGTTGATTGCAACTTAATGACTAAGACATTTGGCATATGGATACTAAAATTGCATTCCTATGAGGAATAAAATAAGGATGTGTACGTGACACAACCTATAATGTTTATGAATCCACTAATGCAAATGAAGTCTATAAGTTACAATGGACTAATCAATGTGATTGATTGAGTACAAGCAACTCAGAATTGGATCTTTACTTTGATGATATAGTCAAAGGTTTTGACTGATATGCCAAAGATAAAGAAGGGATCTGTGATTTAGTGGGAGCGTATTCACATTCCACATTTTGAAGTGAAATGGAAATGTTCTAGAATGGAAATCTAAAAGTGGAAATTATCTTTAAGGAAGATAGAGATGTTTCCTATGTGATAGGAATAGAGATCTATAGAGATAGTTCTCAAAAACCTCTTGACCTGAAAAGAGAAAGCATACATTGGCAATATGTACTGAAGGGTTCAGTATACACAGATTTAGTGGGAGAAAACTTGTCTATGTTATATGGAGTTAGTAACCCAAGGCCAAGTGTCCAATTCTTATGAATAATGGGAACACTAAGAATAGATATGGATCTATCATGTATGTAATCATCCCATTATCTTGCATGTATCGACATGGCAAGAACAAAATGCATTCATCATCGTGTATGTATGACATAGCAATATGATCTGCTCATCCTGATAACTCGTATGTGAGACATGACGAGTGGATGTCTGTCTACTTCCAGTAAGGGTTACTGGAATACCATGAGAACTTGATAAGTACTTGGGAAGTACTAGTTCTATGGAGATAAGGAAGAGTTCAATGTAAAGAGTTACATTGATGCGAACTTCCAAAAGGACAGAAAATTAATCGCAAAATATATATAGGATATATAAAAGTGAAAGTTTGTTGATAATTGGAAGTGTTCCAATAAAACCACTTAAAAGGAAATGCCGAGTATCTATGTATTGGAAAACAACAGTGGATACAATATGGATCTAGAAGTTCATGAGATGAACTTATAGATATTCTGCTCATTGATGACAAGTATGGAATCCTTGATCATGCAATGTGGCTAAAGGTTAGCAAAGGAATACTAGATCGCATATTATGACAACTCCATCTCATATGTGTGACGTATAATGAAGAGATGAGATACATGCAATTTATACTGACTTTGGAAAGGTGTTTCCATTACTCACTATGATCGCACTAGAGCAAAGTAACATGTGGGACATGTTTAACGATCACTATGAATATGATTCTAGGGTGATTGGTTCACAGTGCAAGTGGGAGTCTGTTGGTATGTATGCCCTGAGAGCCAATCATGGGATGATTGGTGGGATACATTAAGATTGATTTGATAAACATCAAAGGCAAGCTTCCAATTCCTTCTGGTTCAGTCATATGAGATAGTGATAGAATAGATTGAATGTCAAGAGAATGACAGTACTCAATCACGTATACCTTCAGGTTCAGGACCTGAACGATGAGATCATACAGATGCTAAGAGTTTGTACATTATTGTTATGTCCCTAGTCGGATGTCATTGTAGAAGGTAGATAGACAGCAATGACACACAAGACTAGATTGTGGTGTTGGTTGATGGCAAAATCTCATTAGTCATGATATAGAGATATCAAACCAAACACATAGGTACTTGTTAGAGAACAAGTGTACCAGACAGACCCACCGTGAGTTTGACACATGGAACCATGACATGGTAGTCACAGTCAGTACTCACAGTGATTGTGGTGAGTGTGATTCTTTGACCTAAAATCACTACACTCAACACATGTCATTGGGCACACTTTGACATCATCAAACACAGTCCTGAAACATGGGTTGTTATAAAGGTGATGATTGGGTGGCTTTGACACATGGGGCTTCTGAGGGGTGAGTGATAGATATGGGATTCGTCCCTCCTGAGGGAGTTTGATATCCAAGGCCACTTGATGAGTAGGATTGAAATAGGCGTGTGCACGCATGTGTGAATTAGTATGTGATATTGATGTCATACATATCTCTTCCAATCTGCTCTGAGATCAAGAAAGTGAATGAACGTTGACAGGATGACTGTTCCATGCCTCGAGTTCATTCGGGATATCAGTGATAAAGGAATTATACATTTTTTGTAACACCATTCACGGATTGTAGGATTGAAAGTTGTTCTCCAACTTTCTTTTCCACTTGGGTAGCAGTGATGTGTGACTAGGCACCGCTCTTTGCTTATGAAGTCATAAGTGTTATGGACTTTCACTGCCAATGTGAAAAAGGACCTGCAGGGTCACACACATAGGATTTAACCTGGAAGAGGAGTTTTTTCCACAAACAATGTTTAGATTGCTTACTAAAGGAGTTTAGTAGTTCAATTAAACACTCAATTAATTGATAGCTCAAAATCATAGTGTTCAAGGTGTTGGACAGATTGATTAGAGTATCAGATTGATTGAAACTACAATTGACTATTTTTTGCACGATCTGCAGTCCCAATCGATCGGCTCATGTGATGAACCGATCGGCTCAGATTGGTGAACCAATCGGCTCAGGTTGTGAGTCGATCGGCTCATGGTCAGGGTGAAACAATTGCTTCAAGTGTTGAAACGATCGGTTCAACTGATGCAACCGAGCAAGTTGGGAAAGTAGGATTGGTGAGAAATTTCCTTTCATTTCACTTGCCCAATTTGATTGGAACAAGGATTGGTATTTGATACCAATTAGAAATAAAAGATGGAAAGTCAATCGAGAACTGATCAGGACCACGAACCAATCGGTTCACATGTGAACTGACCATTTCATGGGTCCCAACTGATCGGTTGAGGTATCAACCGACCGGTTCAGGTCCCCAATTGACCGTTTCAGTTGTGAAACGATCGGTTCAGGTTGCGAGTTGGTTGTTTTGTGGAAAATCTTGAACCCTTCTACTCATGCTTTTAGTCCCGCATTGCCCGGGATGGAGAACCCTGTCCCATGACCCTCCTATATATATAGGGGTATTGGGGGCTTCTCAGAAAACAACCCAGTGCAACCAGTTTCTCTGTGAAGTTGTCATTCTATCTGGTTTTGGTAACTGAGAGAGATCTCGAGCAAGTGCTACCCGATAAGGGAGGCACAACAAGGGAAATACAAATGTAGAAAGCAATCGGTGGCATGAGAGTGTGTTGGCGACTAGTACGCTGACAAAAGGGTGCGACTCCTTCCAATTCCTTGTGGGACAAGGAGATTGGAGTTCCAGGTGGTCCGTGTGGACTACTTCAGAGGCGGGAGGTTTCTGCCGCCCGGAGGACAGCTGTCAATCCCGACAGTCCTGGTGAGACCAGGATTCGTCAGTCCCGGTGTGACTAAGAGCTGCACAGACACCGTCCAAGACCAGAGGTGAAGACCTCGCAAGGCGTGAGGTATTGTTGCCGAGCAAGCCTCAGGACAAGGTATGATTCCACAAACCATCCTTTCCTATTGTATAGACGTTGACGCGTTTCCTTGTTCTGGGTTTGGGGGAGAAAATTTTTGTTTCCGCTGCCTTCTCTGCCTCCCCTAAAACCCAACAGACAGAGTCTCATTAGTCATGATATGTCTATATCAAACTAAGCAAATAGATACATGTTAGAGAATAGTGTATCAGACAGACTCACCGTGAGACTGAAACATGAAATCCATCTTTAAAGAAGTCATAGTCATCTTTCACAGTGATGGTGGTGGTTGTGGTTCTTAGACCTGAAATCACTACACTCATCACATCTTGTTGGGTACACTTTGACATCATCAAAGGCAGTCCTAAAACATGGGTTGTTATAAAGGTGATGATAGGGTGACTTCAACACATGGGGACTGATTGTGAGTGATAGAAATAGAATTTCTCCCTCCTAAAGTAGTATGATATCCAAGGCCTCTTGATTAGAGAGACTGAGAAAAGTATAAGCATTCACACATGACTCAATATGTGATATTGAGCTTACATATATGTCATGCAATCTGCTCCAGTTCAAGAAACAAGATTGAATAATAATGAGGATGACTGCTCCATGCCTCTAGTTCAATTTGGATATCAGTGATAAAGGAACTATACAAACACTATAACACCATACACAAATTGTAGGTTGAAGTTGTTCTCCAACTTTCCATTTACTTGGGTAGCAATGATGTGTGACTAGGAACCACTTATTGCTTGTGATGTCATAAGTTGTTATGGAAATTCATTGCCAAAATAATATGGAACCTATAGGGTCTTGCACATAGGAACTCAGCTAGAAGAGGAGTTTGATGTTGAATGATGATTCAAGTGATTACTAAACTATTTAGGTACTTAATTCATGCAACAAATCAGCTGACTAGAGTGTCATACATTCAGTTCAAGTGTTGAGTTTGCCTTTTGGAGTGTCAGGTTGATTAAAATTGAATTGGCTTAGTTCTTCCTAAATTCAGAAGTGATATGACCATTTCACATAAGAGAGACGATGGTCTCATGGTCAAGATGACTGTTTTGCAAAAGCAAGATGCCCAGTTCGTGGAGAAATTTGAGTACATCAAGGATTAGTGTTGACATCATGGTGATCATTAATTGGATTCGAATTGGCAATTCAAGTGCAATTGAGAAACATCATTAAACAACTGTTTCGCTTAGTGAAACAACCACCTCGTTTGCAAGATGACCATCTCGTGTGTGAGATGATCGTCTCGGTTATAAGACGACCATTTCAGCGCACAAATGTAGTGAAACTTCCAGAATTGTTGTGAAAATTCAAGATCTTTTCGTCCCTTTCACTCCCGCATAGACTGGGGACCCTGATGCTTGCCTCTACTATAAATAGAAGGGTACTAGGGGCTTCCCAGAGCACAACAAAAACAATTGAAAATTAGTTGCTCTGACAGTTGTTGTCCTCTCTGGTTGTGGTAACTAAGAGAGCTCGAGCAAGTCCTACCCAACTAGGGAGGGATAGCAAGGTAGAGAACAACTGAGGATCATTATTGTGTGAGAGTAGGTTGGTGACTAGTATACCAGCTGAAAGGACAAATCCTTGTCCATTGTAGCAGGACAAAAGGAGTTCTAGTTGGTCCATGTGGACTACTCTAGAGCTAGGAGTCCTTTGTCTACTAATAGGAGGGAAACATCAAATCGCAGTCTGGGGCGAGATTAGAGGAGATGCTACAGTAGTTGTCTGAGTCTGTTATTCATGGAGGAGCATTCAGATGAATCTGAGTGTAACCAGGAGTGACATAAACACCATCCAAGATAGAGTGTGCATCTACATTGATGAGGATTGTTATTGGACTTGCTCTAGGACCAGGTATATATTCATGAAACCATCCTTCCCATGCATAGTTATTGACGCGATCTGCTGGTTATTGGAAATATGTCAATAAATGTTTTGGTTTAGCTGCCGATTAGATGCCATATTTCCCTACAGTGGTATTAGAGCCACGCCAATTAATTTTGTTTTGGGATAATCAATATGATTGGATTTTTGGTTTTATCGAGTTTATCTATTGCATGCGATGCAAATATTTAAATTGGTTGATGTGCACGTCCATCTTACCATAAAGAACCCAAATTAATATATATATATATATATATATATATATGATATAATATATATGCAATTTACTGTCACCATAAAATCAATTTTGATGGTGGATGTGAAGCTTGGACATGACCAAAAACCCCAAATCTATGTGTGCATGGTTGTGGTTATTTGTTCCTGTTGCTAATCAGTCTGTGTATCAAGCCTCTCTCTCCATTCCAAATGTAAATTAATTCTCTTCTTCCTATTTCCCCTTAAATGTAACTCGAGGTTTTCCCCATAAATAATGTTATAGGAAATAGGATAGTTTTAATTTATGTTTCGACATGAAATATTAATCTGCACAAAGACAAAACAACTAGCTCATGAGACGATTTGATCGACTAGAGGACCGAGGAGGACAGACAACATGTTGATGAAACGATTGAATGGTGGCCCAATCGACCAATTTGAGGTGTCCAGATGTTGCTTGGACTTGAGAACTAGATGACCAGTTCAAAAGAGCTCAATCGAGCGACCAGGAGGCAATTCGTTTGGTTCAAGATTTCAAATGATCAACCCAGGTTGGTTCAAGCATGGATCTTCACCAACAACAGATTACATATGATGTGGATCATAGGTGGCAATAATTCCTTGTGGCTCCAAGGAATTACATTATTATGGCCATAACCATCACTTGTTTGTTTTATTTATTGCATGTTCTCACTTTGGTTATCACATGTATATGATACATAATATATATGTGATGATTGGATGAAGTATATGTATTTATATATATACACACACACACTCCCTCAATTATAATATCAAGTCTTAGATGCTTTCCAAAAGAGGCACACATGAAAATATTGATCAACTAAGAGTAGGTTACACTAAAGCATGCTATCTCGTGGAAGTGTGATGGTAATAGTGTAGGTTCTGCCAAAGCATGGTGCATTATTATCATGTCAGCTTTTGGGTCTGGCTTGACTAGTGATTCTCAGATGGTTTGGGCCCAAAAGCACGTAAATGAGTATGACAAGGAGTTGTGCATATCATCTATCAAAGAGTTGCATATGATTCAATTGGCATGATTTCCTACCTTAATAATTGGCCATGAGCGCCAGTGTTGGTTGGGTATTGACTGAATTATTTTTTGTCTTGGCCCACTAGAATATTGTACACTTTAATATTCGAAAATGATATTGAGGGATATCAATTTGAATAAAATAGTGGGAGTAATAGTTAATTAAAGGCCTAATTAATATTGTCAAATTTATCAAATCAAACCAAATAAAAAATGTTTTGAAAATTTGCAATATTTCTTTGTAGAATCAAATGTCAAACACAAACATGTTCAAATTCTGATCAATCCTCAAGAAGGAAAAAATGGGATAAAGTTCCACAATTGCTTAAGGACATTGAGAAATGTTCTCATCAATGAGAGAAAGCTCTATGTCCTTGATAGACCAATGCCATAGGAACCCACTCCAAAGCTGCCTAAGGCTAAATGGATGCTTATTGAAAGCATGTCAATGATGCCATAGACACTTAAATACCTAATGCTCTTTTGTATGAACTATGAGTTTCATGAACAACATGAAAACATGGACATTCTCATGATGGTAACACATCTTAAGGATAATGTAAAGCAAAGAAGGTATAATGTCTCCAAAGTGCTAATTGAGTGCAAATTGACAAAGTGAGGTCAGTACAACCCCATGTGCTCAAATATGATTGGACATGTGGAAATCATTGGGATTTATCTTAGGTCAAGAGTTGACCATGAATATGATTATGCAAGTGTTGCATGAATCATATAGTCACTTAATGAAATTCTTGGCATATTGATGCCAAAGCAAGAAAGAAGAAGGACAAAACCGTGATGATGATCAACAGAAGCGAGTCCTAGGGAAAAAGCAAGGCTAAGAAGTGCTCTGAAGCTAAGCTAAAGCCCAAGTCTTCTACACTCAATATATGGATAAGGGCAAGTGTAAAAGGAATATGAGCTTTTTAGTTAAAAGATAAAGAAAATAATGTGCCACCATCGTCACCTGTCTGGACATTGGAAAGAACTATCCTCCTTAGAGAGGATCTCAAGAAGAAGATGGATATAGAGATCTCTACTTCAAGACCTAAGAAGTGGTAAGCTAGAACTATGGAGAGCAAGGCTTGCTACCACTACAGTTGGAAACTGTCATTCATGGGCACATAATAGAATTAGTGAATTGCTGTTATGCACTTACCATTGATGAAAACATTAAATGTTTTGTATGACAAGGACATTATATTTCATTTAAAAGATATGATCTTTATGGGAATGCCCTATGTCTCACAATCTATAGTGATAGTTATGGAGAGAAATGCGTATGACACATATATTGAATGACTTGAAAACTCAAACCAATAGAATACCTATAGAATTGCCTTCTAGAGTTCATAAATGAGAAATGCTTTTCTAGAATCCATATGGTGGTTATATAGACTCTTTTGGTTATTAAACCAATAGAGGCATGCATGTCTTATTTGTTGAGCAATATGACAGAATAATCTAGACTAGATGTAGTGAGAGATAGGCTATTTCATTAAGACTAATACATACAGATGTACATATACCTTTTAGAATGAATGATAAAGGTAGTTACAAGTACCTCATTATATTTACTGATGCAATCAATAGATATTGAAATTTATATTTAATGAAATACAAGTATGAATCTCTTAAAGTGTTCAAGAAGATTATGAATGCAGTACGTAACTCACTTGGTAAAGTATTAAGATCCATTGATGTGATTAATGTCGAAATATTTTAACTAAGAGTTTGAGGAATTTTTGGAGAGATTGAGATAGTGTATCATAATGAACTCCACTAGAAAGATAATGATGTGTCAGAAAGAAAGTATCACACCTTGTTAAAACATGGTGAAATTAATCAATAAAATCTAGTTGATCTTATGATTTCTTTTGGACACATGCTTTACACTAAAATAGTGTGTCATCTAAAATGGTTCAAAAGACACCATATGAGATATGGGAAGAGTCGCAATGTGTCTTTCATAGTGATTAGGATTGAAAGCTTGTATAAGAAAATAGTTTCTTATGGCTTGTAAGACCCCTGACCTGTGTTTTGGGGTAACCCTATTTTCTATCTTGATGACATTCTTAGAACCTTTCTCTAATCCCTTGAGATAATCTTAGAGATTGTGGAGAGCTTAAGTCTCTAGTTTGAGCTTGTTTGGATGTTGTTTGTGCTTTCTATACTAGTTTTGGTGCAATATGCAAATGACCCATTTGAAGGGGTATTCTTGTAATTTACCACCTCTAGAGTGTTCTTTCTCTCTCTTCACTTCATGAGGGAGGTTGTGGTACTTTGGGGTTCCTTTTTGGACCCTTAGTTGATTGGTATCACCCTTAGTGGTGATTAGGGTTTTCTAGGGTTTGGTGTGTCTTGACCATGTGACCCTTGTTGGTTTCTGTCAACCAAGGTCATGACCTAGGGCCTGGTTCTAGAGTTTTGTGGTCGAGACACCACCCCTAGGTATGTTTCTCTTGACCGAGATGGTATTGGGTGTCTTGGGTTGAGATGGGTGCTCTTGAGTAGAGTGTCTCATCCTAGGGTTTGTGGTGACCTTGTGGCGTGACCTAGTGGTCCTTGGTGGTGTGTCACGGCCATGGGTGGTTCCCTTGTGTGTTGTGGTTGTGACATGACGGTTGGGTGGACTAGGTGTTCAAGATACAACCTATAGTTTATCACCATCTCTTTCATGTGGGGCTTATGTGGTTGCATGTTATTTTCTTGAGTGGACAACTGTCCCTTTTGGGCCATCTTTCATTGACACCTCATCCCTTTCCCTACCATTCTCCTCCTTTACTATATAAACCCTCTTTCTCTCCATGCAAGTGATATTTTTCGGCCATCCTCTTTCTCCTTTCCTACTTGGATGATCTTGGAGCTTGGTGGAGAAAGAAGGATATGTTCTTGGTTCTTTGGAGGCGGCTCAACCCTTACATGTGGTGTTTGTGGTGATCCTTGGTCAT
The DNA here is from genome assembly GCA_963693085.1 of Alisma plantago-aquatica. Lineage (NCBI taxonomy): Eukaryota > Viridiplantae > Streptophyta > Magnoliopsida > Alismatales > Alismataceae > Alisma > Alisma plantago-aquatica. The sequence continues at coordinate 1,271,296,941 of OY856409.1, read as the reverse complement.
CTTCAACCTCAGTGAGTTTTTATCTTCCTTGTTAATATTTTCTTTAGATCTTCTACCCCATATTCTTCCTTTTCTTTGGACATATACCATTTTTGACATGGTGGTCGTTCTTGATAGTAAGCTCCTCATCACAAGGGTAATAGGCCATGTTTTGAAAAGGCAACACCCAAGTGTGAGGGAGTTTCTTTTCTCTTTTCCCCCTTCTTTCTTTTGGTTCAACCTTGAAATTCTTTCCCTCTTTCTTGATCTATCTGTTTCCCTTGGTGTTTCCACTTTCTTGAGGTGAACTTGTGGTCTAAAGTGGAGCTCGATCTTCTTTGGTGAACATGTTCTTAGGCTTGCCTTCCTTGCAGTTGATCTTCTTTAAGGTGTGTTATATAACTCTTAACCTCTATCATGTATGTAATCATCCCATTATCTTGCATATATGGATGATGCAAGAACAAAATGCATTTATCATCTTGTATGTAGGACATAACAATATGATATGCTCATCCTGATAACTCGTATGTGGGACATGATGAGTGGATGTTTGTCTAGTTCCAGTAAGGGTTACTGGAATACCATCAGGACTTGATAAGTACTTGAGAAGTACTAGTTCTATGGAAATAATGAAGGGTTCACTGTAAAGAGTTACATGATGGAGCTGGGACTTACACTAAAAGATCACTCTTCAAATCGGAGTCCCAAAGATGCACCAAAAACCCTAGGGAGTTGATGTTCTCTCTAGGTTTACCTAGAACTGGTGCTTAGATAACAACTCCAACCCCATAAGAGTATGGAAGCCTTATCATAGTACAGATTTAGGATCGAACCCAAAAGACAACGGTCTTGTTGCAAGCAACAAGATGAAAAACGTATAGAACTTCACTTAGCTACTCACTAGTTGGCACTTTTATCGAAAAGTTGGATTTTGATGGTTTTAAACTAAAACATGAAAAGTAAAGAAAGCAAGCAAATCTAAGAGTTAAACTATGATAAAGATCACTAGGGTGTGATCGGTTTTTCACCACCACTACACATCGATCAACACATGAAAAGCAAAACTTAACCTGCAAAAAGAGTTCGGTCAGTTAGTATCCTTGTAGACCTAGTCTCCTTTCGGATAACCTAGCTACGAGAAGTGCGGGAATATTGCAACGCCATCCATTCCCGATCAAATGGTCACATTACTTTACATCATTCCCCTCGCAAAGTGTGTTCCTCGACTTACCAAGGTTGCACTTCCATACGTCAACTGATTCCATTTCATAGTATGAAAGTGCAACGGATGATAGTGAGTTTACTCCACTTCTTGAGATACACTTCTAGATACCGAAATAGATACATGGTGGATACATGCATCAAGAACCAACATGCAAACGAGTTTCGAATCTAATAGTACAAACGTAGACAATTCATACTAAAAGATAAAAGATAACACAAGTTGGAGATCAAGCAACAAGTATTCATTAATCGTTTGATGTTGAACCGACAAAGATAAGAACTCTACATTACAACCTAAGGATTACATTTTACATGATATGAAAGTATGGGTAGCGGGGCTACTCCCCGCACCCTAGTGAAGAAGACTACTCCCTCATGACTAAGACCAAGAAGGAGGCGAGAAGAGAGAGAGAGCATCATCCCCACAAGGATGGAAGAAGGTCAACCCCTTGGAGAGAGAGAGCAACGATCCACCAGTCTTCGTAGGTTGCACGATGAGGAGGTCTCCCCTTCCCACCTTCTTGACGAAGAAGGAGAAAGTAGCTTCAGAATGGAGTATGGACCTCAGACCGACAGCCCCAAGGTGGAGGATGGAAGTGGCAAGAGCTCTGGAACGATTGGGGCAGCCTTTGGACGTCTGAGATCACTCCCTTTTTGGAGGACCCTTGGGGTCTTATTTATAGGCTTTGAGTGAAGTCCAAATGGTTTGGAGACCGTTTGGGCCTCAAGACCGTTTGGGGCCTCTAGACCGTTTGGACTGTGAGACCGTTTGTCTTCAAACGGTCTTGAGACCGTATGAACTCCATGCGGTCTCGGGACCGTTTGGCTTCATGCGGTCTTGAGACCGTTTGAACTCCATGTGGTCTCGGGACCAGTTGGATTCATGCGGTCTCGAGACCGTTTGAACTCCATGCGGTCTCGTGACCGGTTGGCTTCATGTGGTCTCGGGACCGTTTGAACTCCATGTGGTCTCGGGACCGGTTGGCTTTATGCGGTCTCAGGACCGTTTGAACTCCATGCGGTCTCGGGACCGGTTGGCTTCATGCGGTCTTGAGACCGTTTGAACTCCATGCAGTTTCGGGACCGGTTGGCTTGATGCGGTCTTGAGACCGTTTGAACTCCATGCGGTCTCGGGACCGGTTGGCTTCATGCAGTCTTGAGACCGTTTGACTCCATGCGGTCTCGGGGCTGGGTTATTCTTTTATGATTTTTTTGTGCTTTTTCTGCATATATAAAAGGAAAAAGTTAGTATGATGGTGTATTTACAAAAAGGGGTAAAATCAAGATAATGTATAGTTTAAACTTAAAAAGAGTATGAAAAACTAAGGAAAAAGACTAAGATAAATGACTAAAATAGGAGGTTATCACCCCCTAACTTAGAGTCTAGCTTGTCCTCAAGTTAGATAGAGCTGAGACATGTAATGGTGAGGTGATTTTATTTAGGATTTCCATACTCTTGCTTCAATTCTTGACCTGAGTTCCCCTGGGGTCATATCAAGTCTTATTGCGTGCCTTGATTCTTTCAGATTTCGAGAGTTGCTTGGATCTCAGGTTCTTTCCGTATCTCAAAGTTTGCATTGGGACCACCTTATTTTGTGCATGTTGTTGACTCTAATAAGCTTTATACCTCTCTGAAAAACCTACTGGAAGCTAGAGAGGGTATGAGGGTTGGCTAAAGGCTTTGAAGTGTAGCTCCCCCTTCAAGTGGGGGAGGGGCTGTCTATGCTTTTTAGAATCTCACTACCAGGCACGACACATCTGCCTTTATGAGGGCAGCTGAATGTACCGGCCGGGCGAGTCCTTTATGAGCCTTTCATATACTTGGAAACTTTAGGGTTTCACTACCGGGCACGACACATCTGCCTTTGTGAGGGCAGTGGAATGTGCCGGCCGGGTGAGACCTTCGTCAGTTCTTCGTATAGATCCTTATGCGTGGCACAACTCTCATAATTTTATTCGTCTATCTGGCTTTTATTCAATAACTCGCAGGCTTGGGTTTTGGGATTTTTGAGAATTTATTTTGGGCGGCCAAGCCTCTTTTATTTTGAAGAGAGGAAAGCTGTTCTTAAAGTTTTTCAACGTGCACTTATTTGGTTTGTGGTCCACTTGCAGAACTTTTTGATTTGGAAGTTGCCTGATTTCCCTCTCATCCTCGAGATCTTGGCTTATTTCTGCCTTGATTTTGACCTGTGGAGAGTCAGATGAAGAATTGAAGCAAAAATATGAAATCAGTGGTGAGTGGAACTTGTTTAATCGCCATTAAATGTCTAAGTGCTATTTACTTGTAGGGACTAACATGATTCTAGAGTTAATTGAGGTGACTTTATTCAAAAAGGGAATAAAAAGGGGATACCTTTCCCTTGTCTAATGTACCCCCCCCAACTTATCACTCACTCTTTCCTCAGAGTGTCAAAGTGATAGAGTGAGAGGAAATTAGGACAAGGGCTGCGGCTAAACTAAGTCATGGAGTCATGGGTTGCCTCCCAAGTAGCGCCTTGGGTTAACGTCGCTGGCTCGACGAAGCTGTAAGGTTGTTATGCTGTTGGCGTAGCATCTCTGATGTCGATGGTTTGTTGATGCATTTTGTCTTCCTGAGTGTAATATCTTTTTAAACGGTGCCCGTTGACCGTTCGTTCTCCTCCGTTGTTGTCGATAATATTGGCAGCTCCAGTTGGGTAGATATGTTTTATAGTGAAGGGTCCGGACCATTTTGTTCTAAGTTTTCCGGGGAATAATTTGAGCTTGGAATTGAATAGGAGCACTTTGTCGCCAGCGGCGATATCTTTTCTCTTAAGATGTCCATCGTGCCACATTTTTGTTTTCTCTTTATAGATTCTGGCACTGTGATATGTTGTCATTCGGAGTTCTTCTAACTCTTGTAGCTGGAGTTGTCTGTTCTCCCCTGCACTTTTAAGGTCGAAGTTTAGTTGCTTGATGGCCCACCAAGCTTTATGTTCCAACTCGACTGGAAGATGACATGACTTCCCATACAACAAACGGAACGGAGTTGTCCCAATTGGTGTTTTGTAAGCAGTTCATTATGCCCAGAGGGCATCAGGAAGTTTGGTGGACCAATCAGTGCGATTTTTATTCACTGTTTTTTCAAGAATCGCCTTTAACTGTCTATTGGATACTTCTACCTGGCCACTAGTTTGTGGGTGGTAAGGCGTGGCGACGTTGTGATGGACTCCGTATTTTCTCAGTAACGCTTCAGAACTTTGTTCCAGGAAATGGGTCCCGCCATCCGATATGACCGTTCTTGGAACTCCAAATCTCAGAAAAATAGTATCTTTGAACAATTTGATAACAGGTTTGGAGTCGCTGGATACAGTGGGTACAGCTTCGACCCACTTTGAGACGTAATCTACTGCGACCAGAATGTAAGAGAAGCCATATGATGAAGGGAAAGGTCCCATGTAGTCTACCCCCCATACATCAAACAGCTCAATTTCCTGCCACATAGTGAGGGGCATTTCATCCCTTTTTGATATGTTGCCCGAAAATTGACATTTGTCGCAGGCTTTCACGAAATCATACGAGTCTTTTGATATGGTGGGCTAGAAGAAACCAGATTGTAAAATTTTTATGGTGGTTTTCTTGGCGCTCATATGCCCCCCCGTGGGTCCGGAATGGCAGTGTTCTAAGACCGGGGTTATTTCTTCTTCTGGTAGGCACCGACGAAAAAGTCTGTCGGCACAGAGGTGGAATAAGTAGGGTTCGTCCCAATGATAATGTTTTATGTCGTGAAGGAACTTCCTTTTATCCTGATATGAAGCAGACGGGTGGATAATCCCTGTGGCCAGGTAATTAACAATATCAGCATACCAAGGAAAACTATGAGTGGCCTTCATGAGTTGATCATCAGGGAGAGAATCCGTGATAGGGATTTTATCTTTTTCTTCAACTTAGATCATGCTGAGATGATCGGCCACAACATTCTCCACGCCACTTTTATCTTTGATTTCCAGGTCAAATTCTTGGAGCATCAATACCCAGCGAATAAGCCTGGGTTTGGCGTCCTGTTTCTGGATCAGGTATCGGATAGCAGAATGGTCAGTGTAGACGATGACTTTAGAGCCAATCAGGTAGGAACAGAATTTTCCAAACACGTAGATGATAGCTAGAAACTCGTTTTCCATGGTGGTGTAGTTTTTCTGTGCTTCGTCTAGCATTTTGGATGCGTAGTAGATGACATAGGGTTTCTTATCGATTCGTTGTCCTAAAACAGCCCCTATGGCATAATCACTTGCGTCGCACATGATTTCGAAGGGTTGCGACCAGTCTGGAGCCCTTAGAATAGGTGCGGAGATTAATGCCTCTTTGAGGGTGGAGAAACTTTGCATACATTCTTGGTCAAAAATGAAATCGGCATCTTTGGTTAGGAGTTGGGTCATGGGTTTAGCTATTTTCAAGAAGTCTTTGATGAATCTTCTGTAAAACCCTACATGACCCAGGAAAGCTCGGACTCCCCTTATGTCCTTCGGAGGTGACAACTTTGAGATAACATCGATCTTTTCTTTGTCAACCTCGATTCCCCTATCACTTACCCTATGTCCGAGGACGACACCTTCTGTTACCATGAAATGGCATTTTTCCCAGTTCAAGATAAGGTTCGTTTCCTCGCAGCATTGCAGAACTCGTTCAAGATTGTTTAGACAGTTGTCGAAGGAGTCTCCGTAGACAGAGAAATCATCCATAAAGACTTCCATAACAGATTCAGTTAATCCGGCGAAGATAGTAGACATGCAGCGTTGGAAAGTGGCAGGAGCGTTACATAGCCCGATTGGCATTCTTCTGAAAGCATATGTCCCAAAGGGACAAGTGAAGGTGGTTTTTTCTTGGTCCTCTGGGTGTATGGGTATTTGGTAAAACCATGAGTAACCATCGAGATAACAGAAATACTTTTGGTGGGCCAGGCGTTCTAGGACTTCATCAAGGAAAGGCAGAGGGTAGTGGTCTTTCCTTGTAGCTTTATTCAACTTCCTATAATCAATGCACATTCGCCACCCCGTTACAGTCCTAGTAGGTACTAGCTCATTTTTATCATTGATTACTACAGTAGTGCCCCCTTTCTTTGGAACAACCTGAACTGGACTGACCCACTGAGAGTCAGAGATAGGATAGATCATGCCAGCTCTGAGTAGTTTGAGGACTTCCAGACGAACTACCTCTTTCAAGTTTGGGTTTAATTTTCTTTGATGTTCACAAGAGGGTTTAAATTCTTCAACCATAGGAAGCTTGTGCATACACAGAGCCGGGTTTATGCCTGTGAGGTCGGTTATTTTATATCCAATGATCTTTTTATGCTTCCTCAGTTTATCCAGAAGTTTGACTTCTTGGTCTTCGGTAAGGGTGGAGCTGATAATAACCGGGCATAGTTCTTCCTCATCTAGGAAAACATATTTGAGCCCTGTGGGTAAAGTCTTCAATTCAGGGGTTTTTGGTGGTTCTGCTTCTTCAATGGTAGTGATGGCTTTAAGCTCTTCAAAAGTAGCCTTTGGCGCTTCTTCTATCTTTTCTAAGTATTGGAGGCATTGCTGGACTAGTTCATTTGTAGAAAATTCAACTTCCGGATTGATAAACGCACTCTCAAGTTCATCTATTGGCTCAGAGATTTCTAATTGCGACATTTGTTGAATTGCATCCAAAAGGAAAACTTCTTCTTGGATGCTGGGGCCTTTCATACTATCAATGACGCGAAATTGAATTGCTTCTATTGCGAGCCTAAGAATGATGGTTCCCGCTTCGACGTCGATTAGTGCTCTGGCAGTAGCTAGGAAAGGCCTACCGAAAATGATCAGATACCTCAAGTCTTCTTTAATATCCATGATAACAAAATCACACGGAACGTAGGCATCCCTTCCTATCCTTACTGGGATATCTTCAATGATTCCCAACGGTGCGGTAATGGTGGAGTCGGCTAGTTGAATAGTCATTTCTATAGGCAGCAAGTCAGTGAAACCAAGACGTTGGCACATTGAATAGGGCATAATGGATATGCTGGCCCGGAGGTCAGCCAATCCTTTCTTTGTAGATGCGTTTCCAATGCAACATTGGATTCCAAAGGAACCTGGGTCCTTCTTATTTTTGGGTAGTTTGTTCAAGATTATGTCAGAAGTGGTTTGAGCAAGCTTGACAGTCTCTTGTTCTTTGGTGATATACTTTCGTGATAGTAAAGTTTTGAGATATTTTGCCCATGCCGGTACTTCAGTCAGAGCGTCAAGGAGTGGGATGTCAATATACAGTTTCTTCATTGCTTCCTTGAACTTCTGAAACCTGGCGTCCATTTTTGTTTCTTGTAGTCTGCCCGGATACGGGATCCTTGGTTTGAATTGCGGGACCTTGGGTTCTGCAGGCACCTGCTCTTTGTTTTTGTCCTTTGTGCCTTCGGGGGATTTCTCAATCCCTTGTTGCGAAATCTCTTTTGTCATAAAAATAGGCACATCATCATCATCCAGGGTGATCTTGGTGGGTTCAGGAAGAATGTGTCCCGACCTTGTGGTGACGGCGTTCAGCTGTTCATGTTTGTTTTGCCCATACTTGGAATTTGGTTCAGGCTGCCCAGCAAGAGTGCCTGCCGAAGGCTTCAACTGTGCAACAATCTAAGCAAGCTGGGTTTCAACTGCCTTTTTTTGGGCTTGTTGGTTAGCTAACATGGTTTGCTGAGATTGTAGCATTTGTCTTATCAGAGATAGCTCGTCTTTCGGCCGTGCGGTAATGTTTTTCTGAAGACTTTGTTGTTGAGGCTACTGAGTATGCAGCTGCGGGTGAAGCGGGGGATGAGTGTACGGATAATAGGCTGATTGGTTTCTAGGGTAGTTAGCCCTAGGGAAATTGTTCCTTGGGTTCCCTTGATTTTGGTTAAAATTGTTTGAGAACCCAGGCGATAACCTACTATCAGATCCTCCCTGTGTCTGATGTTGCGGATTCGCATCTCCATAAGGATTCCTGTACTGGAACCCAGGATGATTCCTTGGTTGACTAGTGTTGTAGTAAACTTGTCCGGGAATAGCGTGGATGGAGTTGACTTGTTCCGGAATCTGATCTTTGTCTTGATTAGTGATGGACTCGTATGGTTGTGGTGGTGGATGCAGATCCATCATTACATTGTACAACATTCCGCAGGAGAGGGTCGGATGGTCCGAAGCATGACATGCCTCACATGATCCTGTGACGGCCTTAACTTGTTGTACAAAAGGGGCTTTCTTTTTGTCGACCTCTCCAAGAGAAGCTTTGAGGGCTTGTTGTTTATGAACAATAGTTTGCAAGGCTTCAGCTATAGCCTTCATCTCTACGGATTCTTCATCTTTGAAAACCTTAAGGACACTTTTTCCAGCTGACCGTCCCCAGTTGGATTGGTTTTCAGCTCCTAAAGTAACAATCTTCTAAGCGTCCTCATAGTTCTTCCTCATGAAATTTCCTCCAGACGAGGAATCTAGGAATTGTTTAATATCATCACTTACCCCCGATAAAAAGTTTCTATCAGTTGATTCTGTGAAATTCCATGATGAGGGCATTTGCGTAGAAGTTCCTTAAATCTTTCCCATGCCTCAGCGAGGGTTTCCCCAGGTAGCTAGGAGAAGTGATTGATTTGCCCTCTGATTTCATAGGTCAGCGAGGGTGGGAAGAACTTCTCTAGGAATTTTTCCTCTAGAGGGGCCCAAGTGGTTATAATAGGTTCTCTGTCCAATGAGTTGTACCAACTCAAGGCCCTTCCAGATAAGGTGAAATGGAACAGGTGGAGCATTATCGCATCGAAAGCGATACCGACTTGCGGGACCAGGCGGCATAATACCTTAAACCTTTTCAAATGGTCCATGCAATCATCTCCTAAACCTCCAGAGAAGGAGATTCCTTGCATAATATGGATCCACTGGGTCCGGATCTCAAAGTTTGGGATGTTGATGATCGGAGGCCGGACCGGGTGGTTGTCCTCGTAGTTTTTTGGGACTGCATAGTCCCTCAGTTGCTTGTTTCATAACTCGAGCTGAGAAGCCTCGGTCTCCGCTCTTATGCGAACTTGCTCTTCTGCTCGTATCTCCGCTTGTATTTGGGCACGGGTGTCTGCGATAAGTTGTGCCCGTTGTGCGGCAATGGCAGCATTAACTCTATCCATTATCAAAGCGGCTTGGTGTTGTTCGTCGGCCATTTGTCTAGCGCGTTGGCGATTGAGACGGATTCGGCGGTGGAAACTTCTCTCTACCTCGGAGTTGAACTCCGGATCAGGGGAGAATCCGCGACTATGCGGTGATTGCATGCACGTGTTCTACCTGAGTAGAGAAAAGAGAACACCTTTTAGATAATAGTGAAAATATAAAAGTTTCCAGAAGATATAGAGTTATGATTCAAAAAGAAAGTGTAAAATCCTAACCAACTAGAAAGGTACTAAGTGAAATAACAACGTTCTTTCATCCCCGGCAATGACACCATTTTTTGATGGAGTTGGGACTTACACTAAAAGATCACTCTTCAAATGGGAGTCCCAAAGATGCACCAAAAACCATAGGGAGTTGATGTTCTCTCTAGGTTTACCTAGAACTGGTGCTTAGATAACAACTCCAACCCCATAAGAGTATGGAAGCCTTATCATAGTACAGATTTAGGATCGAACCCAAAAGACAACGGTCTTGTTGCAAGCAACAAGATGAAAAACGTATAGAACTTCACTTAGCTACTCACTAGTTGGCACTTTTATCGAAAAGTTGGATTTTGATGGTTTTAAACTAAAACATGAAAAGTAAAGAAAGCAAGCAAATCTAAGAGTTAAACTATGATAAAGATCACTAGGGTGTGATCGGTTTTTCACCACCACTACACATCGATCAACACATGTAAAGCAAAACTTAACCTGCAAAAAGGGTTCAGTCAGTTAGTATCCTTGTAGACCTAGTCTCCTTTCGGATAACCTAGCTACGAGAAGTGCGGGAATGTTGCAACGCCAGCCATTCCCGATCAAATGGTCACATTACTTTACATCATTCCCCTCGCAAAGTGTGTTCCTCGACTTACCAAGGTTGCACTTCCATACGTCAACTGATTCCATTTCATAGTATGAAAGTGCAACGGATGATAGTGAGTTTACTCCACTTCTTGAGATACACTTCTAGATACCGAAACAGATACATGGTGGATACATGCATCAAGAACCAACATGCAAATGAGTTTCGAATCTAATAGTACAAACGTAGACAATTCATACTAAAAGATAAAAGATAACACAAGTTGGAGATCAAGCAACAAGTATTCATTAATCGTTTGATGTTGAACCGACAAAGATAAGAACTCTACATTACAACCTAAGGATTACATTTTACATGATATGAAAGTATGGGTAGCGGGGCTACTCCCCGCACCCTAGTGAAGAAGACTACTCCCTCATGACTAAGACCAAGAAGGAGGCGAGAAGAGAGAGAGAGAGCATCATCCCCACAAGGATGGAAGAAGGTCAACCCCTTGGAGAGAGAGAGAGCAACGATACACCAGTCTTCGTAGGTTGCACGATGAGGAGGTCTCCCCTTCCCACCTTCTTGAGGAAGAAGGAGAAAGCAGCTTCAGGATGGAGTATGGACCTCAGACCGACAGCCCCAAGGCGGAGGATGGAAGTGGCAAGAGCTCTGGAATGATTGGGGCAGCCTTTGGACGTCTGAGATCTCTCCCTTTTTGGAGGACCCTTGGGGTCTTATTTATAGGCTTTGAGTGAAGTCCAAACGGTTTGGAGACCGTTTGGGGCCTCTAGACCGTTTGGACTGTGAGACCGTTTGGCTTCAAATGGTCTTGAGACCGTATGAACTCCATGCGGTCTCGGGACCGTTTGGCTTCATGCGGTCTTGAGACCGTTTGAACTCCATGTGGTCTCGGGACCGGTTGGCTTCATGCGGTCTCGGGACCGTTTGAACTCCATGCGGTCTCGGGACAGGTTGGCTTCATGCGGTCTCGGGACCGTTTGAACTCCATGCGGTCTCGGGACCGGTTGGCTTTATGCGGTCTCGGGACCGTTTGAACTCCATGCAGTCTCGGGACCGGTTGGCTTCATGCGGTCTTGAGACCGTTTGAACTCCATGCGGTTTCGGGACCGGTTGGCTTCATGCAGTCTTGAGACCGTTTGAACTCCATGCGGTCTTGGGACCGGTTGGCTTCATGCGGTCTTGAGACCGTTTGAACTCCATGCGGTCTCGGGACCGGTTGGCTTCATGCGGTCTTGAGACCGTTTGAACTCCATGCGGTCTCGGGACCGGTTGGCTTCATGCGGTCTTGAGACCGTTTGACTCCATGCGGTCTCGGGGCTGGGTTATTCTTTTATGATTTTTTTGTGCTTTTTCTGCATATATAAAAGGAAAAAGTTAGTCTGATGGTGTATTTACAAAAAGGGGTAAAATCAGGATAATGTATAGTTTAAACTTAAAAAGAGTATGGAAAACTAAGGAAAAAGACTAAGATAAATGACTAAAATAGGAGGTTATCATTACACTGATGCGAACTTCCAAAAAGGGATAGAAAATTAATCGCAAAATATATATAAGATATATAAAAGTGAATGTTTGTTAATGGAAATGTTCCAATAAAGTTGTTTCAAAAAGAAATGTCGAGTATTTGTGTGTTAGAGAACAGCAGTGGATACTATATGGATCTGGAAGTTCATAGAGATGAACTTATAGATATTCTGATATTTGATGACAAGTAAGGAGTACCTGGTCATGCAATGTTGCTAAAGGTTAGCAAAGGAATACTAGATCGCACATTACGACAACTCCATCTCATATGTGTGACTTACAATGAAGAGATGAGAGACATGTAGTTAATACTGACTTTGGCAAGGTGTTGCCATAACTCACTATGTTAGCACTAGAGCATAGTAACATGTGGGACATGTTTTAAGATCACTAAGAATATGATTCAAGGGTGATTGGCTCGCAGTGCAAGTGGGAGTCTGTTGGTATGTATGCCCTAAGAGCCAATCATGGGATGATTGGTGGGATACATTAAGATTGATTTGATAAAGATCAAAGGCAAGCTTCCAATTCTTTCTAGTTCAGTCATATGAGATAATGATAGAACAGATTGAATGTCTAGAGAATGACAATACTCAATGACATATGCTTTCAGGTTGAGGACCTGAACGATGAGATCATACAGATGCTAAGAGTTTGTATATTCTTATTATGTCCCTAGTCGGATGTCATTGTGGAAGGTAGATAGACAACAATGACACACATGACTAGATTGTGGTGTTGGTTGATTACTGAATCTCATTTGTCATGATATGGACATATCAAACCAAACACATAGGTACTTTTTAGAGAACAAGTGTACCAGACATACCCACCGTTAGTTTGACACATGGAACCATGACATGGTAGTCACAGTCAGTTCTCACAGTGATGGTGGTGAATGTGATTATTTGACTTGAAATCACTACACTCAACACATGTCGTTGGGTACACTTTGACATCATCAAACACAATCCTAAAACATGGGCTGTTATAAAGGTGATGATTGGGTGGCTTTAACACATGGGGCTTTTGAGGGGTGAGTGATAGATATGGGATTTGTCCCTCCTGAGGGAGTTTGATATCCATGGCCACTTGATGAGTAGGATTGAGATAGGCGTGCACACATGTGTGAATCAGTATGTGATATTGATGTCATACATATCTCCTCCAATCTACTCTGAAATCAAGAAAGTGAATGAACATTGAAAGGATGACTGTTCCATGCCTTGAGTTCATTCGGGATATCAGTGACAAAGGAATTATACATTCCCTGAACACCATTCATGGATTGTAGGATTGAAATTTGTTCTCCAACTTTCCTTTTAAATTGGGTAGCATTGATGTGCGACTAGGCACCGCTCTTTGCTTGTGAAGTCATAAGTGTTATGGACTTTCACTGCCAACGTGAAATGGACCTACAGGGTCACACACATAGGATTTAACCTGGAAGAGGAGTTCATCCACAAAAGATGTTTAGATTGATTACTAAAGGATTTTAGTAGTTCAATTACACACTCAATCAATTGATAGCTCAGTATCATAGTGTTCAAGGTGTTGGACCGATTGATTGGAGTATCAGATTGATTGAAACTGCAATTGACTGATTTCCACAAGTCTACTGCCCCAACCGATCGGCTCACAGGGTTGAACCGATCATCTCAGGTTGGTGAACCGATCAGATCAACCGGTGAGACGATCGACTCATGTGCAATGAGACGATTGGCTCAATTGTTGAACCGGTCGATTAATGTGACCAACCGAGATCGTTTGGAAAGTCAGAAGACTATTTTTCAAATACAATTTGTTTCACTTGCACAAATTCGATTTGGACAAGGATTAATGTTTGATTAATCGGAGATAAATTTGAAAGTCAATTTGAGTTGGATCAGGACCATGAACTGATCAGATCAGAGCCCTAGACGATCGACTCAGGTCCCAAATGATCGGCTCAGGGCCTGAAATGATCGTTTTAGGGTGTGAACCGATCTGTCAGCTGGCGCAAGTTGCTTGTTTTTGTGGAAAATCTCAAACCCTTCTACTCCTCTTTAATCCTCCATTGCCCGGGGTAGCGAACCCTGTCTTATGTCCCCCTTATATATATAGGGGTATTGGGGGCTTCTCAAAAACCATAATTCAGAACACCAGTTGCTCTGCAAAGTTGTCGTTCTCTCTGGTTTTGGTAACCGAGAGAGAGCCTGAGTAAGTGCTACCTGATAAGGGAGGCACAACAAGGGAAAGACAACTGCAGAAAAGCAATTGGTTGCAGGAGAGTGTGTTGGTGACTAGTACGCCGATAGGAGGGTGTGACTCCTTCCGATTCATTGTGGGACAAGGAGATCGGAGTTCCAGGTGGTCCGTGTGGACTACTTTAGAGGCGGGAGACTTCTGCCGCTCAAAGGACAACTATCAATCCCAACAGTCCCAGTGAGACCAGGAGCTGCACATACACCCTCTAAGACCGGAGGTGAAGACCGCGCAAGACGCGAGGTAATGTCGCCGAGCAAGCCTCGAGATAAGGTATGCCTCTACAAATCATCCTTCCTATTGTATAGACGTTGACACGATTCCTTTATTCTGGGTTTGGGAGAAGAATTTTTTTTGTTCCCGCTGCCTTCTCTGTCTCCCCTAAAACCCAACAGAGCAAACATTCTTAGATGCATGTGAGCTCACATATCATATATTGATTCACATGAGTAGGGCCATATATTTCTCAGTCTCTCTTATAAAGTGTTGCTCACATTAACTCCATTAGGAGGGACAAATCCCATCTACATCAATTACAATTATTACCCATGTGACACAACATATCCGAGCAACACCTTTAAGGTAACCCTTATTCAAGGTCACATTGGATGATGTAGAAGTGAAACAAACAACATGTTATGAGTTTAGTGATTTCAGGTCCAAGAACCACAATCACAACTATCACTATGAGAGATAATTTTGACTACCATTCTATGGTTTCCATGTATCACTGTCAAGGTGGGTCTGTCTGATACACTGTTCTATAACAAGTACATCTGTTCTTTGCTTGATATCACACATCATGACTAATGAGATTCTATCATCAACCAACACACACTCTAGTCTTATGTGTTATTGTTGTCTATTAGCTTCCACAATACCATCTAATTTGGGATATAACAAGAATGTATCTACTCTTACCGTACATATGATCTCATTGTTCAGGTCCTCAACCTAAAGACATATGTCATTGAGTAACATCATTCTTTAGACATCTACCATGTTAAACAATTATCTCATATTTGAGCGAACATATAGATGTAGATTTCCTTTAATATTATCAAACCAAGTATATGTGGCCCCATTACAATCATCATGTGATTGGCTATATGGGCATACATACCAATAGACTCCCACTTGCACTTAAAGACAATCACTTATAAATCTTATTCCAAGTGATCTTCAACATTTCCATCATGTTTCTGGTGTGGAAGAACTTTTATAGTGGGTTAGCAGTGTTTCCTTCTAGTCATTATTTTGCAAGTTTTTATATCTGCTTGCTGTGCGACTTCTAGCATGAGATGGAAATTCCATAGAATTCTATCTGAGATTCCTTGCCTATCTAATATCTCCATTGTTGTCATAGTATTTCTATTGTGTCATCAATGGTTGAAACCTCCCACAAGTTCATCTACATGAACTTCTTGGTCCATACAATATCCTCTACTATTCTCAAAACAACAAGGTACTCTGCTTCTATTTGTACAATTAGAAACTATCTTTTGCTCGGAACTCTTCTAGATTATAGTTCTTATTTTAAGGTCAAACACTAACTTAGATTGTAATTTTTAATATTCTTTGTCATTTTGAAAGATTATATTGGTGTAAACATTTACACCTAACCCTTCCTTATTACCATAGTTAGGTAACTTATCATTCCAGTGCTTCTCAAGTACTTAAAGATGTTATTTATGGAAGTATAGTGACTTTCATGGAGATCTGATAGATATCCACTCGTCATGTCAAATACATATGAGATAATGGGATGATTACATAATGGTGCAAATGAAACTGACATCTTACTCACACATTCCTGTTCTTTAAGGATATTAAAATCTTGAGAGACTAATTCCATGAGATACGGACAAATTTTCTCTCATTGAGTACTCTATGTTGAACGTTTCCTCTCACTCATCTCAAGAAGGTTTCTATACTTTTCTCTATAGATCTTAATTCCTAATATTTAGGATGCTTCACCTATTTTCTTCATACAAAAGGTACTTCCCAACCAAGTTTTAATGTATGCAGGATAAGGATGTTATTCCCCATCATTATGTGGAATATAAATATGCTCCTACTAACCTTCTCTTAACACATGATTCATCTTCATTTTAACTAAAGAAAAACTCTTTGATTGTTTCATCAAATCAAAGATTCTATCTCTGAGATGCCTGGTTCAATCCATAGATTGACCTTTGTATCTTACAAACTTTATTTGCATCCATTGAATTTATAAAACCCTTAGGTTGTGTCATGTACACATCCTCAAGTAGCTTCCCATAAAGTAATGTGGTTTTAACATCCATCTACAAATCTCGTAGTCATAATTAGCTACAATGGCAAGCATGATCCTGCTAGACTTAACAATGGAAACTAGAGAAAAATTTTCATCATAGTCAACACCTTGAACTTGTCTAAAACCTTTTGCAACCAATTAAGCTCTATAGGTTTGTAACTTACCATCCATGTAAATCATCTTCTTGAAGACCCACTTGCACCCTATGGATTTTACCCTTTTAGGTGGATCCACCAAGGTCATACCAAGTTGGTATACATGGACTCCATTTTGGATCTCATGACCTTAAGCAATTTCTCAGACATTGGTCCCTTTACAACTTCTAGGTAGGTTGTTGGCTCATCATCAATGACCAACTCATCGCCTTCTTGAGTCACAAGATAACCAAATCATTCAAACTCATGGCATGACCTACTAAATCTATGAGGTTCCTATGTTACATGAGGAATTTGAGATTCCATAACAATTTGTGACTCTTCATGTTCCTTTTGTACCTCTATAGGTTCAGTGTTTTCTTTTTGGCCTCAAACTTCTTTGAGTTATACTTTCCTTCTACTAATTCCTTTGAAAATGAATTCCTTTTCTAGGACATCCCTGGAAACAAACACTTTATTGTTAGATGGAGTGTAAAAGTAGTATCCTTTGGTTTCACTAGGATATTGAAAAAAAATAACATTTATCCGATTTGGGTGCAAGCTTTTCAAGAAACTTCTTTCTCACATACGGTCCACATTCCCAAATCTTCATTAAGGACACATTGGGATGCTTCATATACCATATTTCATATGGTGTCTTTAGAACCAAGTTAGGTCGTGCATGGTTTAGTATAAACATAGCAGTTTCTATAGAATATCCCCAAAAGGAAGTCGACAGATCAGAAATACTCATCATTGACCGCACCATATCTAGTAATGCATAGTTCCTTGTTTCTGATAAACCATTCTTCTATGGTGCTCCAAGTGGAGTCCATTGTGATATAATACCACAATATCTCATCAGGTCCCCAAACTCCTAGCTTAAGTACTCTTCATCTCAATTAGAATGAAATGATTTAATACTTCTACCAAGTTGGTTAACGTACTTTGTTCATGAAATCCTTGAATGTTTCAAGGGTGTTTGACTTATGTTTCATCAAGTAAGAATTGCATTCCTACTGAAGTCATTAGTAAAGTAATGAAGTACTGGTAATCACCTCTAGCATTTGTTCTAAAAGGTCCACATACATCAGTATATACGAGTGACAATATATCACTCATTCTCTCATCATTGTTGGTGAATGGAGCCTTTGTCATCCTGCCCAACAAACAAGATTGGCATGTCTCTATAGATACCGAATCAGAAGAGTCTAGATATCCATCTTTATGGAGTCTAGAAATGTGTTTCTCATTGATGTGCCCTAGATGAAAATGCTAAAGGTATGTTTTGTTTGATTTATTGAGTTTTACTATTTTGGTATTTACATTATAAATATTTGTATCCAGATTTAAAAAATAAAGACCATAAGACATTGGGGCACTTCTATAAAAGATCTCATGTTTTGAAATAGAACATTGACCATTCTTTATATGCAATTCAAATGCATTCTTGTCCATACAAGATAAAAAAATAATGTATTCTATTAATGGCAGGTACAAAATAGCAATTCTCTAACTCTATTAGAAGCTCCTTGGGCAGAGATAAATTATAGGTTACAACTACAGTGGCAGCAAATCCTATCCATTTGCAAGGTGTAGTTTGACCTTGCCCTTTTTTAAAGGCTTACTTCTTTCCAGATCATGCATATTCGAACATATGTGACACATACATCTAATATTTAGTACCCAAGATGATGAAGTAGATATATTTATCTCAATAATGTACATACCTGAAGTGGAGATCTATATCCCTTCTTCTTCCTCAGCTCCTCCAGGTAAAGAGGGAATTTCCTTTTCCAGTGTACAAGCTGGTCACAGTGGTGACAACTGCCTCCTTTGTTCACCCATTACTTTTCCTTAAGTGCAGAAAACTTGGGTTTCTAGCCAGCTTTAGAACTCTTCTTAGATTTCCCTTTGCCCCTCAATTTTTTCTTTTGTTTACTGATTATGATCACATATTTGGGTTTGTCCTTCTTCATTTGTGCTTCATTGGTTCTCAACATGATAAGTAAATCTGACAATGGCTTGTCAAAATTGTTCATGTTGTAGTTCATGACAAATTGGCTATATGGTTATGGTAGTGACTGTAGGATAACATTTGTGGCCAACTCTTGACCCAAGAGAAATCCCAGTCTAGCAAGGTTCTCTACATACCAAATCAAATTGAACACATGGGGGCCTACTAGATCTCCTTCTACCATATTGCACTTGAAAAATGCCTTGGAGACATCATATCTCTCTTGTATGGCATGATCTTGATACATGTTCTTAAGATGTGTTACAATCTCAATGACATCCATGTTCTCATGCTATGTATGGAACTCATAGTTCATTGGGCACATCATCAGTACGACATCTTCAGAGTGCTTATTGTAAGCATCCCTATCAGCCTTCCGCATAGTGGGAGAAGGTTCATATGGCCCTAGTAACCTAGGACATAGAGCTTACACTCTTGCGTGAGAACAATTCTCCAACATCCTAAACCAGTCATGGAAATTATTCTCATTCAAGTTGTCCTTCACAAGGACCGATCACAAAGAAAATGTGTTATTGGTTTCCATTTATTTCTACCAAATAAATTTGCAATTTGTTAAAACCCCTTTGATTTCATTTTATTAAAATAAAATTTGACGAAATTTGCAACCCTTCTGATTTCATTTTATTAAAATAAAAATTTGACGACATTAATTAGGCCTTTAATTAATTATCACTCCCATAATTTTTTTCAAATTGATAACCCTAACTTATCAATTTAGAAGATTGCACAATACAACCTTCTAGTGAGCCAAGATCCAAAACAATTAAGTTATTACCCAAACAACGCCAGTGTCCATAACCAACTATTAAGGTAGGCAACATTTTGCCAATTGCATCTCATGCAATTCTTGGATAGACGACATGCACAAATCCTGGCCATAGTCCATCTTTATGATTCTAGGCACTTAATCCCATTAAGGTCACCCAGTTAAGCCCGATACAAAACCAACATGATAGTAATGTACCCTAATTGGAAGTACCATGTAACTACCATCACACATCTACAAGATAGACGGTGCACCATTCTTGGCGTGCCTACACTTAGTCGATAAAGCTTTTTATGTGTGTTTCTTATGGAACCATCTAAGACTTAATATTAGATAGAGGTATTGATATATATATATATATGTATATATATATATATATCCAATCACAACATACTTATAATATGTACCATATACATACTATATCCACCAACAAAACATGCAATTCCTTGGAGCCACAATAACTTGCTACCACCTAAGGTCCACATCTTATGTAGCAACCTATTTTTGAGTAAGATCTATGTTGGAACTAGTCTAGGTCAATCGACTCAACTCTTGAGCCGGTCGTTTGCCCTCGTGGTCAGTTGATTGGTCTTTTGGACCCGTCAATTGGTCTCGAGTTAAAGTGATGTCTGGACTCCTCCAATCGATCAATTGGGCCACCAGTCGACCGATTGAATCCTCCTGTTGTATGGTCAATCATCTAGTGCAGAATACCTTCTTTTGAAAAAATAAAAATAAAAGTATCCTATTCCTATTTAACTTATTACATTATTATAGGGAAATCTCGAGTTACATTTGAGTGGAGCAGAGAAAGGATAGCATTAATACTTTTACATGTGGAAAAAGAGAGAGAGAGAGGCTAAGAATGTAAATCAAATTTAAAAAAGGGAGGAATAAAACCATTCAAATAAAAACACATATCGAGGGATATTATCCATAACCAGACTTACATCCACTATCAAAACAACAATATATACATATATGTATATATATATATATATATATATATATATATATATATATATATATATATATATATATATATGGAACTTATGTGGCATTTAATTGGATATGTCTTATTAATCATTTTAAATATTTGTATGTAATAAAATAAATGATAAAATAAAAAAAATCTAATCACATAGGTTAAATACTAAAATATAGTAAATTGACGTGGCTCTAATACCACTGTAGGGAAATATAACGACACATATGGCAGTGGAAACACAAATGTTCTTATCATATTCCCCTTGACCAACAAATTGCGTCAACAACTATGGATTGAGAATGAAGGTTGCAAGGCACATACCTGATCTTGGAGCAAGTCCAACGACTACCCTTCCATCATTATAAGTCTTTCACAAGAAGCACTCAAATGGTCGTCAGTGACGGTGTGACGCCCCATTGCACCAAAAAGGGAGATTACTCAAAACCAAATGTGGAAATAATACTAAGAAAGCAGATTACTAGAAAACATAGGTATTAAAACCGATTTCATTAAAGAACCACAAGCCAAAAACTTATTATACAAGAGCCCACAAAGCCTGCCACATGCAACACGTAACATATCACATGGTGCTTACTCCATTGTAAGTAAACATTCCTATCATCAATCTGTTACACAAGATACTGATTCCACATATATACAAGTATAGCCGTCATGACTATACAACCATGGAAAACAAGTTAAAGCCTCATATCGATCACATAACCACAACACATCTCAAAAGAAAAACACCACAAGAACCTCAGTGTATAGGGATGACTCTAGGACTCTAACACCAAAAGACTCACAACACATCAAACCTTATCAACTATTACTCTTTCTACTGCTCTTCCTTAGGTGCACGATCTCTACCTCTTCATGCAGGGTCACCTAAAAAATATAGAAACCCATAGGGTGAGACCAAATGTCCCAATAAGAGATATAATTTTCCACCAATGCTATTAAAGTACAGATAAGATAAGTAGGTAAAAATAAGAAGATAATTAACATAAGCTAGCAAGTTGAGTAGATTTAGCTAAATGATATATATTCAACAGATAAGGCAGATTAAAAAAGACTAGGAAGCTACTAATGAATAGTACATCAAGTTATATTCTAAAAAGGAATATTAAAAACATGTATAATAGTTTATTCCTCTTGATGCATTATAATTCAAGAATCAGTAAAAAGATAAGGCAAAGGCTCAACCAATGTGAGACGTATGCCACACTAAGCATATATACTACACAACTATTTTACGTCTTTTATTATGCACCAAGGATTTGAGTCGTACCACCCAAATCCAACTGCCCCTATGAAGAACAACCAAGAATGCCATACAAGGTTCATGGAAGAGCCAGGATCCATGACCTCTCCAACACCTCTTGGTCAAAACAAAAGAACACCACAGAGACATACCAGTCAATTGTAAGAGAGTGACATATGGTCACAAAAGGATTGACTCACACATGGCCATCCATATCAAACACCTATCCCACCTAGGTACAAGTAATGGCACTAGAAAATAGGATCACACATGGCCATTCTTAAAAGGAGTGACTCACTCATGGACATCCATATCACAAAGAGATCAACTCACACATGGTCGTCTCACACAACCTACAATTTTCATCACAAGGAGATACTCAACTTGCACCCCCACATATTCAAAAATATGTGCTCCGTGTTAAACTCGTTTCACCAATCCAGCAAATAAAGCAAACACTAAAATTGGATCTATGGCACATGGGAAACTACATGAATAGGTTTCACTTGATTAGTTATCCAAGTGGGTGACTTTTAGCATCAATCACATTACAAAGTATAAGGCAAAAACAAATTCCACAAGAATAAGGGTGTGCTGCAACTTCAGAAGATATAGAATGTACAAGGTGTGAACTTGTCACACAATCATCACATGTTACTCATTGCTCTATTGTTCACAAGGCCACCAAATTCACATATCACCATGTCATATCAATCCCTTAACAACATCACTTGAGGATATAAATTCTCAATAGGCATCTATCCATCATCAAGTCACAAGTTCTATCACATTAAGCCATGCATATTGTGCTTCATTAGTGTGCATAAGCACCACCCTATATCACATAATCACAACCATAGCATATACAAGCCATGGCATACATATCACATGCAAGGTTAGGGGCTTATAAACAAGAGAGATAAGCATTACATCATGATGAGCATCTCATGGGAGAGAAAGAAAACACATCTCATAACTCACACTAGGGCTACATACATAGCCTATTAGGGTTTTATAAATATGCAAATAATAATCCCTAGATGGAACAACTCCCACGTTCTTGGAATACTTAGGATTAAGAAGCATGAATAAGGTTAAGCAAGTAGCTATCCACATAGACTACACATGGCTCATACATGGTTCATTCATTACTCATACAAGTGGATTGATGAAGTGTCCAAGCTAGTGACACAACCAACCAAGTCATGTATGTTGCGACTATGACCACACATGGGTCACAACCACCATCACCCATGGTGTCGCGACCGCGGCCAACCTCCTTCATGTCATGACCGCGACCCACCAAAGGGGTGTACCATGTCTCAACCCACCAAAAAACTAGGTTGCAACCATCAATAAACTCATATGGCTCGACCAACTAGGGTTAGGGTTTCAACCACCCAAGGGAGAGCATGTCGCGACTGAAGAACAAGGATCATCTCGACCCACGATAAAGGCATAACTCAAGCCCAAGCCATGTCGCGACCAACCAAGGAAAATGGGAAACATCCCAACCAAACCAAGGTCAAAATAGTTATAACCCATGGCTAAAATAGGTGGCACAATAAGGGAAACCCATCGTCACCTTAGAGGAAAACCTCATGCAAAACGGTCGTCAAACCCTAAAAAAACTTGATGAAACCACCAAGAAAAGGAACCTCAACAAGGAAGAGGAATCAAGATCATCACCACCAAAACTGAACCAAAACCTCATAGAACACATAAACACTCAATCATCATGCATGCAACTCACACCAAGGTCAAGAAAAGAAGGAAAAACCACCATGCACCTCAAACACCAAAATCACATACAAAGGAAATTAGGGGTTCAAATTACATCCAAACCAAGCATGATCTCAACATCATCCAAGCTCTAAGGTCTATCATACTCTACTAGAATGTTAAGGAAACATTAAGAGAGAGATAATAGTAACATGCAAACATAAAGACTGCAATATTAGAGGAGGTTAAGAGATATATAACCTACCTTAAAAAGATCAACTCCAAGGAAGGAAATCTCCAAGCACACAATCACCAAGGAAGATCAAGATCCATCAAGAGCTCCACTTTCAACCACAAGATCACCTCAAGAAAGAGGAAACACCAAAGAAAAAGGATATCTCAAGAAGGAGGGAAAGAAGTTCAAGGCCTAACCAAAAGAAAGAAGAGGGAAAAGAGAGAAGAAACTCCCTCTCATTTGGGTGTCGCCTTGTCAAAACATGGCCTATTACCCTTGGTATGGGGAGCTTACTCTCAAGAACGACCACCATGTCAAAACATGGTATAGGGCCGAGAAAAAGGAAAAGGATTGGGTAGAAGATCCAAAGAAAACATTAACAAGAAAGATAAACACTAACCAAGGTTGAAGATGACCAAGGATCACCACAAACACCACATGCAAGGGTTGAGCCACCTCCAAAGCACCAAGAACAGATCCTTCTTGCTCCACAAAGCTCTAAGATCATCCAATAAAGGAAGTAGAAAGAGGATGGATGAAAAATATAACTTGCATGGAGAGAAAATGGGTTATTTAGAAAAGGAGGAGAGAGGTAGGGCAAGGGATGAGGTGTCAATGAAAGAAGGCCCCGAAGGGACACTTTTCCAGTCAAGAAGCTAACATGCAACCACATAAAGCCCACATGCAAGAGGTGTTGATAAAATCTAGGTTGAATGGACACCTAAGTCACCCAAACCTCATGTCGCGACCG
The DNA here is from genome assembly GCA_963693085.1 of Alisma plantago-aquatica. NCBI lineage: Eukaryota > Viridiplantae > Streptophyta > Magnoliopsida > Alismatales > Alismataceae > Alisma > Alisma plantago-aquatica. The sequence goes on along the minus strand of OY856409.1, from coordinate 1,271,272,807 downwards.
CAACACACCAAGGGAACCACCCATGCTCTCCAACACCCCACCTAGGACCACTAGGTCAGGACATAAGGTCACCACAAACCCTAGGTCAAGACACTCTACACAAGAGCACCCATCTCGACCCAAGACAACCAAGACCATATCGGTCATGTCAACCATAACTAGGGGAGGTGCCTTGACTATGACACCCTCCAACCAGGCCCTAGGTCACGACCTAGGTGGAAACAAACTGACAAGGGTCACATGGTCAATGCACACCAAACCCAAGAAAACCCTAATCACCACTAAGGGTGATACCACTCAAATAAGGGTCCACCAAGGCACCCCAAAGCACCAAAACCTCCCTCATGAAGCCAAGAGAGAGAAGGAACACTCTAGGGTTGACAAATTACAAGAATACCCCTTTAAATGGGTAATTTGTAATTTGCACCAAAACTAGCACAGAAAGCACAAACAACATCCAAACAAGCTCAAACTGGAGACTTAAACTCTCCACATGCTATAAGATCATCTCAATGGATTAGAGAAAGGTTCGAAGAACATCATCAAGTCAAAGAAAATAGGGTTACCCCAAAACATAGGTCAGGGGTCTTACAAGCCATAAACCCCTAATAAGGATTTCACCCTTCAAATCTTAAGTGAAAAGAGAGAGGTACTTCTTCTACATCTCTTCCTCAAGCTTCTATGTGGCTTCCTCAATGACACAGTGATGCCACAGAACCTTCACAAGCACTATGTACTTCTTCTTAAACTTCTTCACCCTACTGTCAAGGATCAACAAGGACCCTTCATCATAGGATATGTGCTTATTAATATCAACCTTTACTAGTTGCAAAACCAACTGGGTACCATGGTGGCACTTCCTCAGCATAGACACATGGAACATTGGATGCAACCTATGCAAATCAGGTGGCAAATCCAACCTATAGGCCACCTTACCAAGGGTAAGGTCTCATATATCGAGGAGTCAACTTACTCTTCTTCCTAAACCTCAACACCCTTCCAAGGAGATAGTTTAAGACACACCATGTCCCCCACTTGAAACTCCAAGGGTCTCTGGAAATTATCAACATATGACTTTTATCTGTCCTGGGCTGCTTTAAAGTGTTGTTGAATCACTTTGATCTTCTATGTTGTCCACTGCACCAACTCAGGACCAAGAAGGTGATATTCACCTATCTCATACCACCACAACAGATACTACAACGTCTCCCATACAATGCCTCATATGGTGCCATGTCGGTCCTCCTCTTATAACTATTATTATAAGAAAACTCTATCAGACTGAGGTGGATGTCCCAACTCCCCAAAAATTGCAAGACACAAGACCTCAATAGGTCCTCTAAGGTTTTCATGGTCCTCTCAGACTAACCATTTGTCTGTGGTGGAAAGAAGTGCTTAATCTCAACTGTGTTCCCAAGGCTATGTGCAAGCACTCCCAAAAGTGACTTGTGAACTAAGGACCTCTATCTAACATGATAGTAGCTGGGACACCATGCAAACACACTATCTCATCCATGTAGATCTTGGTGAGCTTCTATTATTAGTATGCCGTCTTCACTAAGAAGAAGTGTGTTGACATAGTCAACCGGTCAACTATCACCCAAATGGAGTCATGTCCTTTGTCTATCCTAGGTAGACCAACCACAAAGTCCATTGTGACATGATATCACTTCCACTATGGTATGGGTAATAGATGCAATGTTCCTACACGCTTTTGATGCTCGACCTTGACTTTTTGACACACAACACACTTGGCCATGAAGTTAGCTACATCCCACTTCAAGCCATGCCACCAATACAAATATTTAAGATTATGGTACATCTTTGTGCTACCTAGGTGCATAGCATACATCAAAGAGTGAGCCTCTTCCTGAACCATCTTCCTCAAACTATCAACATCAGGAACCAGAGCTATGCCATGGTAATAAACTACCTCGTGGAAGCCATAACACTTCTAGCTCTTGAACTCTGATCTTATCTGCTATATCAAATTATCAGCAAGTTATGCCTCTTTGATCTATTATCTCAATGTGGGCTTCACCTGCAATTGTGCCAACAACCCTACTAGCATGGACACCTCTATCTTCATTTTCATCTGACGCAAGGAGACTAGCATGTATCTCTTATGACACGCTAAAGAGTTCAACTTTGCACTACCCACTGATGACGTTGAGAAGTCTTTCTACTCAGCACGTATGCCACGAAATTTTCCTTTCTTGGGTGGTAATCAATCATGCAATCATAGTCCTTGAATAAAGCCATCCTTTTCTACATGTTTAACTCTTGATCCAAAAATATGTACTTAAAGTTCTTGTGATCTGTGAAGATGTGACATTTCTCACCACATAGGTAGGGTCTCCAAGTCTTCAAAGCATGAAACACTGCAACCAACTCCAGATTATGGGTAGGGTAGTTCTCCTTGTTCTTCTTCAGTTGTCATGATGCGAAAGATATCACATTCTTGCCCTGCATCAGCACACATCCCAAACCATTCTACAACGCATCATAGAAATCTATATAACCTTTCCCTTGCTCAAGAAGCACTAGCACTGGTGCACTCATCAACTTCTTCTTCAACAACTAAAAGGCACGTTGACATCTGTCATCCCAGACAAAAGGCACATCGTTCCTATGTTAGCCTGGATAGGGGCAACACCATAGAGTTGAAGTTCTTAATGAACCTTTGGTAGTAGCCTGCCAAACTCAAAAAGCTGCACACTTCTGTTGGCATCTTCATCTTCTCCCACTATAGAATGGATTCAACCTTCTTGGGGTCCACACGAACACGCTGGGAAGATATCACATATCCTAGGAAAGACGCCTCCTTCAGACTGACTCATAGCATAGAATCTAGTTGTCGCCTATTGCCACCCTCTTCCTCTGTTGGCCTGTCCTAAAGAAACAATGTGAGATGCTTGTCCACGTCCCCTTCCACTGCCACTGAACTACTACCTGTGTGAGCCCTACTAGCTTTGCCTCAGTTCTGGGTGACTTCTTCATCCTTCATAGGGAAGAACAACTTCATATGCCCAACCTATCCAAACTTGTAGCACATCCTTCTCTCATACCATGACCTAGATGGCCATGCTACTGATGTTGATGCTCTAATCTGAGCTCCTATTGGTGGAAAACTACATCCTCTTCCTTTATTGGGAGACCTCTGGGTCGGTGCACTGGACCGCTACTGTGCTGGCGGTGCAAAATACCTAGGCTTCTTAAAGCATCCCAATGACTGCCCTTGAACATATGCCAGTCCCTTCTTGGCATCTTTTCACACTTCTCAACCACATACCATTGAATCCTCTGAATGAACTCCAAAAACGTCGCAAACTTCCCATGATTCTCAAGCATTGCCGCCGCCGTCATTCGTTCACCGGTCAGACCCTTCTCAAAATGTTGAATCCTTTCCTCATTTGTCAATTCCATGTGAGGATAGAACTTCAACATATCCATAAAATTTTCTTCGTACATGTTGATCTACATGGCTCCCTGACGAATCCGCTCAAACTGACTGATCTTCTCATCCAGATAGGTATGTCAAAAGTACCTACTGACGAACTCTTATCTAAACTCCTCCCAACTGGTATCAACACCTGATTGTTTCTCCTCTTCAATGGCCCACCAATGGCCAACACTCCCCTTCAGAAGATACATTGCATGCTTCACCTTATCAACCTAGAGATATTAAGGATCTTGAAAGACTTTTCCAACTCCATCATCCAAACATCAACTTCTACTGGATCAGCCGTACCAGCATACTCCACATCGCCAACATGTCTCAGCCTCTCAAAGGTCTTCCCCACTCCTAGAGATTCAGCATCGGGGATAGTTGAAGGGAAGGCATTCTGTCTGCCATGTGCATCATCATTGCCATAAATTGTCCAAGTAGAGACTGGAAGGTAGGGTTCCCTATCATGGCCAGGCCAAACTGGGGCTCATCAAGCACCCGATCTTCTCATTTCTGAGCCCTCACACCACCACCGGGTGCAGAAACACTGCTCTCTGTAGTGTGTTCTTTGTGTTCTCCAACCATCTATTCTACTATTCTTCTTCTTCATAAGTAGAAGTCACTAAAAGATAGACTAGAGGTCACTAGAACAAACACAAACCCTAGTCCTAGGTCCCTGTAGACTCAACGAACATAAAACTCTGATGCCACCCTTAAACTGTGATGCCCCATCACTCCACAAAGCAAGATTACTCAAAACCAAATGCGGAAGTAACACTAAGCAAGTAGATTATCAGAAAACACAGGTAATTGAAACTGATTTCATTAAAGCACCATAAGCCAAAAACTTATTACACAAGAGTCCAAAAAGCCTACCAAATGCACACATAACATATCACATGGTGCTTACTTCACTGCAGGCCAACGTTCCTGTCATCAACCTATTAAACAAGATACTAGTTCCACATATATTGAAGTAAAATTGTCATAACTATACAACCATGGCACACAAGTCAAAACCTCGTATCGATCACATAACCACAAAAAATCTCAAAAGAAAAACACCCCAAGGACCTGAGTGTACAAGCACAACTCTAAGACTCTAACACAAAACACTAGCAACACATCCAACCTTATCAACTACTGCTCTTGATGTTGTTCTTCCTTACTTGCACAACCTCTACCTCTATGTGCATGTCCCCTAAAAGATGTGGAAACCCATGGGATGAGACCAAACGTCCCAATAAGAGATATAACTCTCCACCAATGCTATTAAATCACATATAAGCAAAGGAGGTAAAACTAAGAAGATAATTATCATAAGCTAGCAGGTTGAGTAGATTCAACTAAATGATATGTATTCATTAGATAATGTAGATTAAATAAAACTAGGCAGCTTCTATTGAATAGTGGATAAGGTTATATTCTAAAAGGAATGTGAAAAACATGTATAATAGTTAATTCCTCTTGCCAAATTATGATTCAAGAATCAGTAAAAAGATAAGGCAAAGGTACAATCAATGTGATATGTATGTCACCCTAAGAATATATACAACGTGGATGGTTTATGTATTTTATTATGCCCCAAGGATTTGAGTTGTACCACCCAAATCCAAGCATCCCCTACAAATGGAAACTGACAGTGCCATACAAGGTCCATGAAAAAGCCAGAATCCATGACCCCTCTGACACCTCTTGGTTAGCATAAGAGAACACCGTAGAGACATACCAGTCAACTGCAAGAGAGTGACATATGGTCACAAAAGGATCATCTCACACATGATCGTCCATATAAAACACTTATCCCACCTTGGTATAGGTAACAATGCTAGAAGAACAGGCTCACACATGGCTGTTCTTAAAAGGAGTGGCTCACTCATGGCCATCCATATCACAAAGAGACTAACTCATGCATGGCTGTCTCATACAACCTGTAATTGTGGACGCAAGGAGATACTCGACTTGCACCCCTACATATTCAAAAATATATTCTCCGAGTTAAACTCGTTTCCCATCTTTCACAACTGTAATTGTGGATGCAAGAAAATACTTGACTTGCACCCCCGCATATTAAACAATATGTGCTCCGAGTTAAACACATTTCACCAATCCAGCAAATAAAGCTGACACTAGAATTGGATCTATGTCACATGGCAAAGTACATGATTAGGTTTCACTTGATTAGTGAGGCAATTGTGTGACTTTTAGCATCAATCAAGTTACAACATATAAGATTAAAACAAACTCTACAAGAATAAGGGTGTGTTGCAACTTCAAAAGATACAAAATGTACAAGGTGTGAACTTGTCACACAATCACCACATGATACTCATTGCTCTGCCATTCACAAGGACACCAAAGTCACATATCACCATGGGATATCAATCCCTTAATCACATCACTTGAGGATATCACCTCTTAATAGGCATCTAGCCATCATCAGGTCATAAGACCTATCACATTAATCCCTATATAAGCACCACCCAATACCACATAATCACCACCATAGCATACACAAGCCATGGCATACATATTACCTGCAAGGTTAGGGGCTTATAAACAAGTGAGAGATGCACTACATCATGATGAACATCTCATGAGAGAGAAAGTAAACACATCTCATAACTCACATTTGGGCTACATACTTCACCAATTAGGATTTTGTAGTTATGCAAACAATAACCCCTAGGTGAAACATCTCCCACATTCTTGGTATACTAAGGATTAAGAAGCAAGATTAAGGTTAACCAAGCATCTATCCACATAGAACTACACATGGCTTATACATGGTTCATTAATTACTCATACAAGTGCATTGATGAAGTGTCCAAGCATGTGACACAAACAACCAACTCATGTATGTCGTGACCATCACCACACATGGGTTGTGACCACCATCTCCCATGGTGTTGCGATCGCAACTAACTTCCTTCATGTTGTGATCATGACCCACCAAAGGGGTGTACCATGTGAAGACCCACCAAACATCCAGGTTACGACAATCAACAAACCCAGATGTCTCGACCAACTAGGGTTAGGGTTTCGAACACTCAAGGGAGATCATGTTGCGACCCAAGAACAAGGATCATCTTGACTTGCGACAAAGATATAAATCAAGACCAAGCCATGTCACGACGAACCAAGGAAAAAGGGAAACATCCTGATCAAACCAAGGTCAAAATAAAGATAACCCATGGCTAAAATAGGTGGCACAATAAGGGAAACCCATCGTCACCTTAGAGGAAAACCTCATGCAAAATGGTCGTCAAACCCTAAAACAAACTTCATAAAACCATCAAGAAAAGGAACCTCAACAAGGAAGAGGAACGAAGATCATCATCACAAAAACCAAACCAAAACTTCATAGAATACATAAACACTCGATCATCATGCATGCACCTCAAACTGAGGTCAAGAAGAGGAGGAAAAACCACCATGCACCTCAAACACCAAAATTAGGTTCAAAGGAAAATAGGGTTTTGGATTACATCCAAACTAAGCATGATCTCAACATCATCTAAGATCTAAGGTCTATCACCCTCTACTATCATGTTAAAGAAACATTTAGAGAGAGAAAATAATAACATGCAAACATAAAGAGTGCAATAATAGATTTCTTAGTGTTCCCATTATTCATAAGAACTGGACACTTGTCCTTGGGATACCAACTCCATGTAATATGGATAAGTTTTCTCCCACTGAATCTATGCATACTAAACCCTTCAGTATAGATTGCCAATGTATGCTCTCTCTTTTTAGGTCAAGAGATTTTCGAGAACTATCTCTATATATCTCTATTCCCATCACATAGGAAACGTCTCTTTCTTCCTTAAAGATAATTTCCACTTTGGATTTCCATTCTGGAACATTTCATTCCTCATCAATATGTGGAATGTGAATACGCTCCCACTAAATCACAGATCCCTTCTTTATCTTTGACATATCATTCAAACACTTTGACCATATCATCAAAGTAAAGATCACACTTCTGAGTTGCTTGTACTCAATCAATCACATTCATTAGTCCATTGTAACATATAGACTTCATTTGTATTAATGGATTCATAAACCTTATAGGTTGTGTCACGTACACATCCTTGTTTTAGTCCTCATAAGAATGCAATTTTAGTATCCATATGCCAAATCTCTTAGTCATTAAGTTGCAATCAACAAGCATCATCCTTCTCAAAATGTTATCCATGTGGCTTAACGCTTAGGACTCATTCTCACTTATGGATTTTCATCTCAATGGGTGCTACCATCAAGGTCATACCTTATGGTTCACATGGAAGTAATTTTAGGATGTAATGGTCATAAACCATAACTCAAAATCCGGTTCCTCATATTTATCTAGATAGTTGACTCATCATACGACCAACTCATCACATAGATAATCAAGGTGTATCTGTCAAGGATATAAGAACTCACAACCCTTTGTGATTCTTAATGTCCTTTATTAGTGTAGGGTATTCTTTATTTTAGAAGAAATTAGTTATTTGATAATCATCCTCTAACTCCTTAGAGTTTGAATCCATGTTGATTTAGACATCAGCATGCCTTAATCACGAGCTCACTATGATACACTATCATAATCACTCACAAGGTTCTCAAACATTTGATCTAAGTATTTCATTCATTGATCTCATCAAGAATTAATACTTTACCAAATTCGTACTTCATCTATCATATTCTTGAACACTTCAAGATATTCATATTTGGTATTTCTCTAAACACCGCTTGAAGTATTAGCATTTGCTCCAATAGGTATGTAAATACATCACATGTATTATACCTAATAGGATAATCACTCTCCCACTACCATTAGTGAAGATCGATTTATCATGTTCAAGAGATTCATGTCTCTTACTGGTTCTCTAACCAAAAGAGTCTATATTTATCCATCATATGGAAACTAGAGATCAATTTCTCATGATAATGCTAATTTGATCGTTTGAGTTATCAATAACTTTTAAGTATCATTTTATCTTATGCATACCAAGTACCAAAAGATAAACAAGGCATTGCCATAAAGATCATATCTTTTGAGATTGAAACATCAACTTTATTAATTGCCATCATTGTCATACAATATGCAAATATAATGTGTTTCTATCTATTGGCAAATATGAAATAGCAGTTCATAACTCTATTACATGCCTTTTCAGGCTGAAAATAAACTTAAGTACTCCAATCTATGGCGGAAACACTTGCCCCATTTATTGAGAGCGTTACACTTTATATCTTGGTATCATATACCTAAAAAGTGTTACAAGTTTATTTCATGACACCTTCAGGTGGAGACGTATGTTGCCTCCTTCTTTAGTTCTTCCAGATAGAGTGGACAATTCCTTTTCCAATGTCCTAGCCTTTGACAATGGTGGCAATTGACTCTCTTAGTCATGCCTCCCTTGGCCTTGAGAGCTGAAGACGCCTTGGGCTGCTGGCTAGCATCAGAACCCTTCTTAGCTTTGGCCTTGCCCTTGCGCTTGGACTTGCATTTCTTGCTGCTGATCAACATCACAGACTTAGGCTTGTCCTTCTTCATCTGTGCCTCGACTGTCCTCAACATGCCAAACAACTCTGTCAATGGCTTGTCAAAGTTGTTCATATTGTAGTTCATCACAAACTGACTATAGGATTCCGGCAACGATTGCATTATCACGTCAGTAGCCAACTCTTGGCTAAGGGGAAATCCCAGTCTTGTCAGGTTCTCCACATACCCAATCATGTTGAGCGTGTGAGGACCAACTGGATCTCCTTCTGTCATGACACACTTGAACAGTGCCCTAGAGATATCATATATATCTTATCATGCTTGATCTTCATACATGTTCTTGAGATGTTGAATCATCTCAATGACACCCATGTTCTCATGTTGTCTCTGCAACTCGTGGTTCATGGAGCACAACATCAAGCACTTTGTATCAATAGCATCATCAGAATGCTTCTTATAAGTATCCCTTTCTGTCTTTGGTGTTGTAGGAGCAGGTTTCTCTGGAATTGGAGTATCTAGGACATAGAGTTTTCACTCTTGAGTGAGAACAATTCTCAATGTCCTAAACTAGTCGTGGAAGTTAGTCCCATTCATCTTGTCCTTTTCAAGGACCGATCACAATGAAAATTGGTTGTTGTTTGTTGTCATTTGTACTACAAAAGGAAATATGTGCAGTTTAGTCCAAAACTCAATTTTGACTTATTTGATTGATTTGAAAGGTTGATGATATAATTAAGACTTTAATTAATTATCACTCACACTATTTTTGTTCAAATTGATAGCCCTCATCATCAATTCAGAAGATTGCAGTGTACAACCTTCTAGTGGGTCAAGATCCTGAAATCCTCTGAATCATGGACCAGCTAGGGCTGTCACCCACAACTTAGATCTTCTAGGTAGATAAATTTTGCCAATTGCATCATATGCAACTCTTGAAAGATGTCATATGCAACTCCTTGCCATGATTACCTCCATGCCTCAAGGTGCTAGATCCTATCTAGGTCACCTTATTAAGTCCGACCCAAAGCCAACATGATGAATATGCACCCTGCTAGGGCAGACCCACATATTCATCCTTCACGCTTCCACGAGATAGATGGTGCACCATGCTAGGGTGTGCCCACACTTAGCTGATCAAGCTTTTCATGTGTGTCGCATTTGGAAGGCATATAGAACTTTAATATTTAATGAGGGATTTGGTTTTATAGGTACATATACATATCCAATCACCACAATATATAGTACGTATCATATACATGCTATATCCCACAGAAAACATGTGAAACGATAAAAGCAATGATTATGGCCATCCTAATGTGATTCCTCGAGCCAAGAGGAATCACAATCATCTAGGTATACATCACATGCAACCTGTCCATGATGAAGTGCTATAGCCATCCGAGTTGATCAACTCATCACATGAATGATCACCTGCTCACCCTGGCCGGTCGTCTAGGTGCCACCAGCCGATCAGTTGGCTCCTCCAACCGATCAGTTCTCCTGGTCATCGTGCATCTCCTCAGGTCACCACCTGCTCGTCTCTCTCCTCGAGTCAATCGTTTGGATCACCAACTGATCGGTTCACACCTTGAACTGATCATCTCAGTTGTCGTCAGATTGTCCTCCGTTCTTTGACATAACAAGAAATAAAAGATCTATCCTATTTTACATTTAAATTGAGAAACCTCAAGTTACATTCGGGGGAGAAAAGGTAGGAAAGAAATCTCAAGTTATCTCAAGTTACATCAGTAAGGAGGTAGGGAATCAGTACGCAGACCGAGATGCAAGAAACCACATTCAACCAAGCACGCATAGGGTTTATTGGCCATAACCACGCTATACATCAACCATAAAACTCGTTTAAGGGTGACGTGTATCGAGTGCATTTATATTACATATCATATATGTATATTGGGATTTGTGGATTTAGGATTGGACATGCATAAAGCCAATTTTATTCACATCATATGCAATAAATAAAGGCGACAAACCAAAATTGATCATATTGATAATCCTAAAGTATAGAGCAGTTGACGTGGATATGATACCACTATTGGGTTTTAGGGGAGACAGAGAAGGCAGTGGAAACAAAAAAAAATTCTTCTCCCAAACCCAGAATAAAGGAATCACGTCAATGTCTATACAATAGGAAGGATGGTTTGTAGAGGCATACCTTATCCCGAGGCTTGCTCAGTGACATTACCTTGCGGCTTGCATGATCTTCACCTCCGATCTTAGATGGTGTCTGTGCAGCTCCTGGTCTCACCGAGACTGTCAGGATTGACATCTGTCCTCTGAGCGGTAGAAGTCTCCCGCCTCTGAAGTAGTCCACATAGACCACCTGGAACTCTGATCTCCTTGTCCCACAAGGAATCAGAAGGAGTCACACCCTCCTTTCGGTGTACTAGTCACCAGAACACTCTCCTACAACCAGTTGCTTTTCTACAGTTGTCTTTCCCTTGCTGTGCCTCCCTTATCGGGTAGCACTTGCTCAGACTCTCTCTCGGTTACCAAAACCGGAGAGAACGACAACTTTGTAGAGCAACTGGTGTTCTGATTTGTTGTTTTTGAGAAGCCATCAATACCCCTATATATAGGAGGTTCATGGGATAGAGTTCTCTACCTCGGGCAATGCAGGATTAAACAGGAGTAGAAGGGTTTGAGATTTTCCACAAAAACAAGCAACTTGCACCAGCTGAACCGATCGGTTCACACCCTGAAATGATCGTTTCAGTCCCTGAGCTAATCGTTTGGGACCTGAGCCGATCATCTGGGGCTCTGAGCCGATCGGTTCGTGGTCCTGATCCAACTCAAATTAACTTTCAAATTTGTCTCCAATTAATCAAACATTAATCATTGTACAAATTGAATTTGTACAAGTGAAACAAATTGTATTTGCAAAATAGTCTTCTGGCTTTCCAAACGATCTCGGTTGGTCACATGAATCAACCGGTTCAACAATTGAGTTGATTGTCTCATTGCATATGAGCCGATCGTCTCACCACTTGATCCGATCGGTTCACCAACCTGAGCCGATCGGATCAACCCTGTGAGCCGATCGGTTGGCGCAGCAGACTTGTGCAAATCAGTCAATTGCAGTTTCAATCAATCTGATACTCCAATCAATCGATACAACACCTTGAACACTATGATACTGAGATATCAATTGATTGAGTGTTTAATTGAACTACTAAACTCCTTTAGTAATCAATCTAAACATCATTTGTGGATAAACTCCTCTTCCAGGTTAAATCCTATGTGTGTGACCCTATAGGTCCATTTCACGTTGGTAGTGAAAGTCCATAACAGTTATGACTTTACAAGCAAAGAGCAGTGCCAAGTCGCACATCAGTGCTACCCAAGTGAAAAGGAAAGTTGGAGAGAAACTTTCAATCCTACAATCCGTGAATGGTGTTACAACGAATATATAATTCCTTTGTCACTGATATCCCGAATGAACTCAAGGCATGGAACAGTCATCCTTTCAACGTTCATTCACTTTCTTGATCTCAGAGTAGATTGGAGGAGATATGTATGATATCAATATCACATACTTATTCACACATGCGTGCACGCCTATCTCAATCCTACTCATCAAGTGGCCATGGATATCAAACTCCCTCAGAAGGGACAAATCCCATATCTATCACTCACCCCTCAAAAGCCCCATGTGTCAAAGCCACCCAATCATCACCTTTATAACAACCCATGTTTCAGGATTGCGTTTGATGATGTCAAAGTGTACCCAATGACATGTGTTGAGTGTAGTGATTTTAGGTCAAAGAATCACATTCACCACCATCACTGTGAGAACTGACTGTGACTACCATGTCATGGTTCCATGTATCAAACTCACAATGGATCTTTCTGGTATACTTGTTCTCTAACAAGTACTTATGTGTTTCGTTTGATATCTCCATATCATAACGAACGAGATTATATCATCAACCAACACCACAATCTAGTCTTGTGTGTCATTGTTGTCTATGTACCTTCCACAATGACATCCGACTAGGGACATAATAAGAATGTACAAACTCTTAGCATCCGTATGATCTCATCGTTCATGTCCTCAACCTGAAAGCATACATCATTGAGTGTTGTCATTCTCTAGACATTCAATTTGTTCTATCATTATCTCATATGACTAACCAGAAAGAATTGAAAGCTTGCCTTTGATCTTTATCAAATCAATCTTAATGTATCCCACCAATCATCCCATGATTGGCTCTCAGGGCATAGATACCAACATGCTCTAGTTTAAGGAACATGGATTGAATGATGAGAGGATGACATATCCATGCCTCGAGTTCAATGTGGATATCAGAGAGAAAAGAACTATACGATGACAGTAATATTGTAGGTTGAAGTTGTTCTACAACTTTCCAATTACTTGTGGAGCAATGATGTGTTGCTAGATACCACTCATTGCTTGTGCTGTCATAAATTGGCTATGGACATTCACTACCAATGTAATTTGGGACCTATAGGGTCACACCCATAGGATACACCTATAAAAGGAGATTACTCATGAATGCAGTTTAACTTGATTACTAAAGTGTTTAGGTATTCAATTTAAACATGATTAGCTGTCAAAAATCTAAAATGATCAGTTCAATTAGTGAGTTGATCAGTTCAAAAACATGAACCGACCGGTTTAGGTTGTGAACTGACCGGTTGGGAGATCAGTAAGACATGATCAAGGATTTATTTTGACGTTATGTTGTGCATTAATTAGATATTAAACAAAAATTTTTTTGCGAATAGGAAACATAGTGAACAAACCTATTCAAGTGTTGAACTGACCATATCACATGTAAACTGAATGGTTCAGTAGTGAATTGATTGGTTCAGGAGTGAACCAATCAGTTCGACATTCATAGCTTCTAGATAATCATGATAATCCATCTCTTTAACTTCCATATTATCTAGAATCCCTTATCGTGGCCATCCTATAAAAGGGGGCAATCTAGGCTTTCAAAAGACACAACAACAAGCTCTGAGAATTGTTATCCTATCATAGTTGTGGTCATGTGAGAGAATGAGCAAGTCTTACCTGTCAAAGTGAGATAAAGCAAGGGAGAGAAAACAAGGAAGAGAAACTCAATGCTAGCATGTAGACATTTAAAGAGACAACTCCTTCCCATTGTCTTTGCAGTGTGATGAGGAGTTCTTGATGGTTTATGTGGACTACGTAGATGCGTGAATGCCTTTTCCAACCACCGTCTATGGTGCTACACCGGGAGGCTATCACCGACAACCATCCAAGTGTTGCTTGTGAAAGAAGCACTTTTCTACAAGGGTAGTCACTGGACTTGCTCCAGGATCGGGTATATGCCTTCCAACCTTTCTTCCCAGTTCATAATTGTTGATGTGATCTGCTAGTCAAGGAGAATATGACATGAATATTTTTGTTTTTATTTCCATCTCTATCACTATATTTCCCTATAGTTAGTTGGTTGTAATGTTTCAGAATGCACATAGTGGAGTTGTGCACCTGATGTTAAGGTGATGCCTTTGAAGGACTTGTATTCCCATTGATGTTGAGGGAGTCATGTGAGCATCATATAGCCAATACCTCCATCATTTTCCACTAAAGCATATCTTCTAGTCCCCACTTAGATGTTTTTCTCGATCATGAATCTTGCTTCATTGAATATTGTTATGGTGAGCCTGACTAGGTGATTAATACTGTTATGATGAGTCTAGAAGTATTATCATGGTGAGCCCGAACATGGAGTCTTGTGAGCATCATGTAACCAATACCTCCATCATTTGCCACTAAAGCATATCTTTGTAATCCGCACTTAGATGTTATGTCCTATCATGAACCTTTGCTTCATTGAATTTTGTTATGATGAGTCTAGAAGTGTGCATGTGATCTTATTTCTAAGAGAATCTTAGGCCTAGTAATGTATATACCCAATACTAAATGACTCCAATATTTTATTACCTCTAGAGTCTTATTTAAACTCTAAGAAGATAGTTGGGAAAGGTGATTATTAGGTTTTGTAATCTCAAGATTTCTTGCAAGCACATTCAGGTCACCATAGGATCAATCTTGATCTTTTAAGCCACAGTTTATTGACAGCCTTCGTGTTTTAGATAACACAAAATGAGATTAGGTGAGGAGAGGTATTAGACAATGTAAGGTAAGATGAGAAATGTGGCAATCCTCTCTAATTTTTATTTGTAGATAAGGTTAGGTGGTAATATCTCATAATATTCGAATCATAAGTCTGTTGTCTCATCAACAATTTAGATATCTTAGTTGTAGTGCATGTCGGATATGCATATGCTTATAGGGGGTAGGTATGGGTTTGCTCTCTTTGTACATACATCCACCAACATCCCTCAGTCACCACTTCATCAGTTAGTTTGATTCATGTATGTTATCATAACATGTCATGTGCATATTTAGATATAGACTTCCCCAATACCCACTTTCTAGACTCATCGTCATTCTCATGTTGGTATGTAAGGGGGTACATCTATTTGATTAGTGATAAGGGGTTGATCTTGACTTCCAATTATATTTTTTATTTTGAAAAGGATAAGTTGGAGTAGTGCCATTTTCTCTATTGTTTTATTGTGTATGTAAATTAGTCTCAAATCTTTTCTTTTTTTTGAGAAATTTTATTAACTGATAGATGCATAAGAAATATATGGATATGTGTTTCTTATGAAACTATATTTAGTGTTTGAATAAAAAAAAATTTGATGTATTATGAAATGATATATTCCAAGGCAAGTCAGACATTTCTAGGCTTACAACCATATATTTTGTAGTAGGTTTTCCCTTCATTGTATGTATAAAGAATATATATTTTTTTCAAATCTTTTGATGAACAATATTCCATCCTTTTAGGTAGAATCTATAAAATTGAGTAAGACCATAACCAACGTAAAAAAATTTGAAACAATTCATCATAAATTTTGTGTACTTTTTCTACATGATAATGTTGAGGTTTCACCAAGTTCTTCCATCATTCTTTTCCCATTCACATCTTCATTCACTTTGACTTATTTTGTCTCAGCTTGACCTCCGTTGCTTCCTTTTTTCTCCTCTAGTTCTTTGGTGATGTTCTCAAGAAGGGTTTTTTCTTATACTTTGATATAAGATTTGTCTAGGGAAAGGATGTTCTCAATCATGGATATTATACTGAGGTCTTGTGACTCTATGCTATTGTTAGTAAGTGGATATCCTGAGTATTTATAACACACTAGGGAATCTAGAGGTATTCTTTTCTTGCTTGAACATTAATCTATTTATTGAGGAACTTAATAAATATTTTACCCTGGCCTAATATCTTATATCTCGATACCAAAATGTTGGCATTGCCATGATTGGCATGTCATTGTTGTTAAAGTAGTGGATGGATCAGATATGTTACCTTCTTTTTTGAAAAAGTAAACTTTTTTTGTCTATGGGAGTGAGGGAGAAGTAGGGATGATCCTTCATCATGGGATCATCCACAAATCCCAAATCAAGACTAGACGTTCTTTTTAATTCCATTGGAATAGGACATAATGTTGTCACTACCTAATTTGATATTAATCCATCCCAACCCAATATCCGGTCTATGCCTTTTCTAAAGAAGAGGAAGGAAAAATCTCTTTATATTGTATCATTTGAGTTTGCAACACACACACACATCACTCAACAACATCTTTTCGTAGATCCATTGAATATTTAGAGGAATGTGTCTGTGATTTGGTAGTGTCTCATTGAGCTCGTTGTTCTATAGCTCATCCTTTGAAATAGTATCGAATCATTGTTACAATGTATTAGGTGGAAAAACAACTCCAGTGACAAGGCCTGACCATTTTCTACATAGACATGTCTTTTTTATGGCTATGTGGACAAAATGGAGAAAAGAAGCTAACTCAGCAGGGTAACACCGACACTTCAAGGTGAACTTACTCTTGTATTTGCCTTTCACCATAAAGAGAAAATACAACACGAAGGATGAGGACAAGAGAAAATGAAGGATTTGTGGGTAGAGAAGAAGTAATTTATTGCCAATCAGGATCTTGGAAAGATTACCTGGTCATTTGAGCTACTTCGTTGATATTTAAAGATGGTTCAGTACATTGCACATGATTTATCTCAACAAAAGATGAGAAGGAAGATACAGATGGCGATGGATGAAGAGAGAAGGCATGGAAAATCTAAAGAGAGAAAAGAGATGTTTTGGGGCTAGCAAGGCACCATGACTTCAGCTTGGGACATCTTCTTCACCCACAATGAGATAAAACAAGTGAGTGGCAATATATTCACTTTCAACAATGTTATTCCTATATGGAATCTATACCATAAGGTGATTAAGTGAACATTTTCTATTGAACTAATAGTACATCAACCTTCTATAGAATAGATAGAAAGTCGGGGAAGTTTGTGTAGTGTGTAATTCAATCATTAGGTGTTGCTTGCGTTGTCCTATGACCATTACATTCGTTATTTTTACCCTCACATATGAGTTGGATATAAATTCTTTCCATACAATGTAGTTGTGGACCTTCTGAAAATTTACGTAGACACATTTTGTTGCCCGACATTGGAAACTAGCATCACAGAACTTTTGGTGTCGAGGAACCCCTTCTCCGATCTCCAATTAAGTCATAGAGAGGTCAGTTTTGCTACGAGTGAAACATTTCAAGGTAAAACCTAGGGTATGCTCAACCTACGAGAATTCAGATTCCAATTTACTACATAGAGGTTGGTTGCACTATGGGTGAAATATTTTCGAGGAGTGTATTTCTAGTAGTCAAAACCGGGGCCCTTCTCCAGGACGAGCCAAGCCACAGTACTTGACCCACTCCTCAGCAGCACATTGCAGTTCTTTGAACAGCAAAAATGTGATAGTTTAGGCTAGTGAGGTTGCGTGAGCACATGAGTTGTGTTGCATAGCTACCACATTTAAGTAAAATTTATTGTTAGGTTTCTCTCGAGAAGCTGGTTCTCTATGGGGACGTGGCGTGGCAGTGGAGAATATTAGTAATGTTTAGATACGACCCGTTTTTTTTCCTTGATATGATTCCAAACCGACAATTTTGGTGAACCTTATTAGTAGTTGCACCTTCCAATCAGACCCCATGACAAGTGCCGTGCTCGATGCACAATAGATGCATGCATATAGAAACATATAATGGATCGCATTTAAGTTGTACCTTCCAAACGTACATCATAAACAATTAACGTAATGGCTGTCATTTAAGTTGTACCTTCCAAAGATACATCATGTAGATTGCCAAGTTAGTCGCACAACTAGATGCAGGCAAATTGCGAACTGAGAGACAACTGGGAGAGTATCCTAATAAACTACACAGTAGCTTTCAGCACATGTCAATACAATATGGCTGAGTAGAAGAGAAGTGCAACTGTGCTACTTGAGTTGGAGAGAGAGAGGAGGAAGATGGAGAGAACTCAGAGGTGGGTGGGTGGGTTGCTGTCGGTAGTGGGGAGTGTAAGACAACAATTCTTAGGTGGTATAAGTGGTAGTAATATGGCGGTGCAGTGGTAGTGAGGTTCATTCCAACTTCCAGTGCTATTTTGAAGGTGGAAGACGATGATACAAGATGAAAGTTGTTGGGATCGGAAGGTTCCGGCCCATGTTCTATTGAGATTTGGACTTAATAGGAGTTGACTTGTATTTCCAATCCTAATAGAAGTTAAATCCAAGAAGGAAAGAAGATGGCTCCTTACGTGCACCTTTAAAATTGGATTAAGATTTAATTAGAGTTAGTATTTTGTGTTGCCAATCCTAATATGAGTTGAGTCCAAGAAGGAAAGAAGGTGGCTATGTACAACATGGAGTTGGACTAGGATTTGAACTAGGACTAGAATTCCTAGCTGCAATCACATGCATGGAGGCCTATAAATAGAGGCCCTCAGGGAGGCCATTGAGATCATCCCACCGGTTGGTGTGCGATCCCACCTGTTGTTGGTGCCTTCTGTGGTAGAAGAGCCAGAAAACAATAACAACTGGTGGTGCCCTTTATGGTAAGAGAGGGTCAACGACTTTGCCTTGAAGCAAAGTAGCGCCTGACACTTGGTAGTAAATTGGGTGCACCAACATTCACTACTACAGAAATAGCATTCAGTGTCGCTTTTCTGGGCGTCGGTTTTTAAGGAACACGGACGCCTTATATTAAAGGCGTCGGTTATTTCGAAGAACCGACGTCTATATTCAAAGACCAGCCAAACACGGGTACCGCTTTGTATACAGCGTCGGTTGTTTATACCAAACCGACGCATTATTTCATCCAATTTTCGAGCGAAAAAATAATGTCACTGTCGGCGTCGGTTATTTAGTTAAAACACCGACGCTTATGTGCGATGGAAATTTGCGCGAAAAGTGTCCTTTTCCGCGTCGGTCGTCCTTTACTAACCGACGCTGAATGGGGTTCCCGCCAAACATTTTCACGAAAATATCGTCCAAATGGACGTCGGATGTTGCCAACGACCGACGGTAAATATGTTTAGGCGTCGGTTGTTGTCAACAACCGACGCTATTGGGGAACTTCATAACCTTCGATCGCCCGACTCTTCCCCTCATTGCTACCCTATTTCCCTATTGCGGCGATTTCTCCGGCGATTTCTCTGTAATTTTTCTCCGGCACTTCTCTCCGGTGCCCCATCTCCGGCGTCCCCTCTCCGGCGCCCCTCTCCGACGCGTTTCTTCTCTGGCACCCCTGCGCCGCCGCCACGCCTGACAACCGGCGCCCCTGCTCCAACCGCCTGCGCCGCCGCCACGCCTGACAACCGGCGCCGCCGCAACGCCTGGTGCCCACCTTCCTGCCACGCCTGAGAACCGGCGCCGCCGTACCCCCTTCTCCTTCTCCTCCGCCTGGCCGCTGCCTGCCTGCCGCCGCCTGGCCGCCTGCCTGCCTGCTGCGGCTGACGCTCCTGCTCGTCGGAGTCACTGCCGCTGGTTCTGGAGCTCGTCGGCCGCCACCCACGTACTCAACCAGCTCGACCTCACCCTACTCTTCTTGCCCAGGTACCTGCAGACCTACCCAGGCGCGAAATTGGTTCTTTATGTGCTGACCTAATCTGTTGCCTAATCTGTTTGCACGAAATTGGCTCCCTACTCTGCTTGCTTAATGTGCCTAATCTGCTTTAAGTGGTCCTAATATCATAACATGATAGTTTTATTATATGATTTGTGGCACTTTAGGGTGTATATACATGCAAATTATATAAGTGATAGATGTTGGATGTTTGTCAAGGTTTTTTGAAGATTGAATAAGTGATAGATGCTGGATGTTTATTTATTTCATCTATCCATGTTGCCTATAGTTTATAACATTGCATTGTGAATTATTGCATGTTTGAAACTATGAAATTCTTGATTTATTAGATGATATTCAAGAAAACCCTAGTTTGATGAGCATGTTGTTAATCATGTTAATTATGATTCTTCTATATATTCTGATGTCATTATATAATTATGTGATCCCAACATATTAAATTGAATTAGAATGATTTCATGAATTATAGGGTTTATATAAGAATGACAACACATGTATTTGTTGGCCTAGAAACCCGTCCAAGATTTACTCAGTAGGAGTAAATCTTGGATAGTCCCCAGTTTGGGACTGTTCTTGAACACCTAATCTCACTTAGGATGTAAGTGTATAATGTGTATTGGGTTTTCGAGAAAATTTCAGTAGCATTTCCCCGTTTGTTCTCTAAGTACATATGTACACTACATGAATGTTCCCATTTACATGATTACACTACTGTTTTCTCATATTGTCTTGCCTCAAAAAAAAATTCTTTTATTGTTTAGTCTATTTTAATACGACATACTTGCTTATATCTTTCTTAATGATGAACTGTAATACGACATACTTGCTTATATACTTGTTTCCTAATATATACTTGCTTTCCTAATATATACTTGCTTTCTCTGATCATAGAATGGATAGATCATGGATGTCCATTCGTAATCGTTACACCCCAGAGTTTATATCTGGTCTTGATCAGTTTATTAGATTTGCCGAGGAACATAGGAAAAAACCTACAGATAGGTTCTACTGTCCATGTAGGCATTGCGGTAACAACTTGAAACTCAACACTGGTGAGGAAATCAAAAGTCATGTCATGTGCAACGGGATTGTACAAGGCTATACAGAATGGCACTGGCATGGAGAGATTTCAAAATCGAATCCAGTAGATGTCAATAGCAGTGCTTGGGTGGAAGAAGAAATTGCCTCCGATGACGTAAATGTGAACGAACCAGTTCCAGCAGACATTGTTGATGCGATGCTGGATAGTTGTAGGGTAGAGCACACCGATCCACCTCCTATCTTTACAAACATTGTGCATGATGCTGAGATACCGTTATACACAGGCTGTGCTAAGTTTACGAAGCTTAGCGTTGTGCTGAGATTGTATAAGTTGAAAGCTAACAATAGATGGAGCGACAAAAGCTTCACTGAATTGTTGACTTTGTTGAAAGAAATTCTTCCTGAAGGAAACGAGCTGCCAATCTCAACATACTAGGTAAGGAAAATGTTGTGCCCAATGGGAATGGAGGCCAAAAAGATACACGCATGCCCGAATGATTGTGTATTATTTCAAAAGGACTATGTAGATTTGAAAGATTGTCCAAAATGTGGTGCGTCACGATATAAATTGACGACTTTGGGGGAGTCCAGAACTGGTTCTCCTGCCAAGGTGTTGTGGTATCTACCTATAACATCACGGTTTCAACGCTTGTTTGCAAATCCGAAAGATGCGAAGAATTTGAGGTGGCATGCAGATGTTAAGAAAAATAATGATGGGATCCTACGACATGCGTCTGATTCCCCACAGTGGAAGAAGATTGATGTATTGTTCCCTGAATTTGGTGAAGAAGTCAGGAATCTAAGACTTGGGCTTTGTACAGACGGGATGAATCCGTACGGGACATTGAGCAGCCAACATAGCACTTGGCCAGTCATGCTTGTTATATACAATCTTCCTCCCTGGCTGTGTATGAAAAATAAGTACGTTATGTTGTCATTGTTGATATCGGGCCCTAAACAACCCGGAAATGATATCGATGTTTATCTTGAACCTTTGATTGATGACTTAAAGAAACTTTGGGCTGAAGGTGTGATGACCTATGATGCTTCTGCAAGAGAGACATTTCGTTTGCATGCTATGTTGTTTTGCACTATTAATGACTTTCCGGCATATGGGAATTTGTCTGGATATAGTGTCAAAGGAGCTAAAGCGTGTCCTATATGTGAAGAAAACACTGATTCAATAAGACTAAAATATGGCGGCAAGACTGTATATCTTGGTCATCGAAGGTTTCTTTCAAAATTCCATCCGTATCGTAGGAAGCGCAAAGCATTCAATGGATTGAATGATGAACGGAGTGCACCTAAACCTATACCAGGGGATGTTGTTTATGAAAGAGTAAAAGACATTGTCAATGAATTTGGTAAGAAATCACAATGTAGTATGGCCACACGGAGTGACAATTCTTCATTCAAAAAGAAGTCAATATTTTGGGATCTTCCTTATTGGAGTTCTTTGTCAGTCAGGCATTGTATCGATGTAATGCACGTTGAGAAAAATGTCTGTGATAGCATCATTGGTACTCTATTAAATATACCAGGTAAGACTAAAGATGGGATAAAATCCAGACTGGACCTACGTGAAATGGGAATAAGGTCAGAATTAACAGAATTACGTGAAATGGGTAATAAAAGAACATACTTACCTCCCGCTTGTTACACGTTGTCTAGAAAGGAGAAGAAAACTTTTTGTGAATGCTTGGTAAATGTTAAGGTGCCACATGGTTACTCATCCAACATCCGTAGATTGGTATCAATGAAAGATCTGAAGTTGATAGGTCTTAAATCTCATGATTGTCACACTCTAATGCAACAAATATTGCCCGTGGCAATTCGATCTATATTGCCGAAGCATGTAAGGTTTGCAATTACCAGACTTTGTTTCTTTTTCAACAGTCTATGCAGCAAAATTATTGACCCTGATACTCTCGATAATTTGCAAAGAGAAGTGGTTGTTACCCTATGTCAGCTTGAGATGTATTTCCCTCCTTCGTTCTTTGATATCATGGTACATCTTGTTGTCCACTTGACTAGGGAAGTGAAAATCTTGGGACCGGTTTTCTTGCATTGGATGTATCCCTTTGAACGATACATGAGCGTTTTTAAAGGTGATGTTCGAAACCGTTATCGTCCTGAAGGGAGTATTATTGAAGGTTATGTGGCGAGAGAGGTTATGGATTTCTGCAATGACTTTCTCAGTGGTAATGACACTCCTGATAATGACACGAATATTGAGGAGGGCAAAGGAATTTTGGGATCACGGGTGAAAGTAATCAGCCGTGAGCAGTTGGAACAAGCTCACTTGTATATTTTACATAATATGGACGAAGTGAGTGTTTATATCGAGGAACATACCAATTTCATAAAGAGACAACATCCTCGAGCAAGTTCAATGTGGCTTGCTAGAGAGCATAATAAGACTTTTACTAAGTGGTTTGAAGATAAAGTCTTACATCAACTATCTCACACACCAAATGATATTACAGAAACTATCAAATGTCTCGCCTTTAAACCAAAACCGAATGTTATGTCTTATGAAGGGTTTGACATTAATGGATTCACATATTACACAAAGCGCCAAGATGATAAGAGTGTCGTCCAAAATAGTGGGGTCACTCTTCAAGCGTCAACTATGTACTTTGCAAGTGCAAAGGATAAGAGTCCACGTGAAGCTAAAATGTCATATTACGGTGTCATTGAAGACATTTGGGAGTTTGACTACATAGATTTCAATATTCCGCTCTTTAAATGTAATTGGGTTGATAACACCAAAGGAGTTATAGTGGATGAATTGGGTTTCACTTTGGTGAACTTTGAAATGATTGGCGAGAAGGCTGAACCATTCATATTGGCATCACAGGCAAAACAAATATTCTATATCGATGATCCTGCAAATGATAAATGGTCGGTTGTTCTTCATGGTAAAAGACAGTTCATTGAAGATCCTATAGATGAAGAAGAGTACTATGATAAGTATGATGACTCCAGTCCATTCTCAGTTGGGTTGCCAACTCCACAAAATATTAAAGCTAATGATGACTTATATGTGCGCGGAGATCACAATGAAGGATTGTTAATTGATAAAAGATCACAATTTTAGAGACATGTATGTTTATACAAATGGTAAATGTTTTCCTTTTTCTAGTTTATACAAATGCTAAATGTTTTCCTTTTTCTAGTTAATACAAATGCTAAATGTTTGCCTTTTTAATGACATTTTCAGATGCGCGGAGGCGGCTGGAGCAACTTGATGTGCGGAGAGGGACATTCCAACTCGAGATATCGTCTACCGTTTCCTCCTCCTCCGCAGTAATATCCTCATCTCTAAATGTTTCTCGTAGGATTCTGAACCCCTTCCTTCCCTCTACTGCATCGAAGCCATGCTGCAGTTGAACCCTTTTGCCGAGCCCTACCCGGCCAAGTAGGCGTCGCCTGAAGTACCACCGTCGTCGTCGTCTCCACCTCCATCGCAACTTGCTGTGCTAGTCCTGGCAGTTTATCACCCCACATGCCTTCCTCCCCAGTTCCTGCCGCTAGACGACCACACAATGGATCCAAGAGGATATGCAGGAGTTCGCCAAAGACTATAAGCTGAGTATACTCATCCTATAGTCTGTGGCGAACGCCTGCATATCCTCTTGGATTCCATTGTGTGGTCGTCTAGCGGCAGGAACTGGTGAGGAAAGCATGTGGGGTGATAAACTGCCAGGACTAGCACAGCAAGTTGCGATGGAGGTGGAGACGACGACGACGGTGGTACTTCAGGCGACGTCTGTTTGGCCGGGTAGGGCTCGGTGAAAGGGTTCAACTGTGGCATGGCTTCGATGTAGTAGAGGGAAGGAGGGGTTCAGAATCCTACGAGAAACGTTCAGAGATAAGGATATTGCTGCGGAGGAGGCAACGGAAGATGATATCTCGAGTTGGAATGTCCCTCTCCGCACAGGAGTCTGTGAGGGAGATACTGGAGGAGAGTTCTATACCATACACAGGCGAAGAAAGACATCGATACCATACATGAGGTATTATATATAGTCTCATTAGTTAGTATAAAATATATCAATCTTATTTTTATATTATTACTTATATACATCATTCTCTTTGCAGGTGTTTAAAACTGACCACACTATAGGCAAACACTTAAAAAATGTACATGCTCCATATACGAGGGAAGCATTAGATGAAGTAAGAGAAGAATGGGCAATAGTTGTACAAACAGTGGCAACTGTAAGATATAATTGGGATGTTGATAGTGATGATGAATGATACTTTGTAAATGAATGTTTCTGAATGTTAAAACATGTATTTGAATGATTCTATATGTGTGAACGTGACAATTGAATTGATGTCTGAATGTATCTACTTGTGTGAATCTTTTTATGTTAATTTTGCAGGTTTGTGGCCTGTTTGTAGGCTGATATCAATGGATGTCGTAAACCTGCAGTTTAGAAAACTGAACTGCAGGTTCTCATCCTGCTGACCAGCCACAGCAGGCCTGCAAACAGATTTATAAAAAAAAAATAGATATAGGCGTCGGTTATTTACCGATAACCGTCAGCACAGACTTACAGCGTCGGTTTTTTGTTGAACACCGACGCCAAAAGTGTTCGCGCTACAGGAAATGGGAGTCATCTAGGACACTTTTCTGCGTCGGTTGTTTAGTATATAACTGACGCAGAAAGCGTCCTAGATGACGCCGTTTTCTGTGGCACGAACCCTTTTGGCGTCGGTGTTTTATAAATAACCGACGCCTTTATATTAAATAGGCGTCGGTTTTTTAACCGACGCTGAAGTGTCCAACCTTTTAGCGGCGCCCACATAGGCGTCGTTCCGAAACCGACGCCAAAGGGGGTTAAACAACCGACACTAAAAGGCACTTCTGTAGTAGTGATTACAACTCTCATGTGGATGAGAGAGGGTCAACGACTTCATCTTGAGGTAAAGTAGCGGTTGGCAGTCGGCAAAACAACGACAGTGCATCGACAACGGAGGCGAGTCTGAGTAGCGGAGGACACACATTAGTTGGTGGCACTTTGTTGGTGCTACGACATCGACATTGACTACCGCGCATCCGAGCATAGGAAGACGATCATCAGTCGGTGACTACAGAAACGATGACAGACTGTCCAGTCAGTGGAAGACACACATCAGTCGGCGACACATAGGTGATACATCAACTATGACGGTAGATCCGAGTAGCAGAAGACGCATACCAGTTGGTGACACACTATTGGTGACACGACAATAGCAACGGTCTGTCCGATTAGCGGAAGATGCATATCTACTCTCTCTGGAAGAGAGAGTTGTGACGGTACGTGGGCTTTCTAGTTGGAGGCGCCAACTAGAACGAGTACTAAGAAGATGGTAGCGAGGTAGGAGACCTCGTCAGGAGAAGAGACGACCCGGTCAACGGTCGTAGTGACAACAAGTAGTCCCAGCAGTGACAGTGGTGTCGTGAGGAGAAAAAGTGAAAAGGGAGGGTTTGTGCACATTGGGTGTAATTATGTTCTTCCTTATCTTTGTTCTCAGGTAGGGAGAGCTTCTCAGATTTAGGGGCGATTAAATTTGGGCAATGTGAGTTGTAATTCAGATTACTTAGTTCTTGTTGGCCGGTATTGCCCCGTGATTTTTCTCTTCTCGTCTTGGGGAGAGTTTTCTACGTTAAATGTTGTGCCTTCAGTCTTGCAGAGCATCATCACTTATCCACCACAATTTCCTAACAAGTGGTATCAGAGCAAGGTTTGAAGGATTTTTTGGGCATAGTGAGATGGCATCTGAAGACAGGAAGGACAACGTCGACTAGAAGCGATGAACGAATTGTCGCATATTTGAGATGGGTGATTCAATCTGGAAGGGCAACAATATGCAGCATGACGACTCCCAGTCAGACAAGGTCTCTCCAAAGCCTTTTTTAGGACAACATGCGTGTGAAGAAGAAGGGCAATGCAATGTGTGTTCAACTATTAAATCCGAAGTGGATGATCAAGCTTCTACAGAGGAATTGCATAGATAGGGGGAGCGTTATCAAAGGGTTTCTAAGCCTTGGTACAAAAGGTTAGAAATACGTTCTTCATCAAAGATGGCTCGATTGATCGATTAGGAGAAGCTTACAATGTTCTAGGTGCAGACATGGAGAGAGAAGCGACATTGGCATGATACTTCTTCTCTGTTGTCTGGGAATAAAGTGAAGTCATGGTGGAACTTCAACAAGATGGATGAAGACGACATGGTGCTGATATGTTTGAGGAGATTGTATCTATCACATGTGGTGGTATGGTACAGAAGATACTCCAGATGATCACTAAAGACAAAATCTCCCTCATTGGCCGGAGGGAGAGATTGTTGGGATCGGAAGGTTCTGGCCCATGTCTTATTGAGATTTGGACTTAATAGGAGTTGGCTTGTGTTTCCAATCCTAATGGAAGTTAAATCTAAGAAGAAAAAAAGATGACTCCTTCGTGCACCTTTAAAATTAGATTAGGATTTAATTGGAGTTGGTATTTTGTGTTGCCAATCCTAATATGAGTTGAGTCCAAGAAGAAAAGAAGGTGGCTATGTACATAGATATGTTAGAGTTGCTGCTAAATAAGAAGCACCGGTAAATTTTTTAACTGATCCATGAGAGGAAGATCGACACTTACATCAACGAATGTCCGAATTTTTGGTTGGTCTAGAAGAGAACATACGTGCCGATATAACA
The DNA here is from genome assembly GCA_963693085.1 of Alisma plantago-aquatica. Classification (NCBI taxonomy): domain Eukaryota; kingdom Viridiplantae; phylum Streptophyta; class Magnoliopsida; order Alismatales; family Alismataceae; genus Alisma; species Alisma plantago-aquatica. The sequence goes on along the minus strand of OY856409.1, from coordinate 1,271,245,093 downwards.
AGAGTCTTCCATTGGTGGCTTGAGAGATGGAGATGTTATTGCGGGACATGTTGTGCTGAAAGCTGTTACAGTCAAAATGGTCAAACATGAAAAAACGTGAATTGAATCAACATGTTTTTATACCTTTCAGATTTAATACTTTTGAATTCTTAACACAAGAGGTTGTCGAGCTTCTCAAAAGAGTCTAAAAACTTATGCATGTCTTTTAGATCTATGGATATAATATTTCGAATTATTATTTTTCTATCAAAGGCGATTGACCGTACAACTTATTGTCCGTATGCATTCTATTTCAATGTAATTGTACACAGTATTACGTTGAATAAACATAAAATCAATAATGAATCAATATCATTTTCACAAGTATATAAAATGACACCCGTTCGTTTTTTCAGATGTGTTATATAACTACAATGGTAAAAGCACACTCAAGTCAACCGACATTCGAGCATAAAATCCATAAATAGGAATTGCAACCGACGCTCCTATCTCGGGTCTTGGCTCTTGACAGGTAGCCTGTTCGTCCGACCGCTCACTCAATGCAGTCCAGCGACCTACTAGCAAACTGGGGCACACCAGAGAACGACTTGCCATTGACGGATGACAAATTAAGAGCTACGACTACACATCTCCGCCTACTTACTTGGTCATCTACTCTGGTGGTTGAGATGTATGGTTAATACTGATGTGGCAAAAAAAGTAAACACACCATGAAAGAGAAAAAAAACTAGAGAGAGAAAAATGTTTTGCACATAACTCTTAAATCGTAAGGAATTTTAGGTCGAAATAAACAACATTAGATTCATCATAAAAAAATACTTTCTATCAAGACAATGTTGACATATTTTTAAAAAATAATATTAGAATTATATTAAGAGAGGAGAGAAGTGTACAGAAGTTCAGTACGTTTTCGAGTAATGTATTCAAATTGACCATTCAAGTACAATACTTATTGCTTCTTTATTTCTTCATATTCCATATTATGTCATAAATCATAAGTACTGTAAATTTTATCATTTATATTAATTTTTACATACATTGAGAATGTAACATTTGCCAAAAATTATATACAAGGATATTCACGCATTCTGCAAGAAGTTCAGTTCGGGCAACCAAATTTTATAATAAAAAAATACACTACTACAAGTACATTACTAATAACTATATTCTATTTTTTTTAAAGTATTAACATTTATAATATGTACAGACGTACAATACTAATTGCCTCTTTATTTTTCATACTCAATATTTTGTCGAAAATCCGCAGGTTGTACATTTTATCATTTATATCAATTTTTGCATACATTTAGAATGTAACATTTGACAAAAATTGTATATAAGGATACACACACATTCTACAAGAAGTACAATAATAGCAACCACATTTTGTAATACAAAGTATAGTATTAGACGTACAGTACTAGATGTACCATACGAGACATAACAAAAATACATGATTTGACGATCTTGTTAGTATAGTACGAGACATGCCATGTACAACTAATCCTTGATCTCCTTCATTCTAAAGTACAGTACTAAACTCATTACTACTGTTAGCTCAATCGAATCCATAGATGAACAAGTAACTATTGTACATGATTTGAGAGATACACAGAGGTAATGCATTATAATCACGAGTACCGTACGTATGTCCCCAGAACATGTATATGACATCTTAAAATACGGATATTATATTTCTCACATATTATAATCATTTCAAAATATGTCAACACTAGTCTTGTTGGAAAATATTTTTTACAAGAATTTTAATACAATTTATTTCATCAAAAAATATCTTTCGGATTGAAAATTATGGATAAAAATATTTTCTCTCTCTTTTACTTATCTCTTTCTTTATTTCTCTTTATTTCTTTAATTGTTGCTGAGACATTAATAGCAGGTGCCGGTTTTCATTCTCCAGACGGGAAGCGGATGGAAAGGTGAGTATGTCTAGAAATTTCCAAATTAAAAGGAGAATGTCTCGTGCTCCATGTAATTAACGCTGCGTGATGAAAATGGGGACCCCACGACCTGGGAACTGCTAAAAAAACTGGACCACGTATGGACAGACATCACGCCCTGCTCGTCAAATGCACGCTATCTGTGGACCAGTGTTACGTTACGCATTTATGAATGCTTTTGGATTTTTACTGGAATACTAGTGCAACTACTATCTTAGGCAATTTCGGGGAAAACACAAAGTTTGCTGGGTCCGCTTCAGCTAAATATGACTTGGGTAAATTGTGGCTATGAGGTTAGAAGAGAAGCTCTTCTCCCGCTCCTAATACCAGTGACAGAAACCTAATATCCGGAAAGGCGATAAACCAATTTGACTGTTGGGAATCTCATTTGAATCCTTTGTAGGAAATATTGTGCTTCACTATTTGAATCAGTCATCACCTACATAAATTATGAATATGAGTTCCGCTTCTCCTATACATACGTATCATATGTATGGTTAATTACATCTTTATTACAAATATTAGCATGTTGTATTTTTATATATTTTTCGTATTTGTTTTTTTCTTCAAATGGATGACACACGTTTATTATGTTCCTATTATTCAATTTTAAGTTGTTGTCAAGATACCATGGTTGATCTTCTCGTTTTGTTACTCTATTAATGATTATTCTTAAGTATATATTTCGGAAAGAGCTTAAAAATGAAAACTGGTCATGCTTAAGATTTCATTTCATAAGGGATCCCAAAATGTAATGATGGTTTGTTGGTGAATTCAATTCCTTGAGTGGTGTATGTCCTGGAGTGGTGCTGTGGAGGAGGTGGTGCATCGTATGATTATTTTGCATTGTGCGGCTAGGGAGCAATGATGGAAGCTAGCGATGTTAGGCGTTGACGATTGCTAGTGGGAGGTATGGGGGGCAATAATAGCATGACAAAGTGTTGTGGAATTTCCGTAGATACGCTATTCATGATAAAATCAGCATTGGACTTTGTCATACACTATCCTCACTGCTAGTTACCACCGGTCACGCAGTAACAATTGATCAAGGAAATAAAGGAATGCGCCAGGGTGAGAAATAGAATGACAAGAAGCTCGAAGACTAGCCTGCAAGTATAGGAATCAATCTATGCATTACTTCCAGAGCATGTACGATGTAGCAGCAAGATCAACAATAAGCGCGCGGACGGACGCAAAACTCCATCGTTTTCGTTACTACAAGAGAAAAAACGAGGGAAGAAGAGCAAAAAGGTCCCGCCACTAATTGTTGTGCACAGCTATAGTAGAAAAGTAACATGAAGGCAGTCGAGCGTGGTGGCATCACTCATACCATCAGCAAGGGTAAAAGGAAGAAAGATGGAGCTTGATAATTTAACCAGAAGGAGAGTCTTTTGGGTTAAACGACAATGGGAAGGGAAGGCGAAAAGGAAGAGATATGCAGCATAAATAGAGAGGAAGTCTCGGGTTGAACGAAAGAGAGGGCAAGTAATGAGCTGAAAGCAATTAAAAAGTGTCTTACTTGCACCATCCAAGACTCAAGGAGTGGTAAATTTAGTTAATAAAAACTTAAATTAAACGTTTTACACATGAAAATAATATTACAATATAATAAATCAAGCAAGGACAGAGATTATGGCAAACAAAAATGAACACAATCATATACAACTAGGGTTGTAATGGTCATGGATATATCCACATATACTTAACCCATACCTTCAAACCCATACCTTCTAAACCATCATGGGTATAAACTTTTATAGCCATAAACCACTTACCCCTATATCTGGGTACCCATCTTTCAATGAATAATCATGTGGTTATGTATATTCCCATATCCTATATATTCATACACCCTTTCAATTATATTTTTGTGTACAATTAATATGGGAATGCAATGGTGTAGATTGTAGCACTCAAATCTAGCAAACATTAGTACCTTACAATCGAAAAAATATATTAGAATGAAATATCCCATATTGTAGTACTCACATCTAGTAAGTATAAGTACCTTATAATAGTAAAATAAACAAATCCATTGAATCTCACACGCCCTCACATCCGTACATGTACATTTCATCAAATTGTATATGAGAAGGCCATAAATTCATTATCTAATTTTGCTCCTCTTTCCTCACCGTCTTGAATAATATTTCTTCATAACAAGTTTAGAGATTTGTTACATATTGTTGCATGCACTTTTCCTTCCAATTTGAAGTCAAACCAACACAATCTTCAAGGTCAACATTAATATCTGAATCTATTAATAGTATAGTGTAACTTTGTAACATTCACCAAAAAAGCCAATGATTATCATAATATTTTTATAATTTGGTTTAGTTGTATCAACATGTTACTCCTGGTTTTTCATTTTAAAGTGACATATTCATTTATTTACCAACTATCATATTTGCATGACATAAAATGTATTTGACGCTATATAATATCACCAAATCATTGTGGTGGTTTGTTGTATCTCAAAGATTGTGGTGTGTTATATTAGCAAGTCTATTCATGATTATACACCCAATTATCCATTCATATATCCAGCGGTTATGTGGATATGGCCATGGCGCGGGTATAGTTTTTGGCTAAATGCATATACACTCATACATGTACCTACTTAGTTAAACGGCTACGGTTATGAGTCTGACCAAAACCACACCATACCATACCTATTTACGACCCTATATATAGTGGTTTCAGTTAGAAATTATTTGAACTTGGCCAACCTGGAAAACATATCCTCTTACCAATAAACATGTATAGAGATTATAATGTAAGCACAAATATGTACAGTGGCTCCGATTCAAAATGTCATATCCCTAGTACCAAGTAATTCTACTTACTTGATTTTTATTAACATAAAGAAGTACCTTGTATTATCACCACGAGCCTTACAATCCCTACTTTTTGTAATCGACTCTACTGCACAAAGTAACTTGCATCATTTTTCAGACAAGGAGCTAACAACTTTCACCTCGGTCTACCTACTCTTACCAAGAGCCACATTCCCTACAACCTTACTTCACCAAGAAAGAGACGCCAATAACCTTGAGACAAAGAGGTTTGCATAGGCACCCATAGTCTTACAAATAAATAAGTATTTGTGATCACTCAGTTGAAGTAAGCAAGTGTAAGATCAAGAACAAATTTAAGGGTTCTTTGTACCATAACTTTAACTCTATAAGATATGGATCACTTAGTAACATGAGGGTGACTACTAGCTAGTATAGGTGATCCAAATGTATTCAACAATTTCAAAGGGAGTAGGTAAAATCTCAATAAATCAGTTTTTTTTTCTTTTTGGCTTCATAGACGGCTAGTTGGATACTGAAAATGTGGTCCATTAGTAGGACATTAAGCTAGAGTTGTCTTTGGGAAAACCAGTTGATGACTATGTAACATTTGTATAACTAACATGGTGAATTTATTTCTTGGTAAGAGTATTATCTAATAACTATTCTTATGAGGAAATGTCACGGAGCTGAATCTTGACCCGTGATCCAAACGAATACCAAAGACAACATGCGGAAGTGGGAAGGCTTATCATACATGAACAAATAATAAGATAAAGGCATCAATGTAAACCCAATATTCAACAAGTATAATTAATGGAAACATTTTTATTACAAGATTCAATTACCAATTGAGAATACATTTATACAAGTCTGCTCATGTACACTAGGTAGGATCTTACAACAAGTACACCTAAACATATTCTCACATGACATCAATTCCCAAGCTATCTCTAAACCTAAAAAATATGTGAAACAAGCGGGTCAACACACAAGTTGTTGAGTACAAGGCAGAAAGATGCATATATATAAGTTTTGCACAATTTGAAAAGATTTGCATAACTAAATGAACAAGAATAAAAGAGTTAAATATTTAGCAAAGTGATAACCCATCTTTTAGTCCATTTACTCCAATTATACCAATAATATCATATATCATAAGGCTTTTGATCAACTTCCCATTGGAAGGGTCCATGAGGGTACTCAAGATTAGCTAACCCTATTCGTAAGGGACCTCAAGGCCATCGTCAGGAGCTAACCCTTTTATCAATGTGGTCTACCCTATCTTAACAACTCAAGTAAGATGCCCAACCTTTTGTCCTTATCCCAAGACTACAGGTAGGTGCACACGGTTTTTATAATGGATACATATATTATGTGTTCAAGTTATAAAACATTTATAATGAGACAAACATCAAGTACGGTACTAGAATACTACATGGCAATATTTGAGAAAGTAAACAAGCATACATATGTATCATATTTCAAGAAACGAAGTCACAATCATATAATTTATAAATCCCATACCTGAATTTAGAGATTCATAACCTATTCTTGGCTATCTAGATCACAAGCCAAACCTGGTTAAGAACAAGATTGTATACATGGATTAGTTCTCATCATTAACCCTAACTAGCTTCATTTTAAGGTTTTGTGTCAAGTTAGGTTCAAGTTTCATATTACTACATTAGATGATCTTTTACTGATTTATATGTAATTGTGAAGGTGTGGTTCAAGTTTCAAGTCATTTGGAGATTCAATCTATTTCGTATGATTATTATGAGGTTGATGTCACTTATGCATATTTCAAAGCCAAAAGAATCATAATAGGGAAAAAGACTAATGTCCGTCGAGTCATGACATTCAACCATGAATGGTGATTAAGTTCATAAAGATTAGGACCATATTAACACATATCCAAGATAGGTGGATGGTCACCTATGTTTTGATTTATGAGATGCATTTAAGATTTAGACATTGTCAACATACATTTAAACTTATGATATTATTTATTTATGTCATAAGGGTCAAAGAGGTGCACAAAGGGGGTCATAGGTGGATTTGTGTGCCTTGGAGTGGAATAATGTTTCTGATTTTGAAGTTAAGATGAGCTTCAAGGTTGGCAACAAGGTAAACAAAATTCATCATATAGCCGACTAAGGGTTATACTTATGCATTAGGTCCATCCAAGGAACATAGGGAGCTATTAGGAATACCATAGAACTCAAGGTTTATCATTTTTATTGGTTAAATAATTAGAAGGAAGTTCTAGCATTATTCATCAATGATTAATCATTTAAACACATTAGGTATATACAAAGTGACCAAAATTCACGATTTAGGAGAAATAGGAATATACTAAGGTGATTTAGGACCTAAAACTTGTTTCATTTTATAGGTCTCATCAAACAATCAAAATGATATATAGTTTCATACCATTTGGGTTAGGGAATTGGGATTTATGATTTTCACATATGCTACATTGAGAATGTTGGAGAAGAGGGGGGGCATTACCATAACATTATTCAATTTATTGAAGCCACTGGTCAACATTCCCCTAAGGTTCTGGATGGCTTCCACCTCACTCCAAGGGAGCGGTTTCCCCTTTTGGCTTGGCTCGGCTATCTTGCAACCTGATTGGCTAACCAAAAGATAGGTCTTCCACGATGTAGACCGCCAAATCCCCACCATTACCGTCACGATCCCATTCCTTCTCAAGTCTATCATAGGTCTCCATCTTGCCGTGACTTAGACGTCATTGCACACAACAAGATCTAGTAGGGAAGGGAAGATGGATTCTTGCCTCCTCTTGGAATACCAAGAAGCCCAGAAGCTTCAAATTGGTATATGGAAGACTGGTGGCTTCCTCAACATGCACTTCAAGCCCCTCTTCCCCAAATCCCATGAGATATTTCCATTGTCAAATTCATGGGATCTCGCATTCATGCTTCCAGATTCCAATGAGGAAGGCCACCATCATTGCAACATATCAGCACATAGAGACCCTTCCATCACTTTCATAGTAGTCTTATAGGAAAGGACGACAAGGCCTCGGGGCCCAACTCCCAACCGAATCACTCGAGAGTGATGATGCCAGCTGCTCATTCAGGTAGTCAGGAGGCGGAAACTTCCTGGTTGGCTCTCCTTTCCTGTTGAATGTTTTTGGGAAGGTAATGAAACCTCTAGAGATCCATTTTCTCATTTGATAAAACACAAAGTCAGCAACATCTTCCTTCTCTAGTGATGTCTTCATCTTCAAGCTCATCTCATAGGTCTAAAGATATGAAGTTCAAAAGACATGGCAAGGTGGTCCTTGAGCCAAGCCTTCTTCCTTACTTTCCAGGAGCAGGATGATCTTTTTCATCCGACGGGCCTCTTATCACTCACTTCTCTGCCATGTCTTCTTCCTCTTCCTCTCATTGACATTGGTTGTGCCATGGGTGGAGAGGGGGAACTTAGTTTGTCTTCATACATTATGACCTCAGGCTGTTGAGCAGATCCTAGAGGCACGATAGATTGGTAGGATGCAAGCACATTGACATGAATTTAATCGAAGAACCTATGACTTAGTAGGTTATGGGGTAGAGGGCAAGTCATTTACTTTGAGTGAAAAGGTGTTAGAGGTATGGGTGGATACCATACATCCATCATGTGCAAAAGTGGGTATTGTTAACGCAAAATGTATTCATGTCATGATACATATCACTAAAGCAAAAAAATGATCTTGTGTGCATTTCTTTCCTATCTTCTAACACTTATAAATATTAGTAGGGGACTTAAACTCAAGCACAATTTGAACCATGAGTCCCTCATTACACTAAGCCATAGGTTACCAAGTTTAATACTAAAAACTCAACATGTGGGCATCAAATTAAAATCTTCTAATAACCATGTATATAGGTGCATAAAACTTCAATTGAATGCACTTAATCATCATATCTTTGATCAAACAAGTATAAAACATCTCACATGACTCTAATATACTTCATGGTTCATTACTAAGCTGATTTGATCCATTTGTACATCCGTTGAAAATTTGACTTCATAAAACTCTAAAATTTGGGTCATCACATCCATCCTACCTTATATGAAATTCCTTCCTTGAAATTTAACTAATATCATACTCCAAAAGATGATATAGTTTCTACTTCATTTAGATCACCACTTTTAGGTGTAAAGGCATCCATAACTATGGGATACGATTCTAGGTTTTCATCATATTATCTAATAGTATCTAGGGTGTAGCCATCTAGATTCATAAATATTGGAGCATCACTTGGTTCCTGATTCATAACATGACATCTTTTAACAACATTAGGATTTACATCCCTTATTCCCTAACATTAGGGTTTTTGTTCAAACACATATTCAAGTTCAAGGTGAGGTATCGACATTCATGTCATGAATTATTCGGAGAACACATTCATTATCACAAGCTTCAATAAAAGTTAGTGTCATACTTTTATTTCATAATTGAGCTTAAACTTCTTTACATGGTTTAGTTTCACACAAAAAATTATATGCACTAACACAAAATGTTTGCAATTTGTCACTAGTACGAGGGGGGTTAGCATGTATACATCATAATTATTCAGACAAAGATCTCAAATGCATTATCATATCAAGACAATTATTTCAAACCTTTATCTTGCATGTAAGGCATGGATTCATGAGGTCAAGCTTATATGAGTGACTTATCACATACATCAAGCTTTATAACTCAAGTGAGATCCTTTGATTTATCATACATCATTTGAGAAATAACATTATTATCAACATGGACATTTCATAAGAATCTCATTTGTAGCTAAAAAAAGCTTCACAAGCCCGAGCCACTCAAGCTAAGACCTATTGATGTCAAGGAAAAACATGATAACTACCAACATATACCCATACCAAACTTTTACCCAACTTTCCAAATGAGGGCGACCACTAGATTTCTTCATGTAGAACTACTAACCAGAGCATGAGGATCATCATGGAGATCATACATCATCTAGGGTTTAGGGACATATCCCTCACCTAGGTGGAAACATACATATATTCAAATGCCTCTTTCTCTAGGGTTAGATATTTTCATAGAAAATATAGGGTTCAACATCAAAGGAACCACACACTAGGTGACTCAACTTGTACTAAAAATCATTCTAGACATGGACACATCATCCTGCCTTTCATCATTCATATTATTCAACATTTCACATATATCTTTTGAAGGTTAGGTAATCTAAATTTCTCTCGTGTCGGGTCGACTCATATCAAGATGTCACTCTTTTCATATGTCTCATTCTAGATTTCCTCCTTCATAAAGATATTGAGGCACATGTTGGTCTCAAATCATATCTCACACATCATATCTCATCATATACCATACTAGGCACAAGAAAGCATGTCAACCCACTAGCTATCTTTAGCACATCAACCAATTTGTATACATCAAACACGGTGCTAGATTAGCTAGGGTTGCATGGTCAAACTCATCTCATCTCATGAAAAAATACTTTACCCTATCAAAATAAACTTAGGGAACATTGAATAATGCTCATATCATAAACATCGACATCATTATCAACATCATCATCATCATCGTCATCATCATCATCATCTTAGGTAATCTCAGCTTCTTACTAGCCTAACCTTTATCTTGGCTCTTGACAACTCTAGAGACTATAAATATAATATAAAAATGCTCATCTAGATTGATGTTACATCTCTTTCTCTTAAGTCGCATGGACACTCACTTCCTTTCTACTTGTGGTAACATTTTTTATATGTACATATACTAATACTTGAAATAGGTTTTCTTCAACATTGAAATAGGTGATTGAAACCACCATACTCCATTCAAACAAAACCAAAACCAAAATGAGTTACCACACTCATTAGGCAGTCTAGTACCATGACATCTTAGAGAACTAGCAAGAATATGGTGCATACTTATGTAGCTACCCTAAGCACATGTCGTGAACATATGTCTAGGGTTGTAATAAGCTCTCCCTTTTCTAACCCTCGTGAACCAACATCCCATACTACATGATAGAAGGAGGAGAAAAGAAAGGGTTCTAGGTATTACACAAGACTAGGCCTAGTTCTACAACATCTTGGTTCTCACCTAGAGGCTATGTCAATCTAGTCCAAAAGGATGAAAAATTAAGTTTCTACGGTTGATATGTAAGGTGAGTTTAGTGTGCTTTTCATGTTAGCAATGTTTGGTGTAGTTATTGTTCATTCTCTAATACCATCTTTTAGAGAACCAAAATCCCGATCATGTGATCCAAACGAATACCAAAGACAACATTCGGAAGTGTGAAAGCTGAGCATACATGAAAAAATAACAAGATAAAGGCACCAACATAAACCCAACACTCAACAAGTATAATTAATGGAAACATTCTTTATTATAAGATCCCATTACAAATTGATAATACATTTATACAAGTTTGCTCATGTATACTAGGTAGGATCTTACAACAAGTACACATGAACATATGCTCACAAGCCATCAAATCCCAAGTTATCTCTGAACCTAAAAAATATGTGAAACATTCGAGTCAACACAAGGTATTGAGTATAAGACAGAAAGATAAATATATATAAGCTTTGCATAATTTGAAAAGATTTTCATAAGTACATGAACAAGAATAAAAGAGCTAAATACTTAGCAAAGTGATAACCCACAGTTTTAGTCAATTTACTCCAATTATACCAACAATGTCATACATCATAAGGCCTTTCACCATCTTCACATTGGAAGGGTCGATGAAGGTGTTCACGATTAGATAACCCTTATTCGTAAGGAACCTCAAGGCCATCGCTACAATCTAACCCTTATATCAACATGGTCCACCCTATCCTGACTACTCAAGCAAGGTGCCCAACCTTATGTCCTTATTCCAAGACTATAGGTAGGTGCACAAGGTTTGTATAATGGAGATCTATATTACGTGTTCAAGTTATAAAATAACGATAACGAGATAAACATCGAGTACAATACTAGAATACTACATGTCAATATTTGAGCAAGTAAACAAGCATACATATGTATCACATTCAAGCAAGAAAGTCGTAATCATATAAATTTTAAAGCCCGTACTTGAATTTAGATATTCATAACCTATTCTTGACAGCTAGATCACAAGAAAAACCTTGTTAAGAACAAGATTGCATACATGCATTAGTTCTCATCATTAATTTTAACCAGCTTCATTTAGGGTTTTGATACAAGCTAGGTTCAAGTTGCATATTACTACATTAAATGATCCCATATTTATTTGTATGTCATCATGAAGGTATGGTTCAAGTTTCAAGTCATTTTGAGATTCAATCTATTTCATATGATTATTATGTGGTTGATGTCACTTATGCATATTTCAAAGCCAAAATACTCATAATAGTGAAAAAAGACTAATGTTCATTGATTCATGAGATTCAACCATCGAAGATGATTAAGTTCATAAAGATTAGGACTAGATTAAAACATACCCAAGATAGGGGGATGGTCACCTATGTCTTGATTCATGAGATGCAACAAAGATTTCAACATTTTCCACATATATTCAACTTTTGACATTACTTATTTATATGATAAGGGTCAATGAGGTGCACAAAGGGGATCATAGGTGGATTTGTGTTCCTTGGAGCTACATGACATTTCTTATTTTGAAGTTAATATGAGCTTCAAAGTCATGTGAGACAAGGTTGGCAACAAGGTAAAAAAATCTGTCATATATCCAACCAAGGATTATACTTATACATTAGGTTCATCCAAGGTACATAGGAGTTATTAGGGCTACCATAGAACTCAAGGTTCATAAATGTCATTGATTAAATAATCAGAAGGAAGTTCTAGCATTATTCATAAATGATTAATCATTTAAACACATTAGGTATATACAAAGTGACCATAGTGCATGATTTAGGAGAAACATGAAAATACTAAGGTCATTTAGGACCTAAAACTTATTTCATTTTATAGGACTCATCAAGATGATCAAAATGTATATAGTTTCATACCATTTGGGTTAGGGAGTTGGGAGTTATGATTTTTACAAAAACTACATTGAGAACTTCGGAGAAGAGAAGGGCGCATTACCATACCATTATTTGATTTATTGAAACCATTGATCAGCATTCCCCTGTGGCTCTGGATGGTCGTGGAGTGGTTCCCCCTTCTGGATCGTCTTGACTCGCTTGCGACCTGATTGGCTAACTAAAAGATAGGTCCTCCCAAGTTGACCGCGTAGACCGCCCAGTCCTCACCATTACTCTCACGATCATCCGCCTTCTTATGTTTAGCACATGTCTCCATCTTGCCATGACACAGACACAACCGTACACAACATGACCCAACAAGAAAAGGAAGTCTGATTCTCATCTCCTCTTGGAACACCAAGAAGCCCATAAACTTTGGGGTGGTCTATGGAAGATCAGAGGCTTCCTCAGTAGGCACTTCAAGCCTTGTCACCCCCAATCTCGTGAGATCTTACGACAACCAAATCCATGGGATCTCACCATCGTGCTTCCAGATTCCAGTGAGGAAGGCCACCATCTCAGTAGAATATTGTAACGACCCTGCCTCCCGGTAACCCCCAATTAAGGGAGACCAATAGGTCAGAGCCATTATCCCAATTAACATGATCAATGGTTCAACAAATAATCAATAATAATTATAAAATTCTACCAAAACTATATTGAAAGCTGGAATAAAACAAAACTTTGCATACCTTTTTCACAAACTTGGATATCTACTTCTATCCACAAATGGAGTCTATTCTAACTAATCCTCCTTTGCACTTTAATACTTAATTTCACAAGTGTCACTTTACTATTTGTTCTTTTCAGGGTTGTACCTAAAACACCGACAAACAAAACATCAGTTAGCATATATGAATATACCGGTATGTGGGGACAACCAAAATTTCACAAATATGGCTAAAAATCTAAATATCACAATCAAGTTAGTTAACAAGACAATTTACGCTTTCAATGTGACATTCTCCACCGCTTTTTTCCCTAACCCTGGAATACCCTCTTTAGGGTTTCTCTTTTGCCATTGACTTAAGGCCACCTTCTCAATCCCGAGCTTGGTGCCTGGGGTCACCTCTCACAGTGCCCATTAGTCATGCAACAAAGACCACCTTCTCAATCCCGAGCTTGGTGTCTGGGGTTACCACTCATGGTACCCATGGGTCTTCCCTCCTAGGCTTGACCTTTTTGCATCATCCATCAGGGTGGCATGTAGGTGTGAGAATACACACTTATATTATAATTGTGATAATCATATTGACTTTATGATTTGCAAGTATGAACATCCAAACTGATAGGTTGCATTCAATGTGATCAATCATCCGGGAAACCTTCGGGAAACTAATTCGATTAACCATAATTAACCACATACCTGATCCAGAGCATCTTGATGTCCAAGCAATAATGATAGAGAATAATCAAACAAGAAATCAACAATATCCTGAAATTAATGCATAACGTCCAAGTGTTATATTTTATCCAAAACATTCTTAAGATAGACTTGGATCTCACCTTAGGCTTTCTAAGACAACCTTAGGGTTTTAGCCTCCATAATACTTTTATCACATTTAATGCTCTCTTAGTTCACAAACCCTAATTTCCACATCATAAGCCCAATTAATTTCTATCATTTTTCTTTTATACTAAAGCTACCATCTTTATCCTTTTAAGTTATTTTCATATCATTAGACCCAATTATAATCTTCAGCTTCTTTCAAATTGACAACTCATATTTCATCATAATATAATATATTGACTCCATTTATTACTATTCCACATTTATCCATTAGAAATTCCTAATTACCATATTAAGGGTATTTATCCACAATTAGGACCTTTTGTACTCAAAATAGCTTAGAACCATCAAATCTCAACATTATACATGAATTTGAACAATTAAAGCCATTAAGAATTATAATTACTAACATTAGGGTTTCAAGGCCGATTAAAGCAAATTTATGTACATGGAACCCTTAATTAATAAAATTATGCATAAAGTTCATCCTTTTAGATCTAATGCATCTTTTTCTAATCAACAAGTTAATATCAACTTTAATCATCCATATAACCCTTCTCAATACATTAATCATCTTAAATTAGGGTTTCATAATCACTAATGCACTAAAGTTGATAACTTCTATTACCTTTCTAATTGCAAGAGGAATTAGCTTCTAAATCTCTTTTTAGTGGATTCCTCACATTTTTCTAATAAAATTTCATATATTATTCTTCTTATTATGAGCCACAATTAATTTTCTACGTAATTTGCAAAACTATTACCTTTCAACCAATGATAGTGTGCCACGTGTCTTATCTCTCGCTCACCGATCCTCCACATGGTCTGAGTAATGGGTAACCCGGTCGAGCTTCCCTTCTTCTTCTTTGTGGAACGGGGCTCTAGTACCATGTTTCCTCTATAAAACAGAGGATCAGGAGCGACCACCATCCTACGCATGCTGCGAGCCTTCGACGCTCGCTGTAAGTTCCTGGTGGCGCCATCTATCGACTTGGTTTCCCCCACTTTGCCTCACCATGGTTTCCTTGATCGTCCTGGTGGCTACGCTAAGGACTAGTTGTCCGCCTCCTCCTAGCCAACAACAGGACGCCATGGACAGGCACCGACGATGAGCAAAAATCACACCCACTACCCACCGGATTGTCCCACATCCACCACCCCTAATCGATCGTACCCAGTGGAGTCCTTTGGTAGCCTCCGCGTTCGCTGAAGAAGGCTGGAGTCCTAGCAACCTGGTCCAGTTTTGGGTGCACATGGTGTTTTATAGGAAACTAACAACCATGGAGAGAGGTTGTGTATATGATAGGAATTGAAGGCCACGAGAGCTCCTCAACCCAGTTTGGATGCTCTCGCACAATCATACACTTAATCGCAAAGAGGACATGCCCCCCCATATAGATTTGGTCCCCCCCATCGTTCATGGAGTCTGGTTCCAGGAGGACTTCAGGAAAACTCTCAAATCCGCACTAATAGGGGCACCAAAGGGTTATCTAGTCCGATTTGATCTCCCAAGAGTGATTATCCATTCTCCAAGAGTCCTAAAGGATTAGGGGAAAGGGATTCACGGATTTGATTCCATGGTTTATTGTTTCCTTTTCCCGATCTGAATCAAAGAGAAGCCACGGTTGGATCCTAGATCCAACGGCTATCAGCCATGCGCCAAGAACATTTTCTCTGATATATTGGAAAATCGTTACATTTAATAAATTCCTCCACACTTTGTAAAAATCATATCTCCTAAACTGTTTATCCAATTGATCCCAAATTTTTAGGGAAAGTTAATAATAACTTAGTATTTACTCATACCAAACTTGGTCTCATTATATAAAAGAAAACGTGCCTTTTATTTAGGTGCAAGATATTACTCAATTATGTATATTTCTCATCTATTTTATCTTTCCTTTGCTATTAAATTATTATATTTGATTTCCTTGGACTTCAAGGAACCTTAATGGCTCGAAATCTCATCTTGGGAATATATCTTTAGCCTTTTCCTTATCTTTTATCCCTTTTCTTATTTATTTCTATATTCAAATAAATTCCTTTTTCTTTTTCTATTATTTTGACAACTCTTTCTATCAGAAATCACATGTAATCGGAAATTTACTCAATTGTGGCCATTAATTCCACTTTCTAGAGATTTCTATGTATTTCTCATAATTACTTTGCTTAATATCCATTATCTTGTATCTTTTCCTTTTATTTGGACTTTTCTTCTTTTCTTCTCTTTTATATCCATTATTGGATTAATCTAATAATAGAAATTATGAAATTCCTATCAAAAGGGAGATTGGCAAGGAAATCCATCTTTTGAAGCAAAGCATACAACCTTTTCAATTAATTCCATATTCACAAAATCTTTACAATTCAATTATGAAAACATATACAAAATTGAGGTTGTAGCATCCTTCCCCTCTTAGAGGAATATTTCCCTCAAAATTCCTTTAAACAAACAAGAAGGATAAGACCTCCCCATGTCCATCGTGGCTCCCATGTGGCTTTACCCTCTCCATGGTGCCTCCCAAGAACCTTCTTTATCTCATATTCTTGCATCTAAGTTCTTTTTCACCTTAGTACCTTGTACCCTCATAGGTGACTGAGGACATTTTGGCTTCTCTCAAAGCTAACTGGTTTTATGGCTCAACACATGGCTTGGGTACCTCACATAGTGATCTTGATCAGACTCGTGGAACACATCACATTATCTTGAGGGGTAAGACTGAACCTAACCATCTCCACCAATCCATCTCAAAAAGACCCATATATCAGGGACTCATCTTCCTCAGTTGTAGCTTAGAGGGGTCGGATTTTCACATCGCATATTCTCCCACAGTGAATTGCATGTCAGTCTTCTTTGCATCAACTCACGACTCATGTCGCCCCTGGGCTTCCTCAGCCATCGTATGATCAAAGCGACTTCATCTGCACACACTGTGTTCCTTTTATGACCTTCACGAGGTCCTTTCACCAACATCATCTTAATGAAGTGGTGATCGATACAACCTCCCTTATAGAGCTTCTTTACATCCCAATATTGGCTATGGTGGTTATCATCACATCTCTCATAGGGCAAGAACTGTCCCTCCATGTATCACCCTGAATGAGCACACATGCTCTTATCATACCCTCTTGTCTGGATCATACTAACCATTAGTTAGGGGTGATAAGCTGTACTCACATCGAGTTCTTCATGTATCTACTTCCACCTTATGGAAGTGAATCTTTAGGTTACACTCGGGAACTTGAACTTGCATCCTAGTCCAGTTGAACCATCTCTTTTACTTGTAGTTCAGCCAGATTTGTCTCCCAACAATATTCTCTTTTTATCTTAGATTATGTCATCTAGGTAAGGTGATCTACCATAACCCATATTGCATCTTGACCTTCCTTGGTCCAAGGGAGACTTACCACAACATCCATAGTGATGAACTCCCATTTCCTCTTGGGGACTCTTATCCTTTATACCAACTTACTAGGTTATTGGTGTTCGTCCTTCACCGCCTGACATGTATGGTGACAAGCCACATGCAACTTCATCTTAGGCATCTAAAGTACTACTGAAACTTATCATCTTAGTAGTACCATGGTGTATCATGATCTCCTATATATCACTACAAAAAAATAGATTTTTAGTGAAGGTCATTTGTGAAGGATCAAAGCCCTTCAAAAATATTGACTTTTTATGAAGGATAGTCCTACACAAAAGAACCAGTTTCCCTCAACCGAGTTCTTTATGAAAAAGGCAATTACTGAAGGTCTAAAATCCTTCTACAATGTGAAAATTCCTTCACTAAGTTTCCCACCAAAATTTCTCGCCCCACTAATTGGTAATTAAGATTTACCATTACTAAAACGGTTTCCACGCATCGTTTCCTCTCCTTCCGCCCCCACCCCCTGTGTTGCGACCGGTGCCCCCAGCGGAATAGCGGCAGCCGGCAACAGGACCCTCCGTCCCAGCGGAAACCATGGCCGCTGGCGTGAAGAGGACCCCCCGTCCAGCGGAAGCAACGATCGCCGGCGTGGACCCCCCATCCCAGCAGAAGTGACGACCGCGTCGTGAGCTCACCCTGCTCGTGAAGAGGACCCCCCGTCCCAGCGGAAGGAACGGCCACCGGCGTGAGCTCGCCTTGTTCGACTTCGACCGTGAGGTAGGTCTAATGGTAGAACTTCCCCTGATCAGTGCATCTCCGGCAAGTATATAGGTTGTTGCGGTAGATTATATCCTATCCTGGTTTTTCGTCAACAAGTATATTAGCCAGGACATGAACATCTGAAACTATCATGCCAACGACTGAGGACATATCCATATCAGTCATCTTGCATGGAAGAGGGGGTGGTGCGGGTGGATGGGGGTGTTTACAGGTAGGGAGGCTGCTGGAGGTATAGGGAACACAAGGTTCACATGTTTTGGTGGTACTTTGGTGAACATGTTGTCCATGTTCCCCGTGTCCTCCTCACATATTAATTGTTTCATTTCTATGTCAAAGGATAAGTGAAATCTTGTGCTCCCTATTAGCTCCTTCAACATTATCTCCTCAATGAAGTTGTGCGTTCTGTGGCCGAACAGTTGCTCAAGGTCGTTCATCACATCTTTTGTTGTCTTATTTATTTCTCTCACTACAACTTCTGTGTTCTTGACCTCATTTTCCTCTACAGCTTCTTCATTTTGCCCTGCTCCTTCCCCACCTTCAAAAGGATGTGTAGATTCTTTAGGGTGTGAGGTGTCTTTGTTTGTTGGTTTGTGGCACCATTCCTGTTGTAGTTTGTGACATGCCCTAGAAATGGTGGGGATGTGGGTGTGTTATTCCCCCATTGGGCACTGCGTTGTTGCTAGAAAAAGTTGTTTTGGCTCATCTTCCTCTAGAGGGAGGGTTCATCTGGATGTCATCACCTCTGCCCTGGGTATTTCATGCCCCATCTTCATCTTTTCCATCAGCATGTCTACTCTCATGTGGAAATTAGCATTTGATGTTGGTTCCTCGGGAGCTTCCTAATGTGCCTCCGCAGACATGTTGATAGCTCATGGCGAGTCCTCCTTTCTTTTTGCTGCTTCCTCTCGCAACTTCATGTTTTCTTCTCAAAGTTCATACCATTCTTTTCACAGGGCGAAGAGTTCACTCATTACCCCAACCAGTACCTACATCACATGTAGTTGGTTGGCAGCTAGTTTCCACATATGTAGTGGAAGACTGAGGACAAGTTGGATGTCCTCAGTCAACTTCCATACATGTACTATTAGTGACGATAGAGTTGTAGTAATATTGGCAAATTCAAATCAAAGTTAGAGACATTCTCACAGATGGCATAAATCTCCCATCCTATCTCCATGAATTTCATTGTTGCGGTCACCCTCAGTCCGGGCTTGTCAATTGAGCTTACTTCCTATCATTCTTTATGGACATTGTGCGACTCCTTGACTTGATGTGAACTTCATTCTAGTTGTGGCACCTCTTTCTCGGGCATGTCTATCTTTTCTGCCACATTGTGCCCATCTATCTTGCTTCCTTGCCTTGCCTTCTTCACTGAAGGCCTAGTGCTGCTTCTTGGTATGTGGTTGTCCCTTTCTTAGGCTCAACTACTTCTTGGAAAGTGGTTGTAGCAACTTGCTCAGTGATGTTGGCATCTTCGGTCTCCAAGTCTACCACCTTTGGAGGAGGTGGTTTCTTTGTTGGCTTCTCAGTCCAGCTCTGTGCAGGTATAAAATCAACCTAGAAGACACTACTAGTCCCCTGGTTCAGCCGCTAAGGAAATTAAATCAAATGTTGAAGCAAGTAGTAAAGAAAGAAATAATAAAACTACGTGATGCAGGGATCATGTACCCCATCAGTGATAGCAACTGGCTCATCCCGATCCACATTGTACCAATGAAGGGAGGGATGACTGTAGTGTAAGGATTGGGGATGAAGTAGTCACTCAGATGGTTACCATTTGTAGTGTCTACTTCACAAAATATGTACAGGGTTTTGGGATGTCTTGGTTTCCTCCCTCTCATTCAATGAATGATGGTTGAGTTATCTGCTTGTAGTTGCTTTTCTTGGTTGTGAGTGATGGTTGTGTTCTTTCCTGGGTTTCTAAGGATGTTCTACTATGAAGTTCTCTGCTTGGTCTGAAGTTCATCAGTTTTGATGGTTTCTTCTTACTAATTCATGAAGCTTCATAACCAGTTCAGTGGTGATGTCTATCACTATAGATAACTGGGATGTTTGTTGGCTTGCTCCCCTATCATTCAAAGAATGATGGTTGAGTTTTACTGCTTGTTGCTGCTGTTACATATTTCTAGATATGTCTCCTTACTCTGGGGCTCTGTGTTTTTCTATGTTGCCTTATGGTTTTGTCGCTTAATGTTCCCCTCTCACTTAGAGTGATGGTTGAGCTTCTCTCCTGAGTTTTTGAGGTTGATCTGCTATGAAGTTTTCTGCATAATCTGAAGATTCGTCAGTCTTGTTGGTTCTCCTATTGCTGTCTCGTGCTGCTTCAAAACCAATTCAGTGGTTTGAGGCACGAATCATTCTATAGGTTTAATTTGATGTGGTTATGAATATAATGGGAACATCAAAATCCCTCTGAGATGTAATGTTTCTGAATCATGTATCCTTGTGGAAATTTTATAAAAAAACTTTACATAGATATCTCTCCTTCTCGCAAAGCTTAACAGACTAATTACATGGTTCATGTGTCCATCTCCTTGTGAAGAAATATTTCATGAGCAACCTTATCTCTGAACCTATCTTAGGATTCTATGTTAAAAAAGCTACATAATATACAATAATGTGCCCGGATAAGAGTTGAATTGTCTTCTTTTCCTAGATGGAATAGTCGCCAGGCATTCACGACTATGAAGTTCAATGAAGAAATTCTCATGTGCATGACTTGGAGTTATTGTACCTATTTATAGTAAAATTTATTATCTAGTACACAATAGACTGATCCATAGATTTAGATGGCCTAAAATAATCTCTCTATTCTTAAGGTGAAGTTATCCCATTGATACATATAAGGTGTTGAGTTGAAGATTAGATGAGATCAAACTAGTTAAGATGGAATACATGGAGAGCTACTTAAGATGGATGGTTAAGAGAAGAGGAGGGAAGATGTAGATGTAGAGAAGCAAGAAAAAGAGTAGACGTAGGGAGGGCAATATTCTTCTACCTTTATCTCAAAAAGCAAGAAGAAAAGTAGGGGAGGAGTGGTAAGATAAGCAGAAGGAGACACATGAAAAACCAACATGAAATAAGAGAAGGGAGATGAGAAGAAGACATGGAGCTGGAAAAAGAGGAGGCGAAGGAACATTTTTGTAGCTACTGAAGCTTAACTAACTAATATTGGTAGGGCAAGAGCAGTGTAGAACATGAGGTAGGGATTTGGGAAAGGTTTGGTTTTTTTTCGTATGCTTAAGCATAAGTGGGTAGGGATGGTGTGTATTGGATGTGTCCATGGAGTGTCCAAGTCATCTCCAACACTTCAATATTTTTTTTTAAAAGGTGGACATGTTAGAGGCGTGTCCGCCACATGTCCAGGCATGTCCAAGGTGTGTCCATGTTGGACACGCGTTGGACACAGACATGGCAGCCTCCAGGAAGTGTCTGTGCTTTCTAGATCCACATGTATGAAATTATTCTGGGGCAGTTGAAACACACTTAACTCAGACTGGTTTTTGTTGGCTTTTGAAAACATTTTTCCATGAGTCACTCAATTGTTTGAGCTCCCAAAACTTTGCTTTTATACACAATCTATGAATCAATGATACTACAATCTAAACATTTATCTTTTATTTTTCTCTTGTTTAGTTTTGGTTTTTAGTTGTAATGTGACCGTTAACTTCTTGTGTATTTGTATGCAGATGGATTTCTTACGGGATAGAAATTGGATGTATATTGCTACTAGGATGCAAAGTGAAGTATTCCAGTCTGGTTTACAAAAGTTCATTGAATTTGCACGTACCCATCAAATACCACCTAGACCGGGAAATTTAATTTGCCCTTGTAAAACATGCTCGAATAGATACATTAAATCAGAGGATGACGTATTCTTACATGTTTTACAAAAAAGATTTGTCCGTAGCTATGATGTATGGACATATCATGGGGAGATGATTGGGAGGAATACAATAAGTGCAACATCTACTAGGCCTACATCTGGAAGTATGCATCAAATGTTGGGAGATATATTCGGAATGGGCGATACAAGTCATGCCAATGAGTTTGAACTCGAGGAGGAGCCTACAAATCTTAACGCCCAACGCTTTTTCAAGCTTCTCAAAGAAGCTGTTCAACCACTGTATGAAGGTTGTAAAACTCACTCCAAGTTGTCCTTTCTGGTGCCTCTGTTATATCTGAAGGAGGAGTCTAGATGGTCAAATAATTCTTTTAAAAAGTTGCTGAAGTTGATAATCTCAGCCTTTCCAAAAGAAGGTAGTCTATTTCCTGAGACTTATTATGAAGCAAATAAAGTTGTAAAAGACCTTGGCCTCAAAAAAGTTAAAATTGATGTCTATCAAAATGACTCCATGCTCTTTCATAAAGGTTCATCAAAGAAAGACACGTGTGATACTTGTGGTGAGTCTAGATGGAATGAAAAGACATATAGAACAAAAGGCAAGAAGGTAGCTGAAAAGGTGATGTATCACTTTCCTATTATCCCTCGTCTGGAGAGACTTTACATGTGCCCTTCAGTTGCAAAAGATATGATGTGGCCATTTAAAGAAAAAGGAAATGATGGTCGTATTCATCATCCCTCTGACATGGAAGAATGGATCTCAATAGATAGAGAATTTCCAGACTTTGCTACTGAACCATGAAATGTCAGACTTGCTCTAGCTATAGACGGATTCAATCCGTTTGGACTTATGAGTGCTTCAAATAGCACATGGCCTGTACTATTAACCCCTCTCAATCTCCTGCCTTGGCTTCTTCTAAAGGAGCCATACATAATGATGTCTTTGCTGATCCCGGGTCCTCATATGGTTGGGAATGATATTGATGTTTACTTAGAGCAATTAATTGATCAGCTTCAAAAACTTTGGGGGCAGGGAGTTAAAGTATATGATGCTTATAGCAAGAAAAACTTCACTATGCGGGCAATGATCTTATGGACCATAAATTATTTTCCGGCTTATGGTGACCTTTCTGGTTGGAGCACCAAAGGGAAAAAAGATTTAGGTTGCCCATCTTGTAATGTAGACACCTTATCCAAGTGGCTTCAATTTGGCAAGAAACAATGTTATGGTTTCCATCGACGTTTCTTGAAAAACAATCATATTTATAGGCGTGATAAAAAAAAAGTTTCAATGGAGAACAAGATTTCCGTCAACCGCCTAGGCGCTGGTCAGGTGATGATATACTCCAAAAATTTCAGGGTTGCACAAACATCACATTTGGAAAAACTAATAAACGTAAAATCTCTACAAATGGACATCAGCCATTGCCGCCTGGATGGAATAAAATAAGCATTTTTTCGACTCCCGTATTGGAAATATTTGTTGCTGAGACATAATTTGGATGTAATGCACATAGAAAAAAATGTCTGTGAGAACATATTGAATACTTTGTTGGGCGACTCGAAGAAAAGTAAGGACAACTTACAAGCTCGTCAAGATCTAAAACAATGGGGTATCCGAAGGGATTTGTGGCCAGTCGATTCAGGGAGCCATTATTACTTACCTCCAGCATCTTTCACAATGAGTAGTATGGAGAAAGAGAAGTTTCTATCTGTTTTACAAACATTGAAGGTTCCTGATGGATATTCTTCTAACATATCTAGGTGTGTCAACATGAGAGAGAAAAAACTATTGGCATTGAAGAGCTATGATTGTCATGTTTTAATGCAACAACTTCTTCCTGTTGCCTTGCGGAACTGCATAGGCCTAGATGTTTATAAACCTATTGCAAGCCTATGTTTATTTTTCAATAAACTTTGCTCAGATGCTATTGATGTAGAAGAATTTAAGAAGCTTGAAGAAGACATTGCTGTCACACTATGCCAGTTAGAGAGAGTATTTCCTCCAGCATTCTTTACCATTATGATGCATTTGCCTATCCATTTAGCTTATGAAGCAAGAGTTGTCGGTTCTGTACGGTATAGGTGGATGTACCCCATTGAGAGGTACTTGAAGAAACTCAAGAATTATGTCAGAAATAAAGCTCAACCTACCGGTTCTATTGCTAGAGGCTATTTTGAAGAAGAATGTTTGACATTTTGTGCTAGATATCTACCTGATTTTAACACAAAATTCACTCATACTCCTCGTAATGTTGATGACTCTCCTATTAGAGTGGGAGTACCGAAACACTTTGATGTGAAAACTTTAGAACAAGCCCATCGAAATGTACTATTTAATACTAACATGTTCGATGATTACAGAAGGTAATCAATTTTTTTTTCAATGTTAAATTGTTTCTAATATAGACTAACCACAACTTTTGAATTTTTCCAATAACCAATGAACACATGATAAAGCTTCAAGAGGCTGAACCAAATATCACACTACGTGCTTTAGAAAAAAAACATGCAACACAATTTGCTAGGTGGTTGAGAGAGCATGTAAGTAATTTATAAAATTAATCAAAATTTTATTTTGAAAGAGTATTTAATCCCTTCTTATTTTTATGTTGATAAATTAGGTAATACGTATCCAAATGGATCATCCAAAGGATGTTAGTGAGGAGTTGAGATGGATATCGCAGGGTCCTTCTATAGATGGAATGTCATATGAAGGCTATTTAGTAAATGGATACCGATTCCGCTCAAAACATGTTGAAAGTACTTCTACTACACAAAATAGTGGGGTCTACTTGGTGGCATATACATCTAGTTATGCAAGTGGGAGGGATAAAAATCATATTACGGCTGAAATTACATATTATGGACAATTGGAGGAGGTCATTGAGCTATGGTACAGACATAAAAATATCATTGTTTCGGTGTGCTTGGTTTGATGAAAGTTCTTCTAACGGTTTGCGCATTGACAAATATGGTTTCACACAGCTTAATTTCTCAAGGAGACACAATCAAGATGAGCCATTCACTCTTGCATCACAAGCAATGCAATGCTTTTATGTAAAAGATCCTGATGATGATAATTGGTTCACTGTTTTGAAACTTCCACCTCGAAATTATTATGAAGTACCTATCGTTGAGGATTATATGAGTGGGACACAAGTTCATAGTGGTAACAACCACACAAGTGATGATATATCCTGGTCAAGGAATGATATGCATGGATCATTTGTTGCTAGGGAGCCCGAGGAATAAAGTTGTTTTGATTAGTTGTTGCAAACCTTAGTGAATGATCGTGCTTGCAATATTTTTCTTTGTGGATTATTATGTTTTGGTGCAAGGATATTGCCTTGTCATTTGTCCCTTTTTTATCTTATGTAGGATGAGGAATATTTTGTGTTGATGTAATATTTTTCTTTGTGGATTATTATGTATTGGTGCAAAGATATTGCATTGTCATTTGTCCCTTTTTATTTTGTGGATTATTATGTGCTTACAATGTTGTACATTTATTCCATAAACTGCTGGACTAACCTCTTATGCATTGCTACAATTGTTATGTTTTCATCTTATGTAGGATGAGGAACACAAGGTCAACTATGAGAGCTTCTACAACCCCGCCACAACCCACTACTACTTCACCTACAATCTCCTCTCCTTCAACTGAAGTAGGAGATGAGCATGAGGAACTTGAGGATGAACATGACCATCATAGATATGGAAGGGGCCCTGCAAGTGAGGTTAATCTAATTCCAAAACCAGGAGAGCAGCGACACAAGGTGGAATGGAATGCAATAGGTAATGCAGTTGGAAAGAACAGTATAAAGTTGAACAGTTACTGTGGCATATTAGCTAGAAAACCACAAATATGGAGTTTAGATCTACAATGGAGAGAGAAACCACAACTAGCATTTGAAGATAGAAAATCATGCATTGAGGTACTTAAGTAATTACAAAATTTCTTTTAGTCTAGACTTAGTGTATATTTTAAGACTTTTTATTGTTTTTTAACATCTCCAAATATTTTCCAAAAATTCTTTGATTTGGGAGATCATCCAAATGCATGGAACTATGTAGATGCTCACATTCACAAAGCTTTACAAAGTTGGAAGTCACGGGTTAAGAAAGATTACTATCTAAAGTATAAGGATAATCCAGATTTGATGAGGAAAAAGGTTGAGCAAAATGCATCATTAGATATTCGTCAGTTTGACAATCTTATTAAACAATGGTCTTCTGAGAAGTCTGAGGTAATATCAAAATAATATATAATCATTTATCTTTCATGTATAGTGTTTAGTAAGTAAATTTTTTTTTGTTTAGAAAATTGCTGCCACAAATAAGGTTAACAGGTCAAAAAAACAAATGCATCATACTACATGATCCAAACCATGGAGTTGTTATACGGAGGAAACGATATCACCTTTCACTTTGTATTTATTTCCAATGAGTTCTAAATAAGAAATTGTTTAGCTAGTAGTAATAATCCTATTATTTAATTTATGAAAGAAAATTGCGGAAGGGGAACCAACTTAAAAAGATTTTTTGAAGAAAGTTTATGAGAACAACTCGTTGGTGGTAATTTATTCAATATTTTAATCAATAATATATTAAATTTTCAAATAAAACTTGTATAGTTTGTACATTGACTTTGTTCAAATAATGGCAGGATGAGATAACTGATATTGTTGAAAATGAAGTTACAAATGGTGAAGTAACTGATCCAACACAAATCGATGAGGTGACATGTCGTGCCTTATTGTGTGTAGTCAACCCCGTAAAAAAGAATAGGGTTCGTGATATTGGACTCGGACATGCTGCGGAAGGGAAAACTGGGAAAGCTGCCAAAATTCGGTATGAAATGTTATTGCGAGAAAGAATTGCAAAAGATGTAAGTAATTTAACAAATTTGTAAGTATCATATGATATTGTCATTATTGTCTTCTAAAAGTATATTTCATTGTAGGATAAATTAAAAGAGGTTACCCAAGAAATGAAAAATATGCAAAAATCTTGGTCCGAATTTATAACATGGGTGCAACAAAATAAGGTTGTTTGATGGCAACAATTGAGTATCAGATTAAACTTATTGATATAATATTGCAACATAAATAAAATTTGTTTTATTCTCTTCTATATTTTCAATAGGCGGAATCAACTAGAAGTACACAGTTTGGCCCGACGAGTGTGTTTCCAAATCTGCCCCCTTCTAGAGTATTTCAATCTTCTGTTGGTACAACATCGTCAAATTTTGGAGCACAAGTACATATTCACACATTTAAAGAATTTTAAAATTTTATAAATAACAGAAGTTGAAAATGAGAATCTTGCTTTAAAGGCTCAAATGTTTTCAATTTTTTTGAAGCCACATTTTTTTCAAAATGGGCCTCTGACTGTTTTGTTTCCTGCTCAAGGTGGTGTGAGTGGATCCCAGGTATAAATATAAAATATATATATTACTGATATTTTCCTATTCATGTTCAACTTTATTGAAAAATTAAATTCTTTTCAAGCAGCAATATTTCCCAAATGGTCATCCTATTGGTGCGTTTTCCGCTCACGGTGGTACAAGTGGATCACAAGTATTTATATAAATGTATTATCAAATGTGTGGTTATTTATGATCATCTTAAATTGAAAATTAAAATTCTTTGTCAGCATCAATATTTTCCAACTTCAACACGTACTGGTGCGTTTCCGGCTCATGGTGGTACAAGTGGAGAAAATCATGCAAGGGATTCTGCAACGGAAGACGTTCATAATGCTTGAAGAATTGTTATGAAGCCTCACAATTCCATGGATATAGATAGTATTTAGAAAATGTGTTTGAGATCCATAGGACATTAGATCATATGTTCCACCTTGTAGTTAACCATTGTCAATCTATCAGAATACTCATTCATCTCATTCTTTGTATTCTTCTTCTTTATCATATACTAAACTTTTCTTCTTACCATTCTTTTTTTTTACTTACTCACATAGTTCGTTCTTAGTTTTTCATATTATTTGGTATTTTCTTGACATTTTAATTGATGTTTATCAACATGTGAAGCTTCCATGGATTCCATGAGATCCACATTTTAAATTTGTTTTCTAGCTGTTCTTTCCATGTAATTGCTACTGCTATCATGACATGATATCATGACATCATATATAAAGTTCAATAAGTTCATTTAGTTTACAAGAAGAATTCTTTTAGTTTACAAGAAGAATTCTATCATAAGAACGGAGGTTAAATGTACTGGAGATGGAGATAAGTCAATAGTTCAATACGTTTTCTTTTACTATGACACATAGGTGTGCAACTACTAATCCAGCTACAATTACTTTGAGAACGTACAGAGTAAGTTTTTCCACTTTCAAATAATGTTAAAACAATTCTATATATCTATATAGATGATGTTGTAATTAAGTTTTCATTTTCTTTTCACAGGCCGGCCCAATCAAATTTACTAGAAATGTACTTGCCAAGCTTAAAATTGGGTTCAATATGGACCGTCTTGGAGCTATATCTGTTGATTCAGTGACTGTAAGTTCTGGTGCATTTTTAGATTGTGTAATGCACCTATGCCGTGATTCATGACTCATAACCATTATGTCATAGATGTTGCTCAGCAAAGTTGGACCAAAATCCCATAATGTGCAATCAGATGATAGAGTGAGAATAGAGACAGATAAAAATCAATCTTCTCATTACTTCCAAAGTTTTCCTGGAGCAGAGAAGCTTGACATGATGAACTCCAGTAATAATGAAGACGACAACAGACGATCACATTATAACAAAATTATTCACATGAACAAGAAAGCATCAGTTAATCCCAGTTCCCTTACATTTTAGTCATATGTTGCTCTTGATATGTGAAATTACTCTTTTTATATTCTGGTTGATAATAATTTATATTCTAATAACTTCTTCTCAAAGTTCATGGTTTCTTTGGTGTGCATAGGGTGAGTTTCTTCATTGATCGGCAGTATGTCTTCAGATACTGTGTATATGTGGTAGGTAATCTTGTTTCCTTGAAAACCAAGATGCAAACAATGGTTGCTCATCAAGTGCAGAGTAAAGTATCGAGCCATGGCTCATGCCACAGTAATCTCTTATGGATCAAGATTTTATCTTGGAGCAACTTGGATATAATTAATCCATTGCAATGGAGTTACATTGTGATAATCAAGGGTCTGTTCAAATTGCCTTGAATCAAGTTTTTCAAGAACAATCAAACACCTTGAGGTTGGTAATCATTTTATTTGTAAGATCCAAGATCAACAAGTCAAACTTGTTCCCTTTGATCAGAAGACCAAGCTGCAGATCTCTTTACCAAGTCTCTTAATGGGTGTCAGGTCAAGTTTCTATGTAAAAAGCTTGGTGCTTATGATACATATGCACTAGCTTGAGGGGGAGTGTTGAAATAACTAGTATTTAGTATATGCTATTCTCTATTCCTATTCTTTATATGTATGGGAATAGTCTCATGCTGTGTAAATGTGTTGTTAGCCGCCACCCAAGTCTATATGAATTGGCCTTCCCTGTTCATAATACATCATAAGTTGCTCCACCTCCATAATCTCTTAATTAACAACAACTATAGTATGCCCTTTTAAAGTCTGCCTAGGCATGCCAAGGCGTTAAGCATGGGTGTCTCTCTATTTGTTAAGCCTTTCTATTTCTATTTCATTTTTTTAGATACTAAGATGTGAGTACTCTTAATAGTTTAAGCGTTGCAAATTTTATTTACTGGATAGTCTCTTTACATTAACGATCACGCCTAGAACTGGAACTTTCTTAGATTAGGTGATGTTATATCTTATAACATTAAACTTGGTTTTTCTATTAACCTTCTACACTTTTTTCACTCTAACATATAAGAAAAGTATAGGTAAAAACAATGTTCATATCTTTTGATTCTTCTCTCTCTTGAATGCACTAATATTATATTGCTATACATTAATGCAGATGATGGGTTGTAAAAGTTATGCTGAATTTACTCTCTCTCCGAACCTGGCAGTATCTCCTGATGTAGTTTGCCATTTTTTACAGAGTCTAAGTGATATCATGATACCTAAGGCTAATGAGGTACTTTGATTTATGCAAACCACCTTCTTTTCTCCCCAAAACAACTCTTGCATGGTTATCTGAGTATTTTTTGCATTCCATTTTAGGAATTTGAGACAATAAGGAATTTTAAAAAGCAACAATCTGGTGGCTCATTTAGAAGTTTAGAGCCATGGGATGAAAGTTACTTTACAGGAACCATGAAGTGCTCATACAATGTTGATCCTTCTGTAAGTCCAAAATAAAATCTATTTGATTTTTGTTCTACACTTGATAATCTAATATGCATAGTAAATTATTTCCGTTAATATGAAATATTTCCTATTTTTTTGTAATTTTCTCTATGTTTATTCTTGGTCTTTTGATAGGTTGTGGCATCCTACTTCACATTGTCACATTGCATTGAGGGTTGTGTGTCTAATTGCTTACCTCTATCTTGTCAGTCTGCCTACCTTTGTCTTGTGCTTTCATGATGACGACACCAAAGTAAACATGACATCCATAAAGCTAGATGGAATTAGTGATCCCATTGAGCTCACTTATTTAAGATCGGTGTGAATTCTTCGAGTCACCTATCCCACTTCACTAGCAAACCACATGTCAGAGGTGTGGCTGATGACACCAGCTGAAGGTATAGAAGCAATGGTTAGAGATCCAACTATCATTTGGTGGATCCTCAATAGCATGAGGTAACTTATCAATGATTACATGTACCTAGAAATTCAGGGGCCATCTTGATCATCTATGTTCTCCCAATAATTCTTTTTGTGTATTTTAGATACAGAAGCAAATTAAATCTATCTTTTTGGGTGATCAACTTCCTTTACATACCATTAGTTCTATTTCCTAAGAAATTTAGTACTTCTAATCAACTTATTGTTACTAATTTTGTCTCCACTTGGCACCTGAACAGCAAGATGACTTGCTTTGTTATTTTTCTTTCCTCTGTTGTTAATCCTACCTGCGTTGTAAATCCTTATCTATTAAGTTGTTGACATTCTAGTGAAGGTGAACTAGATTCTCATTAGAATAGGAAAACTTGAGATCTTGTTCCTTAACAGTTCAAGGAGTCAAGGAATATAATATTCTAATAAATATTCGTTTGTTACTTTCATATAGAAGTTGCCTGGTATTGATATTCGTTTGTTACTTTCATCTCGTATACTAGATGTTGCCTGGTATTGATGATTCAAAGTCCCTTGAGGAGTTATATGATAGCCGACCTTCTCATGACCTACACAGTGGAGTGGGTGTAGACAAGCCTGAACAGATGCATAAGTCTTCTAGGATTGCTGATTCTGTTGGATTACCAGACAGCAGAAGTCAGTTTACCAACAAAAGGAACATCTCGATCAGTCTTATTGTTTTCAGACTTCACTCGCAGCACTCATATCTCATTGCTCGTAAGCATAATGGTAATCTCATTCATCCCCTGTAATAGATGTTGCCCGTGAATGATGCTTCAAAATGTCTCGAGGACCCTATACATGATGAATCAATAATGGAGATAGATGAGAACGACTGCTCTCATCATGTACACAGTGGAATGGGTGCAAGCAAGCCTGAACATGTGCACAATCTGCTCAATATTGCTAATTCTACTGGACTACCTGGTAGTAGACATCCGTATAACAACAAAAAGAATGCCTCTGTTAGTCTCCATTGTTTTCTCTTTTTTGGTCTTCACTAATCTACTTTTTTATTTCAAATATTTGTTATAGAATCTATCAATAAATTGTAACCTTTCCAAGTATTATGTGAGGACTGACACATTTGGGTTAAAATGATTACCTGTATCTGTTAGGCGCTAGCCTAGATGGGATACACATAAGAGCGGTCGAAACATGAGCTCCAAGTTACTACAGTGCCCTTACTCTTTGGTGCTTAATTTCTGACCCAATTTTAGGGATCAATTAGGTTAATTTAGGTTTGAATTGTCGGGATAGTTTATTTCGGCTTGATTGTGTTCATTAAGTTCAAATCAGGAAACTTTAGGTCTAGTTCAGTCAAATTCTATAATAAAGGTCAGTTTCTTTTATTGCTTTGAGCTGTAGTGGTGCTGTGATGTTCTTTGCAGCTCTTCATAGATTGTTCAGCTTATTGAATTGCTATTGATAATCTTCCACTGGTTGACATGTTTCTAATAATATTTGTTACAGAACCGAAAAAGTTATTCTCAGCTACCTCAAAGCAACAAAGTATCTGCAGTTAAGATGGCACCAGCTAGAGCCAGTGGCAGAGGGAGAGGGAGGGGCAAAGATGTTCATGTTCTACCAAAAGATACCACCGCTGAAGCCAGCCTTAATAAAGAGAAAGATTTAACACCTCAAGATATATTGAAAACCTTTTCTACTCAATAGTAGTGGAGCATGAACTCTATGCTGGACAAGGCCTGATGTCCAAGCTTCCTCTCAACATTATCAAAGTTGGTCATTGGCTAAATGAGTGATAAAGTCAAAATGTCAATATATACTTACATTGAAATTTGTATCGATTAAGGGGAAAAGGTCGATGTCCTCCCCTATGTAATGAACAATTTTTCTATGTGAAATAAAAAGGAATGTTTCAAAAGAGTGATTTGTTATGGTTGTTGTGTCTTATTAACTAAATTAGTTTATTAAAATATTCTTTGTGCCTGATAGAAGCCACAAAAATATTACTTAATGAAAAATAAGAAAGTTAAAACCTCATTGACAAATAGGAAAACATAGATCACAATTGTAATTCATGATAAAATAAGTATATTTATGAAGGCGCTAGAATCTCATTGAAAGTTGTGAAATTAGCCTTCACAAATGTATTTGGGAGACCTGGGAATTTTTTTTGTGAAGGTCAAATAATCCTTCAATAAATGTATTTGTGAAGGCCCTAGAACCTCATTGAAAGTTGTGAAATTAGCCTTCAAAAATGTATTTGGGAGGTCTGGGAAGTTTTTTTGTGAAGGTCAAATAGTCCTTCAAAATAGTATGTGTGAAGGCTAGAGTCTCTCATCAAAGTATTTGTGAAGAGGCTTTTAGAGTAGGACTTTTTGTGAAGGAATGGCCTTCAACCGAATTTGTTATTGAAGGAATTAATGTACATTTGTGAAGGAATCATCCTTCACAAATAGCCAATTTTCTTGTACTGTATCATGATTCCTTAAGGTTGATTCCTCGGAAACCCTAAAACACTCTAGTCGAGGTTTTGTCACCTTCTTTTCTAGAGAAGTGTATCTAAGGTTCTACAACCATCCTTTTATCGCATCAAGGCCTAGGCTGGCTAACCAAACAACCACTAAATTGATCAAAATATCTCGTTACATCTGAGTGTTATCCAAACATATCTCCTTTTTCAAACTGAGGGCTAATTAACCTAACAACCTCTTCTAACCTCTAGCTAAACTAGGCAGCTGCATCTCAACCAGAGCATCCATTACTACCTCACATCCTTATGTATCATAGAAAAGTTTCCACTCACATTATCTTTATCCTTGGTATATGGCATGCGTACGGTTCTATCTCTCACTCCCATAACAAGAGGAAATACGCATTTGGTTGCAGTCCAAATACATAGTTCTTCCTGTTCCAAGAGTAGAGATGGTACATCCCGCATTTCTAGTACACCTACAAATCTAAACTAAAATGTGCCTCACATGCATCTACATCATGAACATCTCAAAATCCAGGTTACTTCCATGAAAAACTGGTCTCGAACCCACTTGAGTCCACACACCATCCTTATTCATCTCCTCTAGGTCTGTAGGGTGCCGACACTTTTGGGGTCATCCCTCTTCCGTTATGCATCAGAGAGTGCCCTCTTCATCTACCCTTTGGGTCCCATGAGTTCATAAAGGTGATCAATCTTCTAATCCATGGCTCTCAGATAATGATAGTTGTTACCTCCCGACCCTATGGTCATGTGAAACTAGGGAATTAGGCAACTCCTACTTTTATCGGTCTTATCCCTACCTAACCCTAGGATAGACTTAGGATTCTAACATAGTACATGTCCAACTTAGAACCTTACCCAAGTCTCCATCATCTCTCTCAGCATTCGTGGTCTGACTTACGTCCTTTCATAGGGGTCATGGAGACCTACCTACCTCGGTCAGGCCCCATACTGGTTACCTCCATGGTAACACATCCACATGCACTCAGAGATGATCATCTATGGGTCTACAGGTTCATTCTCATACTATGTACTTTTCACTTAGCTCCTCAAGATCCTATGAGACCTCTTTCGGTTACCTCAACACAACAAAAGCTGGTATATACCCTACAAAAAGGGTCCCTCTCCCAGGATGGGAGGAAACTATCTCTTGATAGCAGTAAAGGTCACAAACATCCTTATGTCCAGGGTTCAAATCCACATGAGCATGTTTAACCCTAGCAAGCTACTAAGGCTTGTAGCTAACCAACAGACCACCTACTAAAACCATGCTAGGTCTCCATGGTAGGTCCAACTTGTTTCTATTCCTTTATATTGGACCACTATATGTCACCAACCTATATGTGAGAACATACACCTTAATCCAAGGGGTTTCCCATTCCTCTCAACATGAGGAGTGCCATGCTCAATCTATGGAATCTCAAATCTTGTCATGAGCATCAGGTGCACCAGGAACACCTACTTCCCCTCTTATAGGTCTAGGAACCCTAGGTTCACTTTTTCTATAAGAGTTGTCCAACTGCATGCTCAACATTCTAACAACGAACCAAGCATGTACGAGGTGCATCATGCATGTCCTATTATCCTTCCACTCGAATAACACCTCAGAGTTGAGCCCTCCTCAAGGACAACAACTAGGTATGAGGCCTTCCAACTTTATCCTATACCTCCTCAGGGTCTAAGGAACTCTTCTTCCTATCCCTAGTAGGTAAGCACCTATATCATATGCCCATAGGTACCAGCAACCTCATCTTTCTTCTAGGGTTTGGTTCCTCTATAGGAAACCAAGATACCAAAAGCCTTCAAGGATCATGCATGTGGCAACTGCAACCATCCACTTAGGTCGCATCATCCTCAACTCCCCATTGTTCCTCATATCTCAGAGTCTAAGCTTCCAACCTTCTTGCTTGGGTCTTGCTCTCTTTCTCTAGAGCTAACCTACCAATAGCCTTACTACTAGAGTCCTCTCTCTAAGGTGGATCATGCTCACAAGTGTACAACTACATGAATGAAACCTATGTTTGTATCATGATTATCCATAACTCTTCATTCTTATCTCATAAGCTATCCAACATGCCCTTCAGGCCTAGGTTTCAACCTACTTCCAACACTACTGACGTACTTTGGGTGCAACTTTGCCATGATCATATAAGCTCATAGGGTTTCTATATGGTCATCACTAACCTCATCAATGAAGTAGTTATCCTTCACCCTAACATGCACGACCCTTCCCAGGGTTGGGTTGCCAAAGGTACTAGGTCAACCAACCTCACATGACTCATATCGTCATGGGTATCCAAACCAAAAGCATGTCCACCCACACACCTAGTCTACCATGACATCCAACTCATCATGTCATCCCTCTCTAACCACCACTTAGGGTTAGGGTTAACATCATCCTTAGAGGATGCGCCAGGT
This sequence comes from Alisma plantago-aquatica, assembly GCA_963693085.1. Taxonomy (NCBI): domain Eukaryota; kingdom Viridiplantae; phylum Streptophyta; class Magnoliopsida; order Alismatales; family Alismataceae; genus Alisma; species Alisma plantago-aquatica. Next base: position 1,271,209,183 of record OY856409.1, on the reverse strand, counting down.
CTCTACCAAAAATGGATATCTCTACCACCAAGAACAACTCTACTTCATCCTCCTGACAAGAGGGTTTAACCTTAGGTCTCTCCTGAGGGCATGACAACACATGTCATACGACCTAAGCATGCAACTATTCTTTAGTTTACGCTTAAACTATTAAGCTTACATCCATGACATCTTATTTACATGTTTTTCATTAATTTGATGGAGAATTCCTTAAACTTATCATTCATACCGTATCCTCAAGAGGGTGAGGAAGAGAGAGAAAACCCTAAACCTTATGATCTTAATAGAATTGGGGTTGAGAAGGGATGAAAATAGACGAGAGAGTCCTAAAGGTATCTTATTTCATTGAAACCCATTCACAATGCTTCCTTGTGCAATCAAAGCCTTTCCCAAATAAATAAAAAATGTATGGATACCTCATTTTCTATCTCTATACTTCTTCGTAAGCCTCATTATAAGAAAATGGCATATGTTTTTGATATACTAGACATGAAACCAAATTGGTTGTCTGATATATACATTATATATCTTAGCCTTTTCTCAATAATCCTCTCCCAAAGCTTCATAGTGTGTCTAATGAACTTGATGCATCTATATTTTATGCAGCCCTGAACATCTCTGTTATTCTAGTAAATGGGGATTATAGTACTATTTCTCCATCTATTCAACATCTTCTTGGTCTTCATAGTTTTGTTAAAGAAAGTCATTAACCATATAGCTTCTTCAGCCCCCCATACTCTCATGAAAACATCTCAGTAGTGATAACTAGGTGAAATGGGGGTGTTAATGTTGCCCCACTCATAACAAGATTGTCAGACCAAAATTGTAGGTTTGCTTTTAATTTTCATTTATCTGACTTGGATACTAGATCCATTTTCCACCATGGTCTCATGATGTTTAATTTTGTATTTCGTCATTTTTCATAAAAAAACATGGTGGTTAATTTGAACACCCTCCTTTCTTTAGTTTTCATACGACCACCAAACTAAGTATTGTTACTAAAAGCATATTTGTCGAAAGCATATACGATAGGTTTTTGGGTAGGGTGCGACAATGAGGGTCATGATCCTTAACAAAATATGTTAGGACTAAGTGATGGTGTCCTTTAACTTTTGCTTGTATGAGCAATTGTATACTTAGAGGATCTATTATTTTGCATTTTGGTATACTTTTTTGATGCACTCCTCTTTTATGTTTGAAACAAAGTAGTTTGTTAAGGTTTTCAAGTACTTATGTATGGAACCTACAGTGTGCAAGAAATGCCAATCTACTCTTGTTTGCATTCAATATTTTTATAATTGATATATTCTTCTTGTTGTTTATTAATGCCTGGTGTTGGTAGTTATTTTTATTATTTGTTTGAATTAAATATTCTCCCCCTTCCCTGATTTCCAATTGACAAAATATGGGGATTAGATTCATGTTAAATGTGTTAATCACTATCTGTTAATATTATGGAATTACCTATGAGAAATAAAAAATATGATATATATAATGAATTCGGAGGGATTAGTTGACTCACACAATATAAAACCATCTCTCAAAGGTACAATGTACAAAACTCATGTTATTAAATACATTTTTGACATGGTTTGTTACATGTATAAAAGCAGTGAATCTTGATACAAGGATACATTGCAAAAGTTTATATTTTGATGATAAATAAATAATTATATTTAATTATTTTTAGTTAATCCATTTAATATGAGATGTTTTTTGCCACACTCCATGTGATGGAATGAACAAACGCAAAGTTAAGAAAACTAAGCGCATGCCACAAGATTGATGTGATTTCTGAATGATCGAGACATATTTTAGATTCTTGTTGGACTTCATTGATCGAATATAACTCCTAAGTTAACTTTTATGATAGATATGGTTGTGATATTAATACATTGACATATCTTCTATTCCAATTTTGAATTGTTCAGTTGATTTTTCTCACAACAAATTCAAAGTAATGTCAAAAGTAGAGTTACTAAATATTGATGTTTGAGGATTTCTTTTCAAAAATATAGCGACATTGATTTAATCATTTCTAAATTCACCTTTTTCTGTTAGTTATATATAAGGACAAAATGAGTCAAAAAGGCATATTTGACCAATAAGAGTCTTTGATTTATTTTCAAAGTTGGAAAATTATCCATCTATTGAAATTGATCAAATACTCATAATTTCACTTGTTGATTTTTTAAAGGAAAAAACTTGTGGGAGATGATTTCTTGAGAAAATCCTAATTTTGGAGTTTTATGAAGGCAAATTTTCAATGGATTTACAAATGGAACAAATTGAAGTATAGGAAAGTCATAAGAAGTGTTTTCTACTCGCTTGATCAAAGATTTGATTATTAAGTACATAATATTGAAGGTTTATGCACCTATATACATGTTTATTTGAAGATTTTAATTTTATGACCACATGTTGAGATTTTAGTATCAAAATTGGTAATCTAAGGTTTGGTGTAATGAGGGACTCATGGTTCAAATCGTTTTTTAGTTTAAGCCCCTATTAGAATTCATAAGTGTTAGAAGATATGAAATAAATTCACATAAGACCGTATTTTTTTTTACTTATAGTGATATATATCACAACATGTATACAATTTGGGTCAACAATACCCCCTTTTCACATGATGGATGTATGCTCACCACCCATACCTCTAACACCTTTTCACTCAAAGTCAATACCTTGCCCTATACCCCATCACTTACTAAGTGATAGGTGCTTTGACTAAATGTTGCCAATCTGATTGCATCCTACCAATCTGTTGTGCCTCTAGGATCTGCTCAACACCCTAAGTTCATAATGTATGAATACAAAACTGAGTTTCCCCCTCTCCACCCATGGCACAACCAACATCAAAGAGAGGAAGAGGAAGAAGATAGGGCAGAGAAGTGAGTGACAAGAGGTGAGCATCAGATGAAAAAGATCATCCTACTCTTGGGAAGAGAGCAAGAAGGCTTGGCTCAAGGAAGACCACCTTGCCATGACTACTGAATTTCATCTCTCTGGGATTGTGAGAAGACCTTGTAGATGAAGACCTTGCGGGAGAAGGAAGTTGTTGCTGACTTTGTGTTGTATTGAACAAGAAAATAGATCTCTGGAGGTCTCACGACCTTACTAAAAACATTCAGGAGGCAAGGAGAACCCAACCTGGAAGTTTCCACCTCCCGTTTGCCCAGCTGAGCAGCTGATGTCACTACTATGGGGTGATTCAGTTGGGAGTTGGGCCTAAAGCCCTTGTTGTCCTTGCCTTCAAGACCACCATGAAACTAATGGAAGGGTCTCTTTGTTATGATATTTGTTACAACCTCAATTTTGCATATGTTTTCATAATTGAATTGTAAAGATTTTGTGAATATGGACTTAATTGAAAAGGTTGTATGCTTTGCTTCAAAAGATGGATTTCCTTGAAAATCTCCCTTTTGATAGGAATTTCGTAATTTCTATTATTAGATTAATCCAATAATGGATATAAAAGAGAAGAAAAGAAGAAAAGCCCAAATAAAAGGAAAATATACAAGATAATGGATATTAAGCAAAGTAATTATGAGAAATACATAGAAATCTCTAGAAAGTGGAATTAATGGCCACAATTGAGTAAATTTCGTTTACATGTGATTTCTAATAGAAAGAGTTGTCAAATAAAAGAAAAGGAAAAAGGAATTTATTTGAATATAGAAATAAATAAGAAAAGGGATAAAAGATAAGGAAAAGGCTAAAGATATATTCCCAAGATGAGATTTCAAGCCATTAAGGTTCCTTGAAGTCCAAGGAAATCAAAGATAATAATTTAATAGCAAAGGAAAGAGAAAATAGGTGAGAAATATACATAATTGAGTAATATCTTGCACCTAAAGTATATGTACGTTTTATTTTAGATAATGAGCCCACGTCTGGCATGATGAAAGATTAAATTATTATTAACTTTCCCTCAAAATTTGTTATCGATTGGATAAACAGTTTAGGAGATATGATTTTTACAAAGTGTGGAGGAAATTATTAAATGTAACGATTTTCCAATATATCAGAGAAAATGTTCTTGGCGCATGGATGATAGTCGTTGGATCTAGGATCCAACTGTGGCTGCTCTTTGATTCAGATCGGGAAAAGGAAATAGTAAACCATGGAATCAAATCTGTGAATCCCCTTCCCCTGATCCTTTAGGACTCTTGGAGAATGGATAATCACTCTTAGGAGATCAAATCGGACTAGATAACCCCTTTGGTTCCCCTATTAGTGTGGATTTGAGAGTTTTCCCGAAGTCCTCCTGGAACCATACTCCATGAACGATGGGGGGGGGGCAAATCTATATGGGGGGGCATGTCCTCTTTGCGATTAAGTGGATGATTGTGCGAGAGAATCTAAACTGGGTTGAGGAGCTCTCATGGCCTTCAATTCCTATCATATACACCACCTCTATCCATGGTTGTTAGTTTCCTGTAAAACACCATGTGTGCCCAAAACCAGACCAGGTTGCTAGGATTCCAACCTTCTTCGGCGAATGTGGAGGCTACTGAAGGACTCCACTGGGTACATTCGGTCAGGGGTGGTGGAGGAGGGACAATCCGGTGGGTAGTGGGTGTGATTTTTGCTTGTCGTCGGTGCCTGTCCATGGCGGCCTGTCGTTGGCTAGGAGGAGGCAGATAGCTAGTCCTTGGCGTAGCCACCAGGACGATCAACGAAACCATGGCGATGCAAAGTGGGGGAAACCAGGTCAGTAGATGGTGCCACCAGGCGCTTGCGACGAGCGTCGAAGGCTCACGGCGTGTGTAGTATGATGGCCTCTTCCGATCCTCTATTTTACAGAGGAAATAGGGGACTAGAGCCCCATTCTGCAAAGAAGAAGAAGAAGGGAAGCCTAACTGGGTTACCCGTTACTCGGACCATGTGGAGGATCCGTGAGCGAGAGACAAGACACATGGCGCACTATCATATGTTGAATGATAATAGTTTTGCAAATTTCATAAAAATTAATGGTGGCTCATAATAAGAAGAATAATATATGGAATTTGCTTAGAAAAATGTGAGGAATCCATTAAAAATAGATTTAGAAGCTAATTCCTCTTGCAATTTGAAATGTAGTATAAGTTATCAACTTTAGTGCATTAACGATTAAGAAACTCTAATTTAAGATGATTAATATATTGAGAAGGGTTATATGTATGATCTAAGTTGATATTAACCTGTTGATTATAAAAAGACACATAAGATATAAAAGGATGAACTTTATGCATAATTTTATTAATTTAGGTTTCCATGTACATAAATAAGCTTTAATGGGCCTTGAAATCCTAATGTTAGTAATTATAATTCTTAATGGATTCAATTGTTCAAATTCATGTATAAAGCTGAGATTTGATGGTTCTAAGCTATTTGAGTATAAAAGGTCCTAATTGTGGATAAATACCCATAATATGGTAATTAGGATTTTCTAATGGATAAATGTGGAATAGTAATAAATGGAGTCCATATATTAGATTATGATGAAATATGAGTTGTCAATTTGAAAGAAGCCAAAGATGATAATTGGGTCTAATGATCTTAAAATAACTTAAGAGGATAAAGATGGTAGCTTTAGTATAAAAGAAAAATGATAGAATTTAATTGGGCTTATGATGTGGAAATTAGGGTTTGTGAACTAAGAGAGCATTAAATGTGATAAAAGTATTATAGAGGCTAAAACCCTAATAAAACCCTAAGGTTGTCCTAGAAAGCCTAAGGTGAGATCCAAGTCTATCTTAAGAATGTTTTGGATAAACTATAACACTTGGACGTTATGCATTAATTTCAAGATATTGTTGATTTCTTCTTTGATTGTTCCCTATCATTATTGCTTGGACATCATTAGTTTCTTGAAGGTTTCCTGGATGATTGATCACATTGAATGCAACCTATCCGTTTGGATGTTCATACTTGCAAATCATAAAGTCACTATGATTATCACAATTATAATATAAGTGTGTATTCTCGCACCTACATGCCACCCTGATGGCTGATGCAAAAAAGGTCAAGCCTAGGAGGGAACACCCATGGGTACCATGAGTGGTGACCCCAGACACCAAGTTCGGGATTGAGAACGTGGTCTTTGTTGCATGACTAATGGGCACCGTGAGAGGTGACCCCAGGCACCAAGCTTGGGATTGAGAAGGTGGCCTTAAGTCAATGGCAAAAGAGAAACCCTAAATAGGGTATTCTAGGGTTAGGGTAAAAGCGGTGGAGAATGTCACATTGAAAGCGTAAATTGGATTGTTAACTAACTTGATTGTGATATTTAGATTGTTAGCCATATTTGTGAAATTTTGGTTGTCCCTACATACCGGTATATTCATATATGTTGACCGACATTTTGTTTGTCGGCGTTTTAGTTACAACCCTGAAAAGAACAAACAGTAAAGTGACACATTGTGAAATTAAGTATTAAAGTGCAAAGGAGGATTAGTTGGAATAGACTCCAGTTGTGGATAGAAGTAGATATCCATGTTTGTGAAAAAGGTTTGCAAAGTTTTATTTTATTCCAGCTTTCAATATAGTTTTGGTAGAATTTTATATTTATTATTGATTATTTGTTGAATCATTGATCATGTTAATTGGGATAACAGCTCTGACCTGTTGGTCTCCCTTAATTGGGGGTTACTGAGAGGCGGGGTCATTACATTTGGTATTAGAGCACTGTTTCCTCATTTAATATTTAGTAATTATTAAATTTTACAAACTCTGTAGAACCCAAGGGAGTTATTAGAGGATTTTCCAAAATACAGAGGTGTCTAGAAAAGGATCACGTCCGGGGGCTAGCAATATTTTACTCCGCACCGCTAGTCAGAATTCGAGGACTCCAGAATCTGTGTGACTGCTTGGCCAATGTCTATTGGCTAGAGTAGGGGGGTGTGCCCCTCCTTGGATCCACCACATTGCTTGGGCATAGTTGAAGTATTTGCAATTGTGGCATTGAAGTTTGATCTTTGAAATGGTAATTTAGTTTGTTTTAGGATGATTCATTTTGAGGTAATACATTTAATATCGAGTTGTGAATGAATTCAGCCATCATTAAGAGGACGAGTATGATGAAATTCTAGAAATGTGGAAAGCCCCACTTAGTAGGCATAAACTGGATGCTTAATGGTGTGTTGTGTACAAAGAGAGATACAATAATAAGAACTACATGTGTACTACAAGATAAGGCAACTCGTTTGAAGGGAGATGACTATGAATGACTGATATTGTCAATAAGAGTCATAATTTCTTCTAAGGACATGTTTGGTGGGGTGTAAGACAAGATCAACACTTTTAGGCTACAGGAATTAGGATCTTTTTTTGTTTGTTTTATCAATGAGAAACAAAAACCATGGTTTTCAACTCACTATCTATGTTTGTTTTCGAAACTAAATGTGGATTTGGTATCCCATGAAAAGTGAGTGTTGTAAGGTGTCGTCCTTCCCAATCGTGGTTGTTGTTGACATCCAATACCCCATCTTAACTTTTCCAACAGTAAAAAAACAACCTACCATATGAAGGTATGTGAAACTCACAAGTTTAAACTATGTCATAGAAAACCAATTATATGCATTTTAAAATCATTTCTTTCATACACCTTCCTTTGGAATTCACTCAACTCTCTCAGAGTACACCCTACCAAACCAACTCTAAAATTGGAGAAAATACATGGTTCGATTGGTTTTTTCTAGCACTTAATTTGGACAATCACTGAGTTTACTTATCTTGTGTTAATAAGATATAGAGAATTAATTTCAGATAGAGAAATTAAGAATAAAGGAATACAACAATGAAATTACATTTTATTGTACCAGGCTGTAGATTCTATGCGTGAGTGCACATACATAGAATTATGACTAATATTGACGTGAAGTGGAGTTTAGAATTCTATTAGTAGAAGTATACAAATTGCACATGTCTCCCACTTGTAAAGCTAGTAACTATTATTGAAGGAAGCATGTGATGGCCTTGTGATCATTTTCTTTATTGAAAAAAAAGTCTTGTGATTAAATTAATCTAACTTTAATTTGAAATTTATATATAAAAGGTTGTGTTTTGTTGATAGAATATTGTAGAGATATGATGTTAGGAAGGATGGTGTGGACATGGATATTTTTCAAAGAGGTAATAAAATTTCCATTCAAGTATTTAATTAAAAATATGGACAGATATTTTGGTTGCTCTATTGATGTTGACTTTAACACCAAGTCATTCTATAGTGTAATGTTTTTGAAGCAACAACCAATGTGTTTCAATCACAATGCGCTACCGTAGTGTCCGTGAACCACAACCAAGAAGGTGGCTCTAGTGTTCAAGGAAGCGAGAAATGATTTACCAGTATTGTTATATACCAAAATTTGTTTACTAAACCTATTTTGAACTACAACTCATAAATTCCCTTGAACTTTTCCTCATTTAGAAATTGGTCCCCCAATTCAAAATCTCAGTTAGTTATTTTTATCAACTCATCATATTACCTCTTATTTTTAGTCTTCAATTATGTTCCTTTGTCAAAATGAGTTTAATCTCCTTTATTGATAAATATTTACTAATAGGTCCTTTCATTTTACTTCGTGATCCATTTAGAGCATGTTAAAGAATTTTTGTGCACAACTACCTTGATTTGGCCATATATTGGTTTAACACTCTCAAATCTTATAAATAATGTCTTTGAAATCAATGATGGATACTAATCATATTATTAAGCATCAATAAGTTAATTATAAATAAGAGTAATTAAATTATCCTTCTAAGATCATAATTATAGGAATTAACATTTTTATAAATTAGCCTAATATGGTTATGCTCATGGTCAAAATTCCAAATAGAGTGGTTTAATGAATAAAGATATATTAGTAAATGCATGCGCTTCACACATGATATTTTACATCTTTAATGATTGAATTTTTGAAATATAGACTATCTTATATTTGTGTAGATTTTATATGACATTTTCGTTATAGATTCAGAGTTTGATAATCTTTCATCTTTTTCATTGGATGAATGTTTTATCTACTAAAAATAATCTCTTTCATTCATTACTACATTACATAACATAATTATTGAACTATACTAAGTTTTATGTTATTTTATCATAATCATATTGTTTTATTTTGTTCAATGATTCTAATCATATTGTACAACTTGCATGTCTCAACTTTCAGTAATGGATGTTTTTGATTGATGGTTACAAGTATCATATTTGATCCTTTACTCTAAAAACTTGTCATGTTCGTCAATTTTTTTTTTCATTACTATAAATTGATTTTTAATTTATTTTATCAAGGATATCATACAAAATTACATACATGGAGTGATTTCATTTTATTTTTATATATCTTACATATCCCCTTCATGTTTTTCAATAAAATGACCATTACAAGTACTACAAGTAAACTAAACAAGATTATAAGTAGAAAGATATGTATATATCATGTTTAACTTTATAGGGTCCATATAGAACACATTACAACATAGGAGAAAGAGATAGAGGTAGGACACATTCATATTCTAAAGTATTTTTCACAACATTTTTTTTACTTTCCATATATGAGCTTATTCATATTATTATAGATCGTTACTCGAAGGACTACCAAATAACATCCTAGTAAAATTTAAAGTCATTAATTTTTATGTTTCTAACATTCTTATGCCATATATACCTTGATGTATTCATTGTATTTTAGGCCAATTACAATATATTGAATGATTTAGATATTTAAAAAGTCCTTGTGTCATGTAAAAAGTTGAATTAATGGATATTGTGATTGCACTATTGTATATCCAAGAATCACTACTATCTACTTATCAATCATGAATAGGTTTTATTTCAACTTCAGAAGATAATTTCATAATTTATTATTCTTCATTTTGATGATTCAGACAAATATGATTCCACTATAAGCCAATATCATAGTATGCTAATGTTGTGGAATTTGTACTAAAGAAATAACTAAAAGGAATTAAAAGGACAAGTGACATTTTAGTTGAATGGTATTTTACATCAATAAGTATTTGTATGTTATCATATTGCCACATGATTATTATAAATTTATTGATAATAAACAATAAAAGTATATTTTTTTGTTGGATTATTAAGAAACATAATTGGAAAATGAGTTCATAAATGTAAACTATAAGTAATCACACGAAAGAAACACATTGAAAAATAAGTTTGAATAATAATCATAAAATCAGCCTAGCTACATGAAGAAAATTGGTGTTGATATCCCTTTCATGAGAGTGTTGAAGCTACATGTAAAAAGTGGTAAAAGTATAGAAACTCACAAATAAAAACAGAAAACATACATTTTTGAATAATTATGAATAAAAAATAAACATAGGATTGTTCAGAATAAATAATTAATTGCATATATATGATTTGGGTGAAGCAAAATGATATTTTGATGGTGGTGATGCATTCACTTAGAGTGGACACAATTAGAAAATATCATTTCTATAGAACTTGGTTATACTGCATGTATTAAACAATAATCATGTGCCACAATTTGTAGTATGTGACCTAGAGTTTGCTATGGGTGAAAAAAAGTTTATCTAAGATGTGATTTAGAGAATGATGAACTAAAGCATTAAAAATGAGAGGTGAGCTATATTAATTGTATTCTTTCCCTAAACTCACCAAGGTATGGAAGGGAAATGGTTAAATATCTTTTTGGGGGTGAGCCCATCCCCTTTGTACAATCCCTTTTTTTCTCAAAAAAAAATTGTTGGGCCAAAAAAATATATCGGGTACTGTCATCTTTGTCATCAGCAATTATGGAATTATTGAAGTTGATCTTGATGCCACTCAAAGAGGTCAGAACAATTTTGAATCCTAGATATGTTCCATCTCGATGATAGATAAAATATTGACTTTTTGAACAAAAAAAGGAATTGGGGCCCATTTAGACAGAAGATTTTGTCTAATTTTTTTATTAAAATACATTGATGAGTTAAATATTTGTGTCTACAAAATTATAATTTTTCATCTAGCAAGATGTGCTACATACTGGGAAATAGGATCTTTTTTGCCATATCATGTGTTGGATATATACCTATGATTGAAAATAAAAGGTATTGTAATATGCATATATTGGAGGAACATATTAGGATATAATCAAAGATAAGTGGCAAAGATTATAGGAAAACGTGCTTTATGGTTTTGGAAGAGAATATTGAAATGGGCCATGAAAACATTTTATCTGTAGGTTGGATCTCATCAAAGGACTTTAAGAAAAATAAAGCTAAATGGTAATTTTTAATTTAGTCTCACTATCAAAGACAAATTTGTGATTAAAGGGCATACTTGAGCCAGTAAATGATACAAATGTGTTGCTTGCCTATATAATTTGTTAAACCCGATTTTTGTGAAATTACACGCGTGCATTGATGGGAAGGAAAAAAGGAAGTTAATTTGATCTACAATTGTGGCGGGGAAGTGGTTGTTTGACATGGTCATTTTGGAGCTATGCTTAAATTGTTGTTAAGTAATTTGCGTCTTGCTTTAGGTAATTGTTTGAAAAGAAATGAGAGACTATTATGTTTAGCAATTGTTTGATACATATGTAGGCCAATTGACCAATTTTTGAGGTTTTGCAAAAAGTACATCATTGTGATTGGTGGCCTCACTCTAGGTAAGCATTCACAACTTTTGCCAATAGGGAATACAAAACCACCAATCAACTTTCCATAATGTCTTTAACATGCTCACAGATGGATTGGGTATTTCATATCTTGCAGTAAGTGGCATATCATAAACTGAAATATTTACATACAATGGTGAAGGTAGACGCCTGATGTTCGATCCAAAGATGCCTTGTCACCTTCACTCGTCTTTCCTTGAATCCTCTTGTTTATGGTCTTTCAATTTTCTCACTAATTCTATGTTTGGAATGTGGTGAATGAAGGAAGGGGAATTGAAGGGTCACTTATGTTATTGTGTTTGGTTAGAATGGGGAAAGAAAGGGAAGAAATTTGAAAAATATTGCAAACATAAAAAATTTCACAATGACATGAATGTTGGTGATATAAATATTTCTACATATAATATAATATTTAGAGATTTATTTATATAGACTATTTTACAAAAAAATGTCTTCATGGAAGCACATACAACATAAGACTATCAATGTTTTCTGGATGGCAAAGCTTATAGATCTAAAAATATAATTATAAAATATAGTTGAAAGACAACATACAATTATTACTTTATTATGTGTGGGAAGTGTCATAAAAGAATTTTTTTATAAAAATGATAATGCAGATTTTTTATATTCATTATGGTTATAAAAGTAGATTCCTTTATATTTTTGTATTTACAACACGCTTTCTCTTCATGTATTTAAATACATTCCACTATAGTCCACCATATTTTTTATCTAATTTTTTTTTGTGTTTGTATAATAATCACAAATTTCTTAATTTTCTTATAAAAAATAAAATACAGCTTCCTTATAAATATTTCATAAAAATTATTTAATTATTTTTATTTTAATTTTAATTATTTCAACAAAAAAATTCTTCTAAATTTTATTGAATACTTCTCCAACATTCCATATCTCCCTCCAAATTATTTAATACGTACATGACGTACTATTTTTCTGTTTACATTACTTGCAGGTTACAATTTTTTTTCTCATATTACTTATATTTCTTTCTCACATCATATATTTTTCTAACCTTTCTAATGTATTTTTTGTCAAATCTATTTCCTTCTCCGATTATGATTCAGATAGAAGGAAAGAGAAGTAGTTGAAAATACATTTAGTTTGTTCCCCTCCATTCTCCTTGTGCCAAACAGGCTCTAAGTGTTGACTTTGTTATATATTGACTCAGCTATAAGGACGAAGCATACAAGCTATAATCTCTAGGACGACCTCCATAACTATTGGTCGAAGTGGATCAAAAGATCTAAGTCAAAGGTCATTTTTGCCTTGTGAAAAAAAGTTGCTCTAGTAGGAGCATATTAAATAAGAGGAAGAAGAGTAGCACGCACAAGAAGAAACCTGTCTGTAGGCTTTAAATCCGAGCGAAGAGCAATCCAATATACAAATCGTCGTTTCATGCATCCTCTTCCATTGCTCTCAATACCAGCCCGTTTGCATGAGTTCTTAATGCTGGAGGCGTGCACAGGCTCGCTGCTGGTGGCTTCCGACTTCCGAACATATAGATTAGCCCTTTGCTTTCTCGTCACTGTAAGGTGAAGGAAACACACTGGTGGCTAGACTCTACGCTAGTCAATGGCCGAAGACTACGAACTGCAGACGAAGGAAGTATCTTCAGAACTCCTAGCCGATGCATGCACTTCCACCGTTAACCTAGTCACAATATAAGCTTATAACCAGAGAAACTATAGATATATGGCTACGGCAAGTTGACGCAAAAGAGATTTTTCGGTTATATTATTCAATTGAACCAGATATGTAAATTAAAAAGATGAAACGAATGCTTAAGTGGATAATGACAAAGAGTCTGTGCGTTGTATGTATTACATGTTCAACGGTATGATTTACGTGAACCGAATGCATTAGTTGGAAAAGGAAAACGATAACGAAAAATAATAATGATACAAAGACTCGTTCCGAGACGGGACTGTGGCCAAAGGACGGAAACGAATTGGTGCTTAGTATGGTAATAGTAGATAAATATTAGAAGTTATTAGCAAGTAGGAGATAAAAATAGCTAGGTTAGAACTGATTTTGTTAGAATTTAAAAGGGAGACCAACACCTTCCTCCTTCCTAGGGATGGTCTTTCTAGAGGTTACACAGACAGAATCTAAAGCCACTAACTATAAACCCACCATCTCAGGGGATGAAACTGAGTAGATTACGATCACATTCATTACCTCTACCCCCAACGATTATCTCTGAAATACCCCCCTGCAGCCTCTCTATGAAAAACCTTGACTGCACCATCAATAGGCAACAATAACGGTTGTTGCAATTAGGTCCATTAGAACCAATTAAAAAAACTTTACACTTTCTCTTTGGGCTCTCACTTTCAGAACCCTCGACGACCCTCCTTCACTCCAACACTCTTCTAAACCTTAAAGCAACAACAACCTCGTCACCTTCCTTCTCACCAAGAAATGGTTATGCCATTAACCACAGACCTTGAACGATGTTGTACCTACAAATACCTTAATCGGAAGTCTAGTGTCTCATCCTCTTATCATCTCATCCATCAGATATCTTCAGATCATCCACCTCTCTTTCTTGAACCCTACTTCATCTTCAACTGCCTCTGTCGCATGGTCTCTATGCCGACAGGGTACCGTAGACCTGCAACAACTGATCTGGAACATCATACCAACACCCCAAATGGTCATCCCTCTTCTGATCCTAGACCCTAAAACCCCACTTATTTAACTTCTCTCCCCAATCCGTCCATCTCTCCCACTATACCCATAAGACTTTAAACCATACTCACCACAATCATGGAACAACCCAGACTTGTTGGTCATCTCCTTCGTCATAGGATCGCAGACACAACCAATCACACCACAGACTCCAGCCAAAATCCTATGCCTTGCCTCCAACTTCATCTTCTAAGGTACTTATAGCCCCAAGAATCATAGAAGACCTGCAACAAAATGGCCACCAACCACATTGCAAGCAACTTGCGAGCATTAAAACTTGGTGATCGACCTACACTCTCAACTAAATTTTTGTGCAACATCCTTACCTTTTCTCCACTTGTTTCTGAGCACACGACACAAGCACCTGGTTCATCTTCCCTAAACATCTCCTTCAACGACAAGGAGCTTGCAGATACGCAAATCCCTCACAACCCCATCATCTCCTTTAGTCTTGTCATGTGACCAAACTCTATAGAAGACTCCAAGGACCCACAGACTCCAAGAACTCTTGGAGCCACAAGTTTCCTTTGCAAAGCTTATAGAACCCTAGACTTGTATAGTGGATGGTAACTGCAATCCATAGATCTACTAGGTAGTCCATTAAGGAATTACACTATTAGGATCACCTTTGATTACACCATGGCATTTGACTGTGAGATATCGATTGATTCATCCACTAGAATCTCATCTCATGATATGGTCTGAAGAGAAATACACAAACGATCAACATTTCATTGATCACACATAGGTATGTGCTCGCTTATGTTTCATATGTAATAATCTCGTTCACGAGGTTAGTAAGTAGGATGTCTAAACAATGCATACTAAAAGGCATAGGGTCTTTTAGAGAATCCTATCAATTAGACTAGTATACATCCGTGTTCTTTGTTTTGATATTTACTATAATCCAATTTCAGAAGTGGATTGATAATGATAGTATGTATTCGATTAGGTAATCATTGTGATTTTATGAAATACATAGTCGACCAATCCTATAAGATATATAAAGGTCCTTATGTATGTAACCTATAACTCAATGATCAGAAAACATTTCTACATAAAATGTGGTTATTATGATAATATTGAAAACTTTATCTATTATCTTGATGTTAGTCACGTGAGTACTAATACACATTAGTTGATAAATTCTTAAATGAGAGCATGTTAATTTCAATTGTTATATGTGAGTGAATTATGCACAATAAACTTGTTTTTGTTCTCAAATGAATACTAGCTCATGTACAAAATATGATATTTAGAAATATAATAAGGATCTGGGAAGTATATTTATATAGATTAGTCTAATTTGAATAATTTGGTATATGAGAGAAAGAATACATACAAGTAAACAATTTTGTAATATGAGTATCAGTAACCCATACATGTTTAGACATAATTAGTTAAAAATGAATTTTATAATGAAAATGGGTCTAGAACCCTAGATTCTGAATCTCTTGAGACGTTGGTAACCCAATCAAATGACATGATTATGATGTAGTAATTATAAGACACTAATTATATATATAACCTAGTTGAAGATTTTGAAAAGATATTAATGAGAAAATACAACATAGAAATTTAATATGGAAAATATAAGTCTAAATAACTCAAATGGAACAACACTTGATTCCAAGCCATGTGGTGATTAATATTCCCCCACATTTGTATATATCTTTGTTCATCAACTCTTGAGATGTTTGAATAATGATCATGAAAACCTTGAAGTTCTATATCTGGAATATCTAGATTTTATCCATGGTACAAAATTTATATTTCTATTTCAAAGTTTATATCTCTCATTGAATGCACACATGATTAGATAGCTTGGTTGGATAAAAAATTTATTTTGAACCTTAGCCTCCTCTTTGAAAGGCTGCCCACACTTAATCCTGGAAAATAGTAGCACAATGT
This sequence comes from Alisma plantago-aquatica, assembly GCA_963693085.1. Taxonomy (NCBI): domain Eukaryota; kingdom Viridiplantae; phylum Streptophyta; class Magnoliopsida; order Alismatales; family Alismataceae; genus Alisma; species Alisma plantago-aquatica. Next base: position 1,271,192,921 of record OY856409.1, on the reverse strand, counting down.
TTAAACATAAAAAAAGGACAGGCTAGTACCCCTAGTTTAGTGGAATTATGCTTCCATGTTGTACGTAGAGTTAAAGGACATATGGTCCCTCACTATATTGGGAATTTTAATTGGCGTGTTGTTGTTCTCCATAGGAGAGAACATATGGCTTCCCCAACAACCAGACAATGACATGTGTTATATATTGAAAAATTGAATGACTAGACTAAAAAAATTGGATATTGAATCTTATTGAATTTGAAAACTCATTCCTACCTTTTGATACTTACCTATTTTGTGTATTCCTTTGTATTTTGTCACAAAAATCCTATGCATATAGGTTCATATTATTTTACTGTCCAATTACTAATTTTGTACCAACTTTGCTACCTATGTTTCCCTTATAGGGCCGATGTGCAATTTTTGGTTCCTCTAGGAACTCGTGGGAAGGTAATCAAAGAAGACCTAGAAGAGACATGCAAAAGATTCACGCTATAGAAGAGTAGACAGGAACCAATCACAAATTTTGTAATCTTCTACAAAGCTTTTGCAACTCCAATGTAAAGCATGTTTATAAAATATGTATTTATATTTTCTAATGAAATTTTGTGAACATTAGATTGTAAGACTTGGGTCTTTACAACATGGTATCTATCATTCATAACCTTAAAATGGTAACTTTAATTTATAATCACATTCAGAACCATATTATATAATTGAGAATTATTCCTCACCATGGAAGTGAAATTAGCTGAGGTGTCTAAAGAGGGATGTTTAGTGAAGGTTGTGGCATAATTACTCCCTCTCCACTTAGGTGGTGGTGGGGTTTCCTCACTTTACATACTGACTTGGACAAAGTGATGTCTACTACTTGGGAAAACCCTAATCTTGAACTTAGTCACTAACCCCAAAAAAATGTGTGTATGTTTAATCACCTTCAATAGATAGGAAATAAATTATAATATGTTAGGACTTAGATGAAAAACCCTACTAACACAAAACTTGTCTAGAAAGAAAGAAAAAATAGTGAGAACAGATAGTAGGTTATCCTACTACATATGTAACTATGACATTAGAAGAAGAAAATTAAAAAAAAAATTATAAAAAAATAAAATTTGCATCTGAATCCATAACAAGATAAGTAAACGTTAAATGGTGATAAATACCCCCAAGATAACAATTTGGGGGTGGTTGATAGCTCAACTGGTGCATCTCAATAACACCTCAATGAAAGGTCTCAGGTTCGACTCTTGGCATAGGTCATGGGGCAACAATGGCTACCATTTGATTGAGCATGCCGTGGTGTCCCCCCAATGGCACAGCTGGTCTCGGGCTTTACTCTTGGATGGGTGGGTCTAATAGTGGCCGATCTAGGGAGGGGTTCTTCGTTATAAAAAAAATAGTGCTAAATACTAGGACCTCTAGATATATAAAAAATTTCCAAATTTTAGAAATATAAAACTCTTGATAATTTATTTTTAGCTAACCATTATATTGATGCAAAACCCAACCCACTAAAATGAAAAATAATAATGAAGTATATCTAAATTTTTGACGCAATAGAACATCAAAAAAGGACAGGATAGTGCCCCTAGTTTAGTGGAATTATCTTCCAAGATGTGTGTAGAGTTAAAGGACATATCGTCCCTCAGTATACAGGGAATTTCAATTGGTATGTTGTTGTTATCCATAGGAGAGAACAAATGGCTTCCCCAACAACCAAACAATGACATGTGGTATATTTTGAAAATTTGAATGGCTAGTTTAAAAAATTGGACATTGAATCTAATTGAATTTGAAAACTCATTCCTACCTTTTGATACTTACCTACATTCTGTATTCCTTTATATTTTGTCACAAAAATCCTATGTAGATAGGTTCATATTATTTTACTTTCCAATTACTAATTTTGTTCCAACTTTGCTACCCATGTTTCCCTTCTTAGGGTCGATGTGTAGTTTTTGTTTCCTCTAGGAACCCGTAGGAAGGGAATCAAAGAAGACCTAGAAGAGACATGCAAGAGCTTCACTCTGTTGAAGAGAAGATAGGAACCAATGACAAATTTGTAATCTTATACAAAGCTTCTACAACTCCGATGTAAAACATGTTATAATTTTTTTTTAATATTTTTGGATTCAATTTTATAAATATTTGATTGTAAGAATTGGGTCTTTACAACATTGTATATTCCATTTATAACCTTAAAATGGTAACTTTCATTTATAATCACATTCAGAACCTTATTATATTATTGAGAACTATTCATCACCATGGAAGTGAAATTAGATGAGGTGTCTAAAGAGGGATGTTTAGTGAAGCATCTGACATAATTACTCCCACTCCACTTAGGTGGTGGTGGGGTTTCCTCACTTTACATACTGACCTAGCCAAAATGATGTCTACTAATTGGGAAAACCCTAATCATGAACTTAGTTGCTAACCTCGAAAAAATGTGTGTATGTTTAATCACTGTCAATAGAGAGGAAATAAATGATAATATGTTAGGAGTTAGATGAAAAACCCTACTAACACAAATCTTGTTTAGAAAGAAAGAAAAAATAGTGAGAATAAATAGAAGGTTATGCATGACATATGTAACTATGACATTAGAAGAAGAAAATTATATGAAAATTTAAAAAAATTGCATCTGAATCAAAGGTCGATAGCAATTTGGGGGCGGTCGATAGCTCAAGTGGTGTGGCTTGGTAACACCTCAATGAAAGGTCTCGGGTTCAACTCTTGGCATAGTTTGTGGGGCAAAAGTGGCTGGCATTTGATTGAGTGTGTCGTGGTGTCCCTCCAATGACACAGTTGGTCTCGGGGATGGGTGGGTCCAATAGTGACCGATCCAGGGAGGGGTTCCTCGTTATAAAAAAAGTGATAAATACTAAGACCTCTAGATTTATATAAATTTTCAAATTTTCAAAATATAAAACTCTAGATAATTTATGTTTATCTAACCATTATATTGATGCAAAACCCTACCCACTAAAAATGAAAAATAATAATGAAGTATATCTAAATTTTTGACCCAATAGAACATCACATAAAGATTAGTGACAACAATATTAGCTATGATAACCATATATTATCTAATAATTTAATGGTATAATACAAAATTTAAATATTTATTGTTAACCTAGAAATGTGAGCATGACCCTAAAGGAATTATATGGACCTGGAATCAAAAAGTGCTCAGATGACTCCTTATGTTTCACACAAATCTAGATTCCCAAAATATGTCAAGTAGTCGTGACGATGGAATAGTAGTAATTAGAATGTAGGCATGCAGTAATGGTGACTTGATTTTTGCATTGATTTTGGCTATTTTTTGTTTAACATCTAAACGTTTTCCTATCAGGAAATAAAACTATCTTCTATATAATACTATATGTATAAAAAAATGATTTTTATAGAATTTTATCAATGATTTATTGAGATAAGTCACAATTAAGAATATATGGGAAAACCCCAGAGGAAAATCCTAGAGTTGGTGAAGGATACTACATTGTAGTTGACATGCTTATTTAGATATCTAGTTAAATCCTTTCAAGGGGTGGAGAGTAGTACCTGACTAAGACGATTTTAGAGACAAAATCTACTTTAAGGGGTGGAGAGTTGTAAAATATCAAAAGTTGTGTACTAAACTTATTTTGAACAACAACCCATAAATTCCCTTGAATTTTGGCTCTTTTACAAACTAATCTCCCAATTCAAAATCTCTATTAGTTATTTGGATCAAATCATCATATTCTCTGGTATATTTAGTCTTCGACTATTCATTTGTCAAAATGAGTGGAATCTCCTTTATAGAGAAATATTTACTAATAGTTCCTTCCATGTTACTTGTGAGACATTTAGTACAATTTAAAGTATTTGTGCAAAACTACCTTGATTTGACCTTGTATTGATCTAACACTCTCAAATCTCATAAATAATGGCTTTGGAATCAATGATGGATACTAATCATATTATTAAGCACCAAAAATTTCACTATTAATAAGAGTAGTTCAATTAGCCCTCTCAGGATCATAATTATAGGAATCAACATTTTTATAAATTAACCTATTAGGTCCATGACTCATGATCCAAATTCCGAAGAGAATGGTTTAATCAATTAAGAGATATGAATATTAGAAGTTATTAGCAAATAGGAGATTAGAATAGATATGTTGGATTGATTTTGTTAGAATTTAAGAGGGAGACCAACACCTTCCTCCTTCCTAAGGATGGCATTTCTAGAGGTTACACAGAAAGAATAAAAATCCACCCTCTATGAATGCACTATTTCAGGGGATGAAATCTAGCAGATTATGATCACATTCATTACCTCTACCCCAATGATCACCTATGAAATTCTCCCCCTACATCCTCTTGCCAGACAATCTTGACCACATTATAAATAGATGACAGTGACCGCTATTGCTATCAGGTCCATTAGAAACAGTTAACAAACCCTACACTTTCTCCTTGTTCTCTCACCTTCAGAACCCTCGATGCCCCTTCTTCACTCCAACACTCTTCTAAACCCTAAAACAACATCAACCCTGTCATCTTTCTTATGACTTAGAAATAGTTGTGCCATTAACCACATACCTTCATTGATGCTGCCATTGAAAAATACCCTTATTGGAAATCTAGCCTCTCATCCTTTTATCATCTCACCCATCAAATATCTTCATATCAGCCACTGCCCTCTCTTGAACCCTACTTCCTCTTCAGCAACCTGTGTTAGATGGTCTCTATGTTAATAGGGTATCACGGACCTACAACAACTGACCAACAACACTGTACCAACACCCAAAATTGTCATCCCTATGCTGATCCTAGACCCTAAATTTCTTCTTCTCCAACTTCTCTCCCTAATCCATCCATCCATATCTCCCACTATATCCATGACCCTTTAAGTCCTACTCACCACAATCAAGGAATGACCCATACCTATGATTCATCTTTTTCATCATAGGGTTGCAGACACAACCAACCACACCACAGACTCCGATTGGAAGCTTCCATCCTTCCTCAAACTTCATCTACTAAGGTGCTTACAACCCCTATAAGCATAGAAGACCTAAAACAAATAGGCCACTGGACACACTGCATGCAACTCTCTAGCAACAAAACTAGGGGGTCAAACTAAATCCCAAACCGGGAATCGTTGCAAGATCTCTGCCTTTGCTCAAATTATTTCTAACCATATGACACAAGCACCTAGTTCACATATCCTGAATGTCTCATTCTGTAATAAGGATCATGTAGATATAGAAATCCTTTGCAACCCCATCATCCACTTCAATTCTATCATTCGAACAAACTCTATACAAGACTCCAAGGCATCACAGACTCCAAGAACTCCTGGAGCCACAAGTTCCCTTTGGAAAGTCTATAGAACCCTAGAGTTATATACAGACGAGAACTACAATCCATAGACCTACTGAGTAGTCCATTAAGGAGAGACACTATTGGGACAACCTCTAATTACACCATGTAATCTGACCGTGAGACACCGAGTGATTCATCCACTAGAATCTCATCTCATAATCTAGTTTGAAGAGTAATCAATAAATGATCAACATTTCATTTATCATACATAGGTACATGCTCACTTATGTTTTAGATGTAATAATACAATTCACGGGGTTAATAAGTAAGTTGTCAAAACATTGTATATTAAAAGGCATATGGTCCTTTAGATAATTCGATCAATTGAACAAGTATACATGTGTGTGTTCTTTGCTTTCACATTTACTATTATACAATTTTAGAGGAGGATTAATAATGATAGTATGTCTTAGATTAGGTAATCATAGTGATTTTATGGATTACATAGCCAACCAATCCTACAAGGTATATAAGGTCCTTATGTATGTAACCTATAACTTAATGATAAAAAATATTTCTATATAAAACATGGTTATTATGATAATATGGTATACTTTATTTGTTATTTTAATGTTATTCATGTGAGTACTAATACACATTAGTTAATAAATGGTCAAATGAGAGCATTGTAATTTAAATAGTTATAAGTGAGTGAACTTTTCACAAAAAACTTGTTTTTGTTCTCAAACTAAATACTAGCTCATATACAAAACATTATATTTGGAAATAAAATGGGGATCTAGGAAGTATATTTAAATAGATCAGTCTAATTCGAATAATTTGTCATATGAGAGAAAGAATATATATAGTTAAACACTTTTGTAATTTATGTATGGGTAACTCATACATGTTTAAGACTTAATTAGTTAAAAATGAATTTTCTACTGAGAATGGATCTAAATCCCTCCATTCAAAATCTCTTGAGACGTTAGAAACCCAATCTAATGACACGATAATGATGTAGTTAATTATAAGACACTATATATATATATATGTATGTATGTATATATATATATATATATATATATATATATATATATATATATAAACCTAGTTGAAGATCTAGAAAGATATGGAATAGAAGTTCAATATGGAAAATCTAGGTCTACATAAATGGAACAAAATTGGATTATATATATATATATATATATATATAACCTAGTTGAAGATCTAGAAAAGATATTGATGAGAAAATATGGAATAGAATGGAAAATCTAGGTCTACATAAATGGAACAAAATTGGATTCCAAGCCATATAGTGAAAAATATTCCTCCGCATTTGTAGATATCTTTGTTAATCAACTCTTAGAGATGTTTGAATCTTGATCATGAATACTTTGGAGTTCTATATCTGGAATGTTTGTATTTTATCCATGGGATGAAATTTATATTTCTATTTGTAAATTTATCTATCTCATTGATTGCATGCATGGTAAGATTGGTTGGTTGGCCAAAAAATTGATTTTGAACCTTAACCTCATCTTTGAAAGGTTGCCAACACTTATTCTTGGAAAATAGTAGCACACTGTTCAAACATTAAAAAAAGACAGGTAGTGTCCCTAGTTTAGTATATTTATGCTTCCACACTTCTACACATAGTTAAAGGACATAGGGTCTCTCTGTATACTGAAAAATTTTAGTTGATTTGTTTTTGTTATCTGTAGGAGAGAACATATTGCCCGACAACTAGACATTGACATGTGCTATCTATTGTAAAACTGAATGACTAGTTTCAAAACTAGATATTGAATCTTATTTAATTTGAAAACCCATTCCTACCTTTTTATACTTACCTATATTGTGTCTTCCTTTACATTTTTCATACAAATCCAATGTAGATAGGTTTATATTGCTTTACTTTCCAAATATCAATTTTGGACTAGCTTTTCTTACCCATGTTTTTCCTTATTAGGTCCCATGTGTGGTTTTTATTTTCTCCAGGAACTCACATCAATAAAAAAATGTGTAATCTAATGTAAAGCTTCTACGACTCTGATGTCAAGCATGTTTTTAGAATGAATTGTTTATATATTTTTAGGTGCAATTTTGTAAATGTTTGATTGTAAGAATTGGGTCTTTATAAGTATCTATCATCTTCCTCAAAGTCATTGAGGAGATAGATGACTAGTGACTACCATGTTAGAAACATAAGGTTGAGACAGTAGTATTGGAGGATGAATGGGAGGGATCCATGTGCCGACATTCAGTTTGATTGTAGAACTAGGGTTTTGGCATGATAGTCATGAAGAAAGGCTCCCTTTCAACATTTTCTTATAAAATGGGGCCAGTTTGATCGCGAGAATAGAATGATGACATGTAAAAGAATAAAATTTGCATATTGTGAGATGATTACATTGAACGACATCTTCCAATTTTCACTCCATCCATGGGATTTGAAATACCAAAGGATAGTGTTCCTCTTAATTGTGTATGATACAGTGTATCATATGCAATGCTACAATAAACCAAGCATGAGAAAGAAACTCCTTTATGACTTTATACTCAGCATACCAAACGTCGTTATAGTAAAGATATTAGAAGCACAATATTAGAAACATTTGTCAGCTAGTTCAGCCAGTCAAGCCCACTCTACTTATAAAAGGAAATAAACGAAAAGGGTCACGTGATAGAGAAAAATAACAAGAAACTTATGTCCGACTAAAGTGGGGTTACATAAATATGTACTTACTTTCCTAATCAAATTGGGGGCCCAAACTTAGTCCCAATTAAATGTAATTTTGCAAATAGACCAATTAGGGCATGTAGATTCGGATTATGCAATTACATTTGCCTTTTTGAGAATTTTTAATGTGTTAAATAAACCAAATCTTATTTTCTATTTCCCAATGCATTAATGATTATAAGATTCTCCAAATTTTATGAAACTTCACCCACAAGCCATATTAAGCACCTTGGATATGAATTTGTCCTTAATTTCACATGTTGAAGTTATTTTTACATTTATTTAATATTTTGAAGGTTCGACACACTTTCTCTCTCCTGACTTCACCTTTTATCAAAACATCTTCCAAATTGGATGAAAATTCACCCAAAGGCTATATTTATTATGTAGATTAAGAATCCAAGATTATTTTCCTCTTTTGGAGTTATTTAATATTTTATTTGATATTTTGGGGAAAACTCAGATCTTCTCTTTCCAAATTGAATTAACTTAATTAATATTATGTGAATAATGTGAAACTTGACTCCTTAGGAAATTGGGACCCAAGGAACACGATTCTTAACTTAGATTCTACTTTTGGGATTTCTTTTAGTGAGTTATGTCATAATTAATATTTGTGGCTATTATTATCACATTATTTCATTATTATCACTATTGCTCATTCAAAAACTTAATAGTCGCGAACCAGATTGATCTGCAAGTCAATCTCTCAAGGTGGGGGAACTCTAGGAAAGTCATCAAAGAACACATATTCTAAATTATGAGCAACAAGAAACTCTTGAATATTAGGACTCCTCACCTTAGTATCCACCACATTTTCCAGAAAAGCCTCACAACCTTGCCTCATTAGCCTCTCTGTTGTCACTACTGACACCAAGCATGTAGGAAGAATCTTCCTAACTCCTTGGAAGACCCACAAAATATCACCATCAAAGAAAGTATCCTCCTTGAAACTACATTCCGTGACCTCTCGATACTTATCCAAAGTATCCATTCTAAGGATCACATTGAATCCATGCATGCCAAGTGGTATAAGATCCATTTGAATGATGTGTCCTGAGAAAGAAAGAACGTAGGATGGACACATCACCCACAACTTGACGGAACCAACCAAAGGGGTTTCTAAGAGAAGACTATCAGATCTATGACTAATAAGAAAAGAACATCTAACTATCACTTCTCTAATGATAAAAGAGTGTGTCGCAACCAGGTGAACCAAAACATATATAAAGTATGAAGAAGACAAATCAAAATGACATAGCTCCACCTAACATGTCACGACTCATGGGTTTACTACTCCATCTAGATGACTCATGGTGTAGAATTGAGTCGTTATCTATTGTTGCCCCCATCCTCTGCTAGCCTACCTAGATGATCTAGCATGTGATGCCTGACCACATCCTCATCCACTGCCAATGTTGAACTGTCACTGTTGCAACCCTTGTTGACTCTGTCTCAACTATTGCGTCACCCCCTCATCCATTACTAGGAAGAATGACCTTAGACACCCTTTTTTTCCACACATATAATAGGTCCTTGTATCAAACTGTGGCCTAGACAGCCCTGTCACTGATACTGATGCCTCATTGTGAGCCCCTATCAGTGGAAAACTATGCCTCTGCCCTTTCTCAGTGATCACTAAGACTGAACAACCGACCTATGTTGTGACTGAGGTGATGGAAACCTAAGCTTCTTAAAGACTCTAGAAGACTATCCTTGGAATTGTGTCGATCGCTTCTTAGCATTTTCCTCACGCTTCTCTTTTGCCAACTGCTCAATCTGCCTCACAGACTCCATAAATGTGGAAAACCTCTCCTTGTTTTCTAAAGATAACACCGTCATTGTCAACTCTAAGCTCAAACCCTTCTCAAATGTCAGATCTCTCCTTATCCATCACACCCATGAGAGGAAAAAACCTCAGCAACTCCATGAACTTGGCCTCATACTCATTGATCGTCATATATGCTTATCGGATCTTCTCAAAATGTGAGATTTTCTCTTCCATGTATGTCTCTGGGAAGTATCGACTGACAAACTCCTACCAAAACTCCTCCTAACTGATCACCACTCTGGGTCTCTTCTCTTCCTCGATGGCCCACCAATGGGCAACACAACCCTAAAGTAGGTACACTTCGTGCTTCACCTTATCATCTTCTGGGATATTGAGGATCTTAAAGGCCTTCTCCAACTCTGTCATCCACATATATCTGTCTACTGGGTCTGCCGTTCCAATGTACTCTGTCGCCCCCACACACCTTAGCCTCTCAAAGTTCTTCCCAAAACCCTAGTATTTTGCATTGGGAATAGTTTCCCTTGCTTGGGGTACAAGCATTCTATCCACCATATGCGTCATTGTGGCCATGAACTATCCAAACATGGATTGGAAAGTGGGATTGGACACAGTTGCGGGGTCTATTTGAGGTACCTCAAGCACTCCATCTACTCTTGCCTACCTCCTCACACCACCTCCTAGTGTGGAAACACTTCTTTCAATATGCTCTTTGTGTTCTCCAAACATATCTTTTCCATTCTTCTTCTTCTGCATAAGAAGAAGTTGCAATTAGATATGTTGGATGGCATAAGAACAAACACAAACCCTAGTCATATGTCTGTTTGGAATCTGTAAACCTAGAGCTCTGATACTAACCAAACTGTGACACACCGATCACAACAAAGTGAGATCACTCAAAACAAAAATGAGGAATCAACACTAAACATCCAGATTACCAGAAAACATGGTAAATTAAAACCAATTATTTATGACATCCTCAAGCAGAAGAACATTACGTCAAGCTCAATAGTGCCACATGTATCACACATCATACCATTAAGGTATATACATCAATGTACAATTGCCATCTTGCCACAAACCTGTTACCAAAAGAGAACATGTTCACATATATAAGCCATACATGTACAACCATGTCATAATGCCAAAAACCTCATAACAATGTACAACATATACAAAACACCCCTAAGGACCTGAGAGTACATGTACCTCACATAGGACTCTACTACAAACACTAGCAACTTATCCGACCTTCAACAATGATTGATCTCCTTGCTTCTCTTCCTCATTTGCTCGATCTCTACCACATTGTGCATGACCTAAAAGATGTGGAAACCTACAGGGTGAGATCAACGTACCAGCGAGAGATATAACTCTCTATCAACAACTATTGTTAACACAAATATACTTAAGCAAGAAAGATATCACTATTATCAGGATGAGTAGATTCAGTTAAATGAATACTTTATAATTGATAACACATATCATGAAGTTTAAACAGCTACAACTGATCAAAATATTATCATATATTCTTAGAAGGAAAATGAAGAACTTGTATACAAGATAACACCTAAGCAGTATAAGAAACAAGGAAAAGGGCAACACCCCTGTGAATCATATTTAACCTTAAGCAAATATACTACATGACTATTATTACATCTTTTATTATGTTGTGTGGAAATGAGGTATACCACTCACACTCCTACTTAACACTAGTAAGTCAAAATTAGTGCCATACAAGATTTAGCAGAGTCAAACTCTTATGATCTCCTACACCCTCAGTCAGTTGGAGTCTACCAAGTGACATATAGAGTCAATCTACAAATCAGCCTAGTTTGCCTTGATATATAGGAACGACACTAGTGAGATACGATTGCACCCATTCTCCTACCAGGGTATGATTACAACCATCCTTAAAAACATATCATTTGAGATATGGTCTCGATCATTCTCCTGCCGAGGAATGATGACAAGCATCCTTAAAAACACCAATTTTGGATGCACGGATATATCCTCAACTTGCACCCACACATATTCAACAATATGCACTTCAAGTTTCCAACAAGAATTACTCGTTTCACCATCCAGAAAGCACTGACACTATAGATGGATCTATGGCTCATGGAAACCTACATGATTAGGGTTTCACTTGATTAATTAAGACAATTGGGTATCTTTTAATGCATCAATCAAGTTATAACGTTCAAGCCATAGACAAACTCTGCAAGATAGGGGTAGACTGCAACGCCATAAGATATCAAACATATTAAACATAAAGTTGATCATACCATAATATGATATTGTCTCATTGCCTCATACCAGGCCATTATTATCACCATATCATCATGGTATAACCATCCCTCCACACATTACTAGGAGATATCACCTCACATTTGACATTAAGCCTCTGCCAGGTCATAAGACCCAATCACATAGTTCCTACATAACAACATTATCTCATCATGCCTTATCAAGGCTCATAATCATTACCATGTGCCATATAAGAGATAGCACAACAATTACAAGCTATGATGTTCATTAAACTTGCAACATTAGGGTTACACAAATGGGAGAGAGAAAACATCATTACATGCTAATCACTTCTAGAAAGATAAGCATTACATCATGCACTTAAGATTAGGTTTAGGGATTCTCATGGATAGCTGATTAGGGTTTCTACAATGGCATTCAACATTAAACCCTAGGTACATCACTTCCCACATTATTGGAACATATAGACCAAACGTCATCTTGACCAACCAAATCATTCAAAACAACTACATGTATTAACCATACAAGGTTAAGACCATCTATAGTGACCATAGGGTTTATACATGTAGCGACCACTAGGATTACACTCATGTAACGACCACTAGGGTTAGCACATGTAGCGACCACTAGGGTTACACCCATGTAGAGACCAAACCAGGAAGTACATCAAGCATAACAACCATACATGAATCTAGGTGTAGAGACCTCAAGAGAAACTATGGTCAGGGTTTGTAGCAATGAAACCACCATAGGTATCGACCATCCATCAACCTAAACCTTTTCAACAAACCAAGTCATCACATGTAGCAACCAACACAAGGGGCTCAAGACATTGAGACCTCAAGAATGATCACAGTTAGCGACCATCACAAGGGGCTCATATGTAGCAGCAAAGGTAGATAGGGTTACGATTATGGTGACCAAATCAGAACCCAAGCTCACCATAAACATAGTCATAGAGACCGCAAGGAACAAATAAAAGTATGCCGACTGAAACTTATGTATAACATCAAGAAACACAAGCCTCTCCAAGGTGAAAACTCCATGCAAGAATGAACATAAAAACCCTAAAATTACCATATCCATGATAAGAAAGAAACATTATAAGAGAGATGAAACCAAACGTCCAACACGTGTAAACAAGAACCAAATCTCCATCTAACATATGACAGTTGAACCATAAATATAGTGTTAAAACCAACATTCGAGGTGCATGTAAGAACCATAAACTCCATCATCTACTAGATTTTAGGTACAAGAATTATGGTTAAGAGAAAGAGCAATCTATGCAAGAGTACTACATAATCTTAAACACTAAAAAAAGATAACATCATCTAGCTACTTATAATTACATTTTATAGACGAAACAACATGCATGCAAGATATAGTGCAACAATAGAAGAGGAGAAAGTTATATAACCTGCCTTGAGGTGAAGATCAACTCCAAAAGCCAAGAAGATCCAAGAGAGAGAAGAAAATCCAAGCTTGGATCAACTCCAATGCCAAGCAGGATCACCTAAAGAGAAGAAGAACACACCAAGGTTAAAGGAAGCTAAAAAAGAAGAGGGTACAGACCCTAGGCTGAAAAGGAAAGAAAAAGAGGAGATGTTCATATCACTCAAGTACAACCATGGGAGAACCATGGATTCAACCTCTGTTGGAGAGAAGTTCCTCAAGATAGCTACGACAATGAACCAAAGTCTTGGACAAGAGAAGAAAGAGAGAGGGTAGGGTTCAAGAAAATAAGATCAAGAAAGACAAACCACTTACCAAGGTCCAGGACCACCAAGAACCACCACAAGGAAGATGATCAAGATCACCACATGCAAAGACAAAATGGCCACCTTCTCCAAGATCAACACTTACACTTCCACCACCAAGGTCAAGGCAGAATACACACAAAAAGAGAGAAAGAAGAGAGCTAAAGGGGATACTTGCATGTGAAAGAAGGGGTATAAATACCCAAAGGTAAGAGAGATATGAAAGATAGAGGTGTCAACATAGTAGAGTGTCTCATACACTTGTCCCTTAAAAGGATGGTCATGCAAGAACTCTACATGTGCATGCAAGAAAGAATGTTAAAACCAAGGTTGAGCAGTGACCTCTAGGCCACTCAATCCTCCTTGGGTCGAAGCAAAAACCAAGGGTTAGCATCGTAGCGACCGTTACCCGTACCACTTAAAACAAAGGGTTGATACATCAAAACATAAGCCAAACCCTAGAAACCAAAACCAAGGTCAAGGCACATAGGTCGTAACAAACACACCCAAGAAAGGTGCTTCAGTCAAAACACTCCAAAGAGATAGAAAACACATCGAGCGCTACACTCAAGGATCAACATCAACATGGTCGACACCATCACTAACTCAAGCATCCATTCAAAGCATGCAAACCCTAACATCAACACATGATGCCACCCCACCAACAAAAGGTCCAATAAGGTGTCGCTAAACAACATTTTCTCTATCATGATTCTAAGGCATAAGAGACACATCCAACAAGTGACAAAATTGCAAGATAAACCCTCAACAAGGGTAAATTACAACTTGGTCCAAAACAAGCACACACATAGCATAACTAGTTCAAACATCAAACAAACTGGAAAAACTAAAAACATAAGCATGTCACATGTTATTAAGGCTCATCACATGTTTATATTAAGGTTTAAGCATCTTATTATGCAAAGCAAGTAAGATCAAGCACTAAGATAGGTCAGGAGTCTTACATATACCCATTTTTACATATTGTTTTACTCGCTTTTTAGGGGTTGTTGTGTTTCTATTTCCTAGTTTTATCTTTATATTCACTCAATCTCAATTATCTTTCCTTTTTCCTAACTTTAATGAATTTTTATATGTATTATGTAGAACTAGCCAAAATTGTATGATAACACCCAGATGGACGATCAAGCCCTCACAGTGCTACACCTGAAGGGAAGGAAGGCCTGGAAGCTTTCCAATTGATCACCTTCCAACCACCTAGTCAAGCGATTGACTCTACCTTTTTCCCAATTGGAGCCACTCTATACCCAGATTCTTACATCCTGACGCACGCCCCCTACATCTAGTCCATTCTGGTTCACCCCATGTTGGTCATCTAGAGAACCGTACATGAGGTCCAAATCGAGTAACCTACGTGAGTCACCTGTTGGAGCGAGTATGGGAAATGCACTCATATGTCTTTCACCACAAGAATTCAACTTTAGGGTTTTAGATGCAGGAATGCATCTATAAAAGGGAACCCTTAATGCCTATTAAAAGGGGTCTCTGATTGGTGATTAGAAGCCACATTGTACAACTCAAACCCTAGAAATGAGTGAGGAGGCGGTGGCCGTAGAGGAGATATTGGTCTTCCTGTACTAGGCGTCATGGCCCTCTCCATCATTCCTACTATCTTTGTCCCTTGCTAAAGGGATTTTTGTTGGGGAATGGGGACTAGCCCGGATCACCTATAGTTTATCTGATCTTATATCTTAACTTGACAATAGAATTTCTAAATGAAGTATCATTCGGCTTAATTCTTTGCCTTGAAAATTGACGATTTGCTTTGCATATTTGTTACAATAATGGATATGCAAGTTGTTGTTAGGTGATTAGAGCATTAGAATGATCTTACTATCCCCCTGAGTTGTTATCAAGGGATAGTGAGGTGATTGCACTTCAATCTACTACATGCTGAGAATGGTCAGTTGTAAGTAAGGGAGTTCAGTTGGAATAAATAAGTAACTTGGGTGCCGATGATGGTCATTACCAAAGGAGTTTATGCCAAGTGACGACCTGTATCCCGTGAGGGTGCAATAGTTGAACCTCAATTTAGCAACAATTATTGGAGAGTTAGATCTTGTTAGGATAATTATGCAGGCTTGGGTAGAAAAACCCCATGCCCTGGTTCTCTTTATTATCTATTATTTACTTCCTTAATCTTTGTTGCTTTTTGCAAAAAATTAGTTTAACCAATCTTTCAACTATTTGATGATAAGTATTACTCTTAATACTTCTGAGTCTATATAACTACTTAAAATATTGTCCTTTGGGTTCGATCCTAAATATACTACAATAAGGCTTCCACTCATGTGGAGTGGGGAATTACTAATCTACTTTTGGTTAAACCTAGAATTTATTATTTTAGGGTTTTCTTGGTGTGACAATTGGAGCCTCATCAAAAATTTGCAGTGTTGTTGAGGACAACAGTAGTTGAATATTTTTGGAAGTATAAGAGTAATTATGGCTTCTTTTTGGTGTATTTATTTTTCTTGATTATATTGAAAATCTTCCAGAATTAGACACACCTAGCCACTTTTTAGGTACTACTAGTATAAGTGAAGATCCAAAAGTCTTGATTCGGGATTGCTATTCGATCTTGAAATTGAGAAAAGTCTCTGGAAACTTCGCAAGGAGAAGATCATGGTGGATGTGATGACTACAGAAGTAGCTATCGAAGCACGCATCGATGCAGCTATTGTGTCCTATCAATAATTACTCACTACAAAATCTAGAGAATATGTGGAAGTCGAGTTCAAGACCAGCCTAGAAGCCACCCAAGCTGTAGAACTTGCAAAAGAATTACCTGATTTCTCCATCCATAAGGGAACTGACTTAACTCATCCAGTCCAATCTCTAAGCGACCTGATCAAAATCAAAACCCAATGGATCAGCCTATTGCAAAACTCCGCCTTTACAGGAAGGACTGGAGATGATTTTTGGTAAATTCAATTACCTTTGCTTGATGATGAAGCCACCTACTGCCACTGATGACTCCATTCGACTACAACTTTTCAGATATTCCCTGTTATACAAATCTAGAGCCTAGTATAGATCTCTTTTAAGGGACCCGATCATGACGTCGGAAGTCCTAGAATGATAGGATAAATGAGTTCCCAAAGACTCAGTGGAAGTAAAAGTAAAACTCAAAATGTTCAATGTCAACAAAGAGGTACAATGAGAACCATGAGAATTATAAGTTGTTGTGAAGTCTTAGGTTCATCATTTAACACATAATATAGTAGTTCTAGTAGAACACATATGAGATTGGAGGATTGTCAATCCAACAATTCATATGGGTTGGTCATTTAGGATGAGCCAACTAATCAACTAGAAGTTATTGAATACCATAATATGAGTAATGACTTAAGGTCATGATGGTATCCATGTAAGCTAACAATGTAGGATCTTGATAGAGACACTTAATAGGGTAATACCTATAGGGTGCAATAAGGTCTTGTGGTAAATAACTACATGGATAACATAAAAGGAAAGTTTGGTTCAATAGGTTTTCAATTCAGTTCAAGTTGTTGAACATGATAGAAATTCCATCACTGATTGTCAAGCTTGTTGTTGTAGTTAAATAGACTAAGAGATTTGGCGTATGAAGATTAAAATCAGATTCCTTCAAGGAATACATTAAAGGATGTGTACGTGACACAACCTAAAAGGTTTTATAGCTTCAAGAATGCAAATAATGTCTATAAACTACAAAGTTCAATATGGGATTGAAACAAGCATCTCAGAGATGGTATCTATTGATTTTGACAAGATAGTCAAAGAGTTTGACTTGAATCAAGAAAAAGATGAAATATATGATTAGAAAAGATTTAGTGGGAGCATAGATGAATATTCCACATGTGATGAGGAATGGCATCTCAATATTGTGAATATTGAGATCTAGCATGAATAATACCTTTAACAATGAAGGATAAGGTGAAATGTCTTATGTGATAAGGACCAAGACCTATGAGATAGTTCTTTAATGTTTCACAATGGAAGTTTGAGCACATACAATACCAATGTGTTGAAAGAGTTCAACACGGGAAGGATACAGTGAGAGAGAATTCTGATTAGTCTCTCATGAACCTTATGTTCCAAGTTTTGTGAAGAATGGAAATAACATGATTAAGATTCCATAGGCTATTACTACGGTGGATATATCATGTAAGATTTTAACATGATTATCCAATATAGTTTTTTATGTATTAAACATGACAAGATGATGATAAAATCCAATAAGAGTTATTGCAAGGTCATTTAAGGATATCCATTACTACTTGGGAAGTACTTAAGTACAAATTTCTAGACAATAATGATCATAATAAACAGTGACAAAAGTGATCCAAAATTAAAATATGTTTGTTTTAAAAGAGACAAGTGATGATTAGTTGGAAAGGTTCTGAACTAATATGCATTAATGCTATTCTACATTAGAAGCTGAGTATACTTTTGTTGTGAACACAGAGTGATACTATATGGATCTAAAGGTTCATGTGATGAACATATAGATGTTCCAACCATTTATGACTAGAAACAAAGGAGTTAATTGTTAGGCAAAGAATATTAGAAACCATATTACGACAGTTCCGTCTCATATGAGAAATATTATAGCAAAGAGAATAGGAAGATGCAATATACAGACTATAAGCAAAGTGTTGCTAACCCAATAAATCCGCACTAGCATAGAAAAAGCATGTTGGACATTTTTAAGTCACTAAGGATGATATTTGTAAGTGATTGGCTCAAAGTGCAAGTAGGAGTCTGTTGGTAAGGTATGCCCATAGAGCCAATCATATGATGATTGACATGGCATATGACTTAAAGGATTTGATTAATACTTATAAAGGAAAGCTTCCATTTCACCTATTTCACTCAGTTATGAAATAATGAGTAGGCAAAGTGAATGTCTAGAGAATAATATTACTCAATGACATATGTATTCAAGTTACTATCTTGTAGATGAGATCGTACAGCTGCTAAGAGTACATATACATATTCTCATTATGTCCATTATCTATTATTATTGTTGAAGGTTTATAGACAACAATAACACAAAACATCAAATTGTGAGTTGGTTGATGACTAAATTTCATTAGTCATTATATGGTAATATCAAACCAAGCACATAGATACATGTTAGGGAACAATGTATAGGACATACCCATCTTGAGAGTGACACGTGGTGTGACAAAGTGGTTTCTGGCTTAATTCTGAGGACGAAATTTCTTTTAAGGTGTGTAGGATGTGATGGAGTGGACTTTTGGAATCCTAAAATGTCCAATGAAACAAGTGAAGTCATGATTGTTGAGTTGTTTTGAGAATCCCAAGTGTCTTAGTAAAGTTGGAGTGTTGATTGAGGTATGTATAATTATTTGGATCCATAAGTTATGCCTATTTGAGGAATTTAATTGAATGGTCTAGCAATTGAATTTTGGCACCGAATTCGTGTATAAGGTATTGGATGTTCCTAGAGGTAGTTATTAATGTTTGAAATTGGTGAAATATTGTGAATAATTGATGTTCTTAGACCTAAGTTTGGGGCTTAATGGATGTGTCACGCGCCCTTGGTTTGGGATGCGTCTATGTGGACAAATCTGGACCGTTCATGGTTAATCTGATGGTTTGGGCCCTTGGCTTAAGGGAAGCCACAGATTGGGTTTTGGCTAGCTTCAACATGGACTGTAGATTATAGATCTGATGGTTGTGAGTTTGTCCTCAACCTCCAGCGGATTGAGGCTGAGTCGTGGGGAGGACGAGGCCACATTTTCCTCCACCACTTCATAGATTGTGGGAGTGAGCGATATTTTTATCTGGATAGTTGGCTTCAGAGTGGGATTAGCTCCCATTTGACCCCTTGGGTGAACTGCCTCACCACTCCAGTAGAGAGAACAAGTTTCCCTTTCTCGCTGCTTCTCTACTACGGAAACCTTGGGGTATGGGGAAGTAGCGATCAGAACTAGAAGGAAGTAAGGATAAATCAAAGAGTGGAAGAATGAAGGTTGGAGTTGGGGGAGTTCGATCCTGGTCCCTCTGAGGTTTCAGGTAACCTTCCAGGGCCAACGAGCTTCACACAGCCGAATTTGAAGATGGAGCTCGAGTGAGGTCACAGGGCTGTCACATCTCCTATGGGAGGTGTTTCTGAGCTCCTGGATGTCCGGAGGTGCTCTTGGGGGCTCTAGACTGAAGGTTGGGAGCAGGGATGAGGAAAACCCCTTTTGCTCCTCCATAACAGGACCTGGCGTCGGAAGACTCCTCGAATTCGTGGGGAGGAGACGCCAGCAAGAAGCCTAAAGGCCAGAACAGTTGAGGGAGCATAGCCAGATCTTGCTGACCTCTTTATAGTTCTTGAAGAGGAGGAGATCATCACCGCTCCCTCACCAGAGTCAAACCGCATGGCGGTGTCTCTGTTCCTGAGTCACGCGAACGAGGAGGAGCATCAGACGAGCACGCAATGAGAAAGGGGAGGACGGGTGAACCGAGTCCAGATCAGTGAACCAAAATAGGATCAAAACCCTGAACCGCCCACCTGTTCCCAAGCATAAGAAGCGAGCCCCTAGGCGGAAAACATGGCGACGCCGGATTGGCCACAAAAAGGTAAATATCCTGAAAACACTTAGATTTTGTATATATCATTATAATTAGCTCGAGCATCAGAAAAATACAAACAACGTACTTAAATTCTCAGGAAAATGATTAGAACACAGTAGAATGATAATATCAGGCTTTTGATGCATTAATAAAAGTGATATCATGTAAGATGTATAATACTTGTTTAATGTATTATAAATATCAAAAGATGGCATAAAATTATGATAAAATGTTAGTAAATCCATTTTCATGCTGATAGTCCATTTGATGCTAGTATTTATGATATTGATGTATGAAGTCATGTAATTTTCTCCATATGGCTATTCAGGGCTATTAAACCTAAATGAAATACAATAAAATCTTACATGTCCAATAAATGATGAAATTTACAGAGTAAGCCCATATCAGTATTTGGAACCTCAGATTTACATATGATATCAGGTTGATACACATAATCCATGTTATACGATGATGTTTGCTCTTAATGTGATATAAACCCTAATATGATTAATACATGAAACATAGGGTTAACATGTGCACATAATCATATGTAACCAAGTTATCAGATTATGTATCCTAATCTAGAATATAAGATCAGTAACCTAATTATAAGAAGATAAGACAAGTAATGATGCACATATCATAATGAGATAAACAAACCCTAATGAACTCAATTATGGTTAAAATGAGACATAAGATGATGAGAAATTGATGGTGACATGGTCTTGTCTGAACCAGGGTTGACCAAGGACGTAGTTGACTCTTGGATATATGGTGATTAGGTTTGTCTCTTTATAAGGTACGCCATTACCTCTTACTTGGCTTATTATACAATATGCTTGTGTTATATGCATAGTAAAATACTTGGCATATGGTATTAGATGAAATGATTGCTCTTGTATGATATGTTGCTTGATTTTCCATACTTATTGTTATGAACACATGAAACATAATATATTTGTTCCATTATATCTAAGCACTTCAACTCTTTGGTAGTGAAGTACTGGAAAACAAGTACTTCAACTCTTTGGTAGTAAAGTACTTGGAAGTGATCCAACTCTTTGGTAGTAGATCACATTGTGAAATGATCCAACTCTTTGGTAGTAGATCATAAAGGCCTTAATGCATTCAACTCTCAAGCAGTAAATGCATGGATGATATAATGGAAAATATGCTTAAAATATGTGTTCTCTTTTGTTAATGAACATCTCTATGCAAGTATATGATTTTCTTATATTTCTTTATAACTACCAAATATTAGTTTTATATTATTGCCAAGATATGATGAGAGGTATATAAAAGACACGTAGGCATACTCAGTACAATATTCTTGAATATTGTGCTGACATGTACCACATGTAATCTTTTGTTTAGGTTGTGGTTATGCTTTTGAAGAACTAGGATAGTTGAGAGTTGTGTGGTGAGCTGATGTATAGTTGGATCTGTTGTCTTAAGATCATGTAGTTTAGTGGTAGTACATGTATATGTATAAGTTTGCTGTTTGATATGTAATATCAAATGTTGTAACAATTCATTATGTAATTATATGTTGAATGGTGAACATGTGTTGTATGATTTTATTATTGTTCATGTGCATGTGCTACTATGTTTCCTTCTGACTTCCTCTGATTTTCTCTTTCTTAGCCTAGTGTGTGATGTTTAAATTGGGATTCTCACTGAGGTGAGGGTTTCAATTTGGACGTCACACATCATATTATGTATTTAGAAAATTAGGGACGTCACAGGTGGTATCAGATCATGAAAAATAGCAAATCTTGACATTTTCTCATTATGCAACTCAAACTAAAGAAAACCTTGAACTTAATAATCTTTAGGGTTAGATTAGTCATCTTTTAGAGACTAGATCTGACCTAGCCCCCAGGTTAGAACCTAGATGTCTGAGAACTAGGTCTATACTGGTTCTTGTTGTATCACAAGTCCTTAGATGTCATTCTTTCCTTATAGTGCAGCGATATGGGACGTTGCATTATTTGCAAATGATGTACATCAAGGGAAGAGAAACCCTAGACATATTGCGCATGTTGTCTAGAGTATCTACACTAGTCTACCCCTTGTTCTCACCCTTTTCACTAGTTTTCACGGCACTATACTCTCTACTATGTGTGGGACACTCATTTTCTGGATTTGGTTTTGGATTCAAATCAGATCGAACTTTGATAGTTTTCTCTGACACATGTTTTATCGAAGAAAAACTATATAATATTTTATTATGTATATGTATTACAAAACTGTGTCCACACACATGTACGAGTAGGAGGTGGTCATGCCACCTAAGTGAAAGTGAATGGCATCAGTCTAGAAGAGAGTGTAGTTCTAGATTAGATGTCTAGAGCCTTGTTGGAATATATGATAGATGGAATAGATGATATACGTTTTGATGATATGGTGTAAGTCTTACATAGATGACATAAGATGGTTATGATGATCTATGCTTGTCTTTGAGGACTTAAGTTCAATTTTGAGGATTTGGGATGAGTTTTGATGATGCAAGAAACTAGAATTTTATGAGATAAGATATGTTAAGTTAAGATAAGGTGTCAGTCAGCATGAGCCTCAAGCTCTTTTATAAAGGAGGACCTCTAGTGTTGGGACCCGTTTTGGGGTTAGCTCAAGAGAGAGCGAGACGCCCAGGGAGAACGTCAGAGAACCTAGACTCCAGGATATGAGAAATATGAGAAATATGTGATATGATATGTCCTAAACTAAAATACTCTTGAGTGAATGAGTTGAGTTGCCTAATGCATCATTCCTATAGTCCTTTTGAATACTAGATGTCCTAGAGAGGACCAAACCCTAGAGATAGAGAGAGGCAGGTTATATGTGTATGTGAACATGGATATGCATACCTACCATCTGGGTGAGGAGGTTAGAGTCCCAAGACCTTGGAGGAGGCAACTTTATTAGTTTCTGGATAGCCTCATGCTCGGTTTGGTAGTTCCATGTAGGACTCTAGTGGTGTATGTATAAGAGAGTTTTGGGTAAGCATGTTTCATGGGTAGAGACCTATGAAGAGGATGTTATAGCATGTTTTGGGTTTGTGCTTATGTGGTTAGAGCTAATGAAGCTATTAGCTAGTGCTAATGAGGTAATCTAAGAACCCTAGACCAGGAGAGGAAGATAAAGTATATGCATATGAGATAATCATAGGGTTGAGTTAGCTCAGAGAGACTGAGCATGACACTACCCTCATGGTATGGGTTAGAGGAACCTCATTTGGACTAGACAAAACTTTTATATATGTTCAAAAGATACTCACATAAGTTGGTTTAGCATAACCATGATATAACATATATAAGAATGTGATCTAATCTTGACACGCGATATATAAACATGATGTGATGGAAATTTAGAAATGGTTTAATAAAATCAATACATAAATAGTTACCCATGTACATGAGCAATGATGATAATGTGAAAGTGTTGGCTAGTCTTGCAATGAAATCAGTAGTAAATGTTGTAATTTATTATGAGTAATGAAATAAGATCATATTAATGAAACATGTTATATGAGGTTTTAACCTTAGTGTTGAATATAGATGAAAATATAGTTTGACAATTAGCACAACATAAATATTATTGCACCTTGTTATGATCTATATGGATAAAGTGGGTTAACTTTAGTTAACTCCTTTTGAACATGGTAGTATGATGACGGAACCCTAATTCAGGGGCAAAGATAAGGATGAAACCCTAACAGTGAGATATGTTATGACCTAATCAGAGTTTCTAAACCCTTGTTTGAGCCTTCTATGAAGGGGTGTTTCACCTTAGATGTTTTAAAACATCTAATGGTAGTTTGGAGATGGCTATGGAGCTTTGTTTTTGGATATGTTGCACCTAAGATAGTTTCCTACCTATGGAAGAAGATCTTTAGTTTGTCCTTGGAGTATGAGTATGGCTCAATTTTGAGGATGAAATTTCTTTTAAGATGTATATGATGTGACAAAGTGGTTTTTGGCTTAATTCCAAGGATGAAATTTCTTTTAAGGTGGGTAGGATGTGATGGAGTGGACTTATGGAATCCGAAAATGTCCAATGACACAAGTGAAGTCATGCATGTTGATTTGTTTTGAGAATCTCAAGTGTCTTAGTAAAGTTGGAGTGTCGATTGAGGTTTGTATAATGATTTGGATCCATAAGTTATGCCTATTTAAGGAATTTAATTGAATGGCCTACAATTGATTTTTGTCACCAAATTCATGTACACGGTACCTTGAGTAGTGAGGAATCTTTGGTTAAAATTTAGTGGCAATTGGATGTTCCTAGAGGAAGTTATTAATATTTGAAATTGGTGAAATAATGTGAATAATTGATGTTCTTAGACCTAATTTAGAAGCTTAATGAATGTGTCATGCACCCTTGGTTTGGGCTGCATCTGCATGGACAAATCTAGGCCGTTCATTATTAATCTAATGGTTTGGGCCCTTGGCTTAAGGGAAGCCATGGATTGGGCTGTGGTTAGCTTCAACATGGACTGTAGATCATAGATTTGATGGTTGTGAGTTTGTCCTCAACCTCTAGCGGATTGAGGCTGAGATGTGGGGAGGATGAGGCCACATTTGCCTCTACAACTTCATGGATTGTGGGAATGAGTGAGATTTTTAGCTGGACAGTTGGCTTCGGAGTGGGATGAGCTCCCATTTGACCCCTTGGGCGAACTGCCTCACCACTCCAGTAGAGAGAACATATTTGCCTTTCTCACTGCTTCTCCACTGTGGAAAGCTTGGGGTATGGGGAAGTAGAGATCGGAACTAGAAGGAATTAAGGAAAAATCACAGAGAGGAAGAACGAAGGTTGGAGTTGGGGGAGTTCGATCCTGGTCCCATCTGAGGTTTCGGGTAACCTTCTAGGGCCGACGAGCTTCACACAGCCGGAATTGAAGATGGAGCTCGGGTGAGGTCATAGGGCTGTCACATCTCCTGTGGGAGGCGTTTCTGAGCTCTTGGATGTTCGAAGGTGCTCTTGGGGGCTCTAGACTGAAGGTTGGGAGTGGGGATGAGGAAAACCCCTTTTGCTCTTCCATAGCAGGACATGATGTCGGCGGACTCCTTGAATTCATCGTGAGGAGACGCCAGCAAGAAGCCTAAAGGCTGGAACAGCCGAGGGGGCATAATTGGATCTTGTAGACCTCTTTCCAATTTGTGAGGAGGAGGAGATCATCACCTATCCCTCATCGGAGTTCAGCCTCATGGCGGCGAATCTATTCCTGAGTCACACAAACAGGGAGGAGCATCGGACGAGCACGCAACGAGAAAGGGGAGGACGGGTGAACTGGGTCCAAATTAGAGAACTAAAATAGGTCCAAAACCCTGAACCGCCCACCCATGCCCAAGCATAAGAAGCAAGCACCTAGATGGGACACGTGGTGACGCCGGATTGGCCACAAAAGGTAAATATCCCAAAAACACTTAGATTTTTTATAAATCATAATAATTATCTCGAGCATCAAAAAAATACAAACAAAGTACCCAAATTCTCAGGAAAATGATTAGAACACATTAGAATGATAATATCAGGCTTTTGATGCATTAATAATAGTTATATCATGTAAAATGTATAATGCTTGTTTAATGTATTATAAATATCAAAAGATGGCCTAAAATTATGATAAAATGTCAGTAAATCCATTTTCATGCTTATATTCCATCTGATGCTAGTATTTATGATATTGATGTATGAAATCATGTAATTTTCTCCATATGGATATTTAGGGATAATAACCCTAAATAAAATACAATAAAATACTTACATGCCCAATAAATGAAAAATTTACAGAGTAAGCCCATATGAGTATCTGGAACATCAGATTTAAATATTATATTAGGTTGATACATATAATCCATGTTATACGATGATGTTTTCTCTTAATGTGATATAAACCCAAATATGATTAATACATGTAACATAGGGTTAACATGTGCACATAATCATTCGTAACCAAGTAATCAGATTATGTATCCTAAATTGGAATATAAGACCAGTAACCTAATTATAAGAAGATAAGACAAGTAATGATGCACATATCATAATGAGATAAACAAACCCTAATGAACATGATTAGGGTTAAAATGAGTATAGGACTCAACTCAACACTCAAGAGTAATCTAGTGTAGGACATTTTTTTTAACACATATCTCATATATTGGAGGCTAGGTCCTATGACCTTCTCCCTGTGGGTCTTACTCTCTCTAGAGTTCACCACATATCTCATCCTACCACTAGACATCCTCCTTGTATAAGAGCCTGAGGTTCATGCATACTCAACTTTATCTTAATTTTGTTCATCTGAAGTAAGAAAAGAGTATGTACTTGGATCACATAGATTTGTCTTAGATTATCCCAAAATTAGACTCAAACCTCATATACAACTTATATCTTTATAGAGAACTTATACCTTAGTGATAAATTTATATAAGATCATCCTTTCTTATATCATCAATCATTCTATCATCTACTCTATGTATCACATAACTTGATAAGGTTCTAGACATCTAATCTAGACTACTCTCTCTTCTAGACTGATGTCACTCCCTTTCACTTAGGTTGCATGAACACTAACTACTCTCCACTGTGAGGAACACATTTTCATATTTACATATAGGTAATAAAATATTATATAGTTTTTCTCTGAGAAGGCAGACGATAGAGAACACTATCGAGGCTCGAGCTGATTGGAAAACAAAACCAAATCAGCAAAATGAGTGTCCCACACACAGTAGATAGTCTATTGCCATGTCACCTAGTGAAATGGTGAGAACAACATGTAGACTAGTGTATCTACCCAATACATATGAGCTCTATATGGAAAGGGTTTCAAACACTTGTATAAACCTATTTCTCGAACATCTAGGTTCTAACCTAAAGGCTAAGTCAAACATAGTTCTTATAGAACAACTTACGAAGTTTCTAGGTTTTATAGTGAAAGGTGAAATTTAGTTTTATGTTTCATGGCGAACAATTTTTAGGTGAAGCTATTGTTCATGCTCTGATACCAACTGTAACATCCCTAGATTTTCACCTTCTCAAAACCCCATGGAGATGAGAAGACAAAATCCAAAAACGTTAGCAACTATATCAGAGAGCGATGTAGAAGCATAATACGCATACATGAACATTCAACCATAGGCATACGCCATAACATTTCTCAGCATTCAACATGTATATTACAAAATGAAATATATTTACATATTAAAAGAAGATTTACAAGTCTATGAACATGTATTCTAATCAGGATCTACACAATAGGTACAACATGGACAACTACTCACTTCCCTTATTTTGTCCCACGCTAGCTATGAACCTAAAACATACGTGAAACAGTGAATCAATACACAAGGTGTTGTGCACGTGGGTAGAAGGATACATACTAATATGCTTGTATAATTGGAATAACTTGAGAAAGAAAGAGTAAAAGAAAACATTATTTAAAGCAATAATTAGGTAAACACATCTTTTATACATTTCATTAGATGCAGTTGTACTACAATTTTATAAGCACTTCTCATACATCTAGTATGGGAAAAATTATATCATTATACATCTAACATGGGAAATTCATCATACATCCATGTTAGACAACATACATCCATACTGGGCCATGTGCACTATTAACTACAACTCATCAAAATGTCCATTTATGTTTCATTAAGTTTTAGCGAAGCATATAATACTAATATGCATCCAAGAATTTATATGCAGATAAAAGCATCCAAAGTACATCATATCATTATGCATCCAGGAAAACTAGTCATATACTTAATAAAACCCACGTGCCTGAGTTCAAAGATTCCTATTTATACATCCATGATCATTTCAAACTTTGTCCATGACCTGATTAATAACAATTAATCGTCATTAATACAATGGTTCATTATGTCATTATTATTTTTGCTCTAAGTTAGGGTTTAGGCCAAACCTTGGTTTAAACTGACCTAAGATTGTCTCTGATATTTTTCTACTGACCTACATTCATAATTAGGGTCTGGTTCAAATTTCATGATTTTCTGATGCTAAGTCAATTTTCTAGAGTTAAAATGGGATTGAAAGCATCTAAATAGTATTTAATAGAAAAAGACCTATTATTTAGATATATTACTCAGATCACAGTCTAAATATGGATGTATATCATCATCAAGGTTCTAGGACAATCTTATGAGAATTAATCTCAACCAGACATTATTTATTTCATTCAATAAACTGTTAAAAGGAGCATTGTAATCTAAATTAAATATCATCATTGAAAGTGATTCAAGGGTCTAATCTAGTTGTCTTTTAATGTAGAGAACATTTTTCTAAGTCTGGGGGTATTTTTTTGGCATTTTTATGACAAGGGGTCTAATTACTATGAATTATTGAAGATTTGGAAATTAATTGGGAATATTTACCTTTGGTAGCCTATCAAGGTTCGCCACGTGTCCCTGAAGTGGTGAAAATTCATCCTTGGCGTCGTCGGTCTGGTTCACTGGTTGAGATCCGGTTCAGTGTGATTTTGCTGGTTCAGGGCTCTCCTTACTCGCCCTTTCTCCCTCACGCATCGTGTGCGATGCAAGCCTTCTTCTTTATGGCTCCCTCATTCTCTGCCTTGAACCCGAGAAGGTAGGGCGCCACTGAGGCTTGGATTCCGGCGATGAATCAACCATCTCAAGTCTACGTTGCTCACTGGCCGAGACACCTAGACTCTTAGTTCTCTCTCTCTCTCGTCTGCCTCCTTCGTAGGGTCTGGTCCTGCGCGACGCATGGATGACGTCGCCACGGAGTAGGGGCTCCGACATGAGGTTGCCGAGGATGGTGCCATTGCCTTCAATGCTGGGTGAGAGGACTGTCGGCCAGTCATCTAGGTGCTGGGAGATCTGTGGCCTTTCCGCCACCTTCTCTTCATGTAAAGACCAAGTCTCTACTATAAACATGATAAACAAAATCATCATATGTGTGGCAGCGGAAGAAATAAAACTTGACTTTATTAAAAATGTATAAAGAGTACATTATAAAATTTCCATAAAGGAAGTACAACTTTATACAAGCATAGGATCTAGGTAGAGGAAGACTTAGACTAAGCCAAGATTGTCTCCAAACAAAACAACTTAAAACATAAACGCAACTATGATCATGCAATCTATATGCTCTTCTTCTTATCCTATCCTTAGCCCTAGGATCACCAAGCTTCCATGCGCACTCTGATCCTAACCTGGATGGTTGGGGTCATCCAGCAAGAGAGAGATAAAAAGGTATGTGTTAATAAAAGGATAAAGGCAATCATAAAGTTAAGAATTTCATAACAAAAGGTTCCACAAAGGAATTTCAAGGAGAGTGAGGCATTTGAGTAAATAAGATTATAGAAAACTGCCACATTTCAATATCAACAAATATCACCTTTGCATGAATATAAATTATGACTCAACATCCTCTCAATGTAGGGTGAGGTACCAACCGGGCCTCACCAATGGCAGGGGGACTAAAACCCCAATGCCTAAAAGGTGGCAGGGGGACTAAAACCCCAGTGCCTAATATATAAAATGGCAGGGGGACTAAAACCCCAGTGCCCGGCAGGGGGACTAAAACCCCAATGCCCCGTGGGTGGTTTGTACTCATGTACACTACATTGTCAATTGGCCAATAACTATATCATGCATAAACATTCACTTGGCAGTAGAGTGAAATATAACAAGATTGCAACATAGCATTGGGAATAACACCCAAGAAATAAATAAATAGGCCATCATAGACCACAACAATATCCAAGAACTCCAAGAAATAAAGGAGCCAACAAAGCAACAACATTATACAATGTTTTCAAGTATTTCAATAAGATAAGCCAACATAGACAATAACAAGATTAAACATTTCCAAGTAGATGAGGCAACATATGTAGTAGCAAGATTCACATAATTCAAATGAATGGGCCACAATGGCATTAGAAGCATAAAATAAGTAAAGATCCAAATAAAGGCATTTAGGAGGAGATATCAAGGCTAGAACAAAATGTTTGTAGGGTTGGATAAGATCCCAACTGAAGAGTAGGATTATTTGCACATCCATAATACATATGTTTCACATTCATAGGAGTCACATACATAAATAAGATTCACATACACAAATAGGGCTCACATACTAAAATAGGTTCCACATACCTGCTTTATTTAATTACCATAACATTCCCCAAGTTGATTGCATCCATTCCATTTTTCCCTAGTTACATTATTACACATGAATTAATATATATAAAGACATAATTCATGGGAAAAACCCTAAATTTACAAAACCACAATTTAGGGTTTAAAACCAAGCCCAAACGATTAGTCATATTCTCCTGAATAAGAAAACATATTTTATTTTACAAATTGGAGTTAAAATGAATTAATTATGTATTTTAGAATATTTTATACACTTAAAAAGGCATTCAAAACAAACTTCGAAACATCATTTAGAATCAGGCTTCAAAAACCACAAAATAATGTTCTAAATGAAAAATCCTTTCCATTGACTATTTATTTGCATTTTTCTGACAATAGATCGATTTACTATGAATTAAGTAAAATCAACCAATCAGGATGTAGGAGACTATAGTGTGACAGGTATTTAAATCCAAACACAATTCGATGTAAATAACAGATTAAATGACTAAACTACCCCTGCTCGTCAAAACAAACCAATTGAAATGATGAGGGAAATAAGGTCATTTGCACAATTCAGATGCTTGCGATATCAAGAGGAAACCAGGGGGAAAAAGACCAAAATGCCCAAGCCCGAAAACAATGGCCCCATGACCGGGGCATGGGTACACTGGTCATATCATGACCCATTTTCTTCCACTCATAGCAATGGCGAGGGAGCAGCAGGGCAGTGCTTCACGAGGCCCAAGCCATAGGTAGGTTCCTCATTTCCGGATGCTAGACATCCCACTGAACTTGCCCAAGCCCGACGACCTCAGTGAACCTTTCCCAGACCACTCTGGTGGTCTGTAACTCAAGGAGTAGGTGAAGAACAGAAGAAGATGGTTGAGGTCGAAACCAAGGAAAAGGACCTGAAAACAAAACAAAATCCCTTGCAAAACAATCGTTGGGAGAGGGCGAAGGCACTGGTAGAGTTCTCGTGAGCAAAGAATCACTAGAATGTCAAAGCCTCAAATCACCGGTGAGCTCCTAACTGGGGTCTATAGGACCCGATGACCTAGAGCACCATGAGGAAAATGGGGAGTAGGAGAAGGAAGTCGAGGCTCCGTAGGTGCTTACCGAGGTACCAATTGGGTCCGAAGAAGAGGGGGAGTCGGGGCGGCCGATGAACTCGTCGAGGAAGAAAGTGATGGAGTTGGGGTACATCAGGAGGATATGGACCTAATTGAGGGGAGAGGAGAACTGTAAGGGGGTTTGGGGTGCTATAGAATCCCTTATATAAGCACGATAGGAGCCGAGGCTCCCTCTGGAACCCGGGGCGGAGAAGAGGCGGTTGCCAACTTTGAGCATTTCGTCAAACCAGCGAGGTAGACGATGAGCTAGGGCTCATTCAATCCGTCATCGAGAGCCAAACTCAAAGGGATAAGAACCATGCGCAATGATGAAGGAGGGTGTGAGGACGGTTCCGAGGAACCCAGTGGTCGTCTCTATTCAACGACCCACGAACGGTCTGAGGTAGGAGATGAGTTCTCCACCATCGGATCTGATCGGAAGCAAAAGACCACCGTTGGATGATGAGTAGGTGAAGGGTGGGGCACGTGACAATGAAAATAACCTGAACCATAATGTGACAAATCGGTATAAATGAAATCGATTAAAATCCATAGTTATACTTTATTAAAAGCTCTTAAAATGGATTTGAAGGGTCAAATGAAGTCCAAAAGCCACCAAATTTGGACCATAGGTTCATGTTAGCATTTATAACTATGCTATATAATTATATTTCGTATTTATATCCAATAAGGACCTTAATAAATACATTCCTCATTAAAGTGTATTTTAACACATTAAAAGGTGTGAATTATTATGAAATGACTATATTAATGCAATTAGTGAGTCAAATTCGAGGTGATAG
Source organism: Alisma plantago-aquatica (assembly GCA_963693085.1). Taxonomy (NCBI): domain Eukaryota; kingdom Viridiplantae; phylum Streptophyta; class Magnoliopsida; order Alismatales; family Alismataceae; genus Alisma; species Alisma plantago-aquatica. The sequence continues at coordinate 1,271,160,421 of OY856409.1, read as the reverse complement.
ATATATATGAGTATTAAGAGAAAAATATCATCCTTTAAATATGTTTTCACTCATTTATCCTCAAATTGGAGGAGAGAGAAAGTAAAGAGGTTAATATACTCATAATTAATTCAAATGCTTATTATTATTAATATCTTTATCCAAAAATCTCCAAATTAATATTATCTACTTATATCCATCCTTAATGACCAAATTATATTATTAACCTTCACTTATCTCCTTAATTGGGTTATTTGTGCAAACACCCCTTCATTATCATAAATGAGGGAAAAAGGTGATTTTAAACATTGAATTGTGCTCAAATTGCACAAGGGGTCCAAAAAGAATATAAAACAAGGGAAATTTATGAAAAAGGTCCAAATGGACTAGAAAGAAAAGAAAAGCTCAAAAGTGGGTAAATTGCAGGGAAGACCCTGAATTTCAGTATGTTACAGCACACCACCCCTTAAAGAGGATTTCGTCCCCGAAATCACAACAAGAGGAAAGAGAGGGTGAGTGTGCAAATTCCCAACCTTAAATACTAGGTTATAACCCTTAATCTAGGGTACAACACCAACGCTACATAAGTCAGGTGTTACTTAGGTTTCCACAAAACCTATAGCCTTTTATCAAACTTAAACTAACATTTTTTTTGCTTTATTAATATAATCTACATCATGAAGAGGTATCTTATATATTATACTATCACTTGTGCCACATTTTATTCAAAACAATTACATCTCAATATTATACCATGTGTATTTCCCTCATTAAGGGTTTTAAGCATAATTAGGGTTTACTAAGCCATTTCAACATAATTAATGTATTAGATCAAAAACTTTAATTACATGATTCATTTTCCATTATCCTCTTAAAACTATCATGTAGAATTATCACAAATTATTTTGTAGAAAAAGGTTAATATTATCCAACAAGTTATTAAGCCTATAATAATTCTAAATAATGTTCATATTGCACATTTTCATATCATCTTTCATACTCATATTAATGACATAATTAATCATTTTCGTCCATTACACTTCATATTATAAATTATACATGTTTTACATCACATTAGGCATTTATGAATATTTATGTGAATCCAATTATACATTATCATATTTGATTCATTATACTCATTTTAGTGAATAGGATGTAACACATTAAATATTAATGAATTAATTCCATATATCAAATTATGATGAGGTGTTCATTAGAGAACAAGGTGATATACCTTATATATATATATATATATATATATATATATATATATATATATATATTGATAACTTAGTGACTATAATCCATTTATATGCATTAAGGTATATTATGTGATGATGACACCTAATTTCACTAATGTATCATGAAAGGCATTAAGGGTATATATATGTATATGTTGTCAAAACTAGATGATCATATATTAAGGTTTAGGTCAACATGACCATTACATATTAAAGCATCCTTAGGGTGCATTATCCATACATATTTTACCATTAGGGTGGCATAGCCAACATTATGTATATTCACATATGAATAATTAATGATTATGTGCATCAAGAGTATATTAAGGTTCAAGCATGAGAATTATATGACTTACTACATATTCATGTGTGTATAAACAAACAAGTTGAATTACAAGTGTAATGTGTTTGGTAAATTTCTTGTTCACATAAGTTATCATGTACATATGTCCACATAGATAGGGTTTCTCTCTCTAAAGGTATTTTGATTTTGCTTTTAATTGGAATTCCATCCCCCAAAAGAGGGATTTCGTCCTCGAAATCAGATTTGCAAAACCAAGCAGAGTACTAACACCATTACTCTCATCCTACCCCTTAAAAGGGTCAACTAAGTCAAACTAAGCTAAGGGTAAAAGGGTACATAAAACTCAACACTATAAGGATTTACTAACCAAGCTTCAAGGTGTAACATAGGGTACTCTAAACCCTAAACATAGGGGTATAAGGTATTTAAGGATGATTTTTGTGTAAGAGATCAAATCATCACTTAAGGTCTTCCTAAGGTATTCAACAATTAGGATACATGCCCAAAGATAGACTATTTCGAGCAGTCTGTATTAGATCAGGCCAGGCCAGGTCATATGAGCTCAGGAGTCCTCGTTACCATGCTAGTGGGGCAGAGGAAAATATTGCCAGCCCCCAAGCTCTGACCCTTTCTAGACACCATCACTTTCAACTTCTTGCTCTAGTAGCTTCTCAATAGACAACTCACCAAAAAGTTGACAAATTTTATTTTTAATTATGTAATTATTATTATCCTAAATCAAACTTTCATGCTAGGTCAACTCTAAGGTGGAAACTTTCTAAAGAAGATATATGGGGTGAGAGGTTCTATCTAGGAGACAATTTGAATTAGTTAAGAATCTGACTACCTTGATGCTCTGATACCGTGTTGTGAAGACCAAGTCTCTACTATAAACATGATAAACAAAATCATCAATTGTGTGGCAGCGGAAGAAATAAAACTTGACTTTATTCAAAATGTATAAAGAGTACATTATAAAATTTCCATAAAGGAAGTACAACTTTATACAAGCATATGATCTAGGTAGAGGAAGACTTAGACTAAACCAAGATTGTCTCCAAACAAAACAACTTAAAACATAAAAGCAACTATGATCATGCAATCTATATGCTCTTCTTCTTGTCCTATCCTTAGCCCTAGGATCACCAAGCTTCCATGCACACTCTGATCCTAATCTGGATGGTTGGGGTCATCCAGCAAGAGAGAGATAAAAGGTATGTGTTAATAAAAGGATAAAGGCAATCATAAAGTTAAGCATTTCATAATAAAAGGTTCCACAAAGGAATTTCAAGGAGAGTGAGGCATTTGAGCAAATAAGATTATAGAAAACTGCCACATTTCAATATCAACAAATATCACCTTTTTTTACTTTATATAGAGAGTGTACATATTCTTGTACAGTTTACAAAAATTATAAAAAGCAATGGAAGAGCTCGGTTCACCCAAAAAAAAAAACAAATATCACCTTTGCATGAATATAAATTATGACTCAACATCCTCTCAATGTAGGGTGAGGCACCTACCGGACCTCACCAATGGCAGGGGGACTAAAACCCCAGTGCCTAAAAAGTGGCAGGGGGACTAAAACCCCAGTGCCTAATATATAAAATGGCTGGGGGACTAAAACCCCAGTGCCCGGCAGGGGGACTAAAACCCCAGTGCCTTGTGGGTGGTTTGTACTCATGTACACTACATTGTCAATTGGCCAATAACTATATCATGCATAAACATTCACTTGGCAGTAGAGTGAAATATAACAAGATTGCAACATAGAATTGGGAATAACACCCAAGAAATAAATAAATAGGCCATCATAGACCACAACAATATCCAAGAACTCCAAGAAATAAAGGAGCCAACATAGCAACAACATTATACAATGTTTTCAAGTATTTCGATAAGATAAGCCAACATAGGAAATAACAAGATTAAACATTTCCAAGTAAATGAGGCAACATATGTAGTAGCAAGATTCACATAATTCAAATGAATGAGCCACAATGGCATTAGAAGCATAAAATAAGTAAAGATCCAAATAAAGGCATTTAGGAGGATATCAAGGCTAGAACAAAATGTTTGTAGGGTTGGATAAGATCCCAACTGAAGAGTAGGATTATTTACACATCCATAATACATATGTTTCACATTCATAGGAGTCACATACATAAATATGATTCACATACACAAATAGGGCTCACATACCAAAATAGGTTCCACATACCTATTTTATTTAATTACCATAACATTCCCCAAGTTGATTGCATCCATTCCATTTTTCCCTAGTTACATTATTACACATGAATTAATATATATAAAGACATAATTCATGGGAAAAACCCTAACTTTACAAAACCACGATTAAGGGTTTAAAACCAAGCCCAAACGATTAGTCATATTCTCCTGAATAAGAAAACATATTTTATTTTACAAATTGGAGTTAAAATGAATTAATTATGTATTTTAGAACATTTTATACACTTAAAAAGAAATTCAAAACATCATTTAGAATCAGGCTTCAAAAACCACAAAATCAGGTTCTACATGAAAAATTCTTTCCATTGACTATTTATTTGCATTTTTCTGACAATAGATCGATTTACTATGAATTAAGTAAAATTGACCAATCAGGATGCAGGAGACTATAGTGTGACAGGTATTTAAATCCAAACACAATTTGATGTAAATAACAGATGAAATGACTAAACTACCCCTTCTCGTCAAAACAAACCAATTGAAACGATGAGGGCAATAAGGTCATTTGCATAATTCAGTTGCTTGCGATAGCAAGAGGAAACCAGGGGAAAAAGACCAAAATGCCCAAGCCCAAAAACAATGGCCCCATGACCGGGGCATGGGTACACTGGTCATATCATGACCCAGTTTCTTCCACTCACAACAATGGCGAGGGAGCAGCAGGGCAGTGCTTCACGAGGCCCAAGCCGTAGGTAGGTTCCTCATTTCCGGATGCTAGGCATCCCACTGAAATCGCCCAAGCCCGACGACCTCAGTGAACCTTTCCCAGACCGCTCCGGTGGTCTGTAGCTCAAGGAGTAGATGAAGAACATAAGAAGATGGTTGAGGTCGGAACCAAGGAAAAGTACCTGAAAACAAATCACAATCCCTTGCAAAACAATCGTTGGGAGAGGGCGAAGGCGCTGGTAGAGTTCTCGTGAGCAAAGAATCGGTAGAATGTCAAAGCCTCAAATTTCCGACGAGCTCCTAACCGGGGTCTATTGGACCCGACGACCTAGAGCACCATGAGGAAAACGGGGAGTAGGAGAAGGAAGCTGAGGCTCCGTAGGTGCTTACCGAGGTACCAATTGGGTCCGAAGAAGAGGGGGAGTCGGGGCGGCCGATGAACTCGCCGAGGAAGAAAGCGATGAAGTTGGGGTACATGAGGAGGCTATGGACCTAATTGAGGGGAGAGGAGAACTGTAAGGGGGTATGGGGTGCTATAGAGTCCCTTATATAAGCACGATAGGAGCTGAGGCTCCCTCTGCAACCCGGGGCGGAGAAGAGGAGGTTGCCGACTTTGGGCGTTTCGTCAAACCAACGAAGTAGATGATGAGCTAGGGCTCATTCAATCCATCTTCGAGAGCCGAACTCAAAGGGATAAGAACCGTGCGCAATGATGAAGGAGGGTGTGAGGACGGTTCCGAGGAACCCAACGGTCGTCTCTGTTCAACGACCCGCGAACGGTCTGAGGTAGGAGATGAGTTCTCCACCATTGGATCTGATCGGAAGAAAAAGACCACCGTTGGATGATGGGTAGGTGAAGGGTGTGGCGCGTGACAGTGAAAATAACCCGAACCATAATGTGACAAATCGGTATAAATGAAATCGATTAAAATCCATAGTTATACTTTATTAAAAGCTCTTAAAATGGATTTGAAGGGTCAAATGAAGTCCAAAAGCCACAAAATTTGGACCATAGGTTCATGTTAGCATTTAAAACTATGATATATAATTAGATTTCATATTTATATCCAATAAGGCACTTAATAAATACATTCCTCATTAAGTGTATTTTAACACATTAAAAGGTGTGAATTATTATGAAATGACTATATTAATGCAATTAGTGAGTCAAATTCGAGGTGATAGATATATATGAGTATTAAGAGAAAAATATCAACCTTTAAATATGTTTTCACACATTTATCCTCAAATTGGAGGAGAGAGAAAGTAAAGAGGTTAATATACTCATAATTAATTCAAATGCTTATTATTATTAATATCTTTATCCAAAAAGCTCCAAATTAATATTATCTACTTATATCCATCCTTAATGACCAAATTACATTATTAACCTTCACTTATCGCCTTAATTGGGTTATTTGTGCAAACACCCCTTCATTATCATAAATGAGGGAAAAAGGTGATTTTAAACATTGAATTGTGCTCAAATTGCACAAGGGGTCCAAAAAGAATATAAAACAAGGGAAATTTATGAAAAAGGTCCAAATGGACTAGAAAGCAAAGAAAAGCTCAAAAGTGGGTAAATTTTAGGGAAGACCCTAAATTTCAGTATGTTACACTTCAAATCCTCCGCGAATAGGTTTCTGTGATTGGGGTTTTCAGTCTCACAACCCAAAACATGAGATTGAGGTACTGGAAAGATACATGATGCCAACCTAAACTTACCCTGACCCTTGGTTGGTGGTGATTGATGGCAGAGTGCTCAACCTGACTCACTTTCTCCTGCGGCGGCTGGGTTGGCCTCTATAGCCCAAAACGACCATGGTCAAGGTTGGGCAGTTGATCGCATGGCACCAAGAAGATTGGAGAAAGTTCCTCTAGAGCCGTCTATTGCATCATGGAGGAGTGCAGGGTCTTCTACAAAGCGGATGCTAGCAAGAATGGATCTGAGAGATGTAGGGGTGCCTTAGTGCAGATTCCAGAACCCCCAAGCATCGTAGAGTAAGGATATGGGATTTTGGGCATTTCCCTGGGGCCGAAATCGTATGTGAGGGAATTCAGAGGATCACCCCACTCGTGTTCTACAGACTTGGGTCTCCGATGTCGATTGAGGGGTCTATGGATTCATATTGTTTCATAGATCCTAGTGGTGGACAAAAATATCTAGTTATAACCCCACCTTCATCGCATCAATAGTACGCGTCCACCCTCTTCTGTTCCTCATGTATTGGAGGTTAGGGATGACTGAGTCCTGGATCCATGGCTTCGAAGGTGCCGCACAACCCAGTGAACAAAAGATTGTGTGACATAAAGTTCGTCACAGACCTAAGTACAATTATACCCAAAGAGCTAAAGCCCAAACATATTTACATCACTAATCTTCCAACCTCAAATTGATACATATGTTTGTAGCAATCTCCAAACATTTTGGAACTTTAGACATTGGCTCATTATACCCCAAGACAACTTCTACAACAATTTGAGACACAAACTCCATTATTTGTTTGTTCAAATACATTCTTTGAACAACCTTATAAATTGGGCATATTAACCTTGAATTTAATTCAAATCATCATAATTCTTGATCCTACAAGTCCAGAACACTTGTTATGATACTAATACCTCAAAGTTCATTAATATACCACTTGAGTCCATTGGTACTATTAAACGGGTCCCATGGACTCATATGTACCCAAAACAATTAATCAAACCTATTCATCATACTGGAACTCAATTAATGTTCTAATTGTCAATTGCATATATAGTTACACTTTTTGGGTGGAAATATACAATAATTGAATAACCAATTCCTTCATTTGGTATCATCATCTACATGAAGATCATGGTCTTGAAATACAATATTGGGCATCATAATCATAAAATTGGGGTCATCACATTCACCCAACCTTATATGGAATTTTGTCCTCAAAATTCAACTAGTCTCAGAATTAAGGTGATGTCAAGGAGTTTTATGCCTCTAGGCCACCACTTCTAAGTGCCAAGAGTACCATTATTCTAGATTCACCCAAATTAAGCATGTAGGATGTGCCCACCCCACCTTATATAGGTTGAAGAACCATCATTTTTTTAAGGAATTGTAGCATCACTTGGTGTCTTAGTCATCACATGACACTATTATTTTTTTAGGATTTACATCCCCACAGTCCCTTAAGAATAAGGGTTTTGTTTTCTCATAAGAAGTTGAGGAGGTATTACTAAAGGTTTCATCTTTCACCCTACTTACCTATGTAAGGTGATGTCAAGATCTCACATTTTTAGTTACTATAATTATCATGTTTACATCATTAATGTGGTTAATGTAAGCATCATACTAGGATTTCATCATTAGAGGGAACTAATATTCATCTTTGTATATCAGGGTTTCACCCTATTATATAAGAGTTATTACCAAACTAGAAGCTTAGAGTCAAAAGATTTGAAGTTACGAACTATATGTTGTGATCATGTAGCCCATGATCCAAAGATATATTTATTTCTAGCTCGTGATTTCAGCTTATATATATCATGCATGATATAGAGGGAAAGAGAATATACTAAGACAATTTTATCATGCTTTCAAACTTCGATATTACATGTATGATATAGGGAGGAAATATAGAAAGCATTAGGCCACACTTACATGAGTGACTCTTCATAAATAAATCATCTATATAGCTCAAGGGAGGCTTCTGTCATTGTATATTAAGAGGGAGAAGAAGACAGAACATGTATTTTGAGTATCTTTTGCACAAAGCATCATACTCTCATAACTAGAGTTCATATATCGCCTCACTTGCAGCTAATGATGAGATTCATAAGATATGTCACTCCAGCTAGGACCTAATTCTGCCAAAGGATTGACTTTATCATATGGGTCATCTACCCATCCTTTTCTTTTACCCAATTCTCACATATAGATTTGAATCATGCATAAGGACTCAACTCAACACTCAAGAGTAATCTAGTGTAGGACATTTTTTTAACACATATCTCATATATTGTAGGATAGGTCCTATGACCTTCTCCTTGTGGATCTTACTCTCTCTAGAGTTCACCACATATCTCATCCTACCACTAGACATCCACCTTGTATAAGAGCCTGAGGTTCATGCATACTCAACTTTATCTTAATTTTGTTCATCTGAAGTAAGAAAAGAGTATGTACTTGGATCACATAGACTTGTCTTAGATTATCCCAAAATTAGACTCAAACCTCATATACAACTTATATCTTTATAGAGAACTTATACCATAGTTATCAATTTATATAAGATCATCCTTGCTTATATCATCAATCATTCTATCATCTACTCTATGTATCACATAACTTAATAAGGCTCTAGACATCTAATCTAGACTACTCTCTCTTCTAGAATGATGTCACTCCCTTTCACTTAGGTTGCATGAACACTAACTACTCTCCAGTGTGAGGGAGTCATTTTCATATTTACATATAGGTAATAAAATATTATATAGTTTTTCTCTGAGAAGGCAGACGACAGAGAACACTATCGAGGCTTGAGATGATTGGAAAACAAAACCAAATCAGCAAAATGAGTGTCCCACACAGTAGATAGTCTAGTGCCATGTCACCTAGTGAAATGGTGAGAACAAGGTGTAGACTAGTGTAGCTACCCCATACATATGAGCTCTGTATGGAAAGGGTTTCAAACACTTGTATAAACCTAGTTCTCGAACATCTAGGTTCTAAACTTGAGTCTAAGTCAAACATAGTTCTTATAGAACAACTTACGAAGTTTCTAGGTTTTAAAGTGAAAGGTGAAATTTAGTTTTATGTTTCATGGCGAGCAATTGTCAGGTGCAGCTATTATTCATGCTCTGATACCAACAGTAATGTCCCCGGATTTTCACCTTCTCAAAACCCCATGGAGATGAGAAGACAAAATCCGAAAACATTAGCAATTATATCAGAGAGCGATGCAGAAGCATAATACGCATACATGAACATTCAACCATAGGCATACACCATAACATTTCTCAGCATTCAACATGTATATTAAAAAATGAATTATATTTACATATTAAAAGAAGATTTACAAGTCTATGAACATGTATGCTAATCAGGATCTACACAATAGGTACAACCTGGACAACTGCTCACTTCCCTTCTTTTGTCCCACGCTAGCTCTGAACCTAAAACATACGTGAAACAGCGCATCAACACACAAGGTGTTGTGCACGTGGGTAGAAAGATACATACTAATATGCTTGCATAATTGAAATAACTTGAGAAAGAAAGAGTAAAAGAAAACATTATTTAAAGCAATAATCAGATAAACAAATCTTTTATACATTTCATTAGATGCAGTTGTACTACAATTTTATAAGCACTTCTCATACATCCAGTATGGGCATAATTATATCATCATACATCTAACATGGGAAATTCATCATACATCCATATTAGGCAACATACATCCATACAGGGCCATGTGCACTATTATCTACAACTCATCAAAATGTCCATTTATGTTTCATTAAGTTTTGGCGAAGCATATAATACTAATACACATACAAGAATTTATATGCAGATAAAAGCATCCAAAGTACATCATATCATTATGCATCCAGGAAAACTAGTCATATACTTAATAAAACCCACATACCTAAGTTCAGAGATTCCTATTTATACATCCATGATCATCTAAAACTTTGTCCATGACCTAATTAATAACAATTAATCGTCATTAATACAATGGTTCATTATGTCATTATTATTTTTGCTCTAAGTTAGGGTTTAGGTCAAACCTAGGTTTAAACTGACCTAAGATTGTCTTTGATATTTTTCTACTGACCTACATTCATAATTAGGGTCTGGTTCAAGTTTCATGATTTTCTGATGCTAAGTCTATTTTCTGGAGTTAAAATGGGATTGAAAGAATCTAATAAGTCTTTAATAGAAAAAGACCTATTATTTAGATATATTACTCAGATCACAGTCTAAATATGGATGTATATCATCATTAGGGTTCTAGGAAAATTTTATGAGAATTAATCTCAACCGGACATTATTTATTTCATTCAATAAACTGTTAAAAGGAGCATTTTAATCTAAATTAAATATTGTCATTGAAAGTGATTCAAGGGTCTGATCTAGTTGTCTTGTAATGTAGAGAACATTTTTCTGAGTCTGGGTGTATTTTTTTGTCATTTTTTTGAAAAGGGGTCTAATTACTATGAATTATTGAAGATCTGGAAATTAATTGGAAATATTTACCTTTGGCAGCCTATCAAGGTTCGCCACGTGTCCCTGAAGTGGTGCAAATCCTTCCTTGGCTTCACTGGTCTGGTTCACTGGCTTGGATCTGGTTCAGTGTGATTTTTCTAGTTCAGGGCTCTCCTTACTCACCCTTTCTCCCTCATGCATCGTGTGCGACGCAAGCCTTCTTCTTTACGGCTCCCTTGTTCTCTGCCTTGAACCCGAGAAGGTAGGGCACCACTGAGGCTTGGATTCCGGCGATGAATCAACCATCTCTAGTCTACATTGCTCACTGGCCGAGATGCCTAAACTCTTAGTTCTCTCTCTCGTCTGCCTCCTTCACAGGGCCTGGTCCTGTACGACGCATGGAGGACGCCTCCACAGAGGAGGGGCTCCAGCGTGAGGTTGCCGAGGATGGTGCCATCACCTTCAATGATGGGTGAGAGGACTGCCGGCCGGTCATCTAGGCACTGGGAGATCTGTGGCCTTTCCACCACCTTCTATTCAAATCCTCAGTGAACATGTTTTTGGGATTGGGGTTTTCCGTCTCACAACCCAAAACATGATATTGAGGTACTGGAAAGATATTGGATGCCAACCTGAACTTGCCCTGACACTTGGTTGGTGGTGAGTGATGGCGGAGTGCTCAACCTAGCTCACTTTCTCCTGCGGCGGCTGTGTTGGCCTCTATAGCCCAAAACGGCCACGGTCAAGGTTGGGCAGTTGATCGCAGGGCACCAAGAAGATTGGAGAAAGGTCCTCCAGAGTCGTCTATTGCATCGAGGAGGAGCACATGGTCTTCTACAAAGGGGATGCTAGCAAGAATGGAGCTGAGAGTTGTAGGGGTGCCTTAGTGCAGATTCCAGTGCTTACCCCCAAGCGTCGTAGAGCAAGAATATGGGATTTTGGGCATTTCCCTGGGGCCGGAATCGTATGTGATGGAATTTAGAGGATCACCCCACTCGTGTTCTACAGACATAGGTCTCTGGTGCCAATTGAGGGGTTTATGGATTCATATTGTTTCATAGATCCTAGTGGTGGACAAAAATATCTAGTTATAACCCCGCCTTCATCGCATCAATAGTACGCGTCCACCCTCTTCTATTCCTCATGTTTCGGAGGTTAGGGATGACTGGGTCTGGGATCCATGGCTTCAAAGGTGCCGCACAAGCCAGTGAACAAAAGACTGTGTGACATAAAGTTTGTCACAGACCTAAGTACAAATATACCCAAAAATCTAAAGCCCAAACATATTTACGTCACTAGTGTTCCAAACTCAAATAGATACATATGTTTGTAGCAATCTCCAAACATTTTGGAACTTTAGACATTGGCTCATTATACCCCAAGACAACTTCTACAACAATTTGAGACACAAACTCCATTATTTGTTTGTGCAAATACATTCTTTGAACAACCTTATAAATTGGGCATATTAACCTTGAATTCAATTCAAATCATCATAATTATTGATCCTACAAGTCCAGAACACTTGTTATGATACTAATACCTCAAAGTTCATTAATATATCACTTGAGTCCATTGGTACTATTAAACGGGTCCCATGGACTCATATGTACCCAAAACAATTAATCAAACATATTCATCATACTTGAACTCAATCAATGTTCTAATTGTCAATTGCATATATAGTTACACTTTTCAGGTGGAAATATACAATAATTGAATAACCAATTCCTTCATTTGGTATCATCATCTACATGATGATCATGGTCTTGAAATACTATATTGGGCATCATAATCGTAAAATTGGGGTCATCACAACCACCCTCCCAGATGTCCGGCCTCTGTCACGGGCATGGGAGAGGGGGAGAGAATGCCTCTCTTTATCCCATATGCATAGTAAAATACTTGGCATATGGTATTGGATGAAATGATTTCTCTTGTATGATATGTTGCTTGATTTTCCATACTTATTGTTATGAACACATGAAACATAATATATTTGTTCCATTATATCTAAGCACTTCAACTATTTAGTAGTAAAGTGCTGGAAAATAAGTACTTCAACTCTTTGGTAGTAAATTACTTGGAAGTGATCCAACTCTTTGGTAGTAGATCACATTGTGAGATGATCCAACTCTTTGGTAGTAGATCATAAAGGCCTTAATGCATTCAACTCTCAGGTAGTAAATGCATGGATGATATAATGAAAAATTATTCTTAAAATATGTGTTCTCTTTTGTTAATGAACATCACTGTGCAACTATATGATTTTCTTATATTTCTTTATAACTGCCAAGTATTAGTTTTATCTTATTGCCAAGATATGATGACATGTATATAAAAGATACATAGGCGTACACAATGCAATATTCTTGAATATTGTGCTGACATATACCACATGTAATCTTTTGTTTAGGTTGTGGTTATGCTTTTGAAGAACCATGATAGTTGAGAGTCGTGTGGTGAGCTGATGTATAGGTGGACATGTTGTCTTAAGATCCTGTAGTTTAGTGGTAGTACATGTATATGTATAAGTTTGTTGTTCGATATGTAATATCAAATGTTGTAACAATTCATTATGTAATTATATGTTGAATGGTGAACATGTGTTGTATGGTTTTATTATTGTTCATGTGCATGTGCTACTATGTTTCCTTCTAACTTCCTCTAATTTTCTCTTTCTTAGGCTAGTCTGTGATGTTGAAATTGGGATTCTCACTGAGGTGAGGGTTTCAATTTGGACGTCACACATCAGATTAAGTATTTAGAAAATCAGGGACGTCACACATGGAAACCATCATATGGTAAGTCATAGTTAGATCTCATAGTGAAGGTGGTGATTGTGATTTTCAGACCCAAAATCATTGCACTCATCACATGTCATTGGGTATACTTTGATATCATCAAACTCAATCCTAAAACATAGGTTGTTATAACAGTGATGATTGGGTAACTTTGACACATGGGTATAGAGTGTGAGTGATAGATATGGGAATTTTCCCTCCTACTAGAGTATGATATCTTGGCCACTTGATAAGCGAGACTAAGAAACGCATGTGCATGTACATGTAAATAAATATATGATATTGAGGTAACATTATCTCTGACAATCTACTCTTTGTTTAAGGAACATGGATTGGACGCTGATAGGGTGACCTTTCGTGCCTCGAATTCATTCTAGATATCAGTGACAAAGGAATTATACAATCACTACAACACCTTATACAAATTGTAGGTTGAAGTTGTTCTCCAACTTTCCATTCACTTGGGTAATGTGTGATTAGGCACCACTCTTTTCTTGAGATGTCATAATCTAGTTATGGACATTCACTGCTAACGTGACATGGGACCTATAGGGTCACACACATAGGAACTCATTTTAAAGAGGAGTTCAATCTTGAATGATAATTGGATTGATTACTAAAGTGTTTAGGTATTCAATTCACGCAACATATTGATTGATTGGCTGACTGGTGTGCCAAACGACCATCTCACTGAGTGAAACATCTGTTTGGGCATGTCAGACGAATGATCTCAAGTGTGGAGATAGTCGTTTGGATGATCAGGCTAATTAGAGTATGAATTGCATGAGTTCTACCCTTAAACCTACCGGTTCAATGTGATTGAACTGACCAACTCATCTGAGACTCACCAGACAGTCGTCTGGGTGAGTGAGATGGGCATCTCTCTTATGTGAGATGGCTCAGTTGGGCCAAATGAATATTCTATATGTTTTTGAAATAGTTTTGATTTCTCAAACTTGGAGTGCAAGTAAATTAATATGTGATATTAATAGGAATCAAAATTGCCAAATTTGTAACCAATTGGGAAACTACCAAACGACCATTTGGCAGTGTGAGATGACCGTTTAGCACACTAGACAATCATCTGGGTTTGCTAGATGACCATTTCGATTGTCACAGGTTGTGAAAATTCAAGATCTTTTGGTCCCTTCCACTTCCGCACAATCTAGTGCAGACTAGGAACCCTGAACCTAATCTTGCCTATAGAAGGAGGGGTATTGGGGCTTCCCCAGGTATAACATAGACAACTAAGAATCATGACAACTATTGTCCTCTCTAGTTGTGTTAACCAAGAGGTCCCAAGAAATTCCTACCTAACATGGAGGGATACAAATGGGAGAGAACAACTGAGAAGTTGTTGTTGTTGGAGAGTAGGTTGGTGACTAGTACACCGACGGGAGGGACAACTCATTCCAATCCATTATTGGGGAATGAAAAGAGTTCTAGTTGGTCCGTGTGGACTATTCTAGAGGAAGGAGTCTTTTTTCTGCTTCTTAGAGAGAAAAGTCTACCAGAAGTCCTTTATGAGACCACCTGAGTCACTGCAGAACTTGTGTAGACAATTGTTCATTGTAAAGACCAGGAGCTGCACAACCACCGTCCAAGAGAAACTTGTCAGCAGTTGCAAAGAAGTAAGTTTTGTTTCTACACTTGATCTAGGACTAGGTATAAATTGCTAAAATCATCCTTCCTATTTCATTGTAGTTTATGCGATCTTGTAGTTATGGGAATACAAATAGATAAAAAAATTCCACTGCTATATTGTGTGTCCCTACTTCCCAACATCTTAAGATATTTACTCCAAGCTAGCATTTTGGCTAGTGCATAAAGGAATAGGATGTCAACACACAATTTCTTCATGGTGTCTTTGAATTTCATGAGCCTATCATCCAACTTAGTTTGTTTGAGACGTCATGCATATGATACACGTGGCGTATACATGTGATTTGCTGGTAGTTCAAAGTTGACTGTCAGAGTTGGTCCTGTTAATTTCTTGGTAGTGTTGGGTAGTGTTGGCATTACAAGAGGTTCCATCATCTGATCCTTTATATGTTTGTCCATAGGATGACCTATCGAGCAATTTGGATCTTCAATTGGGGTGCCTTCACTTTTGTCGGTAGGAGTAAAGGAAGAAGGTGTGATATACATGTTTTCTGACATGGTATTGTTGTGTTCAATTGTTCAGGTTGTTCTGGATGCTTGGGGTTCTTTTTTGGATGGCCTATGATTGTGCCCACTGGGAGCTGTTGGTTAGCTGCCAGACGGGCAATCTGAGATTACAGTGCCTTTTGATTTGTTGTGGTATTGGCAAGTTGGGTTTGATATGATGTCATCATTTCTTGGAGTGTCTTCATTGGGTCCTACACCGGTGTGACATCAGTTTGCACCAATGGGGCTTGATTTGGACTTTGATGTTTCTGTCGCTACTAGTAATTCTGGCTAGGAAAATTGAACTTGAAATTTCCCTAGTTGCACAACACATTATAGTTGATTAGTATCAACCCTGGGTGGGTGGCATCGAAGTTTGGTTGGTATTTTTGGTTCCAGTGGGGTTCCCATATTAGAAACTAGGATGACTTTGAGCTTGGTTTGGATTAAATTACTCTTTCCATGGGATATTATCGATTAATTTCATGGCTTCATCCTAAGTGACTATGTAGTGTTGCTCGGATTGGTGCTCATAGAATGCATCATATAGTTGTTGACAATGGACTGTGATGTGATCCACCACATGAAAAAACTCACATGAGGGTGCAATGATTTGTACTTAGGGTGTCTGACTCTTCCTTTCATATGCACTAAAGGATATTTTGAGATTATCCTACTAGAGAGAGAGATCTTTTAGTTCTTTGGAGATAGATTTAAGTTATGAGCAATCCTCCACCATATCTACTTTTAGTATGCCTTTTCTTGAAGGTCTTGTCCAATGAGTCTAATTTTCTATTATGAGGTTGATTATCTTAATTGTGTTGTCAAAGATTTGTCGCATGAAATTTATATTGGAGGAAGAATCAAGGAACTTCTTCATCTCGTCTTAGACCCCTTGATAGAAGAACTCAATGATTTGTTTCTCAGGGATGTCGTGGTGTGGGAACTTGCATAGGAGTTCATTGAATCACCTCCATGCTTCATACATGGATTCCTTGGGCACTTGATTGAATCTTGTAATCTGCCTTCGGATCGAGTATGTCATTGAAGGAGGGTAGAACTATGTTATTGGATTGGTATTAATAGTAATATTCAACAATCATGGTTTGTGGATAAACCTTCTTCAAGAAACTATTTTCTTAATATAGATTTCAATCCTTATAGACTTATTGGGACATTCCCAAATAATATCATATATGATGTCTTATAAACCATTCAGATGGTACGTTATTTAGTGATAGCTTTATATTTATGAGGATAAGAAGATTGGATTTATTGATAATCATATCATGACTCATCATGATATAATTCCTTCATTCTGAGACTTCATCATGTTCAGATGAATTTGACTTGTGAGACACTATCGTAGTTCTTTCTTAGAAGGTACTCAAGACAATGATGCAATGTATTTCAACATTTGATCTTATCAAAGTTTCTTAATACTTTCATCTAAGTTATGCTTCGTTTATATTCTCTTTGAACACTTCAAGAGGTCTATCTTTCTACTTTACTGAGTGCATATCATCATGTTACCAGTAAACTTAACAAAGTATAGGTAATTATCTATAGCATTCATTCCATAAGATCTTTATGCATCATATGCATGAGGTCTAATGAAATCTTCATCCTCCTACTATGTTTAGTGAAGGACGTCATATCATATTTTGTGTGAATAAGACTTGCATGTTTCCTTAGGTTCAATAACAAAGGGAATCTAAATCAACATCAATATGTATTCTAGGCATGAAATTCTCCTATTCGCACAAGATGACTTAAGCTAATGGTAGTATTGAGTTATCAATTATAATCCTTTGGTATAGAAATTATAAACATTCATATTTAGATCATTTTGCATAAGTATTGCAAGATGTTTTAGGCCAATGTCATACAAGATCATATCTTTAATAAATCTTTATTTCTAATCATCCTTGTCCATACAAGACACATAAAGAAAATGTTTCCATTCTAATGGCATAATGAAATAGAAGTTCTAGTAAGTCTATTACATGCCCATTGGGCTCAGATAACTTTAAATGTAGACTATGGCTTCCACAATACCTACTCCACCTTGTACATCTATGTCTTTCCATTAAGGGCTTTACTTCTTGTCAGATCTTGCACATCAGTATATCAGATCTCTATTTGGTATCATACCAAAATGAATAAGTAATCAAATTTATCTTATATTATTTATACATGAAGTGGAGGCCTCAGTGTCATCCTTCTTCTTATTTAGTTACTCTAATCAGAGTGGGTAATTTCTCTTCCATTGTCTACTCTAGTGAAAATGGTGACAATTACCTCTTATTTTCTTTACTCCACCTTTTGCTTTGAGATATGAAGACTTGGGCTTCTGGCTAGCTTTAGAACTCTTCATAGCTTTTCCTTTCCCTTTAAACTTCCCCTTTGTCTTGTTTATCATCATCGTACACTCGGACTTGTCTTTCTTCATTTGTGTCTCAGTCATTCTCAACATGCCCAACAACTCTATCAATGACTTGTCAAAGTCATTCATGTTGTAGTTCATGACAAACTGACTATATGACTCTGAAGGGACTAAAGAATCACGTCAGTGGCCAACTCTTGACCCAAGGGGAATCCCAGTCTATCTAGGTTCTCCACATACCCAATAACTTTGAGTTCATGAGGACCAAGTGGATCTCCTTCAACCGTGTTACACATAAACAATGCCTTAGAGACATCATATCTCTTCTGTCTTTCATGATTTTGGTACATGTTCTTAAGATGTGTGACCATCTCAATCACCCCCATGTTGTCATGATGCCTTTTCAACTCATGGTTCATGGACCATAACATCAGACACTTGACATCCATGACATCTGCATTATGCTTCTTATAAGCATCCTTGTCAGCCCTTGGATCATTTTGAGTTGGTTCCTCTGGTTCTGTCATTTCTAGGACATAGATCTTATGCTCCTGCATGAGAACAATTCTCATCATCCTGAACCAGTCATGGAAGTTGTTCCCAGTATGTTTGTCCTTCTCAAGGACCGATCACAAAGGAAAGTGATTGGTGTTTGTTGACATTTGATTCTAAAAAACAATTTGTAATTTTGTCAAAAACTCATTTTGGATTTGTTTTTATTAGAGGCTTTAATAATTAGGTCTTTAATTCATTATTGTTCTCATTATTTTGTTCAAATTGATAACCCTCAACTATCAATTCATAAAATTGTAGCGAACAATTCTCTAATAAGACATACCCAAGATAATTCAACTATGGCCTGTTCAACACTGCAAACACAGTCAATCATCAAGGTAGGAAACTTTTTCCAATTGCAACATATGCAATATTTGATAGATGATATGTGCAACTCCTTGCCATAATCATATACATGCTTCTGGGCCTAGACGCTCTGAGAATCACCAGTTAAACCTGACCCAATAGACATTACTATAACAATGCATCCCACAGAGGTGGAACCGACATCATTACCATAACACTTCCACAAGGTAGACAATGCACCACGCGAAGGCATAACCCATGCTTAGTTGAATAAGTTTTTCATGTGTATTGCTATTGGAAAGAATCTTAGACTTAATACATTTGATTGAGGGATATATATATATATCATATATATATATATACATACATTGTATCCAATAACCACATATATAGTACATATCATATACATGATATATCCCACAACATAAACATGCAGTATACAACTAAAGGCGATGGTTATGGCCATGTCTACTTGTAATTCATTGGAGCCACAAGGAATTACTATCACCTAGGTCAATCATCACATCACATGTATGAACCTGCTCTTGGTGTAGACATGTGCTTGCCAATCTGAGTATATCAGTTCAACCCTTGAACCAGTCATCTCGCCTCTTGGTCGGTTAGTTGGTCCTCCCGTCCAACCAATGTTTGGACTCCTTTCAAATGGTCGACTAGGCCTACTGGGATGGTTGTCTGGCCTCCTATCCAACCGATGTTTGAACTCCTTCAAAACGGACGGTTGGGCCCCCAGGCGATCATCTGGTTCCATAGTCATGTCCTCCATGGTCCTCCAGACGATTGTCTTGTCTCACAAACTGGTCGTCTCGACCGGCGATGAACATCTTCAATGCCATTGCATGAAAAGAAAACATCCTATTACTACTTTATTACATTTAATAATAGAAACCTTGAGTTACATTTGAGGGGAGCAAAGTTAGGAAAACATTAACTTTACATTGGGAAGAGGGAGGGAGAGGCTCGGTATGCAGATCGAGATAAACATGAACCAAACCATATAACCACAGACAGATGAAGGGTATTAGCCATAACCATGCTACACATCCACCATCAAAACGTCTTTTAGGGTGACGCATGTAAATTGCATATATATCATTCATAAATAAATAAATAAATATATATATATATGTGTGTGTGTGTGTGTATGTATGTATGTATATATATAGAGAGAGAGAGTCAGGCTAGAATACACTCCAGTGTACAGATCACACAAATACACTCAATTGTGTTTGCATATCAAGACTATTTTTTGCAAAATGTAAATCATTGATCTTCACCATCATACTATAACTAGGATACATAAAACAATTGAGGCCAATTGGATGAGTGTAAGTCACTCATCCAAGGGCAACAAAATTGACACGTGAAACTAATTTGAAATGCATAATTTTTGTGGTCTTTATAATAAGACCTATAAATGTCCAAATGTGCTCAAATTTTGTGTATGAGCTATTCACAAGATGTTTAAGAAGATCAATGGATTAGATTTTTGAAAAAGAAATTGCATCATGAAAAACTACTTGAGCGTAATCAGCTCCAAATACACTCGAGTGTATTCTAGCCTGACTCTGTCTCTCTCTCTCTCTCTCTATATATATATATATATAATATTCATATATATATATATATTCATATATATAATATTCATATATATATATATATATATTAGTTTGGCATTATGTGGTCTTTGATTGGGTACGCAAATGAGAGCTATTTAAATATTCACATCTTATGCAATAAATAAATGATAAACTAAAAAATGATCATATCGATTATCCTAAAACATATTAAATTTACGTGGCTCTGATACCACTCTTGGGAAATATGGCCTCAAAGTATAGTAGTGGAAACAAAATTTTTAACTATTCATATTTTCATTATAGCAAGATCGCGTCAACTACTATGAAATAGGAAGGATGGTTTTAGTGACTTACACTTGGTCCTAGAGAAAGTCCAACAAAAAAACTTCCTTCTTTGCAACTGCCAACAAGTTGCTCTTGGACGGTGGTTGTGCAGCTCCTGGTCTTCACCACGAACAACTATCTGTGCAACTTCTACAGTGACTCCAGTGGTCTCATCAAGGACTGTAGGTTGACTTTTCTCTCTAAGAAGTAGCCAAAAGACTCATGCCTCTAGAGTAGTCCACACGTACCAACTGAAACTCATGTCGTTCACCAAGAACGAATAGGAAGGAGTTGTCCCTCCCATTTGTATATGAGTCACCAACCTGCTCCCCCACAACAACAACTTCTCAGTTGTTCTCTACCGTTGGCTATCCCTCCATATCAGGTAGAAATTTCTTGGGATCTCTTGGTTACCATAACCAGATAGGATAATAGTTGTAATAGGAATTGATTCTTAGTTGTCTATGTTGTGTCTTGAGAAGTCCCCAATACCCCTCCATTTATAGGCGAGGTGAGGGTCAGGGTTTCTAGTTTGTATGGGATTTTGCAGGAGTGGAAGGGACCAGAAGATCTTGAATTTTCACAATCTACGACATCTAAAATGGTCATCTCGAACACACATACATCATCTGGTGTTCGAGATGGTCGTCTCACATTACCAAACAGCTGTTTGGCAGTCTCCCAATTGGATTTACTTACACTCCCAAAATGGCAATTTTGATTCCAATTAATATCATATATTAATTTACTTGCACTCCAAGTTTGTGTATTTGAAACTATTCTAGAAACATTTAGAATATTCATTTAGACCAACTAAACCATCTCACACAAGTGAGACGTCCGTCTCACTCACCCAGACGGGTGTCTGGGGAGTCTGAGATGAGTCGGTCAGTTCAATCACATTAAATTAGTCAGTTCAAGGGCAAAACTCATCCAATTAGTTCTCTAATTAGACTGATCATCCAAACAACCATCTCAACACTTGGGATGCCTGTCCGGCATGCCAAAATGGCTATTATACTCAATGAGATGGTCGTTTGGGACACCAATCATCCAATCAATCGATATGTTGCATAAATTGAATACCTAAATACTTTAGTAATCAATCCAATTTTCATTCAAGATTAAACTCCTCTTTTAAATGATTTACTATGTGTGTGACCCTATAGGTACCATGTCACATTGGTAGTGAATGTCCATAACTAGCTTATGACATCACAAGCAAAGAGTGGTGCCTAGTCGCACATCAGTGCTACCCAAGTGAATAGAAAGTTGGAGAGCAACTTCAACCTGTAATATGTGTAAGGTGTTGTAATGATTGTATAATTCCTTTGTCACTAATATCCAAGATGAACTCAAGGCATGGAAAGTCACCTTGTCAACATTCAAGCCATGATCATTGAACCAAGAGAAGACTGACTAAGATAATGTGACCTCAATATCATATATTGATTCACATGTGCATGCACATATGTTTCTCAGTCTTGCTTATCAGGTGGCCATGATATCATACTCCAGCAGGAGGGAGAAATCTTGTATCTATCACTCACAGTCTATCCACATGTGTCAAAGTCACCCAATCATCATTGTTATAACAACCCATGCTTCAAGAATGTGTTTGATGATGTCAAAGTGTACCCAACGACATTTGATGAGTGTAATGATTTTATGTTTTAAGAATCACAATCACCACCTTCACTATGAGAGTTGACTATGACTTACCATATGATGGTTTCCATGTGTCACTCTCAAATTGGGTCTGTCAGATACACCATTCCTTAACATTTTTCTAGGTGCTTGGTTTGATATCGTCATATAATGACTAATGAGATTTAGTCATAAACAAACTCACACTCTGATCTTATGTGTTATTGTTGTCTGCCCTTCTACAACAAGACTGATCATGGACATAATGATAATATGTATATGTACTCTTCACATTTGTATGATCTCATCCACAAGTGTAGTAACTTGAATACATACGCAATTGAGTAATATTATTCTCTATACATTCAATATGTCTACTCATTATCTTATAACTGAGTGAAAATTGATGAATTGGAAGCTTGCCTTTATAAGTATTAATCAAATCCTCTTAGGTATATGCCATGTAAATCATCATATGATTGGCTCTATGGGCATACCTTACCAACATAAGATCTTTCTTTCCAGGAAATATAAAACTGAAGTCAGCAAGACTGTGAAATTCACACATGCAACTTCTGATACAGTTCAAAATTAGATGCCCTAGAAGAAGAAAAACCCTAGCCATTTGGATAGACTATTTCTTGGGAGATGACACATGTTGTAAGGGACTCACTGACGTAGGTTCTAGAATATCTATTAAGCCTTACACTCTATGCCAATGTCTAGGGTTCATAAATGGCATACCCACAAGAATGACCATTCAGTTAGCCGATGCATCTATCACTAAACCCCTGGGAATTATCAAATATGTCCTGGTGAAACTAGGACACGATACCCATGTCCCATGTGATTTTGTGGTTATGCATATTGAAGATGACAACCAGTTCTTGCTCATTTTGGGAAGGCCATTCCTAGACACTATGAGATCTCTAGTAGATCTCAAAGCCGGCAAGCTTGTCCTACAACCAGGGAAGAAGACTATTGAATACCGGGACCTTGAACATTTGAAGAGGGTGGATAGTTTGATTGAAGCTTTTTGGGTGGAAGGTAATTAAGAATTATAACAAAAAATTCCGCAACATACCAATCAAGACAATTGGGTCCTACCCACAGGAATGCACATCATCTAACCATGATCTAGGGCCTACATGTTTAAAGGATAAGGGTTTGGATACCCTATTCGTGCGTTTGATGTGAAAAACCATACCATTGGTCCAGTCCATGATGTTAAATTGGAACTCTTGTTGGGAGGCAACCCAACCCCTTTTCTTTTTATTTTATATATTCCATTTATTTTTATTCTTTTTTTCTTTTGACAAACTTTTTTTGAAAAAAATAAGAGAGTGAGGAGAGAAAGAGAAGGAAGAGAAACACATCCTAGACAAACCTAATAAATGGATAGTCGGCATGACGAGCAAGCCTCACGATGAAAATATCTCATTTTTCCATCTATATTTGTTATCTAGTCGCTCGTTTGATAGTAAGAGATCTCACAATCTTATGGAACGATAAGTGATGTAGAGAGTGGGTTACACGGTATGATAGGATTGCTCTCTCTATTTTCCATAAATAGTTTTATTTCCTTCTATCAGATAATATGTCCTTATCTTTCATGAGGATCATTGTTGCTTGTAATTAGTAGCCACTTTTATCCCACTCCAATTATAAATATTCACTGCCATATCTAGATCGAGACTTTCCAAGAAACCATTTATGTGAAGTCCCTATGGACTAGGGATAACGTGTGCATGGTGTAATCGTTGATTTTTTTGAGCACTCGTAATGTCTCTTCGATGCAGCTATATAATGAGTGAAAGGTAGGGCAAGGAAATACCAACACGTTCTGATGAATGGGCATAGCCCAATATTCCATATTTCTTCTGTTTCATCACTGCCAATGGCATCAACAAACACCAGCATCAATGGCACACTCTGAGGATTGAGTGACACCCTCAATCAACTGATGAGACCCCATCAGACTGGGATCTACTCTACTACTATTCCCATGACACTTGTGTCCCTTGGGATCTCCAACTTGTGGACCTGGCACATCAATGAGGGATGCCAACACCAGATCCAGATGCACTGACCAACTGGTTGTATGATCAGCAAGCCATCGCCCTAGCAATAAGGCATTGGCTGGATGTAGGCTGTGAGAAATGGGGTGCATGACCCAGGGCACCCTCACCACCACCAAATGAAGATCATGGCAACTGGTGGCCAAGGCGGTGCTTGGATCAAGTCATCAACAACGGAAGAAGAACCTATTCTTAGGTTTCTATTGTGCTCTTGGATGAGAAATCACCAACCAACCCCTCCATCTCCATCTCCACCACTCTCCATACCAAATCCCCTCCATCTCTAAGTTATATCTCCTTGAGGATGGAGATAATTTTGAAGTTGGGGGTGGAGGGTGGGTGGTACGTCATCTCCATCACCTCAACTCTAACATTTCCCTTTCTCATCTTCAAACACTTCTTTCTTCTTCTTCTTCTCCATCTTTTGTTTGCATTTGTCTTGTTTTCCATTGTCTTTTTTATTTTTTGTGTGAGTTGTGGCCTTTACCTAGTCAGACACTTTTATGCATGTTAAAAATGGGAAACATACGAATGAACTGTCTCATTTTCTTTTTCTCAAGCTAACTCGTGCAAAGGGAAGTTTTAAATAATAAACATGTCTTGAATAGTTATGGGCCCTGATGATAACAACTAAGAATTATTTCCCCTTGGAAGTGATGGTAAGTAGATGGAGTTCGAAAGGTCAAGCCACATGTACCTCCAACATGACTTGCAACAATATTCGTGAATATTCCTTTATGCTACATTAACTGATATAATATGATGATTGGAATCCTATGCAACAATAAAATGGAGAAGCACAATTCAACCTCTTCCTCTCACTCTTCTTACATCATCTCTTACCTCTTCACCATTCACAAAAATAAAAAGTTGAAATTCTCACTATTTACCAAACCCTGAGTCTGGGGTGGCATCCCCTCCGTCAATAATCATCCTTTTCAATTTTCATCTATAGATATAGCATAAATAAAAGATGCCAATAAGCCCAAAAGAAAACAGGTGGTTAATGTAACTATAAATAAATAAAAAGCCTCGAGTCAAATAGAGGATGGACAAATAAAATAACTAAATCCCAAATAATTTCTCGAGTGGAATAGAGGAGAGACTAGGGAATCAGGTATGTGCCATGTCTTTCTCCCACTTTCGTACACTTTTTAATACCTAGGGAACTTATCAAAATTCTCCCCAATCATCCAAATAGCCATTACTTGTGTTTACTTCTATTTGTGTGGACATATCAGTAGTATTATTGATATGAAAGCAGTTCATTGTAGGTTTTAGGGTCTAGAAATTAGAGGAACATGCCCTGGTAGGGGGATATCCAAGTGTGTCTATGTGACCCCCCAACAATTAGGGTCAATTGATCATGATTGGTGGAAAAGGGATCACAAAGTTTGCTCAGTTGGGAGAGGAAGGCCTAGACCCTAGTAACAATTATTGATTTCCTTTTTATTTTATTTTATTTGAGATGAGAAAAGGATTATGTGTGAGGTAGTTTGATGAGTGTACTTATACCCATTTTTACATACTATTTTACTCTCTTTTTAGGGGTTGTTGTGTTTTTCTTTCCTATTTTTAGCTTTATATTCACTCAATCATAATTATATTTCCTTTAATGATCTTTAATTCATTTTTATATATATTTTATGCAGAACTAGACAAAACTGTATGACAATGCCCAGATGGACGGTCAAGCACTCATGATTCTACACCTCAAGGGATGGAAGGCCCAAAAGCATTCCATTTGATCACCTTCCAACCACCTAGTCAAGCGAACAACTCTACCATTTGCCCGACTTGAGCCACTCTCTACCTGAAGTCTTCTAAATTATTACATCATGACACACATCCCCAACATCCAATCCATTCTTATTCACCCCATGTTGGTCCTCTAGAGAACCGAATGTGAGGTCCAAATTGAGAAACCCACGTGATTCGCTTGTTGGGTCGAGCACGGGCCATTCAATCAGATTCCTTCGACCATAATCATTCAACTTTGGGGTTTTATTGGAAAGAAATGCATATATAAAATGAAACCCTTATCGTCCTTTCCAAGGGGTCTCTGCTCAGTGATTAGAAGCCACATTTTGCATCACAAACCCTACCAAGGAGCAAGGAGGCGGCAGTCGTAGTGGAGAGATTGGTCTTCCTACACTATGCATCATGGCCTTCTCCATGGTTCCTACTATCTTTCTTCTGTTGTCCCTCACCATCAGCGAGTAGAAATTTGTGTTGGGTCATGGGGGACCAGCCCATATCACCTCTACTTTATCTTAGCTTGTATCTAAACTAGATAATCTAGTTGCTAAATGAAGTATCATTCTTCTTAATTCTTTGCCTTGCAAATTGATGCCTTTCTTTCCATATTTGTTATAATCATGGATATGCATGTTGTTGTGAGTGTGATTAGAACATCATAATGATCTTATTATTCTCCTGAGATGTCAAAAAGGGACAGTGAGGTGTTTGGACTTTGATCTTCTATGTGCATAGGCTGGTCGGTCATAAGTAAGGGAGTTAACTTGGAATAAAAATGGAACTTGGGTGTCAAGGATGGTTGGTTCCAAAGGAGTTGGCCAAGTGATGACCTGAATCTCGTGAGGGTGCAACAACTAAGCCTCAATTTAGCAACGATTATTGAAAAGCTACATACTGTTAGGATAATTATGCAGGCTTGGGTAGCGAAACCCCATGCCCTGGTTCTCTTTATTATCTATTATTTACTTCCTTAATCTTTGTTTCTTTTTCCAACAATTTAGTTTAACCAATCGCTCAACTACTTGGTGATAAACATTACTCTTAAAACTTTTGAATCTATATAACTACTTAAATAGTTTATCCTTTTGGTTTTATCTTAAAGTATACTGCAATAAGGCTTCCACTTGTGTGGAGTGGGGAATTAGTATGCTATTTTTGGTTAAACCTAGAAGTTATTCTATTAGGGTTTTTCTTGGTGAAACATTTAGAGCCCCATCAATATACATAGCTTGTAGTATGGATACATTTACTATGTGAGCTTTTGTATAACATTTTTTTGTT
The DNA here is from genome assembly GCA_963693085.1 of Alisma plantago-aquatica. NCBI lineage: Eukaryota > Viridiplantae > Streptophyta > Magnoliopsida > Alismatales > Alismataceae > Alisma > Alisma plantago-aquatica. The sequence goes on along the minus strand of OY856409.1, from coordinate 1,271,132,906 downwards.
GAAATTCCCATTTTAGGTAATATAGAACCCATTGTACATTGGCGTAGTTTCATTGGAGTGGGTAACTCATGACCTAAATATTATCTCTACTTTTAAAAATATTGAGATCAGTGGTGATTAGATATATAAGTTTCAAACCACATGACATATGTTTTCTAGAACCTAGGAAGTGACCATCTTCGGGAATTTTCTTGTATGGTATGTTGTAGGAGATGATACATGCCTAGAGTCACTCATCCCCACCTATTTGAGGATATCAAGCAAAAAATGATGTGAGATATCTAGATTCATTTATTAGATAGAAAAACATCATAACCTAGGAAATAAAAATCTTCTATCAATATTATGTTGTATAAGTAAGACCTAAGAAAGTTCTTTAGAGTGACTCTACTCTATCCTACTAGAGAATTGAAATATCACTAAAGGGTGGAAACAATTCTAGAGACCATTACATAGCCTCCAACAAAGGAAATTTGGATATTCAATTGGTATGAACCCATCCACTCTTTTAAATTGCTACCATTGTTCCAATGACTTAAAATCCAATCTAGGTTCGCTAGCCCATTTTAGTTCTCTTTCTCTTCATCTTCGCCTTTTAGTGAACCTTACCAAGCCATGCCTTGATTTTCGACTATGTAGAGTGTTACATCAAACTTTGAACTTCCCCTTACTCCTTCCACAGTATAGGAGTGATATGTAGCTTCTGGCCATCATGACCCATGTCTTATAGCTCATAGGGATCAGGAGAGCATGTAGAACTCAACATATCAAAGTTGAACATGTAATCAATCTTGTTTAACTTTAAATATGGGGTTGAGTTCTTGTCAAGATCTAAATTTCTCATTTTGTTATTGAGCAATCAACATAGTGCATTGATGAGGTTATGCCGTTTTTATTAAAAAAATTCACACACTATAAGGATATTTATGTTTTTTTCTAATCCTATTTAAAAATAGTAATGTGAGTCTTTTATCTCATTTTTAGCTAATATGTTCATATCATGTAGTAAGATTGAAAAACCTGATGTGAGAATATCCAATTTCAAATTTTAATATACTTCTATAGCAAATAAATCATAATTTACTATTGGATTGTTAGAAAAAAGAAGTATAGCATGTTCTATGATTGTGTAGTTATAATTTATTTACTTATATATTAGTTAATTCCTTACATGATTGGACACTCAAATTCAAATTTTAGGGTATATGTGTTACATGGAAGACAAACTTAAAATTAATCTAAAATCTTATTAGGTGACTTGTGGCCTTTCTTTGGATTTAGGGTTTGACTATGGATTTGTTTAGATTGCATACATGTATCTCTCTAATATATATTTAAATTTTGAATATTATGTTCCATTATTATGTGGCACCAACCTCGAGATCATCACACAAGCATGCTCTGAGGCTAAATATGCACATGCCTTAAAACCAAAAACAAAAAATCAGACCAAATCTCAACAAACATTATTCTGAAATGGAAGCAAGAATGCGCTTGGATCCTATTAGATCATTTCAAAATGATAACAATTCCCAAAAAGATTCTCATAAGTGATTTTGAACAAATCCACAACATTTCATTTGTCAACAAATAAGGTAACTAACACTATGTGCGTGTCACTCCATGTAGAAACATCTTACGGAGATGGTATACATGTTCATCATTATAACATTTGCACAATATAAAAGACATGCTATGCAAATATGAGTCATTCATAAATCATCATATAAAACACCCTACCTAAGACTTGAGTGTACATGGATGACTTTAGATGCCACTAGACTAAAATATCCCCACTTTCCACTCATTGTCACATCTAGGAAGGTGACTTATCACTAGAAATATGCTAATATTAGTGATGGTAAAAGAAATAGGTGGAAACCACGAGAGTGCTACAAAAGTACCAGTGAGAAATAAAGCATCCCATAGAAATTACAATGAAATGTCTACTATATTTGTTAAATTAGACAATTCTAACACAAAAGGTAACATTGTAAGGCATGATAGACAACAAAGCCAATAAATCAAACATTAAGTAAAGCCAATTTATAGGTAAATATACATGTACTGATTTATAATTTATTGCAAATACCTATCTCGTTTGATATATACCATTCAAACTACAAGCAAGCGATTGTAAAAGTGAAACCCTAAACCCTTATTAACCTTTCGTTTGCATTTTTTTGCTTATTAGCGTTCTTTTGAAAAAATTGTGTAAATATTACATTTATTGTGTTTATGCATTGGTTAATATATCAATTTTGGTTGATTAGATAGATTTTCGGTAGAGAAAACCCTAGATTGATTGAAATTAGGGTTCTTGTCTTGAATTTATCCTAAAATAGGATTTAAATGGTGGAATAATGGTAAATAGATAATTTTAATTGTATATTAATTTTATTAAGTTACTAATTGATTCAAAAATATATTGGATTTTTCATATATTGATTTGGAGATTAAATGCTCAAGATATGTCAAATTATGTTTTAGAAAGCAAAATTTAAATGAAAACTAGATTTATGTACCTTTTTGCAAAATACCAAGCACCTCAAATGGCCTTATATGCCTAATTCAACCTAAAAATTTTAAACCACCATAATTTTCCTAAGCTTATTGTTTGAAGCTAGAGAGGTGATTTTGGGTGGATGTTGACCAAGACTTTATCTAGCTCATGTTCTTCTCTAAATTCAAGTTGATTCCAACAAATTATTTGCTTGCTTCTTTTTTTCTTTCTTCTAAGTTTATTTTGATCTCTTGGTGTGTATGAAGTATTTCCCAAAGTTTTTTAAAAACTGTAATCTCTTCATCTTCTATCTCTTTTCTCATTGTATCATCTAGGAAGGATCTCAAGGTGTGGATTTGTGGTGATTTTCAACTTTAGAGAAGTTTGGTGGAATCTCTTGTGCAATTACGGGAGCCACCTTAGCAGCACATGTGAGTTTGTATTCCACCTTCTTATTACAGTAATGGTGCACATCTTAAAATCCATATAGATATTAAGTCTGTAATAAACTCAATTTTATCTATTTGATACTAGTTTAGCCCTACTTTAGATAATTTGGTTTATTACACCGTAAAATAATAATTTTATCATGAAATGTGTAAGTTATGCTTATTTGATTGTAATATATGGACATGAAACCTGTTTGAACATCATTTGTATGTTTTGAAATAACTATTCATGAAATCTTCATGATTTCGTCAAATTTTGTTGCTAATTTGGTGGATCTGGGCCATTTAAGGTGGAAATGGGCAAAAAATTCATGTCATGAAATGAAAATTTCTACACCATTCTAAAAAGACTTATATCAAAGGGCATTATTTTTTGTTATTCTAATTCATATCCATCAATCTAAGGCAATTTTCTTTCTTTAAAAGTCACTTCTTTGATGTTGTGTTTGCCATGTTTTTGGTGGAATGAACCCAAACAATATAATTTCGATGCAAAATTTGTTATAATGCTTTATTTATTATAATAAAATATTATTGTTGATATTTGACATTTACACAAAACTTACTTGATACTTTTCCTAAATATATGAAATGAACTTAATTTGAACTTATTAGCTTGGTTTGAGACCATCGTAGTGTGACCTAGGTTTTTTCACAAATGATGAAAGTAATTATTTAATATTACTAATTTGAGTCACTTATGACGTAATATATTGTTATAAGATAATAATTTCGTTATTTACTATGTTTTATATGAATTATCCCTTGTTAGCAAACTTATGAATTAACCTAGGGACGTTGACGAGAATACACATGATTGGTTGTTAAATGATGAATAAAATGGTTTACATGAGATTCTATGGTTACTAGGTCTTTGAAATATTTATAACCATGATAAACTATTCAATAATGAGACTTAAGAACAATAGTGGCATTGATAAGGATGGATTTTCATGTTTAATCAAGCAAGTACAAACTAATCCTAGATCCCATTGGCAATCATATTGTAAAATTAAGGCTTAATCTTAAAAATACATATCTTGGAAGTAGGAAATATTAATGTTATGAATGTAGCACATAATTATAAGTTGTTAATGTTTACTGAGATGTCTCAACCTTTACCACCTATGTGTCCCACTTTATGACTATGTTACATCCCACTTAAAGGAAAATATCTTTTAAGAATTACATATTGATGAACGAAGTGGAGTACTTATTGTGAAGTTATTACAATGTATTCAAAAATCATAATTTGTCACATTATATAGGATATTGATTAACAATCTCAAATTTACTAGATGAGATATAACATGATTAGTGAACGAATTGAGGTGATATAGGTGGAAGAAAAAGTTGGTTGACTTGTTTTAACATAAGAAATGAATATATATGATCTAAATGAGTCAAATTTAGTATGTTATCACTTGTATTCAATTTATGTAGATTACTCTAATTTAAAAGAAATGAGACTAAGTCAATATCACTTGAACAAACCTAACTGGAAGAAATACTGAATATATGCACATTATAATTATTTTGATATAAAGTATGTTAGTAATCAAAGATGGAATGAATATATGGAAGATGGATTCAAAACTAATAACAAGTCTTGAAATATATAAATGGAGTTAGGAAGTAGGTTTTATCCCTAAAGGTTTATTCTTATATCTACAATACACATAACTTATCGTAAGTCAATAAATGAAAATAAATGATTATTTATAACACAACACACACTAAAAGAGGAAAATAAAAGTAGTTACATATTTTCTATTCATGAAATAATGTGCAATTCATGGTTAGTTTTATTGCAAAGATCCTTGAAGAATGAATCATGGATTCTTATGTACGCACTGAACAAGAAATTACTAATTTGATTTGAGTATAATTTTCATTCTTGTTTGATCTACATATGAAGACACCTATAGTTAGTTAACTTATGAATTGAGTTGTGTTATATTGGAACCCAGTTTGGGAAAATGGTAAGTTGCAAGTAGATGTTTGTACTTTTCTTTCTATTAAGTTATATATTGTCATGATTTCTTAATACACATGTGAATGAAATCAATGATGAGAAAATATGAAGTATAAGATAATAATTAAAAATATATTAAAAGAGATAATTTGTTAGTCCATCAAATAATACAAAGTAAAGCAAAATTTTGAGCAAGTGCTTCAGAATGGAATACTTATTAGGACAAATGGCCCAATGAGAACGATTTAGATGGAAAGATGAGATACAAGAAATGATAGTCAAATGATATTGTATACTCATATAGAATGTGGAATTATTATTTTCATTCGTTGATATAATGAAATATCTCCCATATTAATACATGTGATTGATTTATAATTTTTCAAACAAAAAAGTAATTTGAGATTCAGATTAATAAGATATTACTTTTAACTTGGACTTTGATTATTGAAAATGAATAATGTTGATTAACATTCAGTGAGAACCTAATTCATGATAACTTTAGTATGCCTCGACACTGTAGAGCCTCCCTAGCGTTTGAATTATAAAGAACAAACATGGGTTCTTTTGTAGAGGGCTAGACAGTCATGAGAAGGTTCCTTGGGCTGTAAAGTTGTGACTTTACGTGGGAGTTTGTGGGTCTTCAGTTAGTGGAGTGATCAAAAGATTCAGAGACATCAAGAGTAGAGTATGAGATGTCATCTACTTGGAAGTGATATATAGCTCAATTCAGTAGTCCTACTATGTGTACTTTGAGGGAGTATTACGTTACATGTAATTTTTCCATGTACTTGTACATTGGAGAGTCTGGCTTATACCATCACTGACCCTAGTTTTACTTGTTTGGTTTTGTTGTACGAGCTTGAATCCTAAGTACCTAGGATGTGAGGCTCGACTTGAGTAGTTTGTATACTGTTGAGCCCCTAGAGGTTTTCCTGGAACTGACAGAGTAGGACGGTCTTAGTTGTACCAATAAACACTAAGACCTCACGGTGCAACTAATTGTACTAGTTTCGGTTAGTTGTTTCTTGGTGGATGCATTCTAAGATAATTAGAACAATAAAAGTAAAATATGTTAATCAACTCATGCCAGTTTTATTGCATAAGAAATAGACTAACATAAATTAATCCAATATTTTAATCCTTTTTCAAAGTATGATATCACTCACCCCCAAGCAGACAATTTTTAACATAGTATAGCAAAAGGGTTGAAACCAAAGGAGAACCTGTTTAAGAAATTTCTTAAAACCATGTTATTAAGAATAATATTAAAAAACTAATTTTTGAGAGTGTGCATTTACTATGAATAAATTAATAATTTTATTTGCAAAGGAAATGATTGAAAGTGGATTGATAACAATATTCAAAAGATGTTGAGACATTTGGATTTTACAACTATCACATGTGTAACCATGCTAACTATTACAACTCAATGAGTACTAATACTTAGACTAGGACCATGTGAATATGACTCCTTTCAGAATGCAAAATCACACAAAGATTGAATTCCCATGTGTTTGAGGTATTGTTACCCATTGATCAGAACATATTGTGAGATGTTTACCAATCCTTTGAGAAGGTCATTCAACAAAATCTTTCAAGACGAATGTAATTCCTTTATTCCAATCATGTTTATTTGTTGAAAATGTATTCTTATGTTTCTTTAGGGTAAGAAGTGGTACCCAATATAGAACTAGCATGGTGGTCCACCTCTATCTGGTAAAGAGGACATTGGTGGTAATCTTACATAGGTCACATTCTAGCAAAAATTGTAGGTATCTTCCCTTTGACTTAGAAAACAAAATATGCCTTTTCATGCCACGACCAAGATCTAAAGTAGAAAGTGTAGGGTTTGATATTTTTTTTTTTCATATTATTATTTATAGTTTATTCCTTCCAAAATTAATTAAGATCTATTTACCCAATCCTGGTGGTTGAAAATATAGTAGGGCACGAGTCAGAGAACCTTGGTGGTTTCTGGACCACATCATATAGAGTTTTCCTGTGTTTAATTACTCCTTTCATATTCTTCATTCCATGTTTGTTAAAACAATAGTCTTTATTAACTTGCTTGTGTTTCCAAAATTTGTCTAAGGAGGTCTATTTATCCTCCCTAGTCTTGTATTAGAACATACTTTTGTTATTATATTATGTTGTGGATAGAAATAAGTGTTCTATAAAGAATGTATGGGGGTATATATTTCCCCACTATCTATCAAGAATGTAATCATTAGATGATAATCTATAATTCTCTTCACACTTCTTGTGAGGAACATCATATTTTACTTAGGAATCATGTTTGTTGAATGAAATTATTCACATACACATATGTGTTCTAGATGTATGTTTACCATACTCATCTTTTTAAGAAAAGTAGATTTGTCATCTATATTTTCAAGTTAAATGAAAAATTCCTCAATTATTACAATTATCTCTCATGGAATGATTTGATATCCATAACTTTATTCTATATATGGGTGGTATTAATATATTTCCAAACTTGCTCTTCCTATTCATTAGCAATGTTATTGATATAATTTGGAAATAAGTATTAATTTCTCATTTGGGTTTGACTTCACTCAAAGTAGTTTAGTAGATAGTTGAACCACACACCTATACTTTTGAGGTTACTTGATAGAATTCTTGCAACCTTTTGTATATCTTAAGATATGCAACTTATGCAAAAATCAATTGAATTTGGGTGAATCTGTTGTTAAATGAAAACCACATTCATCGTTCTATTGTGGTATGCTTTCCAATGTTCCATACAAGTACTATTACACTCTTAGAGTATTTAATCAATATATCCCCAACTTTTATTCATGGATGACTACAAACTTATCAATTTTATTTAGAGATTTGAAACATGCATTCAACACAAACATACAAGAACAAGTAATAAAAACTACTAGTATATGGAAATAATTTCAACATGAAGGATCGATCAAACACAAGTATATTTATATATGTATGTATATGTGTGTGTATATATATCTATATATATGTATGAGTATAGATGTATATACATGTATGCAAATATATATATATATATATATATATATATATATATTTGTTTATGTATATAATATATATATATACATATATATACAAACTCCATTTCTTACAATATTGTTCTACTACCTAGAACATGTATGTATATAATTGCTTCACAAATACGTAAATAGTCTCCTGATGAACACTATGGACAAGGGCACACCCCTATACATACAAGGCACTAACCACATGAAGAAGAGAGGTACTCTGCTTATTCTCAACTATTGAGAAAATATGAGTAAGAGATAATAGATTTCACAGTAACAAAAAATTTGAGCTCGAATTTAGGTGGATTTTATCCTTTAATATAATGTATACAAATAGAGTATAGTATACCAAATAGAAGGATTTTTATCTTGAATATAATGAGGAAGTGACAATCCAATGAAGTAAGCATATCTTGCAAGATCGAAAGACTTTACCCTATATAGATAGTGTGCATAGACCAATATTGGATGCTTATGTCACCTATATGTTGTCATAAACTGATGTACTATGGATGTAAATGTTTTAAACTCAAGCTGTGAAAATCAAAATATGTTAGCCTTGTATAGTCATGACCTTCGAGAGGGTAAATGCATAGTCAAATATCCCACATAGAACCTTGTGACAGAAAAATTGGGATCTCCCTATTTATTCGAGCAATTTAAGCCCAATCTAGGAGAGAAATAAAAAAAACTTATGCAAAAAATCTTCATATAAAGTTTATATGGAGAATATATAACAAACATATATTAAATTCTTAGTGGAAATGTTAACAACAAAAATTATATTTCTTTTAAAATATATACCATTAATAACTAAAACATGTGTTGATACATGAGCCAAGATTTTATTAAAACCTAAGTTTTATTTAAATAATTTGGTTAAGATTACTAGACGTCCAATAAGCCATAGGACACATGAACTACGTAGGATTGCACATTTAGAAGTGTAAAATCATACAACTGATCTATATATGTATGAAGTCTTTCATATATTTTTCAACATGGGATTGGGAAATCCTTAATCAATACTAACTTGAAAGTTTGAGATACATATCCTAGTAATAAGGGTAAAAAAGATATTAATATAGAACTCATAAAGGAATCAACATATAGTTTTTATCAGATTGTGCAATATGTTTAAAAAAAGTCCCATGGAAATAGATTATAAATATAACATTAAATTACATTATTAGAATAGAACTGGTTGAACTTGGGACAACCGTAGGCACATTTATAACAAGCTTTTATTGTAATTTTTAGGCTTAAAAAGGTTTTCATTATATTACTTACTTACTTTATCAAGTTACTATTACCAACATTCCAACTACTTTTGTACTTTTTGTTACTCTTCTTGTGTTCCTTTTTCAATACTATATAGCTATCCTAGATACTTTGAATGATAAGAAAGAATCATGGTATGTTTTTACTCCAACATCAAGAATTAGAGATTAGTTCTTTGTAGTATTTTTCACATAGAAAGAGTTGTAAACAAAGTAATCTAGCATAGAGGGAATTCCTTGATTACATCTACAAAAGGTATATATTTGTAAAGTCCCTATACAAGAACTTTTTTTCCTACAACACTTTTAATATATATGAATGTGGATAGAAAAAAAATTTACCTCTACAATGTCCAAGTATACCTATATAATAATTTTATTGAAACTTGCATCCAATGTTTTACATGTTGTCAATTGTATTGCCTAAAACAAATGTAAATGTATACATATATTTTTATAATATTTATAAGAACTTACTCATGATTGTCTAGAATAAGGTGTAACTCAAGTCACCACCAAACTTCAGATGCACTGGAAGTGATACATTTCCCCCATCATCATGGACATGATTCAAGATCAATAATAAGTTATCTTGTCGGCTACTGGGAAATATATTTAGAGTTGGGAGTAATAGGTTGAAAGTACATAGATGTATTTTTGTATTAAACTCATATCCTTGTCTAATCATGGTTAATGGAATTGGTTTATGTTGTCATCTTCTTCATCCATATCCTTTGACCAAAAACAACAAACAGAACATCATCAGGAAGCATCAACACTGGCAAGTTCCTTTATAGATGATGTGAAGTCAACCTACACATCTACCCACATCACATGCCCCTTTAGGAGTTTACATATATCTTGTGGTATGCCATTTTCTCCAGGTAGTCTTTCCAGTAATATTTTATCTATGCATTAATATTTACATCGAGTTGGGGACATTAGTAATATGATGGAATGCATTGATATTTCATAAGGTTTGGTCACTTCTCTCACTCTTGCAAATAGTAGATGCATGGATTATGTCTTTCCACAAAACCTTGGTCCATGGCATGCCCCCACCGTGCTTCTAACATCTCAAACCAATGTATTTTTTCATCCTTGTTAGGACCCAATAGATGTGATGGTTGGCTTGACCTCCCCTATTAAACTAGGTTTTCTAGATCATGTTATGTGTACCTTGATAAGCTATCAACATATTGAACCACCAGTTCCTTCTGTTAACCTTCTCCATCTCAAAATGAATGTTATTGATCCATATTGTGTGTGTCCCTAAAATAAAGAGAATACTGATTCTTTTTTGTCTTCCTTCGCGACACTACATGTTTCCCTACAATAAGTGACTTCTTGCCCTAGCTCTAATGATGTTTAGGTTCATATTTTACTTATCCCTATGTGAATTATCTACCAACTCTCACTCGAGTTTACTCAATAATGCTCAAATGAAAGTGTGCCTCACTCGAACAACTTATGATCCTTAAGGACCTAGAAACTTAGAATTCAAGACTTTACAATGTACAACAACATCTTACTTAAACCTAAGCCCACCAATATCTGATTACAAGTGAGAAAACAAATGAAGATAGAGTTTCCTGTGTCAATTCAAAGATCAAGGATGCCCAATTTTATACTTCCATCTAAGTTATGTCCTCTATTAGTGTTTTCCCCTCTAACTCCTCTACTCATTTATATATTAAAGCAATATACATCTAACTCCCCCCTCTTATGTTCCAACCCATGTAAGATATTCTCATCCTCTCTTTGTCTCTTCCTGTGGAATGGATGAAGAGGAAATCTTATCCTTCCAAAAAGGGACCACTTATGCACGTGATGGCCTCTGTGTGCAACACCTTCTTGACACTATGCATAGTTCATCATCAATAGTTAAACATGACTTCTCCAAGGTTGTCTCAACTGTGGTTAATATTTATTTTGTCAGTTGTTGTCCTCTCTTCCTAGCACCCTATTGTTGGATCAATGAGTTTTATATGGGGGGTTGAATAGAGATAAAAACACTTACACCAAATTCATTATACCTTCAAATTAATTCAAAACGTAAGATTGCAGATATGGAATTTGTGCGCAATGAAACATACAGAAGAAGGATAAGAGAGATTGAATAAGATGAAGAATAAGCTATGTATAGTGTTTCTAAACTCCAAACTAGGAGAGTGTACAACCACTACCTATAGAGTTCATCCTCTAGTAGTTGGAAAACCATTGCACTTTAATTATATTCCATTATAAGAGATACAATAAGACCTTCCTTTTACAGGGCAATGATACCTAGCCTTCCTTTTTAAGGATCAAAGGAGCCAATAAACCTTACAAGGTCTTACCTATCCTTGGAGCAAGAGTCTTTAAGATCTACAAGTGCTTACCCACTTTTGTAATGTGTTTGAAACCTTCACCAAGGAGCTCCCCTCTTGCAAAAAGTCTTCTACCTTGAAGGATTTACCTACTCTCCTCTTGGATCATCAACCTTCAACTTCAGCTACCCCAAGGAGAAGCGTTCACCATCACAACTTGAGAGAAGGGATTAGGAAAGGGAATATTGAAAGCTTCACAAGGAGTGCAATGAAGTCTATCTCTCAAAAATAACCTATTTACTCAAACTGATGTTAATATGTAGTAAGCAAGAGTGAGAAAGGGGCTCTTATTAGATGAATCGACTCAGGTATTTCTAGGAGCATAAGAAGCCAACTTGGAATGAACCCCGAGGGTCCCTATTTAGATTTGGGGGTTTCAACTAGACAAAAGAAGCACTTGGGAATCAATTCTAGTCACTTAGGGTGTTGCAACTAATCTACTTTTGAGTTTTGCAACACTCCAACAACTAGAAACAATTTTTCTACATATTTTGTACAGTGTAGTCGGTCACTTTTTAATAAAGTAGACTCAATAGATAACACTACGTGACAAAGCAAATTTGAATTGTTGCTTGAGTTTATCCTGGATGAAACTTGACCAACAACTTAAATTTGATTTTCTTGTGCAAAGGTGTCAGCCAAGTTTGTCCTGGGGAAACTCAGTCACTCCTTCCATTTCCCAAATTCCATCAAGGGTGTCAGTCAAGTTTATCTAGGATGAAACTTGGCCAACAAAAGACCCTAGTAATGGATTTTGGCATATGTCATTAGCATTATTAAATATTCTTTTTAAGTGCTCCTAATTTTTTTTCCATCTTAATTACAAGTCATATCATCAATAAAAATCATTACAAAAATTGTCTTAAGGGTTTTAGGGCGTTTTCCACAAAAGTGCATTTACATTGACTTTGGCTTGTATTTGGTCAAGCTAGGGCTAGATTGAATTGATCATTTTCATGTACCTAATACCTGAAATTAATCTCAAATATACATATTAGATACATATGAATGGAATGGTTAAATCATCATCAAAATATGGACAACATATAACTCTTAGGTCAATATTCTCCCCCTCTTTGAAGATGACAAACCATTCCTCAAGATATTGAGAAGAACTTAGAATTTAAACTTTTACCTTGTAAAATGTAGGGATACATGAATGAATAATAGAAATTTCTCCCCCTCAATTCATGCTTACCTTTGATTGCATGGTTAATTCCTCCAAAAAGCATAACCATAGCATATAGTACTTCTGAGTCCACTTTCATAGCCACAAGATATTTCAAAGAATTAACTAGAAAAGGATCACAACTTAATATTTACTGAGCTCATTTCTCCCCCTTTGTCACACCAAAAAGGGAGGGGGTGGAAGAGCTAAAACAAGTCTTATACAAGGCACATACTACATTAGCAACCACCATATGTATGCATCACACATAAGCCATAGAGAGGACAAATATTATAGGTTCATAATAAAAATATGAACTCACACATGAGAAGCTCATCAGTTATAGAAGAACAAAGAGTTAAATGTACAATTAATAAGATTATAACAATAATATGTCCTCTCAAGATGAAAACTATAAAACAACAAAGAACGATATAATATGAAAATAGTAATCCTTAGATATAATGACCAATATTCAATACATGACAATCTACAAAAATATAGATGTATGAGAACTCTAAGGACTAAGAACTAAGCATCAAGTGCATCAATATCTATGTCCTCATCATCATCTGGCTGGTAGTCTTCATCATCATAAGAGGGTGCAATAATGACATCAGGTGTATCCTCACCACCATCTCCATCATCATCCAAGCCATCATCACCATCCTCATCATCATCCCAATCATCATGTGCCATCTGCTCATCCTTAGTAGGTCTAAAGGAGTGAGTAGAAGGCCACTTGCATGTTGCTCCACCCACGACATACCACATGCATGAAGTTCATTTTCTTGCTCAAAGCTAGGTGTATTAACCTCATCAAAACCAACAAGTTGGGTGGAGGCAGGGCCAGGAGGAGGAGCAAGTATCTAAGAGGTACTTGATTGAGAAAAGGTAGATCCACCGTCAGGGGAAGGGGGTACAATGAAAGCAACAAGTTGGTAGGTTGGGTGGAACTGACTGTATGCATAGGAAATGTAGTTAGTAGCTGGGTAGGACAGGTACGTGGGATAAGGATGGGTTCAGGACAAGTTCATGTTTGACATAATCTAAAGAAGGTCTTGTTGTAGGTGATCATGGTCCCACATGTTATAAGCATGTTGGTGCATCATGTAGGGCATGAGGGTTTCATTATACACCAAAAAGAAAGCACATGGAGGTCTAGGTGGAGGTCAAAGCACCAATGGTAGAGGAGGTGGGGTGAAAGGATTTCTTGACTGTGGTATCACTAATATAAACTCCTTTTCTACTAACTTTGTAGACAAGGTTTCTGAAAAGGGATTTTTTTAGTATGACCTTGAAAACACCACAAATCAATTTAGGATAGGGTGGGCGGGAGTCTCTAGTGTCATTATCTCTATCAAAGCAAGTCATGTGGTGTACAATGTATCTTTCCCATTTGACACAAATATTCTGAAGAACATAAAACACGATCATAGCTGAGTATTCTACAATATCCATTTCATTCTTTTTCGGATGGATGATGTAGTTAACTAGGAGTGAAACCAAGCTAGTCTTGATATCCAGAGAACAAGATGGTAAGTTTGCTTTCTTCCTATATGGGACCTATGGCTTCTTTGGAGTTTTGTGGATATCAGGAAGAGATAACTCATGTCAAAGCTCTTGTAGAAGACTTAGGGTCAAGGAGGTCATGGTAGTTGGGACAGGGAGTCATCCAATTTGATGAGGAGAAAGATAAGTAAGTATTCATGGAATACTCATAGATTTGAATCTTGAATCCCCCTATAATGTATTGAAAAATGACTTGGCTATTGCGAGGAGGAACCAAAATGGTTTAGTTCCAAGTAATATGCACATAGAACTCATGCAACACTTTCTTGCTCGATAAGAAGTTATTATAGGTTATGCATTCATAGCAAAGATCATATAGGTGTTGGTTAAAAAAGAGCTTCTTGAACTCTTTCACTGGATCATTGCTAGGAATCAACAAAGACCTAAAAGGGTATGGGTTTCTATGTAACAAATCCTTGTAGCAATTGACCTCTTAGGTTTAGGTAAAGGAGGTACCATCGCATGAAATGTTCATAGGAGTTGTAGAGGACAAAGGAACTCTAAGTGAACCTATTTGTTTCCACCTATTGGACACCATGGAGAGGAGGCTTGATTAAGATGGTGCCAATCAAGGAAGAGAATAGCAACAACCGGCTGCCCAAACCTATGGTAGAGGCTAGAGAAGGTCAACTAGGGTAACCTAGGGCTAGGAAAGGGGTTTTTGGAGACCTAGGGTTCAAGGATGAAGAGGATGACTAATCGATCGAGTTTTTTTCTAGTTGAGTGGGAGAAAATTGGCCGACAGTCTATATATATTTCTACACAACATTGTTGTCAGATGAGTTTGATATTTGGGAACTCGATCGACACTGATGTGTGTTCGTTCCTTTGGTAGGTTTTTGGTTGAGTTTCCCTAGAGCAAACTCATCTGACAAGAAATCCTGACATCAAGATAAGAAAATTAATTCTAGGCCACTAGAATGATATATAAATTTATTTTTCTAGCCTATCATGCATTTTGAACATATTAAGGCACTTTTCACCTATCATTGGCTACAATTTTGTGATAAAATAAGCGTTTGCAAAATATAGCCAAAAATAACCAAAATAAGGCATTAAAAATTAGCCATATGTAGCACAAACAAGGATAATATGACCAAGGACATATATATAAGAGAACATCTAGCTAGAAGGCATACCATTGTCATCAAGAGTAGTAATAAGAAATTTTAATCTAATGAAAGTAAATTTCTCTCTAGCTAGAGGTTTGGTGAAAATGTCTGCAAGTTGGTTTTCCATGTCCACATGAGTGATATAGATATCTTTCACGGCAATGTGTTCATGGAGTAAGTGATGAGAAACCGCTATATGTTTAGTTCTACTATTGCACTAGTATTATCATAGTAGATAGGAGAAGCATCATAATGAAGATTAAAGTCTTGGAGCATTTGCTTCATCCATATGACTTGGGCACAACAACTCCCAGTTGTAATGTACTCAGGTTCGGTAGTTGAAAGAGCTAATGTGATTTATATCTTAGATAATCAAGAAACTAAAAATGGTCCTAGGAGGAAGTAAGTGCCACTTGTGCAATTTCTGTAAATTAAGCACCCGACATAATCCACATCACTATAAGAAGTAAGAGTAAAATCCTTTGACTTGGGATACCATAGTCCATGGCTTTTTGTATAGGTACCTTATAATCCTCTTAATATCTATAAGATGGGATTTTCTTGGTCTTGATTGAAATCTAGCACACAAGCCAACACTAAAAAAGATATTAGGTCTAGAATCATTTAAATATAACAAGCTACCAATAATACCTCTATAGGCTTCTCATCTACCTTCTCACCTTCTTCATCTCTATCATGTTTGGCGGTGTTTGACATGGGAGTCCATTGGCTTGGTGTTCTCTATCCCAAAGTGCTTCAACTATTCACTTGTCTACTTGCCTTGGTTGATGAAGTTTCCATCCTTTATTTTCTTTATTTGGAAGCCAAGGAAGAAAGTGAGACCCCCAGCATACTCATGTCATATTCACTCTACATAACAGAACTAAACTCCTTGTAAAGATCAAGATCAGTTCCACCAAAAATGATATCATCAAAATATATTTGAATAATAAAAAAATGGCTAGAAATGTATTTAAAAAATAGTGTATAATCAAGTTTCCCATGATATAGCCATTTTTGAACAAAACATTTTTCAATTTCTCTTACCAAGATCTAAGGGATTGTTTGAGACCATAAAGAGCTTTTTGTAACAAATAAACATGTTTAGGAAGCCTTTCATGTTCAAATCTGGGAGGTTGAGCCACATAGACTTCCTCCTCTATTCTACTATTCAAAAACACACTTTTAACATCTATTTGATATAGTAAGAAATTTTTATGGCTAGAAAAGGCAAGTAACATTCTAATAGATTCAAGTCAAGAAACACAAGAATAAGTCTCATCAAAATCAATACCTTCCTATTGATTATAGCCTTGAGCAACTAGCCTTGCTTTGTTTCTTACCACTTTGCCACTTTCATGTAGCTTATTGTTTTAGACCCACTTGATGCCAATGATCTTTCTATCGCTTGGTCTTGGCACTAAGGTCCACACTTTATTCTTCTTGAACTACTCTAGATCCTCTTGCATAGCTAGGATCCACTCATCATCTTCAAAAGCATCTTTGACGTTCTTTGGCTCAAGTTGTGAGATGAAGTCGTTGGTGACTTATTCTTTGCTAAAGGCATTCCACATATTCACCCTTTAAAAAGGGTGCCTATTACGAGTTGTTTAGGGTGATCTTTAGCATATTGGGGAGTTGGATCCTTCTTTTCTTCTTCTTTGGATTCTTCATCTACTAACACCTATTTTCCTTTGTCATTAATGTTGAGTTCTTTTAATCTAGGAATTGCCTCATCTACATCATCATCGTTCACAATATCTTTGAAAATAGAGGGGTTTGTTTGAACAAGTTTAACATTGATAGATTCTTCTACTTTAGACAAATAAATGTTAAATACCCTATGTGTTCTACTAGTAGTGCTATAGACAAAAAAGATAGGATTATAGGATTTTGCATCAAAATTGTCGAGAGAATCTTTAATGTTTAAAACAAAACAAGGAAAAACTAAAGACAAGAAAGAAATCAATACATGGCTTTCTACCACACCATAACTCATAGGGGGTTTTCTTTAAGGAAGGATGAGCGCAAACCCAGTTTTTCGCAAAACATGAGGTGCTAACATCTTTGAACCAAAACTTATTTGGAGTATCATACTCTAAAAGAATGGTCCTAGCTATTTTATGTAAAGACCTATTCTTTCTCTCAACCACCCCATTTTGTGGAGGTGTACGAGGGGAAGAAAAGTTGTGCATATAACTGGATTCCTCACAGAACTTCTCAAACAAATTATTTTCAAATCCCCCATGGTCACTACGGATAATGATGATTTCGAAAGAAGCTTATCTTTGAACCCATTAGCAAAAAGTAGAGAAAACATCGAGAGTATCACTTTTTGAATCTAAGAAGAAGGTCCAAGTATAGTGAGAGATATTGTTGACAATCATTAGCCAATACTTGCTACCATGAAGCGATTGAGTTCTCATTGGTCCAAATAGATCAATGTGAAGAAGTTCAAGAGCTCTCTTGGTACTCAGTACTCGTTTGTATTTAAAGGAGGATTTGGTTTGATTTCCTTGTGAACAAGGTTGCCATTGATCATCCTTCTCAAAATCCAATTTAGGAAGTCCTTTGACCAATTTCTTTTTGCTCAACTTCTTAAACTAATAGATATTTACATGAACAAGCCTAAAATTCCCCAAAGATATATCACTTTTAATAACAACAAGGAATTTACCAAGAATAGGCTTATGAGAATCAAGAATAATAACATATAGGTTTTCACTTTCTTGACAAAGTTGGTTTTCCATGTCCACATGAGTGATATATATATCTTTCTTGGCAATGTGGTCATGGAGGAAGGGATGACAAACCTCTATATGTTTAGTTCTACTTTACAATATAGGATTGGAAGAAAGATTCATTGCACTAGTATTATCACAGTAGATAGGTGAAGCATCATAATGAACATTAAAGTCTTGGATCATTTGCTTCATCCATATGACTTGGGCACAACAACTCCTAGTTGTAATGTACTCAACTTTGGTAGTTGAAATAGCCAATGTGATTTGTTTCTTATATAACCAAGAAACTAAGCATGGTCCTAGGAGTAAGCAAGTGCCACTTGTGCAATTTCTATAAATTAATCACCCAACATAATCCACATCACTATAAGAAGTAAGAGTAAAATCCTTTGACTTGGGATATCATAGTCCATCGGTTTTATCTAGGTACTTTAGAATCCTCTTAACAATGATAAGATGGGATTTTCTAGGTCTTGATTGAAATCTATCACACAAGCCAACACTAAACACGATATCAGGTCTAGAAGTAGTTAAATATAACAAGCAACCAATCATACCTCTATAGGCTTCTCATCTACCTTCTCACCTTATTCATCTCTATCAAGTTTGGCGGTGTTTGACATGGGAGTATCCATTGACTTGGTGTACTCTATCTGAAAGTTCTTCAAGTGTTCACTTGTTTAGTTGTCTTGGTTGATGAAGTCTCCATCCTTTAATTTCTTTATTTGGAAGCCAAGGAAGAAATTGAGACCCCCCAACATACTCATCTCATATTCACTCTGCATAAGAGAACTAAACTCCTTACAAAGATCAAGATCAGTTCCACCAAAAATGATATCATCAAAATATATTTGAATAATACAAAATGGCTAGCAATGTATTTAAAGAATAGTATGAATCAACTTTCCCATGACATAGCCATTTTCTAACAAAATGTTTTTCAATTTCTCATACCAAGCTCTAGGGGCTTGTTTGAGACCATAAGAGCTTTTTGTAACAAATAAACATGTTTAGGAAACCTTTCATGTTCAAAGATGGGAGGTACATAGACTTCCTCCTCTATTCTACCATTCAAAAACACACTTTTAACATCCATTTGATATAGTAAGAAATTTTTATGGGTAGAAAATACAAGTAACATTCTAATAGATTCAAGTCTAGCAACACGAGAATAAGTTTCATCAATATCAATACCTTCCTGTTGATTATAGCCTTGATAAGCTAACCTTGATTTGTTTCTTACCACTTTTCCACTTTCATGTAGCTTTTTGTTTTAGACCCACTTGGTGCCTATGATCTTTCTATCACTTGGTCTTGGCACTAAGGTCCACACTTTGTTCTTCTCGAATTACTCTAGATCCTATTGCATAGCTAGGATCCACTCATCATCTTCAAGAGCTTCTTTGACATTATTTGGCTCAAGTTGTGAGATGAAGGCATTGGCGACTTGTTCTTTGCTAAAGGCATCCCATATATTCACCCTTTCAAAAGGATGCCTATTACGAGTTGTTTAGGATGATTTTTAGCATATCGGGGAGTTGGGTCCTTCTTTTCTTCTTCTTTGGATTCTTCATCTACTACCACCTCTTTTCCATTGTCATTAATGTTTAGTTCTTTTAATCTAGTAATTGTCTCATCTACATCATCATCATTCACAATATAATTGGAAATAGAGGGGTTTGTTTCAACAAGTTTAACATTGATAGATTCTTCTACTTTAGACAAATAATTGTTAAATACCCTATATGTTCTACTAGTAGTGCTATAGAAAAAAAAGGCTTATAGGATTTTGCATCAAACTCATTGAGAGAATCTTTGGTGTTTAAAACAAAACAAGGAAAACTAAGGACATGAAAGAAATCAATGCAGGGCTTTCTACCACACCATAACTCATAAGGGGTTTTCTTTAAGGAAGGATGAGCGAAAACCCGGTTTTGCACAAAACATTAGGTTTTAATGGCTTCAAACCAAAACTTATTGGGATTATCATACTCTAAAAGCATGGTCCTAGCTATTTCATGTAAAGACCTATTCTTTCTCTCTAAAAATCCCATTTATTTTAGGTGTAAGAGGGGAAGAAAAGTTGTGCATATAATTGGATTCCTCACAGAACTTCTCAAGCAAATCATTTTCAAATCCTCCATGGTCACTATGGATTGTGATGATTTAGAAAGAAGATTCTCTTTGAACCCATTAGCAAAAAGTAGAGAAAACATCGAGAGTATCACTTTTTGAAACTAAGGAGAAGGTTCATGTATAGTGAGAGAAATTGTTGACAATCATGAGCCAATACTTGCTACCATGAAGCGATTGAGTTCTCATTGATCCAAATAGATCATAGTGAAGAATTTCATGATCTCTCTTGGTACTAAGGACTCCTTTGTATTTAAAGGAGGATTTGGTTTGATTTCCTTGTATACAAGTTTGGCATTGCTCATCCTTCTCAAAGTCCAATTTAGGAAATCCTTTGACCAATTCCTTTTTTGCTCAACTTCTTCAACTAATACATATTTACATGAACAGGCCTATGGTGCCACAAAGATATATCACTTTTATCAACAACAAGGCATTTACCAAGAATAGTCTTAAAAGAATCAAGAATAATAACATAAAGGTTTCCACTTCTTTTTCCCTTATATATGACATTGTAGAAGAGGAAATCTAGATGCAAGCATTCAAAAGAAGTAAAAAGAACAAGATATCCATTATTACACGTTTGACTAACACTAATAAGATTGTGATGTAGGCCATCCACAAGAAGAACATTCTTGATACATAGTGAATCACCCACATCACCCTCACCTATAAGTTTACCTTTCTTGTTATACCCAAAGGTCACCGATCCTCTTTTCTTTTTTGTGAAATTGTTCAAATGGCTCATCTCACCTGTCATGTACTTGGAGAAACCACTATAAACAATCCATTTTCCTTTTACCTATAAGAAAGGAATATGATAGTGCCCAATTCAAACCTTGGGATCCAGAGTTAGCTTGGGGACCCATTTCATATTTGGGTTGCTTCCGTTCTCTTTGTAAGGAACAAAAGTAGAATAATGATCATCACTCTTGCAATGATCACAAACCATAGAAGATTTAGAATTGTAGGTCTCTCCATGTTATATTAGAGGACCCTTTTTGTTTTCCTTATCTTTTTCCTTGCTCTTAAGGACTTCCTCGTATCCCAAACCACTTCTACCTACTTGTTTGGTAGAGTGATCTAGGACAACATTTAGGGACTTTTTTCCTTTGAGAAAATATTGCAATGTCTCTTTAAGTTGATGATTATCACCACTTAGAGTAATAACCATAGAAGAAAGACTAGAAATATCATCTTGAGCATGTAAAAGATTGACCTCTATGTAGAGGGCTTTAGTTAAACAAGAGTCCTTTTTAGGAGTAATATTAGCAAATTCATTACTAGGGAAAGATAGGTACACATTCAAGATCATTAACTCTAGAAAATGTCTAGGATTTTTAGTTCTAAGAAAAGTAAGACCATCAAGATATATTCTATTTTCATCCTTAATGCCTTTACACAGATGTATAATATCATTAAACTTGGAAACAACTTTATCAATTTCAGTTCTAATCAAAATAAGTTCATTAAGGCAAGTTTGGTTTTCATCTTTGAGACTATTGATGTTCTTAAGATAAATACCATTCTCTACCTCAACGCCATTGGATTACAATTCAATTTCAATAAATTGACCTTACAAGGCATCTATATTATCAAGATGAAATTTTCATTTTTCTCTAGAAAATTGACTTATCATATAGATCATCAATGATTTCCCAAACCTTTTCTTCTTAGATTAGCATTTAGAGTAAGAAGAATGGGAAACATTAACCATATAAATGAGAGCTTATTTAGATAGTTCATTCAAGCATACCTCACTTACCTCACTTACCTTACATACATCTTCACTAGTTGAGGCCATGAGAACAAGGTGACATTCTCCTTCATTAGAGCTGGACTAACTTAAGGAAGACTCCTTCCATGTGGCATTTTTGCTTCTTATTTCCTTTTTGTATTTTCTCTTGAACTTTCTCTCTTTCTTATAGTCCTTCATCTTCTTCGAGCTTGTCTTGTGGTAGGCCTTCTTAGCATTAGGACAATCATTCTTGTAATGTCCCTTTTGACTACACTCATAACACCTTGAAGTTCTTCCCCTTAGAGTAGTTAGCTTCATGGTCACTAGGGGCTTCATCTTCACTTGAGGAAGGAGTTAGCCGTAAAGAAGTTGTTATTGAAGAACAATGGCCTCTAATTGAGCTTTGAAGGCATTTTCTTTCAATTTTTGGGACTCCTTCTCTTCTATATTTTCCTCTTCTTCTTTCTTGTCAAGTCTAGGCTTATAGGCTTGGAGATTCCCAAAGAGCCCTTATGTAGAAATTTCACCACAGCTTCTTATTTATTAAATGGAGGTTACCTGGACTTCCACCTCTTGGGAAGAGATCTAAAAATCTTGGAGTTGATAGTTCCTTGATCCATAGGTTGGCCCAAAGAAGCAAGTCCATTCACAATGGTGTTGAGCCTAGAATACATCTCTGCCACACTCTCTTTCTTACCCATCTTGAAGTTCTCAAGGAGACCTTTGAGCATGTACACCTTAGAGTCCTTGACTTGCTTGGTCCCTTCATAGGTAATGCATAGTTTGTTCCATATCTCGTAGGCGGTATCCCAAGAAGAGATTTGGTTGAATTCATAAGGAATGAGGGCTACATAGATAATGCTAATTTTTGTTGCATTCAGCTGGGATTTCTTCAAGGTAGATTCACCTCAAGTATCCACATCTCCTCTCAGCTTCTTTTATGGAGGATGACCACTTTCCATATGTTGTAGCTCATCCATTGCAAGTAGAACTACATCTTCCTCTTCCAATAGAGTAAGTTTGCTAAGTCAAAGATTGGAGATCTCATGGCAAGTTGAGAGAACCTAGAATGTTGTCACATGTCTTCTCATCTTGTGGGAGGTATATTCAGATAATATCGTGGATCTAATGCCACTTGTTGGATCATTGGGCTCTATAAGGGGGGTTAATAGAGAAAAAAACATTTAAACCAAATTCATTAGACCTTCAAATTAC
Organism: Alisma plantago-aquatica; assembly: GCA_963693085.1. Lineage (NCBI taxonomy): Eukaryota > Viridiplantae > Streptophyta > Magnoliopsida > Alismatales > Alismataceae > Alisma > Alisma plantago-aquatica. The sequence goes on along the minus strand of OY856409.1, from coordinate 1,271,109,607 downwards.
TTCATGATCTAAGACTGCAAATATGGAATTTTTGTGGAACTAAACATACATAGCAAGCATTAGAGAGATTGAATATGATCAAGAACAAGCAATGTATAGTGGTTCCAAACTCTAAACTAGGAGAGTGTACATCCAGTACCTAGAGAGGTATGCCTCTAGGATTTTTCAACCACTGTACCTTCCTTATATTCAATTATAGGAGATACAATAAAACATTCTTTTTGTAGGGAAAGGATACCTAGCCTTCATTTTTAAGTATAAAAGGAGCCAATAAACCTTACAAGGTCTTAACTATCCTTACAGAAAGAGTCTTCAAACTCTACAAGGGCTTACCTACTTTTGCAATGAGTTGGACACCTTCACCAAGGAACTCCCCTCTTGCAACAAGTCTTCTGCCTTGAAGGAATTACCTACTCTTCTCTTAGATCTTCAGCCTTCAACTTCACCTTCACCAAGGAGAATATTTCACCATCACAACAAGAGAGATGGGATTGTGAAAGGGAAGATTGAGAGCTTCACCAAGAGTGAAATGAAGTATTTTTCTCACAAATAACCTATCTCACTCGGATTGATGTTAATCTGTAGTAAGAAAGAGAGAGAAAGGGGCTCTTAGTAGACAAATCCATTCAACCATAGCTAGGAGCATAAGAAGACAACTTGGAATGAAGCCCAAGGGTCCCTACTTATAGTTGGGTGTGTCTACTAGCTAGTATAAGCATTTGGGAACAAGTTCTAGTTGTTTGGGGTGTTGCAATAGATCTACTTTTGAGTCTTGCAACACTCCAATGACTAGAAACACTTTTTCTACACATTTTGTACAGTGCATTCGATCGAGTTTCAAAAAAGCAAACTCAATAGATAGCACTATGAGACATAGAAAATTTGAATCGTCAGTTGAGTTTATCCTAATTGAAACTCAGATGACTACTTAAATCTAATTTTCTTGTGCATAGATGTTGGTGGAGTTTGTCCTGGGGAAACTTAGCCAACCCTGGCATTTCCCAAAATCCATCAAGGGTGTCAGTTGAGGTTATCAAAGATGAAACTTGGCCGATAAAAGTCCCTATAATGAATTTTGGAAAATATTGTTATAGTGCTTAAATATTCGTTTTAAGTGCTCCTGGTTTTTTCTCAACTTAATTATAAGTCATAGCATCAATACAAATGATTACAAAAATTGTCCCAAGAATTTTAGGGCATTTTTCACAAAAGTGCATTTGCATTGACTTTGGCTTATATTTGGTCAAGCTAGGTCTTGATTGAATTGATCCTTTTCACGTACCTAATACATGAAATAAATCTCAAATAGACATATTAGATACATATGAATGGAATGGTTAAGACAACATTAAAATATGGACAATGTATAGTTGTTAGGTCAACACCTATATCTCCACTTCCCCTTTGACTCCTCTTCTCTAGCTGAGCAATGGAATTTAGTTTTATGTGGTTCATATAATTTGGAGTCACCTCATTTCCAAGTTTGCAATGAAGGATGTATTATAGGTTGTCCCTTATGTTAAATATAATTTGTTTTATTTCCAAGGTTTCAATAAAGGATGTATTGCCAGTTGTCCCTTATCTTAAATATCGTTTGTCTAGTGTTCATATTTATAGGGGTGTTCAAGCCTTTCTAAATGTCATCACTCGCCCTATTCATGACCAACAATATTGTACCACTCTCACACTGGACCTTTTTTGACTTTCTTAATCCATTAAACATGGTTGACATACTATATTTTAGGATGTCCATCTTCATTCCTCAACTCTTACATGTTGGGTTGAATTTTGTATAGCTCTGATCTCCTCTCTACATTGATCATAGTGAGTATATTTTCTCCAGTACTAGTGTCCAACAAGGTGATCCATTGGGGTCACTTCTGTTGCCATTATCTCTTCATCCTCTCATAACATGATTCAAGGATAAATGCCACATTGATCCTCGTGCTTTCTATCTTGATGATGATATTTTTGGTGTATATATCCAAAGAGCCAATCATGTGATGATTGTACTGGAATAATTGTAATTGATTTGATTATTAATAAAAGACAAGCTTCTAATTTATTATGTTTATTCAACTATGAGATAATGAAATAACATAATAAATGTCTAGAGAATGATACTACTCAATGACGTATGTCTTCAAGTACGTGACTTGGAAGAATGAGATCATACAAATTTTAAGAGCATATACATTCTCATTACATCCCTGCTTGTTGTTGTTGTGGAAGGCAGATAGACAACAATAACACATAAGATCATAGTGTGAGTTGGTTGATGACAGAATCATATTAGTCATGATAGGGCAATATCAAACTAAGCACACAGATACATGTTAGGGAACACTGTATGAGATAGACCCACCATGAGACTAACACATGGAAGCCATCATAATGGAAGTCGTAGTCAGCTCTCATAGTGATGGTGGTGGTCATGGTTCTTAGACCTAAAATCACTGCACTCATCACATGTCATTCAATACACTTTGACATCATCAAACCCAGTCCTAAAACATTGGTTGTTATAAAGGTGATGATTGGGTGACTGTGACACATGGGGATTGATTGTGAGTGATAGATATGGGATTTGTCCCTCCTAAGGGAGTATGATATCGTAGGCCTCTTGATTAGTGAGACTGAGAAATGCATGAATGCATATGTGAGCCAATATGTTGAGATTGCATATATCTCAGACAGCCTGCTATGGTTCAAGGAACAAGATTCAATAATTATAAGGGTGACTACTCCATGCCTCTAGTCTAATTAGGATAGCAGTGATAAAGGAACTATACAAACATTGTAACACCATACATAGATTGTAGGTTGAAGTTTCTCTCCAACTTTCCAATAACTTAGGTAGAAATGATGTCTAACTAGGTACCGCTCATTACTTGTGATGTTATAAAGTGTTATGGACATTCACTTCCAATGTAATATGGTACCTATAGAGTCACACACATAGGAACTCATCTAGAAGAGGAGTTGAATCTTGAATGACAATTGAATTAATTGTTAAATGTTTAGGTAATTGATTCATGCAACAAGTAGCCTAACAACACTACCAAATGATCATCTCAAGTGTTGAGATGGGAGTTTAGAGAGTGTCAAATGGCTGTCTCAAGAGTTGAGATGGGCGTCTGGAGAGTCAGGGTTGATTTGATTAGAAATTGGCTAAGAAGTGAACCGACCCAACTGGATGACTCAACTCGGGTCACTAGATGACCATCTAGGTAACCGAGACAATCATATGGCATGTACAAGATGGTCTAGTTCAATTAAGGGAAGGTTCTAGAGATTTCCCTATTTGTTTCTCTTGTGTAATACTTGTTGTGCAACAAAATCAATGTCCAACATTGATGGGAATTGAGTTTCTAGTTTTGTATACAACTAGGTAACAACCAAACGACCATTTGGGTTGTGCCAAATGACCATATGTCATGCTAGATGATCGTTTTGGTTCCTAGATGATATTTTGTGTTGTCACAGGTTGCGAGATTTCTAGAATTATTGTGAAAATTAAAAAACTTCCAGTCCCTTCCACTCCAACATTGGCTGGGAACCTGGACCCAAACCCCACCTATAAATAGAGGGTACTGGGGGCTTCCCAGAGCACAACATAGGAAATTGAGAATCAGTTGCTCTAATAAACATTGTTCTCTCTAGTTGTATTAACCAAGAGAGCCTAGGAAAGTCCTGCCCGACTAGGGAGGGAAAGCCAAGGGAGAGAAATAATTGAGGATCATTGTTGTGGGAGAGCACCAATGGGAGGGACAACTCCTTCCTATCCGATCAAGTAGGATGATAGGAGTTCTAGATGGTTTGTGTGGACTACTCTAGAGGCACGAGTCCTTTGGATGCTAATAGGAGTGCAACATCAACTTGCAGTATGTGGCGAGATCACAGAAGCCATTGCAATAGTTGTCCGAGTCAATTGTCTATGGAGGAGCAGTCAGATGAGTCTCAGTGCAACTAGGAGCTACACAGACACCATCTAAGATAGAGTGTGCATTTACATCGACAAGGATTGTAGTTAGACTTGCTCTAGGACCAGGTATATCCTTATGAAACCATCTTTCTCACTGTATAGTTATTGATGAGATCTGCTGGTTTATGGGAAATATGGTAGTAAAAAAATTGTTTCTGCCACCTACCTAATGTCGTATTTCCCTTCAGTGGTATCAGATCTACATCAATTAATTATATGTAAGGAACAAGAATTGTTGAAACTAGCATATTGGAAGATCAATCGGCCGAAATAACCATGAGCAGCTACAATATTATAAGTTTCTTCCTCTTGACCGAATCTCTAACCTTCATTAGCAGATTCGTTTTCAGTGGTTTCCCTGATCAAACTAGAGGTTACCAAGGAACCATGCATAGCACTAAATAGGGAGCCGCCTTTGATATGATCAAATTTTTGGTTTTACCGAGTTTATTTATTACATGCGACGCGAATATTTAAACTGGTTGATTTGCATTCCCGTCTAATCACCACATAATAACCCAAACGAATATATATATATATATATATATATGTCTGTATGCAATTTTCATGTGTCACCCTAAAAGCGAGTTTTGATGGTGGATGTGTAACATGGTTATGGCCAATAACCCCTATTATATGTGCATGGTTAGTTGGTTTATCCGGTTCATCTCGATTATGAACCGATTCTCTACCTTATCTTCCAATGTAAAATTATTATTCTCTTCTACCTTTGCTCCCCTCGAATGTAACTTGAGGTTTCCCTATAATGATGTAATGGTAGGATACTTTACTTTCCTATTATGACAAAGAATAAGGACATCACAACGATGAGCCAACCGACTGGAGGACCAGGTAGACAAGCTGATCCAATCAGCTAGTGGACCCAACCGATCAGCTGGAGGAGCCAGATGATGGTAGACCAATAGAACCAGACGCCCAGAGATATGACCAAACAATAGGACAGGAGGCAAGTCAATAGGTTCAAGGGTTGAACTGATCAACTCAGATTGCCAACCACAAATCTTCATCAACAATAGGTTTCTACATTTGATGTGAACCTAGATGTGGTATTTTCTTGTGTATCCAAGGAATTACATTAGGCTAGCCATAACCATCACTTTTTGTTTATTGCATGTTTTTGTTGTGGGTTATAGCATGTATAAGATACATACTATACATGTGGTGATTGTTAATTTATATGTACTATAAAAAATCCCTTAATATAATATTAAGTTTGAGATGCCTTCCATAAGAAGCACACATGAAAAGCTGGATTGACCAAGCTAGTTTACACCAAAGCATGGTGCCTCATCTATCTCATGGAAGTATGATGGTAGCTATGTAGATCTTCCAAAGTAGGGTGCATAACCTATCATGTTCGCTTTTGGGTTGGACTTAATTGGTGATAACTTGGTGAGACCAGGCACTAAAGGCATGCAAATGATTATCGCAAAGAGTTTCACATATCATCTATCCAAGAGTTGCATTCAGATGCAATTGGAAATTTGGCCTATGTAAATAATCAAGTTGTGGGTGATCTTCCAAAGTTGAGTCATGACTTGATGAAATATGGATCTTGGCCCACTAGAAGATTGTACGTTGCAATCTTCTGAATTAGTTGTAAGGGAAATCAATTTGAATAAATAGTGGGAGCAATAATTAATTGAAGACATAATTATTATCAATTTTTCAAATTAAATCAAATCAAAAATGATTTTTAACAAATAGATATTTTCTCTTTTGGAATCAAATGGAAAACAATACTCAATCATCGCAATTAGACGAATTAAATAAGATTTATTTCCATAACTGGTTCCTGACCTTGAGAAGTGTTCTACATGTTCTTGAAGCAACAAAGCCAGTATCCAGTCCAAATTTTCTGAAGACTGACATAGATGTTTCTTTGAAACATGCCAACGATGTTGTGAACATCAAGAAACTTATGTTGGGTTGTATGAACTATGAGTTGCATAAACATCATGATAAGCATGAAAGGTACAATGTCTCTAAGGCATTATTTGAGTGCAAACTGATAGAGGGATATCCAGTAGGGCCTCATGTACTCAATATGATTGGGCATATGAAGAATCTTTAAAGATTGGGATTTCCTTTGGGTAAAGAGTTGACAACGGATATGATTTTACAATCATTGCCTAAATCGTGCAGCCAGTTTATCGAGTGTTATTACTTGAGTAAAATGGCTAAATCACTATCAAAGTTGCTTAACATCTTGATAAGTGTTGACACACAAATGAATATGGACAAATCCAATATGATGATCAACGGATCAGTTGAGTTCAATGACAAAGGCAAAGCCAAGAAGTGTTGTATGGCTAAGCCGAAGTACAACTCTTCTTCACTCAAAATAAGGAGAAGGATAAAGGAACCTAGGAAGATGAAGAAATGGGATTGAGATCACTACTTCTGGTATATACATTGTTGAGATCAACTTCACTACTTCTTCATCATGGGTACTAGATATCGCATGTGGATCACACATTTGTTCAAATGTGAAGGAATGAAAAATAAGTAGACCTTTGGGGAAAGGTGAGGTTGAACTGTGTGCTAAAAATGGCACAAGAGTTGTGGCCAACGTAGTTGGAAATATGAGTTAACTCTACCAAGTGGGAGTGTAATAGAGTTAGAGAACAACTATTACATACCTACCATTAATAGGAACATCATATATGTATCTTTTTTATACAAGAAATGATTCAAATTTCTTAAAAAGAATGGAAGATATTCTATTAGTAAAGATGGGATCTTTTATGGCAGTGTCTCAGTGCCTTATGGTACCATATACTTGATAGATCTAGAGACAATCATATATAACATATATACCAAGCAAAAAAACCCAATGACTCAAACCAAACATACCTTTAGCATTGTCGTCTAGGGCACATAAATGAGAACTGTATATCTAGACTCCATAAAGATGGTTATCTGGACTCTTTTGATTTTGAATCAATAGAGACATGTGAATATTGTTCGTTGGACAAGATGGCCCAGACTCCCTTCATTGGAATAGTGAGAGGTCTAGTGATCTATTAGGAATCATACATATTGATGTGTGTGGCCCTCTTATAACAACTTCTAGAGGTGGGTATCAGTACTTAATTACCTTTACTGATGATTTAAGTAGGTATGGCTATGTTTACCTAATGAAATATAAGTCAGAAGCTCTTGAAAGTTCAGAGTTTATGAACGAAGTAGAGAACCAACTTGGCAAAAGTATTAAGTCACTTCATTATGATCGAGGTGGAAAATACTTGAACCAAGTGTTTGAGGACCTTCTGCGAGCTCATGGTTTGTATCACAATGACCCCTCTGATAACACCACAACATAATGGTGTATCAGAAATAAGGAATCACACATTGTTGGATATGGTGTGATCTATGATGAGTTTTTCCAATCTTCCTACTATCTTCTGGGGTTATGCTCTTGAAACCGCAACATTTACGCTTAACTGAGTATCGTCAAAGTTGGTTCAAAAGACACCATATGAGATATGGACTGGGAAGCATCCCAAGATGTCTTTTATGAGGATTTGGGGGAATGAGGTTTATGTCAAAAAAATGTTTCCTAAAAAGCTTGGCCCTATATCTAAAAAATTTTACTTTGTTGTATATCCCAAAGAAACAAAGGGATACTACTTATACAAACCAACTGACAACAAAGTGTTTTTTGCCAGAGAGGCTACATTCATTGAAAAGCACATTTTTAAAGGAATCAGTGAAAGGAAAGTAGAACTCAAAGAGGTTCGAGACAAACAAGAGAACATTGAACTGATAGATGTGTAAGAGGAACATAGAGACTCAAAAAGTGTTGTCAGATCTCAAATTCCTCAAGTAACATAGGAACCTCATAGATCTAGCAGGACATGCCTTGAACCTGAGAGATTTAGATATCTTGTGACTCAGAAAGGTAGTGAATTGGTCATAGATGATGATCCAATTACCTATAAAGATGCTATTGAGGAACCAGAGTCTGGGAAATGGTTTGAGGCCATGAGATCCGAGATGGAATCCATGTATACCAATGAAGTATGGACTTTGGTGGATCCACCTAAAGGGGTAAAACCCATAGGGTGCAAGTGGGTCTTCATGAAGAAGACCGACAATGATAGTAAAGTACAAACCTATAAGGGAACACTGGTTGCAAAGGGTTTTAGAAAAATTCAAGGTGTTCACTATGACGAAATCTTTTCTCCAGTGGCCATGGTTAAGTCCATCTGGATCTTTCTTGCTATTACAGCTTATCATGACTATAGATTTGGCAATGGATGTTAAAATTACATTCCTTAATGGGAATTTTGTTGAGGATGTGTATATGACACAACATGAGGGTTTTATAGATCCAAAGTTTGCAAATAAAGTATGTAAGATACAAAGGTCATTCTATGCATTTAATCAAGCATCTTAGAGCTGGAATCTTTATTTTGATGAGATAGTCAAAGAGTTTGTCTTTATTCAAAATGAAGATGAACCCTATGTGTACATGAAGGTTAGTGCGAGCATGGTTGTATTTCTCATATGGTATGACATATTATTGATGGGGAATGACATCCCTATTTTACAAAAGGTAAAACATGGCTTGGAAATACATTCTATATGAAATACTTGGGAGAAGCATCTTACATCCTCGGGATAAAGATCTATAGAGATAGATCAAGAAGGCTTCTTGGACTCAGTCCAAACACATACATTGACAAAGTCCTGAAGCAGTTCAGCACGGAGAACTCAAAGAGGGGAAACCTGCTTGTGTTGCATGGACTGACCATCTCTAATGGTCAATGTCCCCATTCTTGTGAAGAAAGGGAGCACATGAGTGAGATTCCATATGCGTCAGCAATTGGATCAATCATATACGCCATATTGTACACTTGTCAAGACGTCTCGCATGCTTTGAGCATGATGAGCATATATCAATCAGATCCAGGTGATGCTCACTAGACAACCATGAAGAACATCCTCAAGTACTAGAGAAGGACTAAGGACCAGTTCTTGGTCTACGAAGGAGAGGAAGAGTTGTTGGTAAAAGGTTGCACTGATGCAAGCTTCCACACTGACAAAGATGATTATAAATCACAATCAGGATTTTTGTTTTTCCTAAAAAATAGAGCTATGAGTTGGAAGAGTTCCATGTAAGAGACAGTTACAAATTCTACAATAGAGGCCAAGTATATTGTTACATTGAATGCAGCAAAGGAAGATGTATGGATGAAGAATTTCACCTCTAAACATGGAGTTCATCCGAGTATCAATGACACAATTGATCTATAATATGACAAAAATGGATCTATTGCACAAGCTAAGGAACCTAGATCACATCAAAATTCCAAGCATATACAAAGGTGGTTCCATCTCATATGAGAGATCGTACAGTGAAGAGAGGTAAATATTTATAGAGTACCAACTGAGAGCAATATTGTTGATCCCTTGACAAAGGCACTTTCACAACAGAAGCATGACGGTCATGTTAGGTCACTCGATATAGCATACATGGGTGATTGGCTCTAAGTGAAAGTGGGAGTTTGTTGGTGTATATGCCCAGAGAGTTAATCATGTGATGATTGTAATGGCATAATTGTAAATGATTTGATTATTAATAAAAGGCTATCTTCCAATTTATTCTATTTGTTTATTTATGAGATAATGAAATACCATAATAAATATCCAGAGAATGATATTACTCAATGACATATGTCTTCAAGTACGTGACTTGGAAGAATGAGATCATACAGAGGTTATGTGTATATACATTATCATTATGTCCCTGATCGGTTGTTGTTGTGGAAGGTAGATAGACAACAATAACACATAAGATTAGAATGTGAGTTGGTTGATGATAGAATCTCATTAGTCATGATATGGTGATATCAAACCAAGCATAGAGATACATGTTAGGGAACAATGTATCGAACAGACCCATCGTGAGAATAATACATGGAAGCCATCATAATGGAAGTCATAGTCAACTCTCATAGTGATGGTGGTGGTTGTGGTTCTTAGACTTGAAATCACAACACTCATCACATGTTGTTCAATATGCTTTAACATCATCAAACACAATCCTAAAACATGGGTTGTTATAAAGGTGATGATTAGGTGATTGTCACACATTTGGATTGATTGTGAGTAATAGATATGGAATTTGACCCTCCTATGGGAGTATGATATCCTAGGCCTCTTGATTAGTGAGATTGAGAAATGCATGCATGCACATGTGAGTCAATATGTTGAGCTTACGTATATCAAAAACAGTCTTCTATGGTTCCAGGAAAAAGATTGAATAATAATGGGGGTGACTGCTTCATGCCTCTAGTTCAATCTGGATATCAGTGATAAAGGAACTATACATACACTATCACACCATACACAGATTGTAGGTTGAAGTTACTATCTAAATTTCCATTTACTTGGGTAGCAATGATGTGTGACTAGGAACTACGCATTGCTTATGATGTCATAAAGAGTTATGGACATTCACTGCCCATGTAATATGTGAACTATAGGGTTACACACATAGGAACACATCTAGAGGAGGAGTTTAATCTTAAATGACAATTGAATTAATTGCTAAAATGTTTAGGTAATTGATTCACACAACAAGCATCCTAACAACATTGCCAAATGACCATCTCAAGTGTTGAGACAAGGGTCTGGAGAGTGCCAAATGGTTGTCTCAAGTGTTGAGAGGGGCGTCTACAGTAAGGGTTTATTTGAGTAGAAATTTGCAAAGAAGCAAACTGACCCAACCAACTGGCTTGACTCGGGTCACCATACGATTGCCTGGGTGACGGATACAACCTTCTTGCTTGGGCGAGATGGTCCAATTCCATTGAGGGAAGGTTCTAGACATTTCCTTATTTATTTCGCTTGTACAATACTTGTTGTGCAAGGAAATCAATGTCCAACATCGATGGGAATTGAGTTGCCAATTTTGTGTACAATTGGTAAATAGCCAAAAGGTTTTTGGGTTGTATCGAATGACCATCTGGAATGCCAGGTGACCATCTTGGTTTCCAGACAACCATCTGGGCTATCATAGGTTGTGAGATTTCCAGAATTGTTTTGAAAATTCAAGATCTTCTGGTCCCTTCCACAACCACATCGACTGGGAACCTGGACCCAAACCCCGCCTATAAATAGAGGGGTATTGATGGCTTCCCAGAGCACAACATAGAAAATTGAGAATTAGTTTCTCTGACAAATGTTGTCCTCTCTTGTAGTGGTAACGAAGACAGCCCAGGCAAGTTCTATCCGACTATGAAAGGGATAGCCAAGGGAGAAAAAAATTGAGGATCATTGTTGTGGGAGAGAAGGTTGGTGACTAGTACGTTAACGGGAGGCACAAATCCTTCCTATATGCTCTAATAGGATGACATGAGTTCTAGTTGGTCCATGTGGACTACTCTAGAGGCATGAATCCTTTGGTTGTTTCTAGGAGGGCAACATCAACTCGCAGTTTGTGGGGAGATCAGAGAAGCCACTACAGCAGTTTTCTAAGTCTATTGTCCATGAAGGATCATTCAGATGATTCATAGTGCAACTAGGATCTGAGACTGTCCAAGATAGAGTGCACATCTACATCGATGAGGATTTTTGTTGAACTTGCTCTAGGACTAAATATATCTTTGTGAAACCTTCCTTCCTATTATATAGTTATTGACGAGATCTGCTGGTTTATGGGAAATATGTCAGTACATGTTTTGTTTCTGTTGCTTACCTGATGTTGTATTTCCCTACAGATACCGTCATTAGAGACACTAAAGTCTTCAAGGCATTGCATATTATCCAAGCACTAGGATCAAATTTTGGTGTTTATATCAATATAATAAGACATAAATCTTTTGGCCTTCAGATGACCTCAAGCAAGATCCATAGTTCGGTATGCTCCCTGCTAACATATCTCACCCTATGAATGGAGTGAAGATTTTAGGTGGTCCTATTTTCACATACCCATATTCTTAAGAAACATGTGGTGAAAACTCTTACATTAATGGATCACTTGACTTTACTTCAAGATCCACGACATGAGTTTCTTATTCTTTGATAATGTTTTAGGATTCCCAAAGTTGTTTTTTACTCTTATAATAACACCTCAAATTTCTAATAGCTTTTCATTAGATGATTTCAATCATGGGTTTTTTCAATGTCTGACACATTGTAGTGGGTGATGGACCAGGATTTGGTGATCTACAATGGTACTTGTCTACATTTCCTACGTACCTTTGCATATTTGGGCATGAAATCTTCCCATGACATAAGAAATTTCTCTTATGTTTCCTCTCAGATCCAGACTCAAAAACTCCAAGACCATACCTTATGAGACACTGAATCTATGCCTACATGAGCATCCTTCATTACTACACATGCTTCCATTTGCAATATGTTGTTTTATTTTTATTGGTCCTAATTATCAAGTACGTCTTTTGTCACCCTAGATATTTAATATAATTTGATAGACACTTATTTCAAAACTGTCCTCCAGCAATTCACTACAAATGGCCTCTCCCAACGGAAACTAGATATCCTCACTTCTATTCAAGCCAAACATGCACAAGACTTCCCTCTTGTCATTCTCATTTATGATCTTTGTTTGTGAATGTTACATGTTGATATTGAGCTAGCATTCAATAGAATCTCATGATTTCCTTGTACCCAGGTGATGAACATTACCCAATTTGCACACCACAGACCTTGATGCCTTCGGTGGCATTGTTGTGAATTTTGGCAAAAGACTTGTCTATAACATTTGACATGATGTAGTTTATGATAGTGTTTTTGGCCTTGTCTATCAATTTGTTTTAAAGGTCCTAAAAGATGTTTATGTGGCCTTTTTTAGCACACGATTTGATGGTCTCCAATCCCAATTTTATACTAACATCTTAATATTTAATTGGACATATGCAAGAACACATGTGTTAACTGTAGGGAAATATGGTGGCAGAGTTGGAAACGGAAACAAAAATTTATCTAGCATATTCCCCTTATAATAGTAGATTGCATCAAAAACCATGTAATGGGAAGGATGGTTTTGAGTATATAACAGGTCCTAGAGAAAGTACATCGACAATCTCCTCGTTGTAGTGTGTGCCTTTCTTCAAATTGCACTCGAACACATCAACAACAACTCTTGGTTGATCACCATGGACGGTAGCTTGATGTTGTCCTCCTAGAGGCAGACAATGACCTCCTTGCATCTATGCTAGTCCACATAAACCACAATGAACTACTATCATTCTATAAATACAAACAAGGAGAAGTTATCCCTTCACATCTGTGTACTAGTCACCAACTTGTCGTCCCACAATTTTTATCCCTTGCTATCCCTCCCTTTATCCAGTAGGAGATTCTCAATTTGTTTTAGTTACCACTATCAGAGAAGACAAAAAATTGTCATAAGCAATTGAGTTATGTCTCTAGGAATACCCGAGTACCCCTCTATTAATTGAAGGGTCAGGGTCACATTTCCCAATTTGTGTGGGAGTGGAATGGATCGGAATTTTAAGAGTTTTTGCAACCTGTGTTATGAGAAACGGTTGGTTCACAAGTGAATCGATCACTTGGCACACGAGTTGATCAGTTCAACCCATGAATTGGTGTTTCATCACATTTCTCAATCACAATTGTATTTGCAATTCTAATCCAATTAATGCACAACATGATGTAACAACTAACCCTTGGTGCAATCGAATTGATCCATGAATGGATGTCTTATATCATGAGACGGTTGTCTGAAGACCATGATACAATAGGTTCACTTAGTGAATTGGTCGGTTCATGTACTGGTTCATCTAGAATTCAACCAATGCAATTTCCAAACAAGCTATACACTCCAACTGGTTGGTTCAACACTTGAACCGGTCAGTTCAGAGTCCACTCAATCAATTGTTGTTAAAATTGAATACCTAAGCACTTTTACATACTAACTTTTTATTCCATCAATGAGAGCTTACAAATAACAAGCTAATACAAACATGATAGAATATGGTATTATCAGTACCATTACAAGTATTATCCTCTAAACTAAGGATAACTCTCGTCTTCTGTTTGCAAATAGACGGAGGTGCTTTAGCAAGTTAGCTGACCCGATCACTCTAATTCTACCTTAGCTCCCCTTCCAATGATCACTGCCTCATGCAGGTAGTAGATGAGGAAGAAAGCTATGGTGAAACTCCTTCTTCACTCTTGGAAATGGTGGAGAGATCAGAGGAAAGGAAGGTTCAACCCGGTCATGTAAGAAAGCCAACCAATTCATTTAGGGACCGCGGGTTCAGCCTCTCAGGAATCTGAGAGACGAAGTGGGTTTTAGGGTGATCTATGTTCCTTTAACTAGACAAGACTGTTTGAGATATATGTAAGCTCAATGACACATATTTACTCACATGTGCATGGCTATGCATTTCTCAGTCTCGCTAATTAGGTGATCATGATATCATACTCCTATAGGAGGGACAAATCCCATCTACATCAATCATAGTCATCTCCTTGTGTCACAGTGCACCCGGTCATCACCTTTATGGCAACCCTTATTCAAGGTCATGTTGGATGATGTCTATGTATAATGAATGACACATGATGAGTGTAGTGACTTTAGATCTAAGAATAACAATCATCACCATCACTATAAAAAATGATTATGACTACAAATCATGGTTTCCATGTTCACTCTTAAGGTGGGTCTATTTGGTACGTTATTCTTAAATAAGTACCTATGTGTTTGGTTTGATATCAAATATCATGATTGATGGTATTCTATTATCAACCAACACACACTCTAGTCTTATGTATTACTATTTTCTATTTTACTTCCAAAATAATAACTGACTAGGAACATAACAAGAATATGTACTCTTATCATACATATGATCTCATTCTCCAGGTCCTAACCCTGATGATGTATGGCATTGATTATCATCATTCTTTAGACATTAATCATGTTACATCATTATCTCATAACTGAATAAAAAGTAATAAATTATAATATTGCCTTTATTATTAATCAAATCATTTAGAAGTTATGCCACTACAATCATCATATGATTGGCTCTCTAGGCATACATACCAAAAAACTCCCACTTGCATTTTGAGCCAATCACCCATGAATCTCATCCCAAGTGATCTAACATGACCATCATGCTTATTTTGTTAAAGTGCTTTCATTAAGGGGTCAACGACATTGCTTTCAGTTGGCACTCTACAAATATTCACTTCTCCTCACTTTACGATCTCTCATATGAGATGGGACTGCCTTTGTATATGCTTGGAATGCTGATGTGATCTAGGTTCCATAGCTTGTGTAATAGCTCCATTGTTGTCACAATATAGCTCAATTGCATCATTGATTCTTGGAACCACCCCAAGTTTTGAGATTAACTTCTTGATCCAAACAACCTCCTTTTCTACATTTGATGCAATAATATACTTGGCCTCTGTTGTACAATTTGGAATTGTCTCTTGCTTGGAACTCTTCCATCTCATAGTACTATTGTCGAGTTAAAACACATATCATGTTGTGATTAATAATCATCTTTCTCAGTTTGGAAGCTTGCATCATTGTAACTCTTTACTACCAACTCTTCCTCTCAACCATATACAAGGAACTAATCCTTAGTTCTTCTTAAGTACTTTAGAATGTTATTCATGAATGTCCAGTGAGCATCCCCTAGTTCTAACTGATATCTGCTCATCATGCTTAAAGCATACAAGACATCTAGACGAGTACATAACATTACGTACATGATATCTCCAATTGCAGTTGCATATGGAATCTTGCTCATGCATTCCCTTCTTCACAAGAATTGGGAACTAAGCTCCAGAGATGCTGACACGATGACACGTGGGTTGGCTCCCTCTCTTGGGGTTCTCCAAGTTGAACCTCTTCAACACTTTTCCAATGTATGTTCTCTAACTTAGTCCAAGAAGCCTTCTAAATCTATTTATATAGATCTTGATTCCCAAGATGTAGGATGGTTTGTCCAAGTCTTTCATAGAGAATGTATTTCCAAGCCAGGTCTTTACTTTCTGTTAATTTTAGATGGCATTCCCCATCAATAGTATGTCATCTACATACACTATGAGGAATATAATCATGCTCCCACTAACCTTCTTGTACAAACAATGTTCATCTTCATTTTGACTAGAGCCAAACTCTATGACTATTTCGTCAAATCGAACATTCCAGCTTCAAGATGCTTGCTTCAATCCACAAATTGACCTTTTTAGCTTACATACTTTATTTGCATTCCTTGGATTTCTAAAACCCTCTCAAAAAGTTGACCGGCCTAAATCGCACGTCCAAAAGTGGAGGCGGATTTAAGGTAGTCGAGCTTTTACATTTATAAACCTGAATCCTTCTAGGCCCCCGCAACTTTGCTTACAGGGTCAAAGTAGATATACGGGGTCGAACACAGGGACAAGTGGGGTAGTGTTGAGAACCCAGAATCGACACGCTACACTCCGGCAGGTATAAAGAGATAATAAATTCCCCAAAAGGGAAACAACAAGATGTCACAAACAAAATAAGAAAACTATCTCCAACTAGAGCTACTAGAGAGATTTAAAATTTTTAGTCAATTAACAGTTTTTAGGGGTTTTCATGCAACAGAAACAGAAAGATAAAACTAGATCTAGAGAAAGGTATGAAGGATGAGACGTTAGTAAAGAAAGTGGTAGCAGTAGCATCCTGCACCCCTCCTCTCAGAGTGAGTACCTCTAACCAAGCACCAACACCCCTCTCGAGGTTACTGGTCTTAAGTTAGAGTGGAATGTTACTGAAACAACTCCGTTCCAGGCACTCTCGTACTCCAGAATTGGACCAAACACTAGAGCCACAACACAACTCTCGAAGTTGTTGCGACGGGAAAATATGATTCGGTAGCTAAGCGAAACGCGATCCAAACATGGAAGCTAGAGTTCAGATATCAAACATAGCAGTCATCCAACACATTGTACCAAGCATAGAGCAGCAAGTAAGTAAGCTTTTCTATTTCCATAAACATATAAAGGTTGTATTACATTGCGGGAATTAAAGAATTAAATAACAGAAGTAAAGATAGGTATCACCTTCTTGATGTAGAAGGACGATAGACTACAGTGGACCCTCCAGTACGATACCGGTCAGGAGCCTAGCCCGATACAGTCGTGTCGGACGGCACACTGTGATGGCCGACTGTATCGCTCAAGGACCCTGGCTGATATGCTCATGTCGGGAAGCACACCCTCTTGGGCGGCACGCATGACGGGTGAAGCGTATCGGGTTTGATATCGTGTCGGGCATGGAGCGATGTGTTCTACTGTCGGGCACTTGTGTCGCTCATCTACGTCGGCCGATATCGGCCCGCAGTGTCGCCCGGGACGGTCCTAAGTGAACCATCCCCTCCCTCTCGGGATGAGGAAGAGCTCACCTAGAGTTTCCCGGCACGAGCACTGGGGCACAATATTGTTGCTCTCGCAGTTTTCCTCAGAAGATCACTCAAAGTTCCCAACTGTCCGAACTATCTTTTTGACTTCTTGTAGCTGCTATTTATAGGCAGTGGTTGGGGGAAGTTATGGTGCTTGAAGCGCCACGTGTCCTCCTTATTAGCGGGTCGGAGGACGGCCGATACTGGTGTCGCTCGGCACAGGGGTGTCGGCTATTGGTCATGTGACGGTCGGCGCGCCTGCCGGCGGGTGGCTGTGTCGCCCGACAAGCTTGGGTTGTCGTGGTGAGTGTGGCTCCCTGTCGGGTAGAATACGTGTCGTCCGTCAGTTTCTTCTTGCGTGACATCCCTTCGTCATGCGTCATTGTGTCGCTCCACCCTGTCGGGCAGAGGTCGTATCGGGCGTCAGGAAGGCCGAAACATACTTTGGACTTATTTGTGGGCCGGGACGGCCTTATTGTACCAAAATGAGGAAAAACTCTTTAAAAGATAGAAATATTGGATTAAGAGCATTGCTTGGCCAATTATTGCGAAAGTACTAATAAAAGAGAGGAAAATAGCAGAAAAGGGTAGTTTTGATAACAGAATAAAGGGCAAAAACATCACAAAAATTGGTGTTATCAACTCCCCCAAACTTAGCCTTTTGATTGTCCTCAATCAATATTTAAACTTTATTTAGTGATGCTTCTTCTTGCTCGGTGAAGTTTTCTGTTTAAAAGGTGAAACGAGAATCGTGATGCCTTAAAGATAATGTTGTCTCACTTCGAACAAAAGACCTTGCGTTTCCTGCCTTATTATTTAAGTAAAATTCTTCTCTACAGCTTCGGCGAGACTTTTTTGTATGATTCTGAAGTTAGCTTACACACCAAACAGCTTTATTTTTGGGGCAGAAAGTTGTGTATAGGGTAGGCGAAGGCTTTTTGGGGTTTTTCTCGTTTCCCATCAGTCCATCCAGGTAAGGGTCCATTAGCGGGCAAGTGGTCCATGTAATCCAAGCCAGTTGGCTTTAGAGCAGTGATTTCACATCCTACGTACCATTGCCCCAGATCTACCATGCCTAAAGATGGGTACTTTTGGAAGACAAGTATATATATATATATATATATATATATTTGTTTTTTTTTATTTATCAGGCACAACTCTCATGCTTTTATTCACCCTCATAAGGCTACTTTCGCTTTTTGGGATTTTTGTTGGGTAAGGGGAAACAAGAGGGATTTCTGCTGTTTGGGCAGCTTTTTCCTTCTCCATACTCGTCTCTTAGCTGTTTGTGAGGTTATTATATTTTTCAAAATTTTTGGCATGGAAAAACGTAATCTTCCCGTTTGTTTGAAGCAGCATTATCAGAAAGATATAACAGAACTTGTATCTCGTTAAGCACATAGAAAACTAACTTTGCAAGAAGTTGCGACAGGTTTTTACTAAAATAGCAACTTTGTACATGAGTTACAAGAATGAAGAAAATTAAGTTAGAAAATTCAGAAAAAATGTGTACCTCCCTCACTGGTACATGGTACCCCCCAAACTTGCTCCACACTCTGTCCCAGAGTTGTGAAGTAGGTAAGGTGAGGTAATGTTTATTCCAGTGAGGTTGCGCCTGCGTCAGACAGAAGCTCCCACACATATTCACCCCTTCTGATGTGATATCTGATGTGGTTGAGATGGTCAGGCGTTTCTTTATTTGCTATCCATTCCAGGACGTAGATGTCGCAGTCGTTGGATAAGGGAATTTGTTGCGGACTGCGGTGGCAGAACTGGAGTTTGTGCCATTTGCCTCCTTGCATGTCCAGGAATGGCTGGATCATCTTTGCCACCTTGTCGTAGTATTTTCAGACCAGGCGTTCGACGGATGTCAAAGGTTCCGATGTACACGGCACTGGATGGTTCTTGTTGCTGTCCGAGCTGTTATAGAAAATTCCTACTCGCTGTCGGGTGTACACAGTTAGGAGCATCCAAAAGAGAAATAATAAGAGTGTTGTCAAACTCATTTCTAAGCTTGAGGCACGGGAGTGTAGTTAGTGGATTCGGATTCGTCTACAGTACCGTTTTTGCCTTGTCCCCGGCAATGGCGCCAAAACGTTGACTGGCCTAAATCGCGCATCCAAAAGTGGAGGCGGATTTAAGGTAGTCGATCTTTTACATTTATAAACCCGAATCCTTCTAGGCCCCCGCAACTTTGCTTACGGGGTCGAACACAGGGCCAACGGGGGTAGTGTTGAGAACCCAGAATCGACACGCTACACTCCGACAGGTATAAAGAGATAATAAATTCTCCAAAAGGGAAACAGCAAGATGTCACAAACAAAACAAGAAAACTATCTCCAACTGGAGCTACTAGAGAGATTTAAAATTTTTAGTCAATTAGCAGTTTTTAGGGGTTTTCATGTAACAGAAACAGAAAGATAAAACTAGAGCTAGAGCAAGGTACGAAGGATGATACGTTAGTAAAGCAAGCGGTAGCAGTAGCATCCTGCACCCCTCCTCTCAGAGTGAGTACCTCTAACCAAGCACCAACACCCCTCTCGAGGTTGATGGTCTTAAGTTAGAGTAGAATGTTACTGAAACAACTCCGTTCCAGGCACTCTCATACTCCAGAATCGGACCAAACACTAGAGCTACAACACAACTCTCGAAGTTGTTGCGACGGGAAAACACGATTCGGTAGCTAAGCGAAACGCGATCCAAACATGCAAGCTAGAGTTCAGATATCAAACATAGCAGTCATCCAACACATTGTACCAAGCATAGAGCAGCAAGTAAGTAAGATTTTCTATTTCCATAAACATATAAAAGGTTGGATTACAATGCGGGAATTAAAGAATTAAATAACAGAAGTAAAGATAGGTATCGCCTTCTTGATGTAGAAGGATGATAGACTACAGTGGACCCTCCAACACGATACCGGTCAGGAGCCTAGCCCGATACAGCCGTGTCGGGCGGCACACCCTCTCGGGCGGCACACTATGATGGATGACTGTATCGCTCAAGGACCCTGGCCGATACACTCATGTTGGGCGGCACGCATGACGGGCGAAGCGTATCCGGTTCGATATCGTGTCGGGCATGGAGCGACGTGTTCTACTGTCGGGCACTTGTTTCGCTCATCTACGTCGGCCGATATCGGCCCGCAGTGTCGCCCGGGACGGTCCTAAGTGAACCATCCCCTCCCTCTCGGGATGAGGAAGAGCTCACCTAGAGTTGCCCGGTACGAGCACTGGGGCACGATACTCTTGCTCTCGTAGTTTTCCTCGGAAGATCGCTCAAAGTTCCCAACTGTCTGAACTGTCTTTTCGACTTCCTGTAGCTGCTATTTATAGGAAGCAGTTAAGGGAAGTTATGGTGCTCGAAGTGCCACGTGTCCTCCTTATTCGCGGGTCGGCGGATGGCCGATACTGGTGTCGCTCGGCACAGGGGTGTCGGCTATCGGTCACGTGACGGTCGACGCGCCTGCCGGTGGGTGGTTGTGTCGCCCGACAAGCTTGGGTTGTCGTGGTGAGTGTGGCTCCCTGTCGGGTAGAAGATGTGTCGTCCGTCAGTTTCTTCTTGCGCGGCATCCCTTCATCGTGCGTCATTGTGTCGCTCCAACCTGTCGGGCAGAGGTCGTATCGGGCGTTAGGAAGGCCGAAATAGACTTTGGACTTATTTGTGGGCCGGGACGGCCTTATTGTACCAAAATGAGGAAAAACTCTACAAAAGATGGAAATATTGGATTAAGAGCATTGCTTGGCCAATTATTGTGAAAGTACTAATAAAAGAGAGGAAAATAGCAGAAAAGGGAAGTTTTGATATCAGAATAAAGGGAAAAAACATCACAAAAATGGGTGTTATCAGTTGTGTCATGTATACATCCTCAAGAAGATACACGTTAAGGAATGTGATTTTAACTTCCATATAACAAATCTCATAGTCGTGATAAGCTTTAATGGAAATCATGATCTTTATGGACTTAACCATGGAAATTGGAGAAAAGGTTTCATCCTAGTCAACACCTTAAACTTATCTGAAAACCCTTTGCAACCAATATTCCCTTATAGGTTTGTACATTACCATCCATGTTAGTCTTCTTTTTGAAGAACCACTTGCACCCTAGGGTTTTTACCCCTTCATGTGGATCCACCAAGGTCCATACCTTGTTGGTGTACATGGATTCCATCTCAGAACTCATGGGCCCAAGCCATTTCTCTGACTTTGATCCATTATTAGCTTCTAGAAAGGTTGTTGGCTCATCATCTATGACCAATTCACTGCCTTCTTGAGTCACAAGATAACCAAATCTTTCAGTCTCAAGGTGTGTCATACTAGATCTACTAGGTCTCTGTGTTACTTGAGGAATTTGAGATTCCACAATGACTTGTGATTCTTCGTGTTCCTCATTTACATATGCTAGTTCAATGTTTTCTTGTTGGCCTCAAACCTTTTTGAGTTCTACATTCCTCTCGCTACTTCCTTTGGAAATAAATTATTTATCTAGGAATGCAACATCTCAACAACAAACACTTTGTGTCGATTGGGTAACTAGTATCCCTTGGTTTCTTTGGGATATCCAAAAAAATAACATTTATCAGATCTAGGGCCAAGTTTTTCAGGAAACATTTGCTTAACAAAAGCTTCACACCCCTAAATTATTATAAAAGACATTTTGATATGCTTCCCAGTCCATATCTCATATGATGTCTTTTGAACTGATTCAGATGGTGCACAGTTAAGTGTAAATGTTGTGGTTTGTGGAGCATGTCCCTATAAGGAAGTTGGAAGATCATAAAAAATCATCATTGATCACACCATATCTTGTAATGTGTGATTCCTTTGTTCAGATACACCATTATGATGTGGTGTTCTATGTGGGGTTGATTTTGATATGATACCACCAGATCGCAGAAGGTCCTCAAACTCTTGGCTCAAGTATTCTCCACCTCGATCATAATGAAGTTCCTTAATACTTTTTCCAAGTAGGTTCTTTTCTTCATTTATAAACTCCTTGAACTTTTGAAGAGTTTCTAATTTATGTTTCATCAGGTAAACATTACCATACCTAATGAAGTCATCAGTAAGGGTAATGAAGTATTGATAATCACATCTAGCACTTTTCTAAAAGGGCCACATATATCAGTATGTATGAGTCCTAATAGATTAGTCGCCCTCTCACTGTTTCTAGTGAAGAGAATATTTGTCATCTTTCCCAACAAACAAGACTCACATGTCTCCATTGATTTGAAATGAAAAGAGTCCAGATAACCATCTTTATGGAGTTTAGCTATATGATTCTCATTTATGTGCCCTAGACGAAAATGCCAAAGGTATGTCTGGTATGAGTTATTGAGTGTTTGTTTTTTGGTATTCACATTGTATGCACTTGTATCTAGATCTATCAAGTATAGACCATAAGACACTGGGGAACTTCCATAAAATATCCCATTATTAGCAATAGAACATCGACTATTCTTTATAAGAAAATCAAATATGTTCTTATCCAAACAAGTTATAGATGTGATGTTCCTATTAATGGTAGGTACATAATAGTAGTTATCCAACTCTATTATTAGGTTACTTGGTAAAGATAACTCATAGGTTCCAATTGTACTGGCAGCAACTCTTGTTCCATTAGCAACACACAATTCAACCCCACTTTTTGCTAAAGGTCTACGTCTTTTCAGATCCTTCACATTTAAGAAAATGTGTGATCCACATATGATATCTAGTACCTAAGATGAATAAGCACTGAAGTTAATCTTAATTACGTATACACCTAACATAGAGATTTATATTCCTTGCTTTAGCATACTTGGTTTTGTTAACCTTCTCCTTATTTTGAGTGTAGAAGACATGGACTTCATCTTAGCCTCAAAACACTTCTAGGCATTGCGTTTGTCCTTAGACTCTATTCCACTGATTCCTATCATTGATTTGTCCTTCTTCATTTATGCTTCAACACATATCAATGTGTCAAGCAAATCAGACAATAGCTTAGCCAAGTTACTCAAGTGATAATACTCGATGAACTGGGTATATGATTTAGGCAATGATTTCAAAATCATATCTGTGGACAACTCTTGACCTAAAGGAAATCCCAGTCTATCTATATGTTCCAAATACCCAATCATATTGAATACATGGAACTCTACTGGGTCTCCCTCTATCAAATTGCACTCAAACAATGCCTTAGTAACAACATTTCATGCTTCTCATTCAACTCATACTTCATATATCTCAACATAGGGTTTTTGATGTCTATGGTATCATTGGCATGCTTCAAGTAAGCATCCATTTTAGCCTGAGGCGCACATGTAGAGGATTCCACTGGTACTGGGTGTTTCAGGAACATAGAGAACACTTCTCAAAGCCATGAACCAGTTATGGAAGTATATCTTGTTTAGATTGTCCCTCATAAGGACTGATCACAAAGATGATTTTTTTGTCATTTGATTCTACAAAAGAAAATTTGCATTGTTTCAAAACATTTTTTATTTGATTTGATTTGATTTGAATAATATTCCATGATATTTAATTAGGTCTTTAAATTAATTACTGCTCCCATTATTTTGTTCAAATTGATAGCCCTCACTACCAATTCGGAAGATTGCATTGTACAATCTTCTAGTGAGCCAAGATCCATATTTCATCAAATTATGAGTCAGTTGTGGCTGATCGCCCACAACTTGACCATTTAGGTAGGAAAGTTTTGCCAATTACATCTCACTGCAACTCTTGGATAGATAGTGTGCACAACTTTTCGTCACAATCCATCTCTATGCTTCTAGGTACTTAATCTCATTAAGATCACCTAGTTAAGTCTGACTCAAAAGCCAACACAATAGAATATGCACCCTACTTTGGCTGATCTACATATCTACCATCACACTTCCACATGATAGACGGTGCACCACACATTGGCGTAACCTACACTTGGTCGATCAACCTTTTCATGTGTGTTACTTATGGAAAGCATCTTAGGCGTAATATATATTAAGGGATTTGTATTTATAAATACATATATATTCAATCACCACATACATATAGTTTGTATCGTATACATGCTATAACCCACAAATGAAAAGATGCAATAAAATGAAAGTGATGGTTATGTCCATACTAATGTAATTCCTTGGAGCCACAAGGAATTACCACCACCTAAGGTCTACATCTCATGCAGAAGCATTTTGTTGATGAAGATCTGTGCTTCCCAATCTAGGTTGATCGGTTCAACCCTTGAACCGATCGGCTCACCTCCTGACCGGTCGGTTGGACGTCTCTTGGTTGTCGAGTCCCTGTTCCACCATCTAGATACATCCACCATTTGATCGTTTGGGCCTCCAGTCGATCAGTCCTTCACGGTTCTCCAGCCAGGCAGCTCATCTTCTGAGATAGGTGGCTTGCCTTATTCATTGTAACAAAAAAAAATAAACTATCCTAATATTACATGATTGTAGAGAAACTTCAATTTACATTCAAGAGGATAAAAGGTAGGAGAGAATAATACTTTTATAATTGGATGATAAGGTTGAGGCTGAGTATGCAAACCAAAATGAAATAGAAATAAACATACAACCACCACGCACAGATTCTTAGGGTTATTGGCCATAACCATGCTACACATCCACCACTAAAATTAGTTTTTAGGGCAACGCGTGTAAATTTCACACACACACACACACACACACACACACACACATATATATATATATATATATATATATATATATATATATATATATATATAGTTTGGGATTGTACATGGTATTTAATTGGATATTTCATTTTAATATCTGCATCATAGGCACTAAATAAATGATGAAAACAAAAAATCCAGTCATATCAATTATCCTAAAATATAGTAAATTGGTGTGGCTCTGTTACCACTATAGTTAAATATGGGGGCAAAGTAGGCATCATAAACAAAAATGTAACTGAAATATTCCCCTCGTAATAGTAGATCACGTAAACAACTAGATAATGGGAAGGATGGTTTTGAGTATTTAACTAGTCCTTGAGCAAGTCCAGTGACAATCACCTCGTCGTAGTGTGTGCGTTTCTTCAAATTGCACTCAAACATGTCTACAACACTCTTGGTTGTTCACCACGGATAATAGCCTAACGTTGTCCTCCTAGTGGTAGGAAACAACCTCCTTGACTCTATGGTAGTCCACACGGACCATCGAGAACTCTTGTCGTTCTAAAAGAATGGACAAGAAGGAGTTGTCCCTTCACGTTGGTGTACTAATCACCAACTTGTTCTCTTACTTGTTCTCCCTTATTATCCCTCCCTTTATTAGGTAGTACCTGCTTGGGTTCTCTCAGTTACCATAATCGGAGAGGACAAAAAAATGTCAAAAGCAATTGAGTTGTGTCTCTAGGAAGCCCCTACTACAACTCTATTTATAGGAGAGTCGGGATCAGGGTTCCCGGACTGTGTGGGAATGGAAGGGACTAGAATTTCACAATTTTTGCAACTTGAGAGAAGAAAAATGGTGGGTTCATAGGGTAATTGATCAGTTGACATGCGAGCCCATCAGTTCTACCATTGAACTGGTCATTTTGTCATGTTTCCAAATTGCAATTGTATTGGTAATTTTAATCCAATTAAAGCACAACATGACACCAACACTAATCCTTGATGCAATGGAATTGATCCATGAATCGGGTATCTCATTTCATGATACGGTCATCTGGCGACCTTGAGTCAATCAGTTCACTAAATTAACTGGTCAGTTCATGTATTGGTTCATCTAGAATTCACCCAATTCAATTTCCAATCAACCTGACACTCCAACCAATCAGTTCAACATGTGTACCAGTTGGTTTAGAGTCTAATCAATCAATTGTTGTTTAAATTTAATAGATAAACACTTTAGTAATCAAATTCAACATAATTCATGAAAAAACTCTTATTCCAAATGCATCCTATATGTGTGACCCTATAGGTTCCAGATTACGTCGGCAATGAATGTCCATAACCAGTTTATGACATCACAAGAAAAGAGTGGTATTTAGAAGCAATTCATTGCTACCCAAGTAAATGGAAAGTTGGAGAACAACTTCAACATGCAATCTATGACTAGTGTTATAGTGTTTGTACAGTTCCTTTGTCACTGATATCCAAATTGAATGTGAGGCATGGAATAGTCATCCTCTTCAACGTTCAATCTATGTTCCTTTAACCAGAGAAGATTGTATGAGATATATGTAAGGTCAATATCACATATTGACTCACATGTGCATGGCAATGAATTTCTCAAAATCTCTAATCAAGTGGCCAGGATATCATACTCCTGTAGGAGGGACAAATTTCATCTTCATCACTCACAGTCATCCCCTTGTGTCACAATCCACCCGGCCATCACCTTTATGGAAACCCTTATTCAAGGTGATGTTGGATGATGTCTAAGTCCACTTAACAACATGTGATGAGTGTAGTGACTTTAGGTCTAAGAATTACAATCACCACCATCACTATAAGAGATGATTATGACTACCAATCATGGTTTCCATGTATCACTCTTAAGGTGGGTCTGTCCAATACACTATTCTTTAATAAGTACCTAAGTGTTTTATTTGATATCGCATATAATGACTGATGAGATTCTTTCATCAACCAACACACACTCTAGTCTTATGTATTGTTGTTGTCTATTTTACTTCCAAAATAATAACCGACGAGGAACATAACAAGAATGTATGGACTCTTATCATACATATGATCTCATTGTCCAGGTCCTAAACTTGAAGATATATGTCATCGAGTATCATCATTCTTTAGACATTTATCACGTTACATCATTATCTCATAACTGAATAAAACAAATTGGAAGATTACCTATTATTAATCAAATTATTTACAAGTTATGTCATTACAATCATCATACGATTGTCTCTCTGGGCATACATACCAACATTAACCTCACTAGAATCTCTCCCCTGATAGGTGTTCTTATAAGTAATTTTAAAGTAGGTCATGCAACTTGTGATGCCGCTGCACAAAAGGTATAAAAGAAGTGATCAACTTGTAAGGAAAATCACCATCATTTTTTCCCTTTTTATACCTTTGAAGTACTTGTTGATAATGTGACATCTCCTATAGAATGCCTTATAACCAATAGGAACATGTTGCATTTGTCTAGATCTTCTAATTTTCATAGATCTATTGGCTTTGCCATCCACAAAGGATTGGTAACCCAATTTATTGTATGTTGTTAAGTAAAGGCACTTTTTGTGATTAGTATTGTCTTTCAATATATTATTTGTTTTCCCAATATAACAAAACGTTGTCTAATGTTGTTTTTGTAAAAATAGAGAATATTGAGTGTGATTTTTCAATCATTTTCTTGGTAGCTTAGTTACCATGTCCCCCTTTTTTCCAATATGATCGCTTGATAGATTATTTTATAAAACAACTTTACTTATGCATTGTGATGATGGTGTATGACATGTACCTGCTATTTTGATGGATAAGCTTGGTATGATTATATTCATATCAAGAAAAGTTATGTAATATGTGTATCTTTTCAACTCAGTTGTACATTACCTACTATAAATGTTAGTGGTTGGTTTGTGTCCCACAACATGTGGGTCTGATAGTGGCATGTGATTTTTTCCTTGTTTCAAAAATAAAGTAACATGTAGATTTATTATATATGGAGTTGTATTACCTAATAGTGAACTGATTTAGTCAACAAATAATAATTAGTCACTGGTTTAAACCATGTGTGTTCAAGTTGATTCATATTAAAGGTTTATGTCTAAACAAAGAGTGAGTTGGTTGATAATTTAAATATTATCAATCAGGGTCAATATTATGTTGAAAATCTAAGTCAGTTCAAATTTGAAAGTTTATGTTTGAAATAAGAACAATGTTTATTCATAGTTTACATTTAGACTATCTAAACTAGTACAAAGTTGAAAAATTATGGAAATTGATATTCTAATTTGCAATGTAAAGTGATATTATAGAAGTTTGGTGTAGCTCTCACAATATGTAGATTTGAAAAATAATTATGTGTTGTATCCAAATATTTTCTTGATAGCTTTCGCACAATGCCGATATTTTGTGCTATGCACTTTCTTGCTTGTTTAATAGAAAAGTTTAAAAACCAAATTTATTTATACACCATTATTTTTTGCATGATAAATGCTTTCTAGATTGAGAAATAAGTTTAATATAATTATATTCACATATACAAAACAAATCTAGGTATGTATATATATTTTTAACTAATTTTCATGATACATACTACAAATGATTTTGGTAGGTTTATATCTCACAACAAGTGGGTCTAATAGTGGCATTGGTGATTTTCATAGTATTTCAAATAGATTTGGGTGTATAATTATTGTGTATGATGGTCTAGTATATTACTATGAAATATAGTGAGTCAACCCATAAATATAGTCATAGGTTTAGAATTTGTCACAGAACTATTTTTACCCAAAATCAAATCTCACTGCCAAGATAATGGTAAAGGGATTGAAGAACCCATCACTGACCAGCTTAAGAAATCTCACAATATCATAGGTGTAAAATAAAATAACATCTCTTACTATTGAACATGCACCACAAAAGTTTTTACTTGACCTATGGGAAATAAGATGGAGACTTAAAAGGAGAGAAAGTCTAACTTCAATATATATTAGTACATTTTTACCTCTATTGTCACTTTTCTTAATGTTAGCTTCAAATGAAAACTAACAGTGCATCCCTATAGAGTCAGTTGCTAGAAAATAAATGCCATGTTTGGTCAAGTCATGCCCATTAAGGAAAATTACAGGTACCACTCTTATTATAACTTTCTTTCCGTTAGACAATTTGAAGTCATAGACAACCCACAAATTTCAACTTTCTAGGAGAAAACGTTGATATAGATATTTAATTTCAGTTGTACTAAAATCGTCGAAACAATCCTTCCAGAAAAATAAATTTTGCCTCCGAAGCACCTCTATCGTCGGTTTTTCTCTAAAGAAACCAATGTCATAGGTCACCTCTGTCGTGAAAAATTTTAGTTCCAAAAAGCATGTGACATCAGTTCCTTAGTATGAAATTGATGATATAGGATTCTCCCCATGTGTCCTATGAAAAAATATTTCCCCCCAAATTAAGTTATGTCTTCAGTTTTGATTTTGTAAACTGATGACTAAGTCCTTAGTGAGGTTGGCATTTTCCACTAGTGGTAAGGGCCTCTATCATCAGTTTTTGTTTGTCCAGCCGATGAAAGAGTACAACCTCTATTGTTAGTATCTCTTATCAAATTGAGGACTAAGTCCTTGGTGAGGTAAGTATTTTTTATTTGGGATAAGGATTTTTGTGGTTGGTTTTTAAGTACCCAACTAATGATATAGGGTAATCTTTGTCGTCAGTTTTTATTAAGAAACTAACAAAGTAGTTCTTAGTTTCCAGTTTTGTTTTACAATCGATGACTATGTTCTACTTAACATCACCCTCAAAAAAAAAATTACCCTATTATTTGGTTCATTTTGTAAGGCCTAGGGCTTTGGAGGTCATGGTCTTCTACTTAGCTACTGCTGCCACACCCTATCATTGTTGTTACTAGTACTGCACCACCATCGCCATCATCTGAACTTCCTCTTTTTCCTCTCTCATCATTCTTCTCCACCACCTTTACCCCTCCTCTTCTTCCTCTGACCATTGTGCTCTCTCCTCTCTCCACCAATGTCACCCTCACTGCCACATCTACTATTGATGATTGAGCCACTGTCTCTGCTAGGGTTACTACTCTCAGTTTTGCTTGCTGCTTCTACCCTCTCCTCTTTTCTCTACAAATAAGGTGTGTTGTTTTTTTCTTATCTATAATTTTTTATTTGCTATTTTAGGGGCAAACTCTTATTGCTACGTTCTTGACTAATTTCATCTATGGAAACACATGTATAATTTCTTATTACATGCTTGTTAGGCCACCAAATTCTATTTGTCTATCTAACTAGAATTGAAAATTACTCTAAGAAAAATATGTGTATAGTTGTTTGTTTAGTTTTGTTTAGAATTCTTCATATAAATTTTGAAATTATGTATGTCTAATTAGAATTTAAAACCTAGGATATGAATGATGGTGGGATCATACATATAGAAATGACAACATGCATGTATTCTATTAGCCTAGAAACATGTCCCAGATTACTCACTAGGAGTAAATCTTAGATAGTCCCCAGTTTGGGACAGATATTGGACACTTAATCTCATTTAGGATGTAAGTGGATAGTGTATATTTTGTTTTCAAGATATTTTGTCAACACTTCTCCATTTATTCTCTTAGTACATCTATAGGTGGATATTTACACATCAACATCAAATACTTGAAGAACTGAGAGAATATTCTATCAAAATATTCTTGAAAACCAAATACACATTATACACTTACTAGTGAGATTAGGAGTTCAAGAATGGGATAGGTGGTACACAATCATTACTAAATGCTAAACCTTAAACCATGAACCTATAAACCCTAAACCAAAAAACCCCAATATCTAAATTCTAATCTCTAAATACCTAATTCAATACTCATTTTCTCTATGATTATAGAATGGATCTATCATGGATTTCCATTTCATATCACTACACTATGGAGTTTATTATTTGTATGGAGAAGTTTATAAGATTTAAATAGGAACATAGGAAAAGACCTAGAGATAGGTTTTGTTGTCCATGTAGGAACTATAGTTACAACTTGAAAGTCAACATTGTAGACAAAATCAAAAGTCATCATGTGAAATGAGATTGTGTAGGGCTATACAGAATGGTATTGGCATGGAGAGATTTCTACTATGAGATCAGTAGATGTCGATACCATTACTTGTGTTGAAGAAGAAATTTTTGACGAGGTAGATATGAACAAACTAATTTTCATACAAATGGTTATATGATGCTAGATAGTTGTGGGATAAATCTTGCTGATCCACCTTTTTTACTTGGAAACATTGTGCATGATGTTGAGATACCATTGTACTTAGGTTGTACTAAGTTTACAAAGTTGAGCGTTGTGTTGAGATTGTATACTCTGAGTGCTAAAAATAGATGGAGTGATAAAAGCTTCATGTATATGTTGTCTTTGTTGAAATAAATTCTTCCTAAAGGCAACGAGCTTCCAACCTCTACAAACAAATTAAAAAAATGTTGTTGCCAATGGGAATGGAGGCTATGAAGATGCATGCATGCCTGAATGAATGTCTTAAGTGGTGTGGTATATGGACCTGATTGTTAGACATGTAACACTAGATATTCATTGTATATAAAAGGTAATATACATAGTCTTGATCATTGTAAGTAAATAGTCTAGTTTGATAATATGAAAAAGTCAAATCCAACTCTTAAATTATGTCATTCTCTTTGCAGTCGGTTTGACACAATAAGGCCCTATACAAATGAAAAGTTAGATGAGATACTAGAAGATTGGGCAGACTCTTTTAGTAAGGAAGTCAACTTTGAAATTATTGGGATAAAATGAGTTTTCTAAACCTTGATGTTTTTACTTCGATGTACATGTGATGGTTATTACTTTTTGCAACTTTAAGTTTGATGCAAGTGAATTGTTGGTGCATATGTGAATTACATTTATATTTATACATATGTGTGAATGAATGTGAAGAGCAATGAATACAATGAGAATTGGATTTGTACATATCATGAGAATGGAAAATGGAATTGTATGTGTGTTTTCTGAATTGTGTATCTTCATGAGAATGGAATTAAATGTTGAAGAGAATGGAATTGGAGAATGGAAATATATCTGGGTAGATGAATTGTGTGTATATGTTTGTTATTATAGGTTCTGCAGGTATGTTGGCCTATTGTTAAGTTTGATACAGGATGAAACCTATAGCTCTAATGGAATGTATGTTTTGCATCTAGCTGAATAGTCAGATAGTAGGTCTATAGACATGTTATAAAAAACTTACCTGCAATGTTGGTTGTTAAAAAGAAACAGTCGTGTAGATCAATGGTGTCAATTATCTCGCAAAACCACCAAAACAAATATTCTAAATCACTTGTGCAATCCATTGTGTGACACGGTTGTGCAGCCTAGCACAACCATGCTTCCAAGCCATGGTATTTCTCTGCGTCTTCAGTTCATCAATAAGAAACCAACAACACAATTGTCCTATAGCATCAATATTTTGCAAGGAATTGACGACACAAAGTGATACCACGACATTGATATCGCTCCAAGTTGTCAGTTGGGTCGTCAGTTTCAATTTACATATAAATAGACACTGGCTCTGTGTCATTGATTTTTCCTTTCCCGTAAAACTGATATAGACAGTCATTATTTGTAGTGTCATCCACTTAAGTGTTGGTATAAAACTAGTGTATATGTCGATTAAAACTAATTCTATATGTGGTAGTTGTACTAGTAAAAGCATGTAATTGCTACAACCTAATTATATATTTTTATCCCATGACTGCAGATTGTATTAGTGTAGCTTCAATTCTTCTAGCAGAGTTCAGCAGATAAAGGGACAAGAGCAAACTCTTCATTGCTTGCATTAATAAAAAATCATGACCCAATGTCAATGCAAAAACATTGACTATGGTTGTGAAAAATATGAAACCATATAATTACATTTGAAATGAAACAACCACTTGGTTGGTTTATGAGAAACAAAATTAACAATAAAACAAATTCAAGTGCTCAACAAGTAAACTTTCCAAAATAGTTTGTAATATACTCTATGCAATACTCAATCACCTCATATACATGAAAGTGGGTAGAAAGAATAATGAGATGCCACTTAACTGTAAGGGAAAGGCCAATGCTCCAGTCAACCTAAAGGAAAAGGCAAGGATCATCACTTGACCCCAAACAATGATAAGGAGAAAAGTTTAAATAGTCGATGGCAAGGAAATGAGGGGGAGTTTATTGCAAATCCAATTATCAAATAGAGAACAAAAAATCTGCATATGTAAATTCAAAATACTAGTCTGTAGGGGATGTGATAGCTCATGAATGTAATATAGCCAAGTGTTCTCGTCATACATATGTAAATATACATTACATCACATCAACCATGATTAAGTGGATATAGTACATGTACCTCATATTTTTAGAGAGAGAAAGGGAGTGTTTACCAAAGGAGAGAGAGGAATGCCATGAGGAAGATGAACTGCTATAGTAGCTATGCTATAGGTCTCAGCAACAATGAGGGAAAACTTCAATAGTACATGTGAGAAAAATCTGATGGTCTACTTGCACATGGGGAAGAAATTGAGAGTTAAAGAAGGTTTATACAGGTATAGATCTAGAGTTTTGAGGTGTATTTTTGAGCTAAAAAATTCCATGGGGCACCCACGAAGGAGGATATTGAAGCTTCTCAAAACATGGTTAGTTTGTGTAAAAATATATGGATATGGGTCGGAATCCAATATGAGATAAAATGGAACTGAAATCATGAAAAACGACATATAAATGTGGGAGATATGGGGATTAGAGTTCCCCCCAACCCGTCGATTAGTTTTTTGCCTGACTCGAGGTTGGGGAAGACCCCTAGTCAGGTGAGCTAGATGGTACACCGATCAGGCCCATCAAGGGTGGATTTCGGCCCAACCTAGCAAAGAGGGGAAAAAGGCTTAAAATGTGATTTTTGATGTCATTTATTGTGAATTCTTAGGAGTTATAAAGCTCTATTTGGGCTGAAATTTGGGCACCATGCTTATCATAAGGTCCAATATATTCAGACAAATTTTAATATTAAAAGGATAAAGTTAGGTATGGAAATTATGCAAAGGAGTATAACTATGTATTAAGAGTCCAAATAAGAATCATAAACTTATGAAATGATTCAAAGATGATAAAGTGAAGTCAAAATTCAAGAACATTGTGATTAGAATGTAAAATATTGGCTATATGGAAACTCACTTTATCACATCCTCCCCTCCTTAAGGGAAACTTTGTCCCCAAAATTCAAGAACATACTCAAAGATTAGGACCATATAATCCATGTCATGTCCTCAAAATTATAGTCATGTTGTAATCAAAAGTGACTTATAAACTTATATTTATCAATTAGTTGTCAAAAGATCATACTCCATTGATTTCTAATATAGAGTTGAAATTCAAGTCATGTCAGTATCAAATAATAATTGGGATTGAGAATTAAGATTAGATGTCATGGATCAAATTGGGTCATTATCAAGTGAAATTGTAATTCATAGTTCAATATTTGAATATCAAATATATTTATCCAACCATTTGAAGTTGGGTAATATTTCCTATTTAGACACTAGGTGTTGTCATTCATCCAAAAGGAATAATCTAGCACACTTTTGAGGCTCGACGTCCACTCATAATCCAGGATACTCAAGGTTGATGAATGACTAGACCTAGGTCATTTTTAGGAAATTAACCCTATAATCAAAAATATCATTCGCAAAATTATCGTCGAGTCAACGTCTCAATATTTGAGTTTTTGGGTCAAAGGTCAAAAATTTAGATGATCAGATTTTAGGCCAAATGAATAGAGTTCTTGGCCCAGGAGTACAAATTGACTTTCATTCTCAACATTTTAGTGTCCTACATGATGCATGGCCTACGCGGTGGTACATTCATGATAGTATTTATTATTTCAACAATTCGAGACAAACATCATATTTCAGTGTCATAGTTTCATGCTCAATTTCAAAGGAAGGCCCCACCCTAGTGAACATGAGAGTTACACCATAATTTAGAAACCAATTGAAACCACATAGTCATCTTTTCAAACATCTTGAGATTTAGTAATATGCAAGTCACTAGCCATATACTGAGTGTAATCTCCAAATACACATAGGGTGATAATAGGAATAATATCAAGATCCATAATCATGAGTCAATATTTTGCACATCAATATTGAGAGTCAAAATTTGATTATGTTCATAGGCCTAGACATTTCAAATCTAGGGTTTAGGTTCCTATTTAGACCTTAGGGGAGATCATTCATTTATATTCAACAATTGAGCAACAATTGCCATTTTGTGATATCAATCACCAATTCTTGTTACCCTATTATCGAGGTTTGATGAATGATCAGAGACCTAGGTCCTTCTAGGAATTAAGCCACAAGCTATGACAACATTGCATTTAAATTGAGATTCAAGACCTAGTATCAGTATTTTCATAGACTTGACCTATTTTTGACTTAGGTCAAGGAATCAAAATCAAGTGGAAGGGGTTGCCTTTTGAAACTCTAAATAATCATCAAGATAAAAATTTAGAGGTAGTCTAAAATAGGAACGCGATCAAGGGGAGTCATAAGTTAACTACACCCTATTATAGCACATTAGTAATAATACATTTAAATTTGATCATAGAAAAATAGGGGGTATAAATTATAAAATTGTAATTCATAAGTTCATGGGATCAAAGTACAAGGTCATAATAGGGCAACCATGTTTCAAGATTATACAAACTTGATGTTATAATATAACTATAAGACCCCTAATCTAGCTTAGTGCTTGATCTTTCTTACTTTTACTTAATAAGATTATTATACCTTAATATAATCATATGATGTGTCTTAATGACATGTGACATGCTTATGCTTTTAGTTTAATCCAGTTTGGATGACCTTTGAGCTAGTTATGATGTATGTATGTTTATTTTAGACCAAGTTGCAATATACCAATGTTAAGGGTTTATCTTGCAATTTGTCACATGTTAGATGTTCCCCCTATGTTTCAGAATTATGAGAGAGAGAATGATGCTTTTGGGTGCCTTGTTGTACCTTGGATGTTGAGGTGGTGTCATGTGTGGATGTTAGGGTTTGCTTTTGTGTTTTGTGTAGATTTTTGACCTTGATTGAGTGTTGGCCCTTTGAGTTGGTTTTCAGTGTCCACCTTGATGTTTTCTTGGTTTTAACCTCTTCCATCAAAGAGGTTTTGGGGTGTGCTTATGTTCTATTTGATCGATGATGTCATTAACCCTCTTTGGTCACTAAGAGACTTAGGGTTTTAATGTGATTTTGTCATAGATGTTCCCTTCGACAGATGAGCCTTGTGAGCTATGTTTATCTTTGACCAATGGTCCTTTGGACCAAGTGAGGTCGCTGATCCACCTTGGTTTTTAGGACCCTTGTTGCATGTGCATGTTTAGTGCTTGCATGGGTGTTACATGATGGACAAGTGGCATGTTTAGTCGGGCATCTATCCTTCCTTGTCTGTCTCCTATCCTTTAGTGCTTGGAAGAGAAGGAGCTCAACCTTAGAGAAAGATGGTTGAGCCCTTGCATGTGGTTATCTAGGGTTGGAGCATCTTCCTTTGTTGATATTTTGGTGATCCTTATGAATGGTAAGTGGTTTATGCTTCTTGATCTTGTTTTCTTGAAACCCTATAACCTTTCTTCTTCTCTTGGTCGAACTCATGAAGATTCCATGTTGGTGATTGTGTTTAGAAAGGAGAACTTCTCTCTCTTGGACTAAACTTGTGGTTTTCCATGGTAGTGTTTAAAGTTGAGTTGATGAACTCCTTTATCCCACTTTCTCTCTTTTCATTCTTTCTTGGTCTACGGATTTTACCCTCTCTTCTTTGAGATTCATTTGACCTTGGTTTATTCTTCTTCTCTTGTGGTGATCTTGCTTGGCCATGGAGTTTATCCAAGTTGTGGTTTTTTTCTCTCTTGGAGATTCATGGTTTGGGAGTTTATCTTCACCTCAAGGTGGGTTCTATAATTTTCCCCTCTACTATTGTTGCACCTTAATCTTGCATGGATACATTCTTATCTCTAAAACGTGATCATAAGATGCTTGATAATGATACCTTGTTTTAGGGTTTATTATCCTGTAGTAATTTTGCATAGTTTAGGTCTTTTTCTTAAGCCCTAATTCTCATACTCAAGTTTTATGGATGGTGAGAAGTTGGTTCTTGCATGCACTCCTTAAAACGTTGGTTTTAGTCCCCATGGTAATGTTTTGGCTATCTTGTGGAAGATGGGAGTTGTGGTTCTCCATTGTATGTGTTTGACGTATGATTTTCGCTCTCATATCATGTTTTGGTTATCCTTATGTTTTGTTGATCAAATTCTAGGGTTTTGGATGATGTTTTCTTGAAGTACCTCACACCTTGAGCTTTCAGTTTCATGTTGATAACCATCTATTTTTATCATGTTTTGACATATGGTTTTCTCTCTCTTGATGTATGGTTCAAGTGTTCAAAGGTCTCATGGTGGTTTTTGGTCTCATAGAGGACCTATTGTCTTTGGACGATGAGGTTGCTTTTTGTTTTTCCTTCGGTCACAGGGTTTGGTCTTATCTCTTGATGATAGTTGTTGTTCCCCTTTGATTGATGAGGCGGTGAAGTGACCTTTGGTCCCTGAAGTTGTATTCAATGTAGTCTTCTTTGATCTAGGGTTTCCCTTTGGTCGAAGGTGTGAAGATGTTTTCTTCAGTCGTTTGGGTTGATGGTCTTTGACCATAGTGGTTTGCTTCCCTTCGGTCGCATAAGACTTGTGGCTTGGTTTCCCTTCGTTCAATGGAAGTTCTTGATCATGTGTTTGTCTTGTATGAGTGACCTGTGATGATGATGGTTGACAATAATATGTGCTCTAAGAACGTGGGAAGTAATGATAATCTAGGGTTGATGTTATTTGTTGTTATGGAAACCCTGATTAATTATCTATGAGAAACCCTAACCCTAATGATCGGTTTCATCATGATAATGCTTACTTGTTTGTATGACTACCATGTATTGAAGTATTTTCTCTCTCCTACTTGTATAACCCTAATGTTGTAGGTTGAATGAAAATCATAGCTTGTGATTTCTACATTACCTATTATGTAACACAAGGTGATGATATTGAGGCATCATAAGATAATGATGTTCCATGTAAGAACAAGAATAATGTAAATGGTCTGATGACCTTAATGATAGTCTTGTGCTTAATGTGAGGTGATATCCTCTGATGATGTGATAAGGGATGGTTATCCCATAGTGATGTGATAATGGTGATGGCCTTGTCTATGGAAGTAAGATAGTATCATGTGGTGATGTGATCAACTTTCTAATCAGTACATCTTGTATCTACTGGAGTTGCAATCTACCCTTATATTTGTAGAATTTGTTTAGGGTTTGTACATTGTAACTTGATTGATGAATTAAAAGATACCCAATTGGAAATAATTTATCAAATGAAACCCTAATCATGTAGTTGCCCTAAGACATAGATCCATCTTCAGCATCAGTACTTGCTGATGGTGAAACCAGTAATTCCCAAGGAAATTGGGAACACATATTGTTGAATATGCGAGGGTGCAAGTTGAGGGTATATCCTTGCATCCAAAATCATAGGTTATGAACGATGATTGTGGTCATGCCTTGATAGGAGAACTATTGCATACATATCTTAGTATATGATGTGATTGAGGACAACTATAGTTGTAACTCTGATGATTGGGTTTGTATACTCTGTTTACTAGTGTTGTGCCTATATAACAAGGTGGACTAGGTTGTTTTGCAATTGGACTCTATATGTCACTACAGCAGACTCAGACTGATAGAGGGTGTAGGAGATCATAGGAGTTTGTCTTTCCTAGATCTTGTATGGCACTGATTTTGACTTAGTAGTGGTCAAATAGAGTATGAGTGGTATACCTCATATCCACAGGGCTTAATAAAAGACTTAACACAACTGTGCAGTATACCTCCTTAGGGTTAAACACAAATCACATTGTATGTTACCCTTTGGTTTGTTTCTTATATTGCTTAGCTATTATCTTTTATACATGTTCTTCATATTATTTCTAAATGTATATCATGTTCTACAAATCAGTTATAGCTACTTAAACTGCTTAATCTGAGTTATCAATTTTACTTATTCATTTAGTTGAATCAGCTCATAATGCTTAATCTACTATATAACCTTCTATGTTAACAATAGTTGTTGGTGGCGAGTTATATCTCTCACTGGGAAGTTGGTCTCACCCCATCAGTTTCCACATCTTTTAGGTGGACATGCACAACGTGGTAGAGATCATCCCGTTGAAGAAGAATAGCAAAGAGATCAGTAGTTGTTGAAGGTTGGATATGTTGCTAGTGTTTTCTAGTAGTGTCCAATGTGTCGACCATGTACTCTCAGGTCCTTGGGGAGTTCTATAGATGTTTTACATCAATATGAGGGTTTTGATAGTATGCCATGGTTGTACATGTATGGCTTGTATATGCAAATGTGTTATCCTTGTAACAGGTTTTAGGTTGTGGCATGAGGGCAGTTGTACAATAATGTATGTACCTTTATGGCACAATATGTGGTACAAGTGGCACCCTTTGTAAATCTTAATGCATATGTTTCCTCTTAAGATGTTTATGTGAGATCATTTTATTTTACCCCATTTTAAAAAGTGGGGTTGGCTACAGTTTCTGGGATGAATTTCGTGTTTTGTTTTGAGTAATCTCACTTTGGTGTGATCAGTGTGTCACACTCGGTTGGTATCATAACTCTAGGTTTGTTAAGTCTACAAGGACATAGGACTACAGTTGTATTTATTCTTGTGTTATCTAACATATATGATTTGTAGCTTCTACTTATGTATAAGTAGAAGAAGATATGCCTAGAGAACATTAAGAACATGCTGACAGTGGTGTTTCTACACTAGGAGTTGGTGCCATGAGGTAGGCTAGAATAGGTATAGTGCATGAAGTGCCTCAGTTCGATCCAGAAATTGTAGCCAACCCTGCCTTTCAATCCATGTTTGGACAGTTTATGGCTACAGTTTTGCATATGGTAGATAGGGTGCCCATACCTCAAACAAGGGAAGTTATTCCCAATATAGAATATTAGGATTCTAGGAAGACCTTTGAGAGTTTTTGATGGATTAGAGTGTTGGAGTATGTGGGTATGGAAGACCTACAATATGAAAACATGTGGCTAAAAGAGGTGGGGAAGGCCTTCAAGATCCTCATTATCCCTGAAGAGGATAAGGTGAAGCATGCAGTGTACCTGCTGAAGGGTAGTGTTGGACATTGGTGGGCCATTGAGGAGGAGAAGAGGCATGGAGTGGTGATCAATTGGGAGGATTTTTGGTGGGAGTTTGGGAGTTGGTACTTCAGAGAGAAATATTTGGATGAGAAGATATCGTAGTTCGATAAGATCCAGCAAGGATCTATGACGATCAACGAGTATGAGGCCATGTTCATGGAACTTCTGAACTTTTTCCCGCACATGGATGTTGCAGACGAGAGGATTTGACATTTTTAGAAGGGTTTGAGTACAGAGTTGACAATGATGATGTCTGTCTTGGAGAAAAGAGAAAGGTTTGTGATGTTTGTGGAGTTTGTAAGAAGGATAGAGCGGTTGGCAATAGAGAAGCGTGAAATTAATTCTAAGAAAAGACTGGGTCAGTTTCATAGGCAGTCTTCTGGAGGCTTCAAGAAGCCTCGGTTTTCAGCACCTCAATCACAACAAAGATTAGTAGTACAGTTTCAATGGTCGACAAGTAAGGGCAGAGGTCATAGCTTTCCACTAACATGAACTCATGGTGTGGCGTCAGTTTTAGTGACAGGGTCGTCTAGGCTGCAGTTTGACACAAGGACTTATTATAGGTGTGGACAGTAAGGGCATCTGAGGATGTTTTTTACTAATGAATGATGAAGACGTAACACAACAGTTGAGATAGAGTTAGTAAGGGTTGTAGCAGCGGAAGTTCAACAGTGGTGGAGGTAGAGGATGTGGTTAGGCATCACAAGTTAGTTCTTTTGGACAGGACAACAGAGGATGGGGGTGACAATAGGCAATAGATCAATTCTACACCATGAGTCAGTCGGATGTAGTGGTTAATCCACAGGTTGTGACATGTTAGATGGAGTTATTTCATTCTAATTTGTCTTATTCCTATTTTATATCTACTTTGGTTGACCTGAGTGTGACACACTTTTATCACTATAGAGGTGATATCTAGTTGTTCTTTGCGTGATAGTCGTAGATATGATAGCCTTTGATTATAAACCCCTTTGATTGGTTTTTCCAAGTTGCAGGAGGTGTGTCTATCATATGTTCTTTCTTTATCAAGGTACAACATTCAAGTGGATCTTATACCACTTTATATGCCTGGATTCAATGTGATCCTTGGGATGGTACCTTGGAGAAGTACTAGGTGGTCTTAGACTGTAGTTTCAAGGTGGTGACGTTCTTTGATGGTGATGTCTCATGGATCTTCCAAGGAAAGAAGAAGATTCTCCCGACGTGCTTGGTGTCAACGATGATGGCAGTGAAGTTGATGAGGCAGGGTGTGAAGCTTTCTTAGAACATGTGGTGGATACCAAG
Organism: Alisma plantago-aquatica; assembly: GCA_963693085.1. Taxonomy (NCBI): domain Eukaryota; kingdom Viridiplantae; phylum Streptophyta; class Magnoliopsida; order Alismatales; family Alismataceae; genus Alisma; species Alisma plantago-aquatica. Next base: position 1,271,067,967 of record OY856409.1, on the reverse strand, counting down.
GTGAGGAGTCCTAGTATCCAAGAGGTGTCAGTGGTATGAGAGTTTGAAGATGTGTTTCCTTATGAGCTTCCTGGTGTTCCCCCTTCTTGAGAGATTGACTTTGAGATCAATCTGGTTCTTATGCAACTGATAGCACAGACACCGTATAGGATGGCACCAGTTGAGATGCAAGAGTTAAAGAATAGGTTACATAAGCTATTAGAGAAGAGTTTTATTAGAATGAGCACTTCCCCTTGGGGTGATCCTATGTTTTTTATTAAGAAAAAAGACAAATCTATGAGGTTGTGCATCATATATCAGCAGTTGAATAAAGTGACGATCAAGAACAAGTACTTGTTGCTGAGGATAGATGATATGTTTGATCAGCTGAGAGGAGCTATAGTGGTCTCCAAGATAGACCTGAGGTTAGGATACCATCAGTTGCAGATCAAGGCATATGACAAACCCAATCCAGGTTTTAGGACTAGGTATGGTCACTTTGATTAGTGGTTATGTTTTTTGGGCTAACCAATGCACCCATAGTGTTCATGGACTTGATGAACAAGGTGTTCTGGCCTTATCGTGACCAGTTTGTAGTTGTGTTCATCGACGAAATCCTAATATACTCTAGAGATAGCCAGCAACATGATCAACATCTAGATAGGCATTGACTTTGTTGAGACAACACAAGTTGTACGCCAAGTTCAACAAGTGTGAGTTCTGGATAAAAGAGGTGCCTTTCCTTGGGCATGTGATATCTATTGAAGGTGTTTGAGTGGATCCTAAGAAGGTTCAGTCAGTGCTAGAGTGGGAGCATCATAAGACATTTACAGAGGTTTGCAATTTTCTAGGTTTGGCAAGATACTACACAAGGTTTATCAAGAACTTTAGCGCAGTGGCATTACCCCTAACAAAGCTGATGAGAAAAGGTGCATCATTTGTATGGGATGAAAAGTGTCAGCAATATTTCCATCTTTTGAAGGAGAAGTTGACCAGTGCACCAGTGTTGGTTCTGCCAAAACAAGGGAAAGGATGTATCATTTTCTCTAATGCGTCAAGGAATGGTTTGGGTTGTGCGTTGATGTAGGATAAGAATGTGATTTCTTTTGCTTCATGACAACTTACGAAACATGAGGAGAATTACACGATGCATGATCGGAGCTTACATTTGTGGTCCATGCTTTGAAGATTTGGAGACACTACTTAAATGGTGAGAGGTGTCAGATCTTCATCGACCACAAGAACATTCAGTACATCTTTTCGAAGTAGGAGCTGAATATGTGGCAAAGATGATGGATGGAGTTGATCAAAGATTAAGATCACACCATAGACTAGACTCTTGGGAAGGAGAACATGGTGGCAGATGTATTAAGCAAGAAGTCTTCTTCATCATCATCTACTGATAAGGTGAAATTATATTCCATGGTGTACCATAAGCAAGACATGTTAGTGTCTCTTTGCCAAATGAATGTAAAGTTGGAGGTCTTCCTGTTGGCACGCTTGTTGAGTCAGTTATAGGTGAAGCCTACATTGAGGCAGTAGATCAGAGATGCACAGTGGGGTGATATTATGATAAAATAGAACCAAGTAGAGTTTGGCAGTGAGAAGTGTGATGCCTTCCATGAGTCATAGGATGGAATAGTGTTGTAACATGGTAGAGAGATGGTTCTTGATGTTGATAGTCTAAGGAAGTTTGTTATGGAATAGGATCACTCTTCGATGTATGCTATGCATCTAGGTGGTACCAAGATGTATCATAATCTGAAAGATCTATATTGGCAGTCTGGCTTAAAGCATGGAATGTCTTAGTTCATGTCAAAGTGTTCGGTATGTCGGTAGGTCAAGGATGAACATCAGAAGCCTATAGGAAATTTGTGACCATTGCCTATACGCTAGTAGAAATGGGATAATATCACTATGGACTTTGTGGTTGGTCTTCCTAGGATAGCCAAAGGTCATGATTCCATCTGGGTGATAGTGGACACATTGACTAAGTAAGCTCACTTCCTCCCTGTAAAGACAACATAGAAAATAGAGAAGCTTGCACAAATACATGTTGATGATATAATCTATTTACATGGTATTCTTGTGACAATAGTGTCTGACAGAGATCCTCAATTTACCAGTCATTTTTGGGAGTGTATGCACACATTGATGGGTACACAATTAAGGTTCAGCATGGTGTTTCACCCATAGACAAATGGACAGTCTGAGAGGACTATTCAAACCCTAGAGGATCTATTGAGAGCTTGTATTCTACAATTTTTGGGCAGTTGGGATGTGCACCTCAGTTTGATAGAGTTTGCCTACAACAAGAGTTACTAGAGAAGTATCGACATGGCATTGTACAAGGCTTCATACGGGAGACATTGTCGGTCTCCACTATGTTGGTATGAAATGAGCATCAGCTTTTGGGGGCTAATCTTATTAAACTAACAAAAGAGAAAATCAAGATGATATAGCAGCAGCTGAAGGCAATGTAGGATAGGTAGAAATGGTATTTTGAAAATCGTCAGATTTTGTTGGAGTTCGAAGTGGGAGATAAGGTTTACCTCAAGGTCTCTCCTTGGAAAGGTGTGTTGAGGTTCAGGAAGAAGGGTAAGTTGGCTCCCAAGTGTATGGGATCTTATCTATGGTGGCACGTGTAGGCAAGGTGGATCATAGGTTGGATCTACCACCTGAGTTGCACAGGTTGCATCTGTTGACTCAAGCTCTAAATTGACTAAACCCTTGTTTTGATGATGACTAAACCATTCCACTTTTTTTTCTAGTGCTTCTACTTGAGTGATTTTGGATTAGCTATAGACACACCCCAAATGCCCTAACTTGCATATATCATATTGGAGAAAAGACAAGTCAAAGTCAACACAAGTGCACATTTTTGGAATATGATGTAAATCCATTATAATCATGTTCTAAATCACTTGTAATGATTGCATGACTTGTAATTAAGCCTAGAAAAGATTGCAACATTTAAATCAAATATTTAAGAACTTTAATGACATTTTTCAAAATTCATTACATGCACTTTATCGGTTGAGATACAATCTTGACTGATCCTTGATGGATTTTGAGAATTTAATGGTTCAGTCGAGTTGCCACTTCACATAACTCGACCGATCCCTATACTAGAACAAAACTGATTTAAGTGATTGGTCGAGTTTCATCCAGGACAAACTCGACTAATTGGACAAATTATCTTTGTCACATAGTGCATTTGTCGAGTTACCTTTATAGATAATCGACTGATAGCACTATACGGGAAAGTGTAGAAAAGTTTTTCTAGTCATTTGAATGTTGCAAAACTCAAAAATATATATGTTGCAACATCCCAAATGACTAGTATTTGTCCTTAAGTGTTCCCAAAGGCTTCTAGTCATCCTCAACTATAAATAGGACCCCTTGGGCTTCATCCCTTGGTTAGACAAGCACTATGAAGGTCCTATTCTAATAGTTGAGTGATCCTACAACCTCCTCTCTCTCTCTCTTTCTAAGCTAGTCACTTGCTGCATCCATTAAAGTGAGTAGGAGATTTGTAAGAGAGCTCTTCCTACATGTATATCTTGTAAGTCTCTCACTTCCACTACCTCCCTATCTCTCATTTCAACCATGAAGATGAAGGATCTCTCTCTTGGCTAAGAGAGGTGAAGAAGAACAAGGGAAGGAGTCCCTTGGTGAAGATCAAGTCTGAAGACTTGGAGCAAAAGTGGGTAAGACCTTACTGAAGGTAGAAGACTCCTTGCTCGAGTGGGTAAGTCAATTGTGGAAGCTTCTCCGAGTGAAGGTGAAGTCAAGGGCTGAAGATCCAAGAAGAGTGGGTAATTCCTAGATGGTTGAAGACTTTTGCAAGAGTGGGTAAGTCCTTGCAGAAGGCCGAAGACTCATTACAAAGTGGGTAAGTCCTTCGTAAGGTTGAAGACTCCTTGTATTGGATAGGTATGTCCTTTGGTGGGTCATTATTGTAAGTCTTGTGAATATATATAAGAGTGCAATGGTTAAGAAATCCTAGAGGTTGACCTCTCTAGGTAGTGGACTGACATACTCCTAGTTTGGAGTGTGGAACCACTCTACAAATCTTGTCAATTGGTTCTTATTCAATCTCTCTCCCCCTTGCTATGTATATTTTAGTTGCACTCAAACTTTCTATTTAGCAACCTTGTCATGTGATATAACTTGACGGTCTAATGAATTTTGTTTAAGTACATTCATCTCTATTCACCCCTCCTCTAGAGCATCCAATTACCCATCTAGGATCCTATAATTGGTATCAGAGCATGTTCTCTCCAAGCATACTTCAACAAGTAGGAGAAGATAGGTGACTACCAAGGAGGGAGATACTTGATCAACCTTCCAATCTTTGATGGGAGAAATTTCCTCTATTGGAAAAGAAGGCTACAATTCTATATCCAAGGATCAAGTCTAGAGCTATGGAAAATGGTGAACCATCCATACAAGCTATCAGAGACTAAGATTGAAGAATGGGATGAAGTTACCATGAAGAAAGCCACCTTGAATGCAACAACAATCAACATACTCTATGACACCATGAACCCCACTGAGTTCAACCAGATTTCTTCTTATCAGACGGCCTATAAGGTATGGAGAAAGCTATGCATCACTTATGAGGGGACAACTCAAGTGAAGGAAAGCAAAGTCTACATTCTCAAAGTGCTGCTTCAGAACTTCAAGATGGGAAAGGAGGAGAAGATAGTCAACATGTACTCAAGACTCAACACTATAGTAAATGGCCTTGTCGTCCTAGGTCATCCTATGAGTATAGGAGAGATCAACTATAAGAACCTTAGAACTCTCCCCAAGAGATGGGAACCCAAAATGACTTTCATTGAAGAAAAAGGTCTCTTGATGATATCCTCATTGAAGAGCTCATCGAAAATCTACAAGCCCATGAAGCCACACTTGATCGAAGAGAAGAAGTTGAAAGACAAGAGGAGAACAAGCTAAAGAGAATGAAGAAGGCTGAAATCAAGGCTCAAATTGAAGCTATTATCGGAGAAGCCTCTCCATCCTCTAATGTGAGAGAAGATGCCATGTACTCCAAGGATAGATTCTAATAAGGCAAGAATTTCTCCTCAATCTAAAGCCTCAAGTGTGGAAAGAAGGGTCACTTGAGGATAGATTGTCTACAAGGAAAGAGGACCCATCATCACAAGGAAAGAGAAGAGAAGTACAAGAAGAAGGAGAAATGGCACAAGAGCTCAAGTGACTCCTCCAACTCAAGCTCAAGTGAAGAATCAAGTGGAAGATCTAGCTCAAGCTCTAGTGATGAAGGAGAATGTCATTTTTCTCTTATGACATCAATACGTGAAGACTCAAATGAGGTAAATCTAAACTCTTTATAAAAAGAACATTTAATTGCTATTATTGATTCTACTCGTGCCTCTATTATGTCTTCTAAATATGTGGCACCTAGTTGGTGAAAGTACTGATGTAAGACTGAGAGGTTGCAGGTTCGAAACCCCCCAGCCACAGGATGAATGAATGGCCCATTTCTTTTTTAAAAAAAAATTACGTCTTCTAAAAAGAAAAGGAAAAAGCTTGCTATAATTGTTGATAATATGCATATAGAATTAGATGATCTTAAACATGCTAATACTTGTTTGCTTGATGATAAAAATGTTTGTCTTATTCAAGTAGATTGTCACAGAACCAAAATCCCAATCCCATGAACCAAAAGAATACCAAAAACAACATGTGGAAGTGTGAAATGCTTAGCATACATGAACAAATAACAAGAATTATGCACCAACATCATATCAACATTCAACAATATATTATTAAGCAACATCCTTTAATTAAAAGATTTCATTTACATAATGAAGTGTCACATTATACAAGTCTTGCTCATGTACACTAGGGATCTTACAACAAGTACACCTAGCATAGCTCACCAACCCATCAACCTTCTAGCCATCTCTAAACCTAAAAACAAAACACAAGAAATTGGTCAACACATGAGGTGTTGAGTACGGGAAAGAAAGATACATATATATATACTCTTTGCATAATTTGAAATATTTCAAGGCAAAATGAACAAGAATAGACATGTTAATTGTTTAACAAAATGTGAAACCATACTTTATGTCATTTCACTCCATTATACCAAAAATATCAAGTATTTATAAGGCCTTTGACCAACTTCCCATTGGAAGGGTCCATAAGGGTTCTCAAGATTAGCTAACCCTTTTATGTGAGGGGGACCTCAAGGCTATCGCCAAGAGCTAACCATGTTTCAACAATTATATAATGGATTTCTATATATATATATATATATATATATATATATATATATATGTGTGTGTGTGTGTGTGTGTGTGTGTGTGTGTGTGTGTGTGTGTGTGATTGTGTGTGTGTATATATATATGTGTGTGTGTTCAAGTTATAAAACCGACGAGGCAAACATTGAGTAAGACATAGCAATACTACATGGTAATATTTGAGCAAGTAAACAAATAAGCATAAAATACATGTCTTTTCAAGAAAGAAAGTGATATTCATATAACTAGATAAGGCATGTACCTAATTCAAAGATTCTTAACTTAACACGTCCATTACCATTTAGATCTAAGCTAACATGATTAACAACAAGATTACATACATGCATTAGATACTCATCATTAACCCTAACTAGATGCAGTTTAGGGTTTTGGATAGTTAGGCTCAACATTGCTTAATTACAATTTTGGTGTTATTGTAGTGATTTAGATGTCATCATGAAGGTGTGGTTTTAATTTCATGTCATTCTGAGGTGTGATATTGAGACGTCCTCACCTTCTGATAACCCCCAATTAAGGGAGACCCGAAGGTCAGAGCCGTTATGCCAACTAACAAGATCAAAGGTTCAACAAATAATCAATAATAATTATGAAATTCTACCAACTAAACTGAAATTTGGTATAAAATAATACTTTGCATACCTTTTTTAAAACTTTGGTAATCTACTTCTATCCACAGCTTGGATCTATCCTATCTAATCCTCCTTGCACTTTATTTCTTATTTCCACAATGTGTCATTTTACTGTTTGTTCTTTTCAGAGTTGTACCTAAAATGCCGACAAACAAAACGTCGGTCAACATATCGAAATATGTCGGTATATGGGGACAACCAAAATTTCACAACAATCAAGATAATTAACAAGCCAATTTACATTATCAATGTGTCATTCTCCATCGGCTTTTCCCTAACCCTGGCATACCCTCTCTAGGGTTTCTCTTTTGCCATTGACTTAAGGCCACCTTATCATTCCCGAGCTTGGTGCCTAGGGTCACCTCTATTGGTGTCCATTAGTCATGCAACATAGACCACCTTCTCATTCCCTAGCTTGGTGTTTGGGGTCACCTCTCATGGTGCCCATTGGTCTTCCCTCCTGGGCTTGACCTTTTTGCGTCATCCATCAGGGTGGCATGTAGGTGCGAGAACACACATTTATATTACAATTGTGGTAATCATAGTGTCTTTATAATTTGCAAGTATGAACATCCAAACTGATTGGTTGCATTCAATGCGATGAATAATCTGGGAAACTATTCAGGAAACATATGTGATTAACCATAATTAACCACATACCTGATCCAGAGCAACTTGATGTCCAAGCAATAATGATAAAAACAATCAAACAAGCAATCAACAATATCTTGAAATTAATGCAATACATCCAAGTGTTATAGTTTATCCAAAACATTCTCAAGATAGACTTGGATTCCATATTAGGCTTTCTAGGCCACTTTAGGGTTTTATTAAGGTTTTAGCCTCCATAATACTTTTATTACATTTAATGCTCTCTTAGTTCTCAAACCCTAATTTCAGCATCATAAACCCAATTAAAGTCTATTATTTCTCTTTTATACTAAAATCACCATCTTTATCCTTTTAAGTTATTTCAAGATCATCGGACCCAATTATCACATTCAGTTTCTTTCAAATTAATAAATCATATTTCATTATAGTTCAATTCATATATGAACTCTATTTATCACTAATTCCACCTTTATCTACTAGCAAACCCTAATTACCAAATTAAGGGTATTTATCACAATTAGGAACTTTTATACTCAAAATAGCTTAGAACCATCAAATCTCTATTTTATACATGAATTTGAACAATTAAAGCCATTAAGAAACATAATTACTAATATTAGGATTTCAAGGCCCATTAAAACTCATTTATATACATGGAACCCTAAATTACATATTGAAGTTCGACTTAAATATTCAACAGGTTATTACTTCACAAATTAACCTATTAAACCTTAAAATCATCCTTTATACTCAAAAGGGTTTGTAAGTGCTTAATCATTCTTATTTGAGGTAAAAACCCTAAATCATGCAATAAACACCTAGATCAGGTTCAAGTTTGTCATTAACTATTCAATAGGTTGCAATTACTCAATTTCATCAACTAAGCAACATGAACTTAACCAATATACTCAATTAGGGTTTCTTAATCTAATATATAAGCACTTTTCATTAGATTAACACACTTTTGCAAATAGGAATGGATTCAGGTTCTCAAACTAATTTTATTGTGTTCCTCGTGTTTTTCTAAGAAACTTTCGTGCATAACTTTTTCTAATTAGAGATTCCTAGCAAAGGTTATGATTTTTGAAAAGTAATTCATTTCCTCAAATTATTTGTTATTTTTAGAAAAATACCAGTCGCTAGATCCATGATCCACTGGACCACGCGGGATCTGACGGCTCACGCTGCGCGCGCTTAACTGATGATGAAAATTAAAGGATTGGGTGAGAATGCCCTTACCTTCCTTCACAAATATCGGGGGCAAGGGCATCTTTTCCTCCTTCCTCATATTGTTCCTTGCTTCTGTGAACAGGGACGAAGCTGCTTGCAGCCTTGGTCAACTAAATAGTTGACTTCCGCCTCTAGTCCTCTGAATCCACTGGGGATGGCTCCATAGGTTCCACCTCCCTTTCCCTAACTCACCTTTCTACCCACCATCATCCGCGGTGGTTGGGTTTGGCGGCCCCAAAAACTCCCGCCGGCCTGCGGCAGGTCCATGGAAGCTACAACCACCAGAGGAGCGCATACTAGATTGGAAGAGGAGGGAACTCTACTTGAGTTCGAGTGAATTCACCAATCCAAGAACAAAAGGAAGGAACGCCTTATATAGGTTGGGCGAGAGGGTTCAAATTCGATCAAAGTCCATCTCCCAATCAATTTGGGAACTTTCTCGAATCCCCACAAAAATAGAGAAAATTGGGGTTGTTTATGCACGGATTTGCCTCCCCAACTCGATGGTGGAGTCCACCTTCATCCCAACTGATCAAAGTGAGAAAGAATCGGAGAGGGAAAGGAGTCCCTACTTTACGTTTCCTAATCTAAAACAAAAGTAGCTACCGTGGGATCTGGATCCAACGGCTAGCAAGCCTCGTATTAGAACATCAAATGTTACATTTAATGTTATCCCTTGCACTTTAAGAAACTTGTAAAATTCATATCTCTCAAAGTGTTTATCCCTTTAATTCCAAATTATAGAGAAAGTCTATGACAACTTAATGCACGTATGTACCAAATTTGAGACTCAAACTCGAAAGTATGGGATGTTTTTCTTTATATGCAAGTTAACACTTAATTATATATATTTCTCACATATTTTCTCTTTCCCTTGCCATTAAATTATTATTCTGAGTTCCTTGAACCTCAAGGAGCCTTAATGACTTGAAATCCCATCTTGGGAATATTCCTTAGCCTTTTACTTATCTTTTATCCATTTTCTTATTATCTTTCTTATTTCCTTATTCTTTTTAAGGATTTCTCTTTATCTTTCATTTCCGTTTTCCTATTTTCATATTTCTTTTATTATAAATCATATGTAAAGGAATTTTATTCAATTGTGGCCATTAATGCCACTTTCTAGATATTTCCAAGTATTTCTTATAAATACTTTGTTTAATACTCATTATCTTGAATTTTTTCTAATATTTGGACTTTTCTTCTTTTCTTCTTTTTATATCCATTATTGGATTAATATAATAATGGGAATCACAAAATTCCTATCCAAAGAAATATTTGCAAGGAAACCCATCCTTTGAAGGAAAGTTTACAACTTTTTTAGTTAAGCCCAAATTCACAAAATCATTATATTTCAATTATGAAAAGACATGCAAAATTGAGGTTGTAACATCCTTCCCCTCTTACAGGAATTTTGCCCTCAAAATTCCACCAGGCACACAAACAAACTGGATAAGCCTTTCTTATGTCCATCATGGCTCCCATGTGGCCTCACCCTGTCCATGGTGCTTCCCAAGAACCTTCATCATCTCATATTCTTCCATCTGAGTTCTCTCTCACCTTGGTACATCGTACCCTCATAGGTGACTCAGGACATTTCAGCCTCTCATTAAGCTGAATAGGTTCATGGCTCAACACTTGGCTTGGGTACCTCACATAGTGCTCTAGATTAGACTCATGGAACACGTTATTCATCATGTCATCCTGAGGGGTAAGGCTAAACACAACCATCTCCACCAATCCATCTCAAATCGACTCATATATCGGGGACTCATCTTTCTCAGTTGTAGCTTAGAGGGGTTGGATTTTCACATCACATACTCTCCCACAATGAACTGCATGTCAGTCTTGTTTTACATCAGCTCACGACTCATGTTTCCCCTGGGCTCTCTTTCAGCCACTGCACGATCAAAGCAACTTCATCTACACACACTGTGGTTCTTTTCTGACCTTTGCAAGGTCCTTTCACCACATCATCTTAATGAAGTGGTGCCCGACAGAACCTCCCTAGCATAGCTTCTTTACATCCTGATATTGGATATGGTGGTTATCATTACATCTTACAGAGGATAAGAACAGTCTCTAGATATCACCCTAAACAAGCACACATGCTCTCATCAAACCCTCTAGTATGGATCCTACTAACAATTAGTTAGGGGTGATAAATAGTACTAACATCGAGTTTGTCTACTTCCACCTCATGGAAGTGAATATTTAGGTTATAAAGAAATTTTGAACTCGCATCATGGTGTAGTTGAACCATCTCTCTCTCATATGTAGTTCAATCGGATCCGTCCCTTGACAGTATTCTCTCTTTCCCATGTCATCTAGGTAAGGGGATCTACCATAACCCAAATTGCATCTTGACCTTCTATGGTCCATGGGAAACTTACTACACATCCATAGTGATGAACTCTCATTCCCTCTCGGGGACTCTTTATCCACTATATCAACTCATTGGGTTATTGGTGTTCGTCCTTCACCTCCTGTCATGCATAGAAACATTGCACATGCCACATTATCTTAGGCATCCAAAGTACTACTATTACTTACTATCTTTGTAGTACAGTGTATGGTGATCTTAAAATCATGATCTCCTATATATCATGATTCCTCAGAAATCCTAAACCACTCTAGTTGGGGTTTCATCACCTTCTTTTCCAAAGAAGTGCATTTGGGGTTCTACAACCATCCTTTTATTGCATCAAGGCATAGGTTGGCACTACTACAGAAGTGCCTTTTAGTGTCGGTTGTTTAACCCCCTTTGGCGTCGGTTTCTGAACGATGCCTATGTGGGCGCCGCTAAAAGGTTGGACACTTCAGCGTTGGTTAAAAAACCGACGCCTATTTAACATAAAGGCGTCGGTTTATTATAAAACACCGACGCCAAAAGGGTTCGCGCCACAGAAAACAGCGTCATCTAGGACGCTTTCTGCGTCGGTTATATACTAAACAACCGACGCAGAAAAGTGTCCTAGATGACTCCCATTTCCTGTAGCGCGAACACTTTTGGCGTCGGTGTTCAACAAAAAACCAACGTTGTAAGTCTGTGCTGACGGTTATCGGTAAATAACCGACGCCTATATCTATTTTTTTTTATAAATCTGTTTGCAGGCCTGCTGTGGCTGGTCAGCAGGATGTGAACCTGCAGTTCAGTTTTCTGAACTGCAGGTTTACGACATCCATTGATATCAGCCTACAAATAGGCCACAAACCTGCAAAATTAACATAAAAAGATTCACACAAGTAGATACATTCAGACATCAATTCAATTGTCACGTTCACACATATAGAATCATTCAAATACATGTTTTAACATTCAGAAACATTCATTTACAAAGTATCATTCATCATCACTATCAACATCCCAATTATATCTTACAGTTGCCACTGTTTGTACAGCTATTGCCCATTCTTCTCTTACTTCATTTAATGCTTCCCTCGTATATGGAGCATGTACATTTTTTAAGCGTTTGCCTATAGTGTGGTCAGTTTTAAACACCTGCAAAGAGAATGATGTATATATATAAGTAATAATATAAAAATAAGATTGATATATTTCATACTAACTAATGAGACTATATATAATACCTCATGTATGGTATCGATGTCCAATGCGGCATGTTTGATAATCATCTGCATAAATCGCATCACATAGTATGTGCATGCCCAGCCATTGTCTTGTGTAGCGCACTATAAATTGAAACATACAAAATAATACAACTAAGCACAATTCACATCAATAATATATACATTGGAGTCGGGGAGTCGGGAACTTACTTTTACGTTCTCCCAAGACAATGGCTGGTTCTTTTTCCTTGGGACCTTTCCTCCAACATTTTTGAATGCACCTAAACCCCTACATGTTAATATAACACACTAAGTTGCATAAGTAAATAGTAATGTAATAAAAGATGTTAACGGATATAAAAAATGAAATATTTCTCACCAGAATAATGCCATTCTCATTACGTGTCCAATTTTAGTGTTTAATGTACTTCCTGCGGGATCTAGATAATAAACAGTGAACGTCCCGGGGAAAATAACTAGTAACTCCCAATGTCTACCACTAGAGGTAAAAAGTTAACAATTAATAACTCAAAATGCAAAATAATAATGGAATTTTCTTAAGTCCAAATTATAAATAAAGCAAACTTACTTGACATTGAATGGAGCTATTATTATCGTCTTCATTTGATGACCAAAAATTGTAAAAGCATCTATACAGTATTGTTGAACACTATCAGGGTCTTTAGCTACCATACTAATCAATGATGGAATCAAAAATCCCACATGATCATATGCAAATTGTTTGCAATGATCTTCGATTAAGTAGCTGCAAAACATATAGATGTATGCATTAATATATAAGAAACTAGATCACCGGATCTTACACAAGGTATATGGATGTATAAACAAGATCTCACCTTATCCATGTCTCTATCATTGATGTATTCAACCAATCATACATAAACAGCTCAATAATATCTTGTATAAATAAAGAGCTGTCGTATGATTGACCTGCATAATCTGCATCTAAAGAAACAATTATAGGGCAAAGTATATTATGTGCCCGTAGCCAAAATGCCATTCCCCTACAAGCAGGACCTAACGGGTATTGTAGGTTAGTTGGAACCCAAGTTGGTAATGCGGGAATTGGAGGTGGAGGCCTAGGTGCTCCTGGTGTCTTCTTTTTAACCTGTATATATAATTTCAGATCAGTTGACATCATATATACACATTAACAGTCTAAATCAATGTAAATTTATCTTACAATTTCAGTCGTGTAGAGGACATCTGCTTTGGGCCACAATATGACCCCGCTTTCTGCCTCACCAAGTGTATCAATATCTGGGTGGGCATATGGCAACTCAACTTCCCTCCAATCAGGTAATACATGTATCGGGCTCACACGAATGTAGCCCTGCGGCATTGGAGTCCCATGAAACGTTGCCCCAGGAAGGGACTGGTAAGCTTGCGCCTCTGCAACAACATAGTTTTCCATTCTTAAGCGGCATGGCTTCAATGCCTACAAATTTACGTAAAGAATGTTATACATATATACATATCATCTTGAAAACATATCATCTTGAAAAGACTAGCTACAATGTCATAAACAATACTTACAGCAGACGTGTTAGGCGATGGGTCTCCAGGATTACTTGCAGTCTGTGCACCAGGAGAAGAGTGGGTCGGCATAGGCTGATTGGAAGCCTGAGATGCCTGCCATCGCAGCAATTCTTCCTTGACCTTCTCAGCAACCACATCGTTGAGCTTCTTAGCAACTATATCCTCGACTCTCTTATTCTCCTATACATGGATAAAACAAATATTAGCTTTTTATCAATGAATTTCCTTTTGCAGTAACATTATAAAAATAGAATATGTTACCTCTTCTTGAGAAAGTCCCGCTCTGGGTTTGCGCTGGGATGGCCCAAAGAATGCTTTGATGCCCACACCAGCGCCGGCACCTCTAACACGTCCAGGATGCTCTGGGTTACCCAGAGCAACTGTCAATTCATCCCTTGTGCCCTGAGGGATGAACGTGCCTTGTTTCCTCTGCTCGTGCAGCTCCCGCTAATCACCATAAACAAAAATTGGTAAGTTAACACCACAAATAATCAATATTCAAATGATTGCTCTAAGAGTTGTATTTTACCATTTTTGCAGCCGCCTCAGTAGTTTCGGGCTTCTTTATTTCACCCTTCTTGTTTTTCCTGCCAGCTATCCAGATATCATGGCGAGGGAAGGGTGTGGCCGCAGACTCCTGAGTAGTCGCAGACTCCTGAGTAGCCGTAGACTCCGCCTGTAGTCTTTGGCGAACGCTTGCATAGCCTTTTGGACCCATAGTATGGTCATGTACATTCAGTGCATGCCTTGCTTTTTGTGCGTCACTGAGGGCCTAGTTAGTATGCACATTTATAATTAGGTTAGTAGCACTAAATGTTAATCTTGAATAGGTGAATACAATGTATATTAATTAAAATGGGAGTGACGCCTAATACCTTGAATTCTTCAGATTTTCTTGAAGCAACAAAATTGTCCCAATCTTCTTTGTCCAAGAAGTTCCATTGTTCAAGGGCTGACTTCTTCTTCTTATCACCCTGTCTTATGTATTCTCTGTTCAGATTTGTCCTGTAATTCCTAAGCATCTTTCCAGCGCGTTGCATCACACTTTTACGATGCAACATCTCATCCAATGCAAACAGATTCTGTAAAATAGAAATGTTATTAACTAGTACCAAAAATATAATTGCAAATAATAGAATTTGTAATCTACAAAATAGAATTGCAAATAATAATAACTCACGCATAAATCTTTCCATATCAAGTCTTTCTTCACCTGAGGAACTTTATGCCAATTATCATACTTAACACCACAATGGCTTCGAGTGACAACCCCAAGATAGTTTATAAAATTATTGCGGTTCACTCCAATTGCATTCCCTCCATTATCAAACTCCACAACCAATTTGGATCCACTGCCACTCAGCGCAAGTAACTTTTTCAACAGAGTGATACCCCTTTTCTTGTTAAGTTTTTGTTGCTGCGCATCAAGTTGCTCAATTGCTTCAGTGGGTAGCTGTGCATCATCAACCTAAAATTTGACAAAAATAAACACACTGAATTAAGCCAATATAGAAATACAGGATATATGACATAACTAGAAGATAATGAATTTTATAGAAATACGGGATATGTTTTTAGAACTTACGTTGGTATCCTCGCCATGCTCGTCATGGACAGCATGCTCATCATGGACTTCATGCTCATCATGGACATCATTCTCATCATGGTGAGCCATCTGAAAATTTCATTAAAAAGGAAAACATTTAGCATTTGTATAAACATACATGTCTCTAAAATTGTGATCTTTTATCAATTAGCAATCCTTCAATGTACAAGTAATATAAAAAACAATGATTGTTCACATTCTAGGCCAACAAACACATGTGATGTCATTCTTATATATAATAAATGTGTACCACCTATCCCATCCTTGAACACCTAATCTCACTAGTAAGTGTATAATGTGTATTGGGTTTTCAAGAAAATTTCGGCAGCATTTCCCCGCTGTTCTCTAAGTACATATGTACTTAGAGAACAAACGAGGAAATGCTACCAAAATTTTCTCGAAAACTCAATACACATTATACACTTACATCCTAAGTGAGATTAGGTGTTCAAGAACAGTCCCAAACCGGGGACTATCCAAGATTTACTCCTAATGAGTAAATCTTGGACGGGTTTCTAGGCCAACAAACACAATAATAGATATCTACAATGAAGCCGGACTCCATACAAACAGTATATAATTTAGTGATTGTTCATTCTAATTTATATCAATGTACAAGTAATATAAAAAACAATGATTGTTCACATTCTAGGCCAACAAACACATGTGATGTCATTCTTATATATAATAAATGTGTACCACCTATCCCATCCTTGAACACCTAATCTCACTAGTAAGTGTATAATGTGTATTGGGTTTTCAAGAAAATTTCGGCAGCATTTCCCCGCTGTTCTCTAAGTACATATGTACTTAGAGAACAAACGGGGAAATGCTACCAAAATTTTCTCGAAAACTCAATACACATTATACACTTACATCCTAAGTGAGATTAGGTGTTCAAGAACAGTCCCAAACCGGGGACTATCCAAGATTTACTCCTAATGAGTAAATCTTGGACGGGTTTCTAGGCCAACAAACACAATAATAGATATCTACAATGAAGCCGGACTCCATACAAACAGTATATAATTTAGTGATTGTTCATTCTAATTTATATCAATGTACAAGTAATATAAAAAACAATGATTGTTCACATTCTAGGCCAACAAACACATGTGATGTCATTCTTATATATAATAAATGTGTACCACCTATCCCATCCTTGAACACCTAATCTCACTAGTAAGTGTATAATGTGTATTGGGTTTTCAAGAAAATTTCGGCAGCATTTCCCCGCTGTTCTCTAAGTACATATGTACTTAGAGAACAAACGGGGAAATGCTACCAAAATTTTCTCGAAAACTCAATACACATTATACACTTACATCCTAAGTGAGATTAGGTGTTCAAGAACAGTCCCAAACCGGGGACTATCCAAGATTTACTCCTAATGAGTAAATCTTGGACGGGTTTCTAGGCCAACAAATAATGTGTTGTCATTCTTATACCTAAAATCCTAGTTCTTCAAATTAGGGTGATTATTGATGTCTTTAAAAGCATGATTGGCAATTTAGGGAAAAGTTCATCATTTAAATTCCAAGCATTCACATGTGTGCATTACAATTCATCATTAAGCAAGAAGGGTGATTAGGATTCTCAATATACTCAACAATAAAATAAGTTAAACATGTGTGCATTACAGTTCATCATTTACATTCCAAACATGTCACATGTGTGCATTACAGTTCATCATCAAGATATCTATAACTTACTTAAACATTCAATTATGAAGTAAATATACACTTAATTAAGAATAGCATGACACACAAAGTTGCAGTCAACATCATTATGTTTTGTTCTATCATGGACTATCAGATTGGTATATCACATATGTATCAGTACATTATTAAATAAACACAATCAGTAAATAACTTTTAGCAAAAAATCCACTAGACGTGCAGCCTAGACGTGCCCTGGCGCCGCCCAAGCATCTGCCCAGAGGCCTATCTAGGCAGGGCACCTGGGCTTGGGACCCTAGGCGTGCCCTGGCACCTACTTAGGCGCTGCCTGCGTGAGTTCTAGGTTGGCGGCGGCAGAGAAAAGCAAGGCAGAGGACAAAAAAGGTGGTGAAGGTTTGTGGGTTACCTTGCACGAGGACAGCACGAGTAAAGCTGCTTCTACCGGCGGGGGCGGAGGTGACGACGACAGCACCGTAGCTGCTTCTACTGGCGGCGACGACTACAGGAGAGCAGGGGCGGTGGGCAACGACCGGCGACGACGAGCGGACAGCAGCAGTAGCAGGGGCGGCGGAGAAGAAGGGAGCCGGAGAAGAAGGACGCCGGAGATGGGGCGCCGGAGAGAAGCGCCGGAGAGCAGCAGCAGTAGAGAAGCGCCGGAAAGTCACCGCAACAGGGAAAATCGCCGCAATAGGGTAGCAATGAAACAGAAGAAAGGGGAAGAGTCGGGCGATCGCTGGGGGTTATAAGTTCGCAAATAGCGTCGGTTGTTTACAACAACCGATGCCTAAACATCTTTAGCGTCATTTGGTTGAAACAACCGACGTCCAATTGGACGATATTTTCATGGAAATTTTTGGCGGGAACCACCTTCAGCGTCGGTTAGAGAGGGATAACTGACGCTGAAAATGACACTATTTTTTTTATCGAAAAATGGATTTCGCGGGCGACTTTAAGCGTCGGTTGTTTATAAAAAACCGACGCTTAATACAAAGCGGTACCCGTGTCTGGCTGGTCTTCGAATATAGACGTCGGTTTTATTAAACAACCGACGCCTTATATGTTAGGCGTCGGTTTTCCTTAATAACCGACGCCCAGAAAAGCGACACTGAATGTATTTCTGTAGTAGTGTGGCTAACCAAACAATCACTACTTGTTCAAAAGATCTTGTTACATCCAAACATATCTTCTTTCTCAAACTTAGGGCTAACCTAACAGCCTCTTCTAGCCTCTAGCTACACTAGGCAGCTGCATCTCAACCAGAGCATCCACTACCACTTCACATCCTTAGGTTTTAGGTAATGTTGAAGACATATGTGATGCACCGTTCGAACCAAATGTCATTAACTAAGCAGAAGTGTTCATTAACAGCGGATTACTAAAAATCACTAAAAATTAAACCATTTACAAAGAGATCCAAACACAGGAAAACTCTTTTATCAAGAACCAATGTATTTCATTTACATCTGATGTGGTTTTTGAATGCACTAACAAATACACCCGGGGCTGAAATCCCCGAGTTTTTACCAAAACCAAGTGCAACAATACCACCCGCAAGCGGATGGGTCTTATCGCAGTATAGTTGAGGATCGAACCCAAAGGACAACGTTTTTAAGAATCTTTGTCAGTTAGATCTAGCTCAAGTAAAACTAATATTTAGAACAATTGGTTGATTTGGGTTTGATTAAACTAATTGCAAGAAAGTAAATGCGGAATTAAAAGATGGGTTTCGATCAATAATATGGAATCGCTGGGATGGTACCGGGTTTAACCACCGCTACACACACAAACACACTCCTCTGCAAACATTCCAGGCAAGATACAACACTTCAAGTAGAGCTGCTGCAGAACCCCCCATACGGGCGTCAGGTCCGCGTAAGCATCACCATAGGCATCAGATGTCTCGTCACCATCCGGATCACATGTCTTACGGCTCTGAAGATACAACATCCAACTAAGGTTGTGAACCCCCCATACGGGCGTCAGGCGCACAGAAGCGTCACCGAAGGCTAGATGGCTCGTCCCCTCGCGGATCATACACTTATGACCTCAAGGAATCCCATCGGAAGTTCTCGTCAAGGAGTCAACCGCATCAACCGTTAAGCAAATAAGCAATTATAGTACGTGTAAACATCGACGAAAAGCACGAAGATACAAAATCCAACTAAGGCTGTGAACCCCCCATACGGGCGTCAGGCGCACAGAAGCGTCATCGAAGGCTAGATGGCTCGTCCCCTCGCGGATCATACACTTACGACCTCAAGGAATCCCATCGGAAGTTCTCGTCAAGGAGTCTAACATGCTAAACGACATTCATACCCATGCATTGAAGTTCTCACAACATAGGGAGCACAAAGATGGAAACAAGCACATAACCAACCTACAAGCTTAACGATAAACGACAAAATGAAGAGTTATATACATTTCCATGGAAAGTTTAACAAAAGAACAAGGTTTGCATGGGCAGTGGGGCTAGTCCCCGCACCCCAGCGAAAGAGGACTACTCGCTCATGATGCGAGATACAAGAAGGATAGGAGAGAGAGATAGATCTGCCATGAGCTCAGTGCAGAGGGAGGACGCAGCCCGGTGAAGAAGATGCACTCCTTGCTCCGTCTTCTTTCTCTTCTTGGCCTCCTGGGATGCAACACCAGCAGTAGGTGGAGTGGAACTTGATCGGGGTGGTGCTCTGGCAGCCTATCGGCGTCCGGAACCGATCCTTCAAATGGGGACCCTGGGGGTCTATTTATAGTTTCAGATCTGACCCCAAACGGTCTGGAGACCATATGGGTCCATACGTTCTTGAGACCGAATGGGACCATACGGTCCTGGTCTTTGGTTTCTCCGCCCACATGGTTTGGAGCATACGGTCTCGGCGAACGGTCTTCGACATTCGGTTTGGCAGCGCTCGCAAGCTCATACGGTCTGTGCGCTCATGCGGTCTTGAAAAGCGGCGCTCCATTCGGTTTGGACATTCGGTCTTTGATTCCATGGCAATCGGTCTTGAGACCGAATGGGACCAAATGGTCTTGAGACCATATGGGACCATATGGCTTTGAGACTGTATGAGACCAAACGGTCTTGAGACCGAATGGGACCAAACGGTCTTGAGACCGTATGGGACCATACGGTCTTGAGACCGAATGGGACCAAACGGTCTTGAGACGGAATGGGACCAAACGGTCTTGAGACCGTATGGGACGATACGGTCTTGAGACCGAATGGGACCAAACGGTCTTGAGACCGAATGGGACCATACGGTCTTGAGACCGAATGGGACCAAACGGTCTTGAGACCGAATGGGACCAAACGGTCTTGAGACCGTATGAGACCAAATGGTCTTGAGACCGAATGGGACCAAATGGTCTTGAGACCGTATGGGACCATACGGTCTTGAGACTGAATGGGACCAAACGGTCTTGAGACCGAATGGGACCATACGGTCTTGAGACCGAATGGGACCAAACGGTCTTGAGACCCAATGGGACCAAACGATCTTGAGACCGAATGGGACCAAACGGTCTTGAGACCATATGGGACCAAACGGTCCTGAGACCGTATGGGACCAAACGGTCTTGGGACCGCATGGCCTTCTTTGGCAACCGGTTTAGTCATTCGTTCTTTGCGTATTTCGCCAAACGGTCTTGGGATCGTATGCATGGAGTTGCTTTGATTTTCCTGTATTAAATGAAAGATATTTAGTTAAAATCTTGATTATTGAATCAACTAAGTAGTTTTGTGCATTATGATTCACATTAGGGTAAAAAGATGTGGAATAGAGATAAAAATGTTCCAAAAAGGTAATTGAATTTCATGATGAGTGTGCACTCATCAAAACACCCCGAACTTAAATTGTTGCTCGTCCTCGAGTAACATAAAATTTGAAACTGTTGCCTAATGAAATACTTTTGATCCGTGTGATTTCTTCATCTTCACATCACAAATGTTTTCTTTCTGCTCAGTATGAATGAGTACCATAACTTCCTGGCACCACAAAACACGTCTTTCCATAGCTTCGTTCCTGAGTTCGTTTCCCAACAACGCTTCCTCCCCACTTTTTTCCAACACCAAGCATGTCAAAGAGTTTTGTAGGAGTTCTGAGATACCCGCAGAATCAACAAGTATGCATTCGATCTGACACTGGTGTAGTTCAGGATGGTGGGGCATGTATTGTGCCCTTAGGTAGAAAAAGGAGTGAAAGGTGGTATGGAAAGAAGAAGTAAATCTCTCCTCTATTCGACTCGAGATTTTTATTTGTTTTGCAATTTCATTTATTGCATTTTTTTTGGTGTGCGCTGAGGCATTTTTTTATGCAGATCTCTCCTCTATTCGACTCGAGATTGCATTTCTTTTTGTGTGCACTTTGGCATCTTTTATTGCAGATCTCTCCTCTATTCGACTCGAGATTGCATTTTTGGTGGTACGCCCCTATTCATTGCAAGGGGTATGGAAGAAGCGGATAAGGGGAAGTGGCGTGCCACCCCAAACTTAGGGTTTGGCACAAGTTTGGCTATTTTGGTGGTATTGATGTATGGAGGGATACGAAGATGATAGAAGAAGTGCAGAAGAGAGTTCAGATCAAAATGCAACTTGATTTACAATTCAAAATTGGGTTATTCTCTTTGTCATACTCTGCTCAAATAATGACTTGATGCGGATCCGGTGGGGATTCTGAGCCATTGTTCTACTAGTCAGTTAGGAAGCACGACGTGTTTGATCCCTATCAGTTTGACAGATACTTATCATTTTGTAAAAAGTATTATGATGTTAGGAATCATAAGCTTCACAGGATGGTTTCAGGCAAAAGGCAAGTTTCAAAAGTCAGTCCTATTGAGGATTCGCTTCGAATAAGGAGGATGTTATGATAGAAGATGCAAAGCAAAAAAAGATGAAAATTTTTATGATAAAGACAACTTATATGAAAGAGTGTTTATGGAAGTGAAGTACGTACCACCCACCCTCCACCCCGAACTTAGAGATTTGCTCGTCCTCGAGCAAACCCTAAATTCAAGATGGAGGGGAAAGGAAACACCAGGTATGACTGCCGAGAATGATTTCGTTCTGGTCAGCGCCACTCCGATCTCGTGTCCTGTAGGAAAAACTTTCTCATAAGGCAAATTTTATTTAAGGAAAATTTAACTATAAGGTAAAAACAAAATTTGGAAAGGAAAAGTAAAACAGATTTATTGATCGGGTTGCCTCCCGACAAGCGCCTTTGTTTTATGTCGTTGGCTCGACAGAATCCTTCAGCCTCAAGTTGGGTCCTTTGGATCGGTGAGTTCAAGCACTGATTTGGTTCCCATGTCTATTGTGGTGAAGTATCTCTTCAGGCGGTGCCCATTGGTTATGAATTCTCCTGACTCTTTACTCCATAAAGAGAAGGTACCATGAGGAGATATGCTTTTGACGATGTATGGTCCAGACCAGCGTGAGCGGAGTTTCCCTGGGAATATCCTTAATCTTGAGTTGAAAACCAAAACTTGATCTCCCACTTGTATGTCTTTTCTTTTCAGATGTCCATCATGCCAGAGTTTCGTATGTTCTTTGTAGATTTGTGCATTCTCATAAGTTGTCATTCTAAGTTCATCCAACTCGTTGAGTTGCAGAATCCTGGCTTGCCCTGCTTCTTTCATATCGAAGTTCAATTGTTTAATTTCCCACCATGCCTTATGTTCTAGTTTGACTGGCAGGTGGCAAGCTTTTCCATATATCAATCTAAAAGGTGTAGTACCGAGGGGAGTTTTATAAGCGGTCCGATAGGCCCATAAGGTGTCGTTGATTTTTGTTGACCAGTCTTTACGATTGCGTCCGACGGTTTTCTCAAGGATAGCCTTTAGTTGTCGATTAGAGACCTCTACCTGTCCACTGGTTTGTGGATGGTAAGGTGAAGCCACCTTGTGCGAGACACTATATTTTCGTAGAAGAGCTTCAAAGCTTCGTTCAATGAAGTGGGATCCTCCATCAGATATCACGGTTCTCGGTACTCCAAACCGTGGGAAGATGATATCTTTGAATAGTTTGATGACTGGTTTTGAATCACTAGTGACGGTTGGTATAGCTTCAACCCATTTGGAGACGTAGTCTACCGCCACTAGGATGTAAGAGAATCCATTAGAAGAGGGGAATGGCCCCATATAGTCCACTCCCCAGACGTCGAATACCTCGACTTCTTGCCATAGATTTAGTGGCATCTCGTCTCTTTTTGTTATATTGCCAGATCTTTGACATCTATCACAGGATAGGACAAAATCGTAAGAGTCCTTGAATAAAGTTGGCCAGAAAAATCCACATTGCAAAACCTTTAAGGCAGTCTTTTTGGAGCTCATGTGTCCACCCACAGGTCCCGAGTGGCATTGTTCCAGAATAGATTGAGTTTCTTCTTTGGAGATACAACGTCTATACAGACCATCAGCGCAAAGTTTAAAAAGATATGGTTCATCCCAATGGTAACGCTTCACATCATGCATAAACTTCTTCAAAGTGTTCCCGGTGTACTGGGGATGGATGACTCCCGCGGCAAGGTAGTTTACGAAGTCAGAATACCATGGCACTACTTCCGAGATGCTCATAAGCTGATCATCCGGTAGGGAGTCGTTTATCGGGATCCCCTCGGCATCCAAAGTGTGGATGCGACTGATGTGATCTGCAACAACATTTTCCGTCCCCTTTTTATCTCTTATTTCCAGGTCAAATTCTTGTAGAAGGAGTATCCATCTGATCAGCCTTGTCTTAGCATCCTTCTTTGCCATAAGGTAACGGATAGCAGCATGGTCTGTGTAAACGATTACCTTCGAACCAGTAAGGTAGGATCTGAATTTATCGAAGGCATAGATGACTGCTAAAAGTTCCTTTTCAGTAGTAGCATAATTCCTTTGAGCTTCGTCGAGGGTTTTCGATGCATAATAGATCACATAATGTTTCTTCTCTATGCATTGTCCTAAGACCGCACCCACCGCGTAATCACTGGCATCACACATAATTTCAAAGGGGTGGTCCCAATCGGGAGCTCTAATGATGGGGGTAGTTGTAAGGGCCTTCTTCAGCGTATCAAAACTTTTGACGCATTCTTCATTGAAATTGAAATCAGCATCTTTTAGAAGTAGATTGGTCATCGGCTTTGTTATCTTGGAAAAATCTTGTAGAAACCTTCTATAAAATCCAGCGTGACCAAGGAAAGTGCGAACTTCTTTTACATTTGTGGGAATTGCCAATTTAGATATGACTTCTATCTTGGCTTTATCAACTTCTATTCCTCTGTTGCTAACCTTGTGGCCCAAGACAATGCCTTCCTTTACCATAAAATGGCATTTCTCCCAATTTAGCACCAGATGTGCTTCTTCACAGCATTTGAGGACCATGGAGAGATGCTTAAGACAGGAATCAAAGGAGTCCCCATATACAGAAAAATCATCCATGAAGACCTCCGTAACAGTTTCAGTAAGCCCCGCAAAGATGGCAGTCATGCAACGTTGAAAAGTTGCGAGGGCATTACACAAGCCAAATGGCATCCTTTTAAAAGAATATGTCCCGAAGGGACAAGTGAAAGTCATTTTTTCTTGATCATATGGATGTATGGGAATCTGATAGAATCCGGAGTAACCGTCCAGGTAACAGAAATATTCTTGATGGGCCAATCTTTCTAAAACTTGATCGAGGAAGGGCATAGGAAAATGATCCTTTCGAGTGGCCTTGTTCAATTTCCTATAATCAATACACATCCGCCACCCAGTGACTGTTTGAGTGGGGATGAGCTCATTGTTTTCATTTCTTATAACGGTAGTCCCTCCTTTCTTGGGTACCACATGAACTGGGCTCACCCATGGTGAGTCCGATATCGGGTATATTATTCCAGATGTAAGAAGTTTGATGATCTCGCGACGGACCACTTCCTTCATATTCGGATTCAACTTCCGTTGATGCTCGATGGTTGGCTTATGGTTCTCCATCATGGGGATCATATGCATGCACAAAGCTTGACCGACCCCTGTGAGGTCACTCATCTTATAGCCTATGGCTTTCTTCCTCTCCCTTAATATCTCCAGAAGTTTCTCTTCTTGCGTGGTTGTTAGATCAGAGTTTATGATCACTGGACAAGCTTTGAGATCGTCTAAAAATATATACTTCAGTCCTTCAGGAAGGGGCTTCATTTCAGGAGGTTCTGGTTTTTCACTAGTTTCTTCTATAGTTCTGGTAGTCTTTAGTTCTTTGTAAGTAGCTTCAGCATTCTCTTTAGTAGAGTTAGGGAATTCATTGCAATCCATTGCTTGTTGGTCAATAGGTTCGTCATTAAATAAGTCAGATAGAGCAGTTTCCAAGGGATCGTTCGACTCGTAGTATTCTTGGGTCAGTTGTGACATTTGCTCAACACAATCAATCAGGTAGACTTCTTCCTGTATACTTGGTCTTCTCATGCTTTCAAAAACTTTGAACTCCAGAGTTTCTTTACCTAATCTGAGCAGTAAGGTTCCTGCTTCAACATCAATAAGGGCTCTAGCAGTGGCGAGGAACGGACGGCCGAAGATAAGAGGGTATCTTGTGTCTTCTTTTATGTCCATGATGACAAAATCACATGGAACATACGTGTCCTTGCCTACCTTGACCGGGATGTCTTCGAGAATTCCTAACGGTCTTTTTATCGAATTGTCCGCAAGTTGAATGGTCATAGCAGTTGGAAGCAGTTCTGTGAACCCTAATCTCTTGCATAGACTGAACGGCATAATAGAAATACTTGCGCCAAGATCTGCCAATCCTTTTTTGCATGATGAGTCACCAATGTGACACGAGATTCCGAAGGATCCTGGATCTTTTTGTTTCTTTGGCATCTTACTTAGTATGATATCTGACGTAGTTGTAGCCAGTTTTACAGTTTCACACTCTTCAGCAATGTACTTCTTGGTGAGAAGCGACTTTAGATACTTGGTCCAGGCTGGTATCTCATTAAGAGCATCTAAGAATGGTATATCAACATGGAGTTTCTTCATAGCCTCTTTAAATTTGACGAATCTAGTATCAAGCTTGGTTTTCCTTAGACGGGATGGGAAGGGTATACGAGGCTTATACACAGGAATATCCGTCTCTGGTGTTTCATCTTCTTTATCAATAGATTTTTCAGGCACTTCTTTGTCAGCCTTATCTTCCATTGGTTGTGATTCTGGAGTTGTCGAGTTCTGGACTGTCTCAGGTTCTTCTTCGTCAGCAATAACTACAGGTGTCTTTACTGGGGGATTCGAATAATCTTTCCCCGATCTGGTGTTGATGACTTTCAACTGTTCAGGATGTTTTGGATTGTTTTCAGGTTGACCCGCAAAGGATCCAGCTGGCGGCTTTATGCTAGCAGCAAGTTGAGCTAGTTGCGTTTCAATAGCCTTTTGTTGGGCTTGTTGGTTGGCTATCATCGTTTGTTGCGCTTGCAACAATTTTTCAATGGTAGATAGCTTGTCATCAGAAGGGATGGATCCTATTTGACCTTGTTGTTGGTTCAGGTTTTGATACTGAGAGTTGTTCTGATAATTATTGTAATTCCTGTTCTGAAAGTTTCCTTTGAAGTTTCCTTGATTCCCAAAGTTCGGTTGCTGGTTAAACTGATACCCAGATGGGCCCCTCGGTTGATTGTTTGGACCAAATTGATGTGAGTTCATAGCTCCTGAAGGTTTTCCGTATTGGAAGCCTGGGTGATTCCTATTTTGATTTGGATTGTAATAGTTCTGCCCAGGGATGGTGTTAATAGCATTAAGATTCTCCATCTGGAAATTATCTTCTTGTCCACAGGCATTGCTTAAAACAACATCATAGAGAACATTGCATGACAGCGTGGAATGATCAGTGCCTTTGCATGCTTCACAAAACAAAGAAGTCGACTTGACCTGTTCTGGTTGCCTGGCGGGAGAATGTCCTCTTCCAATCGCAGCAAGGGATGATTCTATGTGATCTTGCTTTGCAACTAAGACCTTCAAAGTTTCAGCTATAGATTTGTATTCTGGGACTGCTTCAGCCATGGCTACCTTTAAGACTCCTTTACCAACAGATCTGCCCCAATTGGCTTGATTTTCTGCTCCCAGGGTGACTACTCTCCATGCGCTGTCGTAACTTTGCCGCATGAAGTTCCCACCAGACGAGGAGTCAAGGAACATTTTTACGTCATCCTCCACACCCCTGTAGAATATCTCTATCAGCTGGTTCTTAGGAATTCCATGGTGTGGGCATTTGCGTAGGAGCTCCTTGTACCTATCCCAAGCTTCGGCAAGGGTTTCTCCTGGGACTTGAGTGAAATTTGTGATCCGTCCCCTGATTTCGTATGTAAGAGATGGGGGGTAGAACTTTTCCAGAAAAGCGTTTTGGAGCTGCTCCCAGGTGGTGATGGGTACTTCACTTTGCAGTGAATTGTACTAACTGATGGCCCTATTGGCAAGAGAGTACTTGAAAAGACGGAGTCGTATGGCGTCATCAGTGACTCCATTTTGCTTCGTCATAGCACAAAGGTCGATGAATCTGAGAAGATGACCTTGGCTGTCTTCAGCTTGTTTGCCGTAGAAGGGGTTGTTTTGAAGCAAAGTTATCCAATGTGCTCTAATCTCAAAGTTGGCAGCTTCGATGGGAGGAGGCTGCACCGGATGATAGACATTCGCGGCCTTTGGGATAGAGAACTCTCTAAGATCTTTCTGAAGTTCTGCTGCTTGCGTTGCTGCCTGTGCTGCTAAGATCTCTTGTTGAACCGCAGCTCTAGCTTCTTGCATGAGCCTCTCTCTCTGCGCATTGATGGCTTGAGCCACTCTTCGGGCTACTTCTTCTTCTTGCGCCATTCTTTCCTGATTTTCCCTGATCTGACGATGGAAGGTTATATCTATTTCAGGATCGAAGCTCGCTGTGAGTCTGAGATTGTCTGTTCGGTGCATGCACTATGCGTCGGAGAGCACCTGAAAATTAGGAGGATCTGAGAATGAGATTCACAAGTAGAATAAGATCAAGTAGATAAGCGATAGTTTCAAAAAGAAAAACAAAATCCTAGATTAGTCTTAAAAGAACTAGATTAGACTGACTGATTCCGTTGTCCCCGGCAACGGCGCCAGAATTTGATGTGGTTTTTGAATGCACTAACAAATTCACTCGGGGCTGAAATCCACGAGTTTTTACCAAAACCAAGTGCAACAATACCACCCGCAAGCGGACGGGTCTTATCGCAGTATAGTTGAGGATCGAACCCAAAGGACAACGTTTTTAAGAATCTTTGTCAGTTAGATCTAGCTCAAGTAAAACAGATATTTAGAACAATTGGTTGATTTGGGTTTGATTAAACTAATTGCAAGAAAGTAAATGTGGAATTAAAAGATGGGTTTGGATCAATAATATGGAATCGCTGGGATGGTACCGGGTTTAACCACCGCTACACACACAAACACACTCCTCTGCAAACATTCCAGGCAAGATACAACACTTCAAGTAGAGCTGCTGCAGAACCCCCCATACGGGTGTCAGGTCCGTGTAAGCATCACCATAGGCATCAGATGTCTCGTCACCATCCGGATCACATGTCTTACGGCTCTGAAGATACAACATCCAACTAAGGCTGTGAACCCCCCATACAGGCGTCGGGCGCACAGAAGCGTCACCGAAGGCTAGATGGCTCGTCCCCTCGCGGATCATACACTTACGACCTCAAGGAATCCCATCGGAAGTTCTCGTCAAGGAGTCAACCGCATCAACCGTTAAGAAAATAAGTGATTATAGTACGTGTAAACATCGACGAAAAGCACGAAGATACAAAATCCAACTAAGGTTGTGAACCCCCCATACGGGCGTCAGGTGCACAGAAGCGTCACCGAAGGCTAGATGACTCGTCCCCTCGCAGATCATACACTTACGACCTCAAGGAATCCCATCGGAAGTTCTCGTCAAGGAGTCTAACATTCTAAACGACATTCATACCCATGCATTGAAGTTCTCACAACATAGGGAGCACAAAGATGGAAACAAGCACATAACCAACCTACAAGCTTAACGATAAATGACAAAATGAAGAGTTATATACATTGCCATGGAAAGTTTAACAAAAGAACAAGGTTTGCATGGGCAGTGGGGCTAGTCCCCACACCCCAGCAAAAGAGGACTACTCGCTCATGATGCGAGATACAAGAAGGATAGGAGAGAGAGATAGATCCGCCATGAGCTCGGTGCAGAGGGTGGATGCAGCCCGGTGAAGAAGATGCGCTCCTTGCTCCGTCTTATTTCTCTTCTTGGCCTCCTTGGACGCAACACCAGCATTAGATGGAGTGGAACTTGATCGGGGTGGTGCTCTGGCAGTCTATCGGCATCCGGAACCGATCCTTCAAATGGGGACCCTGGGGGTCTATTTATAGTTTCAGATCTGACCCCAAACGGTCTGGAAACCGTATGGGTCCATACGGTCTTGAGACTGAATGGGACCATACGGTCCTGGTCTTTGGTTTCTCCGCCCATACGGTTTGGAGCATACGGTCTGGCGAACGGTCTTCGGCATTCGGTTTGGCAGCGCTCGCGAGCTCATACGGTCTGTGCGCTCATGCGGTCTTGAAAAGCGGCGCTCCATTCGGTTTGGGAATTCAGTCTTTGATTCCGCGGCAACCGGTCTTGAGACCGAATGGGACCAAACGGTCTTGAGACCATATGGGACCATACGGTCTTGAGACCGTATGAGACCAAACGGTCTTGAGACCGAATGGGACCAAATGGTCTTGAGACCGTATGGGACCATACGGTCTTGAGACTGAATGGGACCAAACGGTCTTGAGACCGAATGGGACCAAACGGTCTTGAGACCGTATGGGACCATACGGTCTTGAGACCGAATGGGACCAAATGGTCTTGAGACCGAATGAGACCATACGGTCTTGAGACCAAATGGGACCAAACGGTCTTGAGACCGAATGGGACCAAACGGTCTTGAGACCGTATGAGACCAAACGGTCTTGAGACCGAATGGGACCAAACGGTCTTGAGACCGTATGGGACCATACGGTCTTGAGACTGAATGGGACCAAACGGTCTTGAGACCGAATGGGACCATACGGTCTTGAGACTGAATGGGACCAAACGGTCTTGAGACCCAATGGGACCAAACGGTCTTGAGACCCAATGGGACCAAACGGTCTTGAGACCGTATGGGACCAAACAGTCTTGAGACCGTATGGGACCAAACGGTCTTGGGACCGCATGGCCTTCTTTGGCAACCGGTTTAGTCATTTGTTCTTTGCGTATTTCGCCAAACGGTCTTGGGACCGTATGCATGGAGTTGCTTTGATTTTCCTGCATTAAATGAAAGATATTTAGTTAAAATCTTGATTATTGAATCAACCAAGTAGTTTTGTGCATTATGATTCACATTAGGGTAAAAAGATGTGGAATAGAGATAAAAATGTTCCAAAAAGGTAATTGAATTTCATGATGAGTGTGCACTCATCAACATCCTGGTTCATAAGTACATATCATGTACCATCCCTTCTTGAGGATTACAAGCATCAACTGCTTTGTTAAAACTATATACAGGTAGCATAAGAACCTCGAGGCATCAAGACAAAATCTCAGATCGATTCATTAAAAGTACTATCTACTAACTCTGAGGACCTGAGAGTACAGAGATGACACATAGGACTCTCTATACAAAATATGACAGCCAGTGCCTCCACCTGGAATATCACTACTGTCCCTGTTGCTGCTACTGCTACTCCTCTTCCCCTGCTATAGGGTTTCTGCCTCTTCTTCCGCTTCTACCTAAAAAGGTTGGATCCCACGGGGGTGAGACAATTGAAATTGTCCCAGCGAGGGATATAACTCTCCGCCAGAAACATTATTATTGTAGATAAATAGTAATAAACTAAGCAGGAGTTCTTTTATATTAATAGCAGTATTAATCATTGTATGAACAAAATAAGATAATCTCCTTTCTTAAGGAGAACATTACATCTACCCATGGTAGAATTATACATCATCTATCTACTTTGCAAGGAATGTAAGGAAACATAAATATATCATCTATCAACTAAAGATGCATAAAAGAAATGTAACATCAGCCAATGATTTTCGTATTCAATCCTTAAGCAAACATGTTATATGACTGATTACATTTTATAATCACACTTATGCCCTGAGGAGATGAGGTATACCGCTCATACTCCAACTAACCATTGTGAAGTCAAAATTGGTGCCATACAAGGTCAATGGAAGAGACAGCTGCCATGACCTCCCTTATCTCGGTCAGTACAAGATTCCATGCAGGACATCTTGTGTCTCTACTAAATAGCTTTCCAGAGTATACTGGCAACTTCGCTATAGAGTTACAGCGTCAACTGCACTCCTTCGGTATCGAGAGATTTAATGTTTATCTCACATCGATCTGGCACTTATATTATCATTGGGAGATTCGTGATACATCCATCCCGGCATCGGGAGGTTAATGATACATCCATCCCGGCATATATAATGAAGGATTTGAGAGATTTAATGTTTATCTCATATCAATTCCTCCATTAGGGTGTAAGGATATTCACGCCCATCACCCCCATATATTCAAAAATATGCCATACGAGTTATGCCGCAGAGCAACCCCTTTCACCATTCAACAAATTCTGACGCTAATGGATCTATGTCCAGGGCACTACATGATGAGATTTCACTTGGTTAATTAAGTACATTGCCGTATTCTTTTAGCATCAGTCAAGTTTCAAACAAGAATTATTATAGCAGATGCTACAAAGAAAAGTATAATAAATCTATCAAGTACTTTTCAAAACTTTATAAAACATTGGGATTTCAATCCCTTGTCACATCATGGGCATTCTCATCCCTTAACATCTCATCATCATGATTATGGAATATGGGTATTCAAACCCTCAGTTCATCAAAGAACACTTGTTACAACTTATCAGGTAACTAATACCTTCAGGTCATCTGACCAAGGTAAACACGATACTTGCTACACAAGCATTTCACATGGCTCACAAGGCCCATTAAGTATCATGTCACCTCTCACTAGGCAACAAATTATCACATGGCTCACAAGGCCCATTAAGTATCATGTCACCTCTCACTAGGCAACAAATTATCACATGGCTCACAAGGCCATTACATCTTGTCATCTCTCACTAGTTAAAAAATTATCACATGGCTTATAAGGCCATTACATCTTGTCACCTCTCACTAGGTAACAACTTATTCACATGGCTCACAAGGCCCATTAATCATTATACTTTTATTCAAGTATTTAACATGCCTTATAAGGTTTATGCAACAAAAGAATTACAACCTTCCCATCATTAGGGTTAGGGTTTCCTTTCTTTATCGATTAAGGTTTCTCTTACATAATATTACCCTTGATTAGGGTTAGGGTTAGGGTTTTCCATTATTAACCATTTAGGTTTTCAAAATCATATTTATTAATGATCAAACCCTAATTCATTGCTCCACATAGCTAGGAGACAACATTGATAACATAAGTATTCAATCATACTTATTTATTCTCATATTTTATCATTAATTGAATTATCAACACAAGATATGAGTTTCCTCTCTCATATTTACCAGAATATGATTACATCATACTTTATTAACTTGGCTTAACCTTTTCTTACGGTATGTCAGCCTACACTTATCAAAGTGCATTACATCTCAATGTAACAATTGACATGACACACTTCATGTGTTACTCATCCAAGTATAATGGATTTAAGGTACATTAAGGTATATCAATCTTGAGGTGCTGAATGTGATATCTATCATGTCTTGATGTATCATTTTCCTCATCACTTTTATCTTACTTAAGTTCATCAACTTATCTTGTATTAGGGTATTTCCCATTCTAATACTTTGTGCACCAGTTCATCACAGTTATCATGTAATGTATTGGTCATAAGTCACTTATTTGAATTATTCAACCATTATCAATGATATGGATTCATCTCGGGTTAAGACATTATTGATATAAGGTTATCCACTATCAACCACTTTAGGTGTTTCACTTATCAATATATTAGTCACTATTCCATTATTAGGAATAGGGTTTTCCATCTTTATCAATTAGGGTTTACATAACATCACCCTTCATTAGGATTTCACATAACATCATCTTATATTAGGGTTTCACATAGCATTACCTGAAATTAGGGTTCCTCAACACATAGCCCAAAATCAGGGTTATGGTTTATCATCATATTCCCCAAGATTAGGTTTCATGCACTATAACCCAAAATTAGGGTTTCACATACCTTCACCCTTTGTTAGGGTTAGGGTTTCATATAGAATTACATAGCATCACCCTGGATTAGAGTTTCACATCACATCACTACATTAGGGTTTCACATGGCATCACCCTAGATTAGGGTTTCACATGGCGTCACCCTAGATTAGGGTTTCACACATCATTATCTTGAATTAAGGTCCCTTATAACTATTCCCCAAATTAGGGTTTCATGTAGCTTTACCCGAAATTAGGGTTTCATGAAGCATCCTCTTAAATTAGGGTTTTTCATTATATTACCCTGAATTGGGATTTCTCATATCATCACCCTAGATTAGGGTTACACCATTACCCTAGATTAGGGTTTCACTAACATTGCCCTAAATTAAGGTTAGGGCTCCTCAACCTTCTCGATTAGGGTTTCATGATCTCTTTATCAAGGATCATACCCTAATTACATATTGTATTCATGTTGAAAGTGTTGAGGCTTAACCACTACATGATTATTATACATGTATGAATTCCTCTCTCTCTCTCATCCTCTCTAGGATGTTGATTACTTTAAGCTTAATTAGATTAGGTCAACCCTTCATTCAAGTACATACATTTAGGGTTAGCATAGCGTATTGAGATATTGCTTCCATAAGCATAAAAGGTTAACCCCTCTAAGGGTACTAATCACCCTAGTACCTTAAAGGTACAACCATTGTAATTATCTTTGATATACATCATTAACAATCATGGGGTTAATTTATCTTTCATCACATTAGGTCTTCAAATGGTTTTGGTTGCATTGAACCTCCAAACGGTTTTGACCCCTCTACCTCCAAACGGTTTTGATCCCTCAACCTCCAAATGGTTTTGAGACTGTTTGCCCTCCAAACGGTCTTGAGACCATTTGATCATATGTACATTGAAACTGATTGAACCCATCAACATTTGAAATTGATTGGATAAATCATCCTTGAAACCGATTGGACCTCCAAACGGTTTGAGACCGTTTGATCTCAAATAGTTTGAAGACCATTTGATCCCAAATATTTTCAAGACCGTTTGGACTCAAACGGTCTCAAGACCATTTGGTCCAAACTACCTTGAAACCGAAAGGATCATCTAGGGTTTCCTTCAACCAAACAATTAGGGTTTGGTTCATTGAATCATTCATCAATGGGACCATTGAGAGTACATCAAATTACAACCCTTGGATCTCCAACCATCCATCACAGCCCTTGACCTCCTAATGGTCTTGAGACCGTTTGTCCTCAAATGGTCTTGAGACCGTTTGGCCTCCAAATGGTCTTGAGACCGTTTGGGCCATTCAACATAGAAATCGACTCAATCAATCTTAGGGTGTCAACCAATCAATCCGATTAGGATTTGTAATCAATGGATCATACATTCTTGAAATCATTATAATTAGATCAACTTGAACCATTGGATCTTCTTTCATCCACATCAGAAATTGACCCCAAATAGTCTTGAGACCGTTTGACCTCAAACGGTCTTGAGACCATTTTCCCTCAAACTGTCTTGACACTGTTTGATCACCAAACGGTCTTGAGACCGTTTGGTCATCAAGTTGAAACTGTTTGCACATGATCTTTATTGATGTGTGTGCTAAGATGACATCATCATTTTCAAGCTTCAAAACTTCGAAATTTCATGTGATTCTTATGGTGATATCATCAACTAATCAATTGGAATTTTGGGAAAGAAGAAAGAATCAACATCTGATAAAGAAGGAAAATCAATAATAACATTTAAGGGTTCAAGTTATATAACCCACCTTCAAATTTGAATACAAGCTTCAAGCTTCACGTCTTTAATGGTGGATGAAGCTTTCTCAACTTCCCAAGGTTCGTCCTCAAGTCTTTGAGTGAAAAGGATGGCTAACGTTGAAGATTGAATGGAGAAAAGAAAATAAATAAGCATTGAATTTCGATTTCCACCATGAAATCAAGTTTGAGGATGATTAAGGAGCTCACAAACAGGTTGGGGTACGTCCTCCTGTTGCACCTAATCTCCCTTGTGTTCAGCCAAAGCAAGGAAAGAAAGAGGAGTCGAAAAAGCCTTTCATGTGGGTGAAAGAATGGAATGTATATAAGGGAAATTCAAGAGAGAGAAAGTGTTATAAAAATCCTTCAATTCCCTAAATTGATGCCACTTATCCCCCTCACTCCCTTGCATACGAATCCATCATCCTCCCCTTCGAAATCCTCTTCTTTATCCATGAATTAAAAGAAAACACTTAAGTACCTTAATCAATATAATAATAATATCCAAAAATTAGTGGATATTACTTTTTCTTTAACTAATGTAAGTGGGCTCTCCACTCACTTTAGATATTTCAGTGCCTTTTCAAGGTACAAGGACGTACATACTTATATAAATTCAACCATCATATTTTTGGTTGAAGGGCACTTCCATTAATATATTTACATTTGCATTAAATTGAATTAGGGTTTCAATTATGCTTAAATCTTGATTATTTTAATATCAAGATTCTCTCTCCCCCAAAGAGATTCAAATGAGATGCCCCTCTGATTTTCTTATTTCTAATTGATACCAAGAAACATTAGGGACTCTCTAGAAGTGGTATTTTGCATATTGAACCCTAGGTTTTGGGTAAATTACACATTACTCCAAAACTAGGTTTTAATGCACAAACATTGCTTAATAAGCTCTTTCTTGGTGCTCAGGCTTGTAGAAGCCATGCCTCTACATCATTTTCATTCTTATTATGCTTCAACACTTGAGGAAAATTTATCATGTAACATTTGCTAGTTAACCCCTCAACTTGGGTAATTTGCACTTTAGTCCAAAACAAGTAAAACATTGTTTCAACATTATTCAAATAGGACCAAAATTGAAACATAAGTTCCTCTTGAGCCTTAATTACTTTTAAAAAGATAAAGAAAAGAATATAAATGACTTACTTAAGCAAAACTTCTAGGGTTAAGCCTTAACCCAGGTCAGGGATGTTACAACATACTCCTTCACTTATTATCTCAGCTCAAACTCTACATCTATCTTCATCAAGAACACTCTGAGCTCATCCTTATAGTGATCAAACTGAACCTTGAATCACTTACAATTCCACACAGCTCATGTTAAAACATCCTCACAAGATGATTACCTTAATACTCTTAGTGTTTGCAAACCATCCACATATCGTTCACTCCCCAAGGGTATATTATCATCTCTATCCTCATACCTCATAGCAACATTCCAATTCACATCATCCTTATCCTTGATGTATGGCACGCGTACTGTCCTATCTCTCACTCCCATAACAAGAGGAAATAAGCACTTGGCTGCAGTCCAAATACAAAGTTCTCCCCATTCTAAGAGTAGAGATGTGACATCCCACCTTGCCAGTACACCTTCGAATCTACGTTGAACTGTGCAACTTATGTCTCTACATCAAAAACATCTCGATATCAAGATTACTTCCTTGGAAAACTGGTTTTGAACCAACTTGGGTCACCACACAATCCTTAGTCATCTCCTCTAGGTATATTGGGTGCCGGCACTTTTGGGGTCATACCTCTTCCCTTATGCATCCATAGAGTGCCCTACTCATCTTCCCTTTGGGTCCCATGAGTTCATTATGGTGATCAATCTCCTAAAACATGGCCCTCGGACAATGATAGTTGTTACCTCCCGACCCTATGGTCATGTACAACTAGGGAATTAGGCAACTCCTACTTCCATCAGTCTTATCCCTACGTGACCCTAGGATAGACTTAGGATCCTAACATAGTACATGTCCAACTAGGAACCTTACCCAATCCTTCATCATCTCTCTCTACATTCATGGGCTGACTTTCATCCATTCACAGGGGTCATGGCGACCTGCCTACCTTGTTCGGCCCCATACCGGTTACCTCCATGGTAACACATCCACATGCACTTAGAGATGGTTATCTATGGGTCTACATGTTCATTCTCATACTATGTACTTTTCACTTATCTTCTCAAGATCCTATGAGACCTCTTTAGGTTACCTTAAACCAACAAAACACTCTACAAGAGGGCCCCTCTCCCAGGATGGGAGGAACTACATCTTGATAACAAAGGTCACAAATGTCCTTATGTCTAGGGTTTACATCCACATGATCATGCTTAACCCTAGCAAGCTGCTAAGGCATAAGAAGACCACCCACTAACCATGCTAGGTCACACTTGTTCTCATCCTCAACATTGGACCAAGGTCATACCTCCCCATGTCATCAACATAGTTGTGAGGGGTTCATCAAACATACCTTAAACTTAAGGGGTTTCCCTTTCCTCAAAACATGAGGAGTGCCATGCTCGAATCTATAGAAACTCAAATCTCGTCATGAGCATTAGGTATACCACTTCCCCTCTTAGGCCTAGGAACCCTAGGTTCACTTTTCTAATGTCCAACTGTTTGCTCAGCCTCTTAACCATGAACCAAACATGTATATGGTATGACATGCACTTCATGTCATCCTTCTACTCGAGCAACACTTCAGAGTGGAGTCCCCCCTCGAGGACAACCAACAAGGTATAAGGCCTCACAACCTGTTACTAAGCCTCTTCAGGGCCTAAGGAACTCTTCTTCCTGACCCTAGAAGGTGAACATCTATACCATAGGCTCATAGGTACCAGCAGCCTCATCCTCTCTCTAGGGTTTGGTTCCTCTAAAGGCAACAAAGACATCACCAGTCTTCAGGGATCATGCATGAGGTAACCACAACCATCCACTTAGGTCACATCATCCTCAAATCCCCACTGCTCCTCATATCTCAGAATCTAAGCTTCCAACCTTCTTGCTTGGGTCCTGGTCTCTCTCTAGAGATAACCCTATAAACAACCTTACTACTAGTGGTCCTCTCTCCATGAAGGTGGATCAAGCTCACAAGCATACCCCTACATGGATGAAGCCTATGCTCAATCATGTTTGCTCAAGATCGTCCATAGCTCTTTATTCTTATCTCATAAGCCATCCATCATGCCCTTCTGGCCTTGGTTTTAACCTACTACCATCACTACTTACGTACTGTGGGTGCATGCTATGACCTACATGCATAAGCCCATAGGGTTTCTATAGTTTCTTCTCTAACCTCATCATTAAAGGAGCTATCCTTCACGCCAACATGCACGACCCTTCCCAGGGTTGGGTCGCCAAAGGTACTAGGTCATCCAACCTCACATGGCTCATATCGTCATGGGCATTCAAAAGCATGTCCATCCACACACCTAGTCTATCATGACATCTAACTCATCATGTCATCTCTCTCTCTCATCTTCACTTAGGGTTAGGGTTAGCATCATCCTCAAAGGATGTGACATGTCTCTACTTATAATGGAGATTTGTTCCTCCATGACCAACTTTCTCCACTCATCCTCCTGACAAGGAGGTCTAGTCTCAGGTCTCTCTTGGGGGCATGACAACTCATTTCATTAGACCTAAGCATGTATCTATTCTTTAGTTTATGCTTAATCTATTAAGCTTATGTCCATGACATCTTATTTACATGATTTTCATTAATTTGGTGGAGGATTCCTTAAACATTATCAACTTTACCCATATCTCAAGAGGGTGAGCAAAAGAGAGAAAACCCTAATCCTAATAATCCTTAACAACATTTAAGTTGAGAAGGGATGAACAAGATGAGAGAGTCCTAAAGGTATCTTCTTTCGAGTCAGATCCTGAGACATCGGCCGGGAAGTCACACTAATCCGGGAGTCCTTGTATTCTGACTAGCAGTGCGGACGAAAATCTTGCCAGCCCCCAGATGTGATCCTTTTCTAGACACCTCTGGCTTTCGAAAAATCCTCTAATAACTCCCTTGGGTTCTATAGAGTTTGTAAAATTTAATAATTATTAAAGATTAAATGAGGAACTAGTGCTTTGATACCAAATGTAACGTCCCCGCCTCCCGGTAACCCCCAATTAAGCGAGACCCGAAGGTCAGAGTCGTTATCCCAATTAACAGGATCAAAGGTTCGACAAATAATCAATAATAATTATGAAATTCTACCAACTAAACTGAAATCTAGTATAAAATAATACTTTGCATTCCTTTTTAAAAACTTTGGTAATCTACTTCTATCCACAGCTTGGATCTATCCTATCTAATCCTCCATGCACTTTATTTCTTATTTCCACAATGTGTCATTTACTATTTGATCTTTTCAGAGTTGTACCTAAAACGCCAACAAACAAAATGTCGGTCAGCATATCGAAATATGTTGGTATGTGGGGACAACCAAAATTTCACAGATATGGCTAACAATCTAATTATCACAATAAAGATAATTAACAAGCCAAATTACATTTTCAATGTGTCATTCTCCACCGCTTTTGCCCTAACCCTGCCATACCCTCTCTAGGGTTTCCCTTTTTCCATTGACTTAAGGCCACCTTCTCATTCCCGAGCATGGTGCCTGGGGTCACCTCTAATGGTGCCCATTAGTCATGCAACATAGACCACCTTCTCATTCCCGAGCTTGGTGTCTAGGGTCACCTCTCATGGTGCCCAGTGGTCTTCCCTCCTGGGCTTGACCTTTTTGGATCATCCATCAGGGAGGCATGTAGGTGTGAGAACACACATTTATATTACAATTGTGGTCATCATAGTCACTTTATAATTTGCAAGTATGAACATCCAAACTGATAGGTTGCATTCAATGTGATGAATCATCTGGGAAACTCTTTGGGAAACTAATGTGATTAACCATAATTAACCACATACCTAATCCAGAGCAACCTGATGTCCAAGCAATAATGATAAAGAACAATCAAACAAGCAATCAACAATATCCTGAAATTAATGCAATACATGCAAGTGTTATAGTTTATCCAAAACATTCTCAAGATAGACTTGGATTCCATCTTAGGCTTTGTAGGCCACTTTAGGGTTTTATTAAGGTTTTAGCCTCCATAATACTTTTATAACATTCAATGCTCTCTTAGTTCTCAAACCCTAATTTCAATGTCATAAGCCCTATTAAAGCCTATTATTTCTCTTTTATACTAAAATCACCATCTTTATCCTTTTAAGTTGTTTCAAGATCATCAGACCCAATTATCACATTCGGTTTCTTTCAAATTAACAATTCATATTTCATTATAGTTCAATTCATATTTGAACTATATTTATCACTAATTCCACCTTTATCTACTAGAAAACCCTAATTACCAAATTAGTGGTATTTATCACAATTAGGAACTTTTATAATCAAAATAGCTTAGAACCATCAAATCTCTATTTTATACATGAATTTGAACAATTAAAACCATTAAGAAACATAATTACTAACATTAGGGTTTCAAGGCCCATTAAAGCTCATTTATATACATGGAACCCTAAATTACATATTGAAGTTTGACTTTAATATTCAACAGGTTATTACTTCACAAATTAACCTATTAAACCTTAAAATCATCCTTTATACTCAAAAAGGGTTTGTAAGTGCTTAATCATTCTTATTTGAGGTAAAAACCCTAAATCATGCAATAAGCATCTAGATCAGGTCCAAGTTCATCATTAACTATTCAATAGGTTGTAATTACTCAATTTCATCAACTAAGCAACATGAACTTAACCAATATACTCAATTACTGTGGGATCTGATCTCCAAATCACGATATAAACACGATTTAAACGTAGCGGAAGCGGTTCGATTAACAACGGAAGACAAAAATCACGGAAAATTAAAACTTTTCGAGATAAGAGCTTGAATCCATAAAAACTTCTTTCATAAAAGGAGATAAACTATTTACATCTTTGATAATTACTTCTTGAGTAATTATATACAACATGATACAAAATCTCAAGAACTCAAAATCAAAATCTCAGACCAAAAGACTCCAAGGACCGGAGAGTACAGAGAACACATAGGACTGACTATCTAACTACACAACTCAGCAGTCTGAATCTCCACCTGAGATTTACTGCTGCTCCTGATGCTGCTGTTGCTGATACTATCCACCTGCAGACTGATTCCTTCGTCCTCGACGACCACCTAAAAAGTTTGAAATCTACGGGGTGAGACAATTTTAAATAATTGTCCCAGCGAGAGTTATAACTCTTCGCTAGAAGCTTTATTATAACAATTCAAGAACAACATAGGTAATAAAAGCTTTAAGGTAATCAACAGCAGATTGTTATCAATTAGAACAACAAAATTTAAGGAATATGAAGAACATGTATACTAAGTAATGTATCTTCAACCAATGTATCTCGTAGTTCAACCTAAGCAGATATGCTACGCGGTTGATTATGTTTTACAAACATCATTATGCCCTGCGGAGATGAGGTATACCGTTCATACTCCAACCGATCACTATTAAGTCACATCGGTATCATACATAGGTCATCAAAAGAGCCGGATTCTTATGACCTCATCTTCCTCAGTCAGTGTGAGGTTCAACATGCAGGACATCTAATGTCTCTGCTACTATAGCTTACCAGGGTATTCTGGTACTTCGCTATTAGAGTCACAGTGGCATTCTGTACTCTCTTCGCCATCGAGGGATTTCTTGTTTATCTCTCATCGATGCGGTATAAAAGACTTTCTCGGGAGATTAGTGTTACATCACCCTGGCATAACCCATAGTGAAGGATTGATAGATTAAGATACATCTACATCAATTCCTACACTAGGATGTAAGGACATTCACATCCATTTTCCCCACATACTCAAAAGTATGTGATCCAGGAGTTCCCTTAGGAAAACCTGTTTCACCATCATTTAACTCCTGACAATGATGGATCTATGATCAGGGCTCTACATGGTATGATTATACTTGATTAGTTAGGTACATTTTAGTATTCTTTTAACATCATACATGTTTTCAAACATTAATCATTAGAACAGCAGTTATGAAAGTAGAATACTAAATGTATCAAGTCTAACTCACATAATCATCATTTCTCAATACTCTCATCACAAGTCATCTCTTAAAGCATGACCTTGATGGTATTCATGGCTCTCACAGCCTATCAATCTCATAAGATGCTATTAACAAGGCATCAGGATAAATCACTATTCATAAAGCTAACAACATGCTTTCAATGAATATAGTATCATCATCCATACCTAGATATGATCATCCTCATATAGGAACCTGCATGGTTAAATCAACTGATAACAATAAATAACTCATTTAAAGAAGTTGTATCTCCCTACTCATACAAGAGCTAGGTTTCCCTGATTTTCATCAATTAGGGTTTACTATTCACAATACATGTCATCATCCTAGAATTAGGGTTTACTATTCACCTATTGGTGAATTGAGCTCATAGCATCATCATGTATAAAATCATCATCATTAATGCCCTCAAGTTAGGATAAGATTCACTAATTATCATAATTAGGGTTGGAGTTGGTTCAATTAAGGTCTATAAACATTTAACCATCAACACTCAACAATGTGAATCAAATCGAAGTTGATCCCATCAATTGACCTCCAATCGGGCTCAAACTTGGCCCAAACGGTCTTGGGATCGTTTGTATAACCTCCAAACGGTCTTGAGACCGTTTGCCCAAGAATTCATCAAAATCTAAGTTGATTTGATAGGGGTTGAACCTTAATTAAGTCACAAATCAGCAATTTGACTATTTCAATAACCCACTGTAATTAGGCCCTCAA
Organism: Alisma plantago-aquatica; assembly: GCA_963693085.1. NCBI lineage: Eukaryota > Viridiplantae > Streptophyta > Magnoliopsida > Alismatales > Alismataceae > Alisma > Alisma plantago-aquatica. The sequence continues at coordinate 1,271,024,979 of OY856409.1, read as the reverse complement.
TTGATCAAATTACCTTAACCCTAGACCTCCAAACGGTCTTGGGTGACACCAAACGGTCTTGAGACCGTTTGGATGAGTTCCAAACGGTCTTGAGACCGTTTTCCCATCCATCCTTTGGACTCTAGTGAAAATTCATCAAGGTTTGATCTATTGAGTTAATCATCACATCAATACTTAATTGCAATATGATTTGGTACCTTTGGACCTTCAATTGGTCAACTATACTTGACCCCAGACCTCTAAACGGTCTTGGGTGATCCCCAAACGGTCTTGAGACCGTTTGGATGATTCCCCAAATGGTCTTGAGACCGATTGGGCTAATCAACCCAAAATCACTAATTAACTCATTGGAATTTCAGCACTGATTTCAATTAGGATTTGCCCTATTAATCAACCTTCAACTCATAACTCGTTTGGAGTTAATCCATCAAATTTGGTGAGTCATTAATCAACATCATTATGAAGAGTAATGCCAAACGGTCAACGCTTTGTCAACCATCTTAAATGGTCTTGAGACCGTTTTCCCAAAAAGGGCAATTTAAACAGATTGAAAATCAGAACTTAATTCAATTGGATTTGCTAATTGATTTGCTTATATCTCACGATTCCTTTGGAGTTAACCCCTAAAATTTTGTGGGTGATTAACCTACATAATTATAAACAAGATTCCCATACGGTCGTTTCTTGGTCAACGCGACCAAACAGTCTTGAAGGCCGTTTGCCTTCATACGACCCTGAAACCGTTTGCCCACCAAATGGTTGTGTAAACCGTATGGGCAATTGGTGGAGGTCGTTTGGTAAAGTGGAAATCCATGGATAAGCATAGGAATTAATGCCCTTATCTTCTACCTCAAGAACAGTAGCAGTTCTTCACGATTTTGCTTGCAAGGATGCAAGGGAAGATAGGGAAGAAGAAGAACTAGCAACTATATGCATAGAAAAAGATGTATAATCAAAGCATAAGGTGTAGAGTTATAAAACCCGCCTAAAGGTTGTTCCTTGAGCTCCAAGCTTCCAAGATTCAGTTCTTTAATGGCGTCTTTGAGCTCCACAGGTCGGCTAAGGTGAATTCTCCAAGGAAAAGTTGGAAAGGAATGGCTAGAAAGATAAAGCTAGGTGAGCTAGCCATGAATTCAACCTTGAAATCGAGTTTCCTCCATGAATTCAAGCAAAAGGGATGATCCAAACTTACCTTGAACTCCCTGGTCGTTCTCCTATGCTCCAAAGCTCTGCCTTAGTCGGTTTGAGCAAGGGGGATAAGTGAGGGAATGAAAGAAACGTTCCTTTGCTTGCAAAGGAAGTGGTATATATATTTTGGGTGAAATTTCTCCATAAAGCTTCTACTTTATCCCATTTCTCATCTAAGTCCTTCCTTTCTTCTTTGCTCGTCCCTACTCCTTATTTCTAAGGACAATCTCCTTCTAAGGCCAAGAATTGAAGGCAAATAAGATCAACCCATTACTAAAGTACACATATAAAAGGCTATTATACTTACACCTTGATTATTCAATCACAAAGGTGTTCATTTATTATATGATTATTCAAATGAAGTGCCCTCTTCATAATTTCTACTCTAAATTATGACAAAAGTTATAAAAGATATTTTAGAAGATGAAATTTACAAGTTGCACTCCAAATTTTTTGGGTAAATTGCATTTTACCCCAAAACCAGGGTTTCAAGCACAGGGATTGCTTCCACAGCTGCACCTTGGTGCTCAATCTTGGGAAATCCTTCAAACTTTACCATAATTATTCTCATGATGTCTCAACATCAGAGGAACATCTCAACATGTGAAATTTGCAATTTAACCCCTTTTGCTGGGTAATTTGTACATAGGTCCCTGTATTACAAAACAATACTAAAACATTGTTCAATTAGGGCAGAAATGGAAATATGTGTTCCTCAAGAGTTTAATTACATGCCAAAAGATAATCACCAGTATCTTAATTACATAATTAGTCAAAACACCTAGGGTTAACTCATAACCCAGGTCAGGGATGTTACAAATTATCCACCCCTTACAAGGATTTCGTCCCCGAAATCGATAAAACATATTAAGAGAAAAGAGCAGGGTATTTCCTTCTCATCTCCTCCTCTAGTTCCCAAGTTGTTTCTTCAACACCACGGTGGTTCCAGAGGACTTTCACAAGGCTTATATCTTTCTTCTTTAACTTTTTAGTTCTACTATCAAGGATTGACACTGGTCCTTCCTCATAAGTTATATCTTCATTCAATTCTACTTCCATAGGTTGTAGAACTGACTCGGTATCTGGGTGACATTTCCTCAGCATAGAAATATGAAACACAGGGTGTAATCTCTGTAACTCTGGTGGCAGCTCTAGTTTATATGCTACCTTTCCAATTCATTCAATGATTGGATAAGGCACCATAAATCTAGGAGCTAACTTCCCTTTTCTTCCAAAACGAAGAACTCCTTTCCAAGGCGAGACTATGAGATACACTCTGTCTCCGACCTGGAACTCTAAGGGTCTACGACGCTTGTCAGCATAAGATTTCTGCCTATCCTGTGCAGTCTTAATCTGTTGTTGTATTACCTTAATCTTTTCTATAGTTTGCTGCACAAGATCAGGTCCTAACAACTGATGCTCACCAGTCTCATACCAACACAAGGGTGATCTACAACGTCTACCATACAAGGCTTCATAAGGTGCCATATCAATACTATGCTGATAGCTATTGTTATAAGCAAACTCTATCAAGCTTGGGTGTAGATCCCAACTTCCGGTAAACTGGAGAACACATGCTCTCAACAGGTCTTCCAAGGTCTGTATGGTCCTTTCCGATTGTCCATCAGTCTGTGGATGAAAGGTCGTACTAAACCTTAGCTTGTTGCCTAAGGATCTATGTAACTGCTCCCAAAAACGACTTGTAAACTGGGGACCTCTGTCAGAAACTATAGTGACAGGAACTCCGTGCAAACGCACTATCTCTTGAACATACAACTGTGATAACCTCTCCGCAGAATAGGTTGTTTTGACAGGTAAGAAATGTGCTGTCTTAGTCAACCTATCAACAACTACCCAAATGGAATCATGTCCTTTGCTTGTCCTGGGTAGGCCAACAACAAAGTCCATGGTAACATGGTCCCACTTCCACTGTGGTATGGGTAAAGGTTGCATTGTTCCTGCAGGCTTATGGTGTTCATCTTTAACTTGCTGACACACAGGACACCTCAGAACAAACTCTGCAACATCCTTCTTCATTCCAGGCCACCAATACATATCTTTCAAGTTTCAATACATCTTGGTGCTCCCTAGATGCATGGCATACATCGAAGAATGAGCTTCTTCCAGGACTAACTTCCTCAAGTTGTCCACATCCGGCACTATCATCCTCCCATGATAACAGGCTATTTGATCATCTGAGTCATGGAAACCATCTCGTTTCTCACTACCATACTCCGATCTAATCTGCTGAACTACAGTATCACCTTGATGTGCTTCCTTAATCTGCTCTCTAAGGGTAGGTTTAATATGCATCTCAGCCAACAACCCGGCTAACAATGACACCTTCAATTGTACATTGTCTTGCCTTAAAGATATAAGCATATCTCTCTTAGAGCATACTAAAGAGTTTAGTTGTGCCCTTTCCATGGTTGATGTTGTTGATTTCCTACTCAAGGCATCAGCAATCACATTAGCCTTCCCCGGATGGTAATCAATCGTACAATCGTAGTCCTTGATTAATTCCATCCAGCGGCGTTGTCTCATATTAAGCTCATGCTGAGAGAAGATGTACTTAAGGTTCTTATGGTCAGTGAAAATCTGAAATGTCTCTCCATAAAGATAATGTCTCCAGATCTTCAGGGCATGAACCACAACAGCTAACTCTAGATCGTGTGTCAGATAATTCTCTTCGTGTTTCTTAAGCTATCGGGAAGTAAAAGAAATTACTTGTTTATTCTGCATCAACACACATCTGAGTCCATTCTTGGAGGCATCACAGAAAACTATGTATCCTTTGCCTTGCTCAGGTAACACAAGTACTGGTGCACTTGTCAACTTCTCCTTCAACAACTGAAAAGATTGCTGGCACTTATCGCTCCAGTCAAAAGGAACTTCTTTCCGGGTCAACTTTGTCAAGGGTAAGGCTATGGAACTAAAGTTCTTAATGAACCTTCGATAATAGCCTGCTAACCCTAGTAAACTTCGAATCTCCGTCGGCGTCTTCGGTTGTTCCCACTGTAGAACAGATTCTACCTTTGTAGGGTCAACACAAATTCCCGAGGCAGATATCACATGTCCAAGAAAAGATACCTCCGGCAGCCAGAACTCACACTTGCTAAACTTAGCATACAGCTTGTGTTCTCTTAGCAAGGTCAAAGCTTGGCGAAGATGCTTCTCATGCTGCTGAGCATCCTTGCTAAAAATCAGAATGTCATCTATGAAGACGACAACACACTGATCAAGGAAAGGTCGAAAAACTCTATTCATGAGTTCCATAAATGCAGTTGGTGTATTGGTTAGTCCAAACGACATAACCGTGAACTCATAGTGACCATATCTTGTCCTAAAGGTAGACTTGGATATGTCATTATCCTTAATACGGAGTTGATGATATCCTGACCTCAAGTCTATCTTTGAGAAGACTGTTGCACCACACAACTGGTCAAAGAGGTCATCAATCCTCGGCAGAGGGTACTTATTCTTTATCGTTACTTTATTGAGTTGTCTATAATCAATGGACAACCGCATTGACCCATCTTTCTTTCTAACAAACAAAACCGGAGCACCCCAAGGTGAAGTGCTCAGTCGGATAAAACCTTTCTCAAGTAACTCTTAAAGCTGTTTCTTGAGTTCTGCCATCTCAGCAGGCGCCATCCTATACAGTGTCTGGGCTATAGGTTTCGTGTCTGGGATCAAATTGATTTCAAAATCAATTTCCCGAGGCGGTGGTATACCTGGAAGTTCTTCATTAAATGCCCCACCTTCCCACAGTTGTAACAGCTCCTCTCCAGTTGTTGTGGTCTGGGTGGTCTTGTGACTGACATCGATGTTGAACTACGAGTCTCTTGTTGAGGTAGGCTTCGTCCCCTGCCTCTACTCGGTGACCACTGTGTCTGAGCACTCGTTCTGGGTGGTGGAGGTGTAGGTGCAGAGAATCTAGGCTTCTTAAAGTCTCTAGATGAAGAACTCTGGAACTACGGATATCTTTTATGGGTTTGTCTCTTCTCGACTACGGATTTCTCTATCCTTCTGACTGACTCAACGAAGGTAGCAAACATTTCCCGATTATCTAGGGTAGACACGGGAGTAGTCAAGTCGGCGTTTAAACCTTTCTCGAACCTTCTGATTCTTTATTCTTCTGTGGCATCCATGTGCGGACAAAACCGCAGTAACTCCATGAACTTAGCTTCATACTCGCTAATGTTCATCATGCCCTGCCTCAGTCTCTCAAACTGAGAGATCTTCTCGTCTAGGAAGGTCTTTGGAAAATATCTATTGATAAATTCCCGACGGAAATCTTCCCACGAGATCTCCACTCCAGGCCTCTTCTACTCTTCCATGGTCCACCAGTGACCAGCACTTCCTTTGAGAAGATAGACAGCGTGTCTAACCTTCTGAGCTTCTGGGATGTTGAGGATTCTAAAAGCTTTCTCCAACTCGGTCAACTACAGATCGGCATCTGCAGGATCAGCTGTTCCAAAGTATTCGGTTGCTCCGACACGACGAAGTTGCTCGAACGTCTTACTGATACCTTGTCCTTCAGGCTGGGCAGGTGCCCTAGGTGCAGGCATGGGCATCCTGTCGGTGATGTGTGTCATGGCAGTCATAAACTGCCCGAACATAGTTTGAACAGCTGGGTTTTCCATGTCAGCTGGGTCAAACTGAGGTGGCTCTCTGGGTGGCTCAGGTACAGGTTGTTCTATCTCCAGGTTCCTTGCACCTCCTTGGGGTGCAGCAACACTAATTTCTGCCACGAACTCCTTGTGTGGTTCAGACATTCTTAATTATCTTCTTCTCCTAAGGAGCAGAAGACTCTATTAGATAAGAAAGAAATACTAAGGATAGACTCGACATCCTAATTCCTATGTCTCTGTAGACTCAGCGAACCTAGAGCTCTGATACCACTAATTGTGGGCTCTGATCTCCAAATCACAATATAAACACGATTTAAACGTAGCGGAAGCAGTTCGATTAACAGCGGAAGACAAAAATCACGAAAAATTAAAATTTTTCGAGATAAGAGCTTGAATCCATAAAAACTTCTTTCATAAAAGGAGATAAACTGTTTACATCTTTGATAATTACTTCTTGAGTAATTATATACAACATGATACAAAATCTCAAGAACTCAAAATCAAAATCTCAGACCAAAAGACTCCAAGGACCAGAGAGTACAGAGAACACATAGGACTGACTATCTAACTACACAACTCAGCAGTCTGAATCTCCACCTGAGATTTACTGCTGCTCCTGATGCTGCTGTTGTTGATACTGTCCACCTGCAGACTGATTCCTTCGTCCTCGACGACCACCTAAAAAGGTTGAAATCTACGGGGTGAGACAATTTTAAATAATTGTCCCAGCGAGAGTTATAACTCTTCGCTAGAAGCTTTATTATAACAATTCAAGAACAACATAGGCAATAAAAGCTTTAAGGTAATCAACAGCATATTGTTATCAATTAGAACAACAAAATTTAAGGAATATGAAGAACATGTATACTAAGTAATGTATCTTCAACCAATGTATCTCGTAGTTCAACCTAAGCAGATATGCTACGCGGTTGATTATGTTTTACAAACATCATTATGCCCTGCGGAGATGAGGTATACCGTTCATACTCCAACCGATCACTATTAAGTCGCATCGGTATCATACATAGGTCATCAAAAGAGCCGGATTCTTATGACCTCATCTTCCTCAGTCAGTGTGAGGTTCAACATGCAGGACATCTAATGTCTCTGCTACTATAGCTTACCAGGGTATTCTGGTACTTCGCTATTAGAGTCAAAGTGGCATTCTGTACTCTCTTCACCATCGAGGGATTTCTTGTTTATCTCTCATTGATGCGGTATAAAAGACTTTCTCGGGATATTAGTGTTACATCACCCCGGCATAACCCATAGTGAAGGATTGATAGATTAAGATACATCTACATCAATTCCTACACTAGGATGTAAGGACATTCACATCCATTTTCCCCACATACTCAAAAGTATGTGATCCAGGAGTTCCCTTAGGAAAACCTGTTTCACCATCATTTAACTCCTGACAATGATGGATCTATGATCAGGGCTCTACATGGTATGATTATACTTGATTAGTTAGGTACATTTTAGTATTCTTTTAACATCATACATGTTTTCAAACATTAATCATTAGAACAGCAGTTATGAAAGTAGAATACTAAATGTATCAAGTCTAACTCACATAATCATCATTTATCAGTACTCTCATCACAAGTCATCTCTTAAAGCATGACCTTGATGGTATTCATGGCTCTCACAGCCTATCAATCTCATAAGATGCTATTAACAAGGCATCAGGATAAATCACTATTCATAAAGCTAACAACATGCTTTCAATGAATATAGTATCATCATCCATACCTGGATATGATCATCCTCATATAGGAACCTGCATGGTTAAATCAACTGATAACAATAAATAACTCATTTAAAGAAGTTGTATCTCCCTACTCATACAAGAGCTAGGTTTCCCTAATTTTCATCAATTAGGGTTTACTATTCACAATACATGTCATCATCCTAGAATTAGGGTTTACTATTCACCTATTGGTGAATTGAGCTCATAGCATCATCATGTATAAAATCATCATCATTAATGCCCTCAAGTTAGGATAAGATTCACTAATTATCATAATTAGGGTTGGAGTTGGTTCAATTAAGGTCTATAAACATTTAACCATCAACACTCAACAATGTGAATCAAATCAAAGTTGATCCCATCAATTGACCTCAAATCGGGCTCAAACTTGGCCCAAACGGTCTTGGGATCGTTTGGATAACCTCCAAACGGTCTTGAGACCGTTTGCCCAAGAATTCATCAAAATCTAAGTTGATTTGATAGGGGTTGAACCTTAATTAAGTCACAAATCAGCAATTTGACTATTTCAATAACCCACTGTAATTAGGCCCTCAATTGATCAAATTACCTTAACCCTAGACCTCCAAAAGGTCTTGGGTGACACCAAACGGTCTTGAGACCGTTTGGATGAGTTCCAAACGGTCTTGAGACCGTTTGCCCATCCATCCTTTGGACTCTAGTGAAAATTCATCAAGGTTTGATCTATTGAGTTAATCATCACATCAATACTTAATTGCAATATGATTTGGTACCTTTGGACCTTCAATTGGTCAACTATACTTGACCCCAGACCTCTAAACGGTCTTGGGTGATCCCCAAACGGTCTTGAGACCGTTTGGATGATTCCCCAAATGATCTTGAGACCGTTTGGGCTAATCAACCCAAAATTACTAATTAACTCATTGGAATTTCAGCACTGATTTCAATTAGGATTTGCCCTATTAATCAACCTTCAACTCATAACTCGTTTGGAGTTAATCCATCAAATTTGGTGAGTCATTAATCAACATCATTATGAACAGTAATCCCAAACGGTCAATGCTTGGTCAACCATCTTAAACGGTCTTGAGACCGTTTGCCCAAAAAGGGCAATTTAAACAGATTGAAAATCAGAACTTAATTCAATTGGATTTGCTAATTGATTTGCTTATATCTCACGATTCCTTTGGAGTTAACCCCTCAAATTTTGTGGTTGATTAACCTACATAATTATAAACAAGATTCCCATACGTTCGTCACTTGGTCAACGCGACCAAACGGTCTTGAAGGCTGTTTTCCTTCATACGACCCTGAAACCGTTTGCCCACCAAATGGTTGTGTAAACCGTATGGGCAATTGGTGGAGGTCGTTTGGTAAAGTGGAAATCCATGGATAAGTATAGGAATTAATGCCCTTATCTTCTACCTCAAAAACAGTAGCAGTTCTTCACGATTTTGCTTGCAAGGATGCAAGGGAAGATAGGGAAGAAGAAGAACTAGCAACTATATGCATAGAAAAAGATGTATAATCAAAGCATAAGGTTTAGAGTTATAAAACCCTCCTAAAGGTTGTTCCTTGAGCTCCAAGATTTCAAGCTTTAGGTATTTAATGGCGTCTTTGAGCTCCACAGGTCGGCCAAGGTGAATTCTCCAAGGAAAAGTTGGAAAGGAATGGCTAGAAAGATAAAGCTAGGTGAGCTAGCCATGAATTCAACCTTGAAATCGAGTTTCCTCCATGAATTCAAGCAAAAGGGATGATTCAAACTTACCTTGAACTCCCTGGTCGTTCTCCTATGCTCCAGAGCTCTGCCTTAGTCGGTTTGAGCAAGGGGGATAAGTGAGGGAATGAAAGAAACGTTCCTTTGCTTGCAAAGGAAGTGGTATATATATTTTGGGTGAAATTTCTCCATAAAGCTTCTACTTTATCCCATTTCTCATCTAAGTCCTTCCTTTCTTCTTTGCTCGTCCCTACTCCTTATTTATAAGGACAATCTCCTTCTAAGGCCAAGAATTGAAGGCAAAGAAGATCAACCCATTACTAAAGTACACATATAAAAGGCTATTATACTTACACCTTGATTATTCAATCACAAAGGTGTTCATTTATTATATGATTATTCAAATGAAGTGCCCTCTTCATCATTTCTACTCTAAATTATGAAAAAAGTTATAAAAGATATTTTAGAAGATGAAATTTACAAGTTGCACTCCAAATTTTTTGGGTAAATTGCATTTTACCCCAAAACCAGGGTTTCAAGCACAGGGATTGCTTCCGCAGCTGCACCTTGGTGCTCAAGCTTGGGAAATCCTTCAAACTTTACCATAATCATTCTCATGATGTCTCAACATCAGAGGAACATCTCAACATGTGAAATTTGCAAGTTAACCCCTTTCGCTGGGTAATTTGCACATAGGTCCCTGTATTACAAAATAATACTAAAACATTGTTCAATTAGGGCAGAATTGGAAATATGTGTTCCTCAAGAGTTTAAATACATGCCAAAAGATAATCACCAGTATATTAATTACATAATTAGGCAAAACACCTAGGGTTAACTCATAACCCAGGTCAGGGATGTTACAATTACGGTTTCTTAATCTAATATATAAGCACTTTTCATTAGATTAACATACTTTTGCGAATAGGAACGGATTGAGGTTCTCAAACTAATTTTATTGTGTTCCTCGTATTTTTTTAAGCAACTTTCATGTATAACTTTTTCTAATCATAGGTTCCCCGCAAAAGTTATGACTTTTGAAAAGTAATTCATTTCCTCGAATTATTTGTTATTTTTAGAAAAACACCAGCCACTAGATCCATGGTCCACTGGACCATGCGGGATCTGACGGCTCACACTGTGCACGCTTAACTGATGATGAAAAGTAAAGGATTGGACGAGAATGCCCTTACCTTCCTTCACAAACATCGGGGGCAAGGGCGTCTTTTCCTCCTTTCTCATCTTCTTCCTCACTTCCGTGAACAGGGATGAAGTTGCTCGCAGCCTTGGTCAACTGAATAGTTGACTTCTGCCTCTGGTCCTCTAAATCCACCGGGGATGGCTCCATAGTTTCTGTCTCCCTTTCCCGAACTCACATGGCTACCCACCATCATCTGCGGTGGTCGGGTTTGGCGGCCCCAGAAACTCCCACCGGCCTACGGAAGGTCCATGGAAGCTGCAGCCACCAGAGGAGCGCAGACTAGATTGGAAGAGGAGGGAACTCTGCTTCAGTTCAAGTGACTTCACCAATCCAAGAATAGAAGGAAAGAATGCCTTATATAGGCAGGGCAAGGGGGTTCAAATTCGATCAGAGTCCATCTCCCAATCAATTTGGGAACTTTCTTGAATCCCCACGAAAACAGAGAAAATCGGGTTTGTTTATGCACGGATTTGCCTCCCCAATTCGATGAGAGAGTCCACCTTCATCCCAACTAATCAAAGTGAGAAAGAATTGGAGAGGGAAAGGTGTAAAGACCAAGTCTCTACTATTAAACATGATAAACAAATCACCATTTGTGTGGCAACGGAAGAATTAAAACTTGACTTTATCCAAAATGTATAAAGAGTACATTACAAATTTTTCCCAAAAAGGGGTACATCTTTATACAAGGAACTAGGATCTAGGTAGAGGAAGACTTAAACTAATACAACATTGTCTCCAAACAAAACAACTATTAACATAAAAACAACTATGATCAAGCAAACTATGTGTTCCTCTTCATCTTCTCCTATCCTTAGTCTTAGGTACACCAAGCTTCCACTGCGCACTCTGATCCTAGCCTGGATGGTTGGGGTCATCCAGCAAGAGAAAGATAAAAGGTATGTGTTAAAAATATGATAAAGGCAATCAATAAGCTAAGCAAAAATATTCCATTAAGGGATTTCAAGAAGTGAGAGCAAATGAGTGAATAAGATTCTAGAAAACTGCCACATTCCATTATCAATAAAATATCACAATTGCATGAATATAAATTATGACTCAACATCCTCTCAATGTAGGGTGAGGCACCTACCGGACCTCACCAATGGCAGGGGGACTAAAACCCCAGTGCCTAAAAAGTGGCAGGGGGACTAAAACCCCAGTGCCTAATATATAAAATGGCAGGGGGACTAAAACCCCAGTGCCCGACAGGGGGACTAAAACCCCAGTGCCCTGTGGGTGGTTTGTACTCATGTACACTACATTGTCAATTGGCCAGTAACTATATCATGCATAATCATTCACTTGGCAGTAGAGTGAAAAGTATATCAAGATATCAACATAGCATTGGGAATAAAACCCAAATAAATAAATAAATGGCCATCATAGGCAACAACAATATCCAAGAACTTCAAGAAATAAAGGAACCAACATAAGAAACAACAAGATTAAGCATTTCCAAGTAAAAGAGGCAACATATGTAGTAGCATGATTCACATGATTCAATTGAATGAGCCACAATGGCATAAAATAAGTAAAGAGCCAATAAATGAAATTAGAAGGATAACAAGGCTAGCACCATAATGATTGTGGGGTTGGAAAAGACCCAACTGAGAGATTAGGATTGTTTGCACAATAAACATTCACATTCATCTTTGATAGGATTCACATATATAAATAGAGTCCACATACTGAAATAGGGCTCACATACCTATTTTATTTATTTACCATCACCTTTACCAATCAGATTGCATCCAATTCCATAATTCCCTAGTTACATGATTACACATGTATTAATATATATAAAGACATAAAGCATATGGAAAACCCTAATTTTCTACCTTGAAAACCAAAGGTCGATTTGTGACTCAAAATCTTGACCAACCGATTATTCATATTCTCCTGATTAATAAAACATATTTTATTTTACAAATTGGAGTTAAAATGAATTAATTATGTATTTTAGAACATTTATACATTTAAAAAGGCATTCAAAGCAAACTTCGAAAAAGGAATCAGATTCATGACTCAAAAACCATAAAATCAGATTCTATATGAAAAATCCTTTCCATTGACTATTTATTTGCATTTTTCTGACAATAGATCGATTTACTATGAATTAAGTAAAATCGACCAATCAGGATGCAGGAAAACTATAGTGTGACAGGTATTTAAATGAAAATGAAATTCGGTGTAAATAGAAGGTGAAATGACTAAACTACCCTTGCTCGTCAAAACAAATCAATTAAAACGATGAGGGCAATGTAGTCATTCAGGGATAGCAAAGAACTCACAGCCGATGATACAAAACAAGATGGGAAAGGCCAGAACTGCCCATGACCTATTACTAGGTAGATCAACACTGTGCGGGGGTGTTAAAGTCATTTTCTGAACTGGGATGTTCCTCTCGCATCAATGGCGAGAGCTCCTAGCTTCAGAGATGACTCGCGATCCAAAACGCGAAGGCAAGGCTGACATAGGGAAAACTGAGGTTGCAGGGACCTTGCTCGCATCAACCCGAGGCAATGGAGCAAAAGCCTGATGTCGGGGAAGCTCAGGAGCAGAAGAAGCCACTCCAGTCTTAGCCGGAACAGGGGAAGGAGAACACAACCTGAAGCCCCTTGAATCGAAGAGAAAAACCCAAGCTAGGGTCGCCAGTGCACTCGCGGAGGCAGTGCGAGTCGAACGCAATAGTCAGCGGTGGCGGAGGAGCTCCAGAGCACAAACAAGCAGGTGGCGGCGGTTGTTCTATGGCATCCCTATAGGACCAGGCGATCGGGGGCACTGCGGGACAAAGCGAGGATACAAAGAGGAAGAGGGAGGATCGGAGAAGCTTACCCACTTGCCAATTGCTCGTGAGGCTACCAGAGAAAGAAGGTGCCGAACTGAGGTTGCCGGAGAAGAAGAGCGAGTAGGTTGGGGAGTATCGGGCAAGGTGCGAAGAAATTAGAGGAGGAGGAAGAAAGGTGGTGGCCCGACGGTCGTTCCCATAGCCTTATATAGGCGTGAGAAGGCGTCTAACACCTTCTGCAGCTGCACGACAGGGAAGAGGTGGAGGCCCCGATTGGGCATTTCGTGTTCATGGGGAGGTAGGCGGCGATTAAGAGCTCATTTGAACCGGATCATCAAGAGGAAGCCAAAGGGCTTGAAATCGCGTGAAATGATCGATCACAGAGAGAGAACGGGGCTAGGGAGCTCGGTGGCTGAACTATTCAGCTGGTCGGAGGTAGGGGACGACTTAGTGGCCGTCGGATCGCGCCTGGGTCCAGGATGATCAGATCCTGGCCGTCCGATGGCGCGTCAGCTAAGGGGCACGCGTGACACATCAAATCGCTCGGAACTTTGGCGTTACAACATTATTTAATTGAAATCGATTAAATCCCAAAGTTATACTTTATTAAAAGCTCATAAAATGGATTTGAAGGGTCAAATGAAGTCCAAAAGCCACCAAATTTTAACCACATCTTCACATTAAAGTGTAGCATCATGCTATATAATTAGATTTCGTATTTAAGCTCACTAAGGCTCATAACTCATATGTTGTCCATTATTACATGTATTAATATACTAAAAGAGGTGAAATAATATAGGAAACTAATTAATTGAAATATGGGAGTAATATTTCGAGGCAAGCATCTCCTAATTATTTCAAGAGAAATAACTCACCATATTATCCCATTTTCACACATTTTATCCACTTAAGAGGAGAGAGATAATAAAGAGGTTAATATATTCATAATTAATTCAAGTACACATTATTACTAATATATTTATCCAAAAAAACTCCAAATTAATATTTTCTACTTATATCCATCCTTAATGACCAAATTACATTATTAACCTTCACTTATCTCCTTAATTGGGTTATTTGTGCAAACACCCCTTCATTATCGTAAATGAGGGAAAATGGTGATTTTAAACATTGAATTGTGCTCAAATTGCACAAGGGGTCCAAAAAGAATATAAAACAAGGGAAATTTATGGAAAATGTCCAAATGGACTAGAAAGCAAAGAAAAGCTCAAAAGTGGGTAAATTGCAGGGAAGAGCCTGAATTTCAGTATGTTACAAAAGGAGTCCCTACTGTACTTGGTTTTCTGATCTGAAACAAAAGCAGCTACCATTGGATCTGGATCCAACGGCTAGCAAGCCTCGTATTAGAACATCAATTGTTACATTTAATGTTATCCATTACACTTTAGGAAACTTGTAAAATTCAAATCTCTCAAACTGTTTATCCCTTTAATTCCAAATTTTAGAGGAAAGTCTATGACGACTTAATGCACGTATGTACCAAGTTTGATACTCATACTCAAAAGTATGAGATGTTTTTCTTTATATGCAAGTTATCACTTAATTATATATATTTCTCACATATTTTCTCTTTCCCTTGCCATTAAATTATTATTCTAAGTTTCTTGAACCTTAAGGAGCCTTAATGGTTCGAAATCCCATCTTGTGAATATTCCTTAGCCTTTTACTTATCTTTTATCCATTTTCTTATTATCTTACTTATTTCCTTATTCTTTTTAAGGATTTCTTTTTATCTTTCATTTCCTTTTTCCTCTTTTCATATTTCTTTTATTGGAAATCATATGTAAATGAATTTTATTCAATTGTGGCCATTAATGCCACTTTCTAGATATTTCCAAGTATTTCTTATAGTTGTTTTGCTTAATACTCATTATCGTGTATTTTTTTCTAATATTTGGACTTTTCTTCTTTTCTTCTCATTTATATCCATTATTGGATTAATATAATAATGGGAATCACGAAATTCCTATCCAAAGGAATATTTGCAAGGAAACCGATCCTTTGAAGCAAAGATTACAACTTTTTTAGTTAAGCCCAAATTCACAAAATCATTATATTTCAATTATTCAATACATGTAAAATTGATGTTGTAACATATATGGATATTACAAGATTTAGGACACTTATGCTCAAATTAGGTCACGAGACTCATAATAGAGTAACCATGGTCAAAGATCTTCAATTTAAGGGGTTCAAGCATAGAAGTTGATTTAGATTAGCAAGAAAAGAAAATAAGAAACACATTCAAAGTAAGGTGATGTCCACTAGGGTCTACGCATTAAACCACCAAGATGGAGTATCAACATTCAATCATACATGCAATTATCATAATAGCATACTTACGTCATCAAGAATACAAGCAAAGTTATAAGGTTTCCTAAGGGTTCCAACAACCTAAATTACTGATCTCATGATTGGTTAAGCATTTTGAGTCATTAGGTGGCAAGGTTAGCATTAAAAGAGCAATGTACATCATTGTAGTCCAACATGGTCGCATATGTACAAAAAGGAGTCATTTGTGGGAAATAGGGAGAGTAGGGCCTTCATTTAGTTCAAGTATACATAACATGTACTGATTTAAGGATCAGGGGGTAGATTGAGTAATCAAGATCCAAGTTTGAATCAAAATCAAACATCAACTATACTCTAAATGATTCAAGTATGCATATTTTGGGAAAATAGAGAACAAACAATGGAATTATACTCTAAAACCTAGTCCATTGTGTAGATCTTTTTGAGAGGATCAAAATGATATATTGTATTGCATGTTTCGGCCAAGGGGTTTGAAAGATATTAATTTTTGAAGTCTTGCATTAAAACTATATGGAAATTTGATTGAGTGTTACCATGATAAAAGTCATAAATGTCACGGCCGGTTCACGTGCAGTCTGAACCGAGTTTGGTTCGGTCCTGGTTCACTTGCACCCGGGCCGGCTCTTCCTATCTCACCTGCACATCTGCCTTCCCGTCGTCCTCTGTTCTCCCTATTCGAAACAGGGGAGAAACATGGGTCGGGGTTGAGGTGCTAGCACCCGCCGGACTGCCGGAGAATACAAGTAGATGGAGGCTAGGCCCTGGGTGGCTGTCGGGGTGAACAGAGATGTTGGATGGCATCAGAGGTCAATCCAAAGGCCACCCATTTACTTCTTCTCTGGGCACCCGTCGGGCCTCTCTTTGTGCCTCACAGAGCCATAGCGAGGTGGGGACACCACAGCTGCTGCGTTTGATTAGCATAGCCGCCGAGGAAGGTGATGGAGGAAGGGCTCACAGTCGAGGGGAGCATGCGAGGAGGAAGAAGAGAGGAAGAGGCACCACTGGTTGGTATCTTCCAACCTTCAAGATCGATCCTTTTCCCCCCTTTTATAGAATGAGTAACGAAGAAGAAGAAGCAAGGGAGGAAGGGAGAGGTTGTTGGCGGCCAGACCTAGAGGAATGAAAGGAACAAATACAGGTTGAAAGGGGAGTTATAAAAGGACTCTAGATTTTAGGGTTCCTATCTCCCTCCATCGGTAGGGGAGGGGTCATTGATCCTTTCCCGATTGGGCAGGAGGTATAGGGAGAGTTTCCCTGTCCAGCGCTTCTTCCCCAAAAAGGAAGGGGGAGAAGGGAAACTGGCTAGGTCGCGTTATGTTTTTGGGCCCAGCTAGGCCCGCTAAAAGTAGAGAAAAGAGCAAAACAAAGAAAAGGCATTAAACATGTCAATCTCTATAACGTCAAAAGTAGAGTTTTATAGGTCCAATTGACTCAATTTTTGCACCATTGGACTCGTTATTTTAAACTCTACATCATGATTTATATTGGAAATAATAAACATTATTGAAATGAGATTCAACTTATATATTAATATGGTGACACATTAAAGTGTAGAACTTAGCTCGAAAAGGCAAATTTATGTCAATCATCTCAAAATTGATCATTGATGTGACTAAATGGAAGTATACCCACACTCACACTATGCAAATGATATTCAACTGAGTATAAGTCACTTAATGAGAAAGAGAGAGTATAATAAAGGAGAGAGAAAACCAAGGTTGTCACATCCTTCCCTCCTTATGAGGAATTTTGTCCTCAACATTCATCCATGATTAAAGTTAAGAGTCAAGTTAGGATCCATTGGGTCTAGCTATTCAACCATGGTTGTCAAGGCATTCCCCACAATGGGATGCAGACATAGGCTATCATCATTCAGGGTGTACTCATCTTAATAATGTACATATTACTTATTGTTCCATCATATTATAACATCATCATGGAATTAGGGTTTCCGCATTCCTTAGTATCCCTACATTAGGGTTTTAGTTCGTATCTTCATAAGAGACCAAGGTGTATTATCAAAATATATGCTATCATTTTCCAAACAAACATGTTCACTATCATGACTTCCAATTGACACCATTATTGGACGCATATATTTCATCATTATACTAGATTTCATGCATTCTTGAGTTTTCCCAACAATGCTCCTCATTTCTCATTTTGAATCTAAAATTCAGCAATTAATTCATCACATTTATTCAGGTTATGACCCCAAGAGAATAGTCATGTCGAGTTAATCGCTTTTCATTTGGGTATGATTAGGCATGTTACCCCTTATTATTCAAGCTAAGATTTCTCGGCATCTTCACATCAAGCTCATGTTGGACTCATTATTGAAAACTCTACATCATGATTTATATTGGAAATAATAAATATTATTGAAATGAGGTTCAACTTATATATCAAGATGGTGACACATTAAAGTGTAGAACTTAGCTCGAAAAGGCAAATTTTTGTCAAACATCTCAGAATTGATCATTGATGTGACTAAATGGAAGTATACCCACACTCACATTATGCAAATGATATTCAATTGAGTATACGTCACTTGATGAGAGAGAGTACAATAAAGGAGAGAGAAAATCATAGTTGTCACATAGATTCTCTTAAACTTTAAAATGCTAATTTGCTTGACAAGATTAGATTTCTAGAAGCTCAACCTCTTATGCCTAGTTCTAATGATGAGGATACTTTAATTGTTGTTTCTCTCATGCATGATATTGATGTTCTTAAAACTAAAAATGAGGACAAAGATTTTGCTTTACAAAGATTAGAATATGAAAATAATGTATATCTTTATAAGATTTCTTTTCTTGAAAAAGAAAATGCTTCCTTGCTTGCTAAAATCAATGTTCTTGAATGTTGTTCTATTTCTACTAGTAGAGAGAATATCAATCATTTGTCTTCTACCATTACTTCTCTTATGCATGATAATCATATTTTGAAATCTTCTTTGCAAAGATTCTTAGTTGGTAAAAAGAACCTTAATGATATCCTATACCATACTACTAAAAAAATTGGTAGACATGGTTTAGGGTATGATAGTAGTCAAAGGAACAACAAAGGTAAAGGACCTCTAATATTCTATGGGGAATCCTCTAGTTCCAATACTATGGGCACATGAAACTATTGCAATGATATTGATCATTATTCTACTTGTTGTCCTTATAGGAAAGCACCCAAGAGCAATAGGACTTGGGTTGCTAAGCTAACCCCTCCGGACCCAAAAACATAATGGGGGGCATTTCACCTTTCTTCTTGTAGGTATGTTGCTAATGGATTGACTTGAGCTATGGATTTTCAAAATGACTTCTCAATCCACATGAATGAAGAAAGGTGAGATGTGTATGGGGTGGCAACAAGTGGAAAAGGAATGGTAAGAACAAAGGTAAAGGTTTTCTTACATATAACCAATCCTAACTTGTTTTTGTCAAGTTAGTGTGCACTATGCATATGATTTTTGAGTCAAAAGTGGTATTTTGTGATTCTCTTCACACTCTCGCTCAAAAACTATTTCTAATGTTTTCATAGTGCATTACTAACTTGCTTACACATGGTTGGATATGTCTTATATTTTTTTTCATATCTCTAAATATGTTTTTATGAAATGTATGTGCTTTTTGATAAAAGCTTTATCAGTTGAGCTTGTCCTATTTGAAACTTGACTGATAGGCACCAATGGGTGTTGCCAACAGCTATTGTCAGTTGAATTTCCATAACACATAACTCAACCGATGGCACTATGCACAGAATACATAGTTGACTTATTGAATGAGAATTTCCCTCTCAACTAGATTTTCTCAACCAATAGACTTATTCTTTGGCACTCCCTTGGTACCTCTATATGCATATTGTCATGCTTTAAGTTTCCTATCTTGCTTATAACTCTATCTTTCTAATTGTTATAATTTGGTATCCCACTAGTGGTATTCCTATATCTTACAATAACTTGTTTTGAGTTGTTTTGTAGGTTTTGATGATGATCACTTTGGATCTCCTAGTTGTGACTTAAAATGCTTCCATTGTTCTATAACTTGCTACATATGTATAGTTGTATATCTTGTTTTTCTACAGCCTTGAGGTTCTTAGTTGTAATCATCTTTTGGTAATGATGTATGTTTGCTAGTGAGTTATGTCCTTACTTTTTTCTAAAATTGCATATCTCTTTATTTGGATATTTCTCTACATCTAATCATAGCTTGCTTTATCTTATGTATCTTTTGGTATCTCTTGCTATGATCTAGATCCAACTAGTAATCCTAACTTGTGATATCATCTACTAGTAATTCATATACATGTAGTTCTAGCCTTGTTCATCAAGTGGTATTTAACTATATGCTATGCTTGCATCTTGTTTCATACTTTCTCAAACTTGTTTCTTAAATTGTATATCTTAAATTGCATATCTACTATCTTGAGCTACTTACATAACTTTGTGGTGCAGGATATATAGAGCTACATTGTATGTAGAATTTAGAGCATACTTGAAATTTTATGCAGATTTTTCTCCATTGTCAGATTTTGATGCAAGACTAGTGCTTTTTATGAAGAAACGGCCTTCTGAGCAAGGTTCATCGCTATGCCATGAGCCCTGATGCTTTTTGGAAAAATTCTGTCATCTTGAGGGTCAAAATTGTGATTAATTGTTTTTCTTCAACACTTTATCTTGCATTTTGGGTTGTTCAAGTGCATGATTTAACTTGCTTTTATTCTATGCTTGGAAAAGCCCCTTGCTGTGCTCTTCTACTCTCCTTATATAACTTTTTGTTATCTCTTTTCTTTTAACAAGTGGTGTTTCTTATTTCTTCATACCCCCACTTTTTGAAATGAAAAAGGGGGAGAAAGGTATGTCTTCTTTTGGTAAAAGAGGGAGAAGGCATATCTTACATGAAGAGGAGAAGTATGTTCATGTAAACGGGAGAAGACATATATGTGTAGAACATATATGAGTAGAAGAGATAGTATTTTATACATGTTATTAAATCTAACCATGCATGAGAAATATCATTAATTGAGGGGGAGTATGAGAACTCCACTAACATCAATTTAGGGGGAGCATCTAAACTCAATTCTATGGAAACCCCTAGGTTTCTCCAAAGGTATGACTTTACTTAAATGTTTTCAATACATTTATGGATTGGTTTGCCATCTTCAAAATGGGGGAGAATGTTGACTCACGGTCAGGATTGACTAAACCCTTGTTAATTTTGATGATGACTAAACCATTCCACTTATTTATGTCTAATGCTTATACTTGAGTGATTTCATATTAGGTATAGACACACTCCAAATGTCCTAACTTGTGCATATCAAATTGGAGAAAAGACAAGTCAAAGTCAATACAAGTGCACCTTTTTGGAATTTGATGTAAATCCATTAGAATCATGTTGTAAATCACTTGTAATGATTGTATGACTTGTAATTAAGCTAAGAAAAAATTAGGAGCACTTAAATCGAATATTTAAGCACTTTAATGACATTTTCCAAAATTCATTACAGGCACGTTATCGGTGGAGTTACAATCTCTATCGATCCTTGATGGATTTTGAGAATGTCATGGTTCAGTCGAGTTGCCACTTCATAGAACTCGATTGATCCTTGCACTGGAACAAAACTGATTTAAGTGATTGGTCGAGTTTCATCTAGGATAAACTCGACCGATTGGTCAAATTAGTGTTGTCACATAATGCATTCGATCAAGTAACCTTTGTAGAAACTTGACTGGTTGCACTGTACAGGAAAGTGCAGAAAAGTGTTTCTAGCTATTGAAATGCTTCAAAACTCAAAAATATATCTGTTACAACATCCCAAACGGCTAGTATTCATCCATAAGTGTTCCCAAAGTCTTCTAGGCATCTTCAACTATAAATAGGACCCCTTGGGATTCATCCCTTGGTTAGCCAATAACTATGAAGGTCCCTATTCTATAGTTGAGTGATCCTACAGACTCCTCTCTCTTTATCTAAGCTTAATCACTTGCTACATCCATTAGAATGAGTAGGATATTTGTAAGAGAGCTCGTCCTACAGGTATATCTTATGAGGCTCTCACTTCTACCACCTCCCTATCTCTCATTTCAACCATGAAGATGAAGGCTCGCTCTCTTGGCTAAGAGAGGTGAAGAAGAACAAGGGAAGAAGTCCCTTGGTGAAGATCAAGGCTAAAGACTTGGAGAAAGTGTGGGTAAGACCTTGGTGAAGGCAGAAGACTCCTTACTTGAGTGGGTAAGTCCTTGGTGGAAGCTTTTCTGAGTGAAGGTGAAGTCAAAGGCTGAAGATCCAAGACAAGTGGGTAATTCCTAGAAGGATGAAGACTTGTGCAACAGTGAGTAAGTCCTTGGAGAAGGCCAAAGACTTGTTGCAAAGTGGGTAAGTCCTTAGTAAGGTTGAAGACTCTTTGTATTTGATATGTAAGTCCTCTTGTGGGTCATGTATTGTAAGTTTTATGAATGAATATAAGAGTACAATGGTTAATAAATCCTAGAGGTTGACCTCTATGGGTAGTGGACTGACATACTCCTAGTTTGGAGTGTGGAACCACTCTACATAGCTTGTCAATTGGTTCTTGTTCAATATATCTCTCTCTTGCGATGTATGTTTTAGTTGTAGTCAAACTTCCGATTTAGCAACCTTATCAGCTTGTCAATTGGTTCTTGTTCAATATATCTCTCTCTTACGATGTATGTTTTAGTTGTAGTCAAACTTCCGATTTAGCAACCTTATCTTGTGATATAACTTGAAGGTCTAATAAATTTTGTTTAACTACATTCAGCTCTATTCACCCCCCCTCTAGAGCATTCAATCACCCATCTAGGATCCAACAACATCCAATCCTCCATGTTTCGATGATGAGGAAGTGTCACCCTGACATAGAGTTGGTGTTGTCTCCAGTGGAGGTTGAGTTGGAATAGGATGTGTCATACATGAAAGGTCTTGTGTTGATCCTTGATAGAAGGGTGAAGAAGAAGAAGGCTATAGTGTTGGTTAAGGTTTTGTAACAACACCTTGGTGTGTAGGAAGGGATGTGGGAGTTAGAGGATGAGATGCGTAGGAAGTATCCATCTCTTTTTGCATAGGATTTTGGGGCTGAAATCCTTGTTAGGGGTTTATGGTTGTAAGACCCCTAACCAAGCTTAGTACTTGCCCTTTCTTGGTTTTTCTTAATAAGATACTTAGACCTTAATCTAATCATATGATGTGTCTTAATAACATGTGACGTGTTTATTCTATTAGGTTGGTCCAGTTTGGATGATGTTTGAGCTAGTTTGCTATATGTATATTTGTTTTGGACCAAGTTGCAATTTACCCATGTTGAGGGTTTATCTTGAAATTTGTCACATGTTGGATGTGCCTCCTATGTTATAGCATCATGAGAGATAGAATGGTTCTTTGGATCACCTTGTTGTACGTTGGATTTCGAGGTGGCATCATGTGTGGATGTAGGGGTTTTCTTTGGTGCTTTGTGTTGATGGTTGACCTTTCTCGAGTGTTGACCCTTTGAGTTGGTTTTCAATGACCACCTTGATGTTTTCTTAGTTCTATCCTCTATGGTCGAATAGTTTTTTGGGTGTGCTTATGTTCTCTTTGATCGATGATGTCTTAAACCCTCTTTGGTCACTAAGAGACCTAGGGTTTTGATGTGTTTTTGGTATAGATGTTCCCTTATACCGAAGAGCCTTGTGGGCTATGTTATTATTCAATCTATGGTCCTTTATACCAAGTGAGCTCGCTAATGTACCTCGGTTTTCACGACCCTTGTTTCAAGTGCATGTTTAATGCTTGCATGGGTGTTCCATGATGGACAAGTGGCATGTTTTGTTGGACACATATCCTTCTTGTCTCTCTCCTATCCTTGGGTATATATAGCTCCCTCCTTGCATGCATATGATCCTTTTGCATCCTCTCTTCCTTCTCTCATCCTTGGAGCTCGTCCCCTTTGGTGCTTGGAAGAGAAGGATCTCAACCTTGGAGCAAGGTGTCTAAACCCTTGCATGTGGTAATCTTTTGGTGATCTTTGTGCATGGTAAGTGGTTTATCATTATTGATCTTGTTTTATAGAAACCCTATCCCATTTCTTCTATTGTATCCTTATTTAAGGAGTTTCCATGTTGGTGCTTGTATTGAGATAGGAGAACTTCTCTCTCTTGAACAAAACCCATGCTTTTCCATGGTAGTGTTTAAAGTTAAATTGAGGAACTCCTTTCTCTCTCTTTCACTCTTTTCCTTCTTTCTCAATCTAGGGATTTTTCCCTCTATTCTTTGAGATTCCTTTGACCTTGGTTTGTTATTCTTCTAGTGAGGTGATCCTTCTTAGACTTGGAGTTGATCCAATCTATGGTTTTCTTATCTCTCTTGGAGGTTCATGGCTTGGGAATTGATCTTCATCTCAAGGTAGGTTATATAACTTTCCCCTCTACTATTATTGCACCTTCATCTTTCATGCATGTAATCTCCAAAACATGATAATAAGATGCTTGATGATGATACCTTGTTCTAGAGTTTATGATGGTGTAGTAATTTTTCATAGTTTAGCTCTTTTTCTTAAGCCCTAATTCTCATACTCAAGTTTTATGGATGGTGAGAAGTTGTTGCTTGCATGCACTTCTTGAAATGTTGGTTTTAATACCCATGGTCATGTTTCAGATATCTTGTTGAAGATGGAGGCTTTGGTTCTCCATTTCATGTGCTTGACGTATGGTTTTCTCTCTCATAATATGGTTTGGTTATCCCTATGTTTTGGTGATTGGATTCTAGGGTTTTGTGTCATGTTTTCTTGAAGTACCTCACTCCTTGTGGTTTCAGTTTAATGTTGATAACCCATCTATTTTGATCATGTTTTGACATGTGGTTTTCTCTCTCTTGATGATCTTCATAATATGATTCAAATGTTTGAAGGTTTCATGATGGTTTTTTGTCGCATAGATATCCTAGGGTCTTCGGTCGATGAGTTTGCTTTTTGTTTTTCCTTCAGTCACAAGGTTTGGTCTCATGTGTTGATGATAGTTGATCTTCCCCTCTATTTGATGAGGTGGTGAAGTGACCTTTGGTCATGGAAGTTGTCTTCAACCTAGTCTTCTTTGACCTAGGGTTTCCCTTCAGTCAAAGGTATGAAGATGTTTCTCTTTGGTCGCTTGGGTTGATGGTGTTTGACAATAGTGGTTTGCTTCCCTTCAATCGCTTAAGACTTGTGGCTTGGTTTCCCTTTGGTCGATGGAAACTCATGATCATGTGTTTGGATTGTATGATTGCCCTATGATGATGGTGGTTGACATTTAATATGTACTCCAAGAATGTGGGAAGGAATGATAATTTAGAGTTGATGTTATATGTTGTTATGGAAACCCTAATAAGTTATGTATGAGAAACCCTAACCCTAATGATTGGTTTCATGGTGATAATGCTTACTTTTTTGTATGAATAGAATGTATAACATATTTTCTCTCTCCTACTTGTGTAACCCTAATTTTTTAGGTTGTATGAAACTCATATCTTGTGATTGCCATGGTACCTTTTATATAACACAGGGTGATGATTATGAGCCTTGATGAGGCATGATAAGCTAATGATGTTCCCTGTAAGAACAGGAACAATATGAATGGTCTGATGACCTTAATGATGGTCTTGTGTTTAATGTGAGGTGATATCCTTTGATTATGTGATAAGGAATAGTAAACCCACAGTGATGTGATAATGGTGATGGCCTCGTATATGGAAGTAAGACAGTATCATGTGGTGATGTGATCATCTTTATGATTTATATGTTTATATCTTCTGGAGTTGCAATATACCCTTATTTTCGTAGAATCTTATTTAGTGTTTGTACGTTGTAACTTGATTGATGCATTAATAGATACCCAATTGGCAATAATTAATCAAGTGAAACACTAATCATGTATTTTCCCTAAGCCATAGATCCATCTTCAGTGTTAGTATTTGATGGATGGTGAAATGAGTAATTCCTAAGGAAAACTTGGAGTGCATAATGTTGAATATGTGGTGGTGCAAGTTCAGGGTATATCCTTTCATCCACAATCACAGGTTATGAAGGATGATTGCAGCCATGCCTTGATAGGAGAACGGCTGCAGTAGTATCTCAATATATGATGTTATATAGGACAACTATGGTTGTACCTCAGATGGTTGGCTTTGTATACTGTGTTTACTAGTTTCGTGCCTATATACCAAGGCAGACTAGGCTATTTTGCAGTTGGACTCTATAGGTCACTGTGGTGGACTCAGACTAACTGAGGGTGTGGGAGATCATAGGAGTTTGTCTCTCCTAGATCTTGTATGGCATCAATTTTCAATTAGCAGCGGTCAATTGGAGTATGAGTGGTATACCTCATATCCACAGGGCATAATAAAAGAGGCAATACAACCATGTAGTATATCTGCTTAGAGTTAAGCACAAATCACATTGGATATTACCCTTTTCCTTGTATACTTCTTAGTTGTTATCTTTTATACATGTTCTTCATATTCCTTGTAAAAGTATATGATGTTATATTGATCAATTATAGCTGCTTTAACTGCTTAATCTGTGTTATTAGTTTTAATTATTCATTTATCTTAATATGCTCATAATGCTTAATCTTCTATATAACCTTCTGTGTTAACAAAAGTTGTTGGTGGAGAGTTATATCTCTCGCTGGGGCGTTGGCCTCACCCTGTGGGTTTCTACATCTTTTAGGTGGACATGCACGATGTGGTAGAGATCATGCGGTTGAAGAAGAGCACCAAGGAGATCACTCATTGTTGAAGGTTGGGTATGTTGCTAGTGTTTTGTAGTAGAGTCCTATGTGTCGTCCCTGCACTCTCAAGTCCTTGGGAATGTTTTGTAGATGTTGTACATATAACGAGGGTTTTGGCAATATGCCATGGTTGTACATGTATGGCTTGTATATGTGAACATGTTTTCCTTGTGACAGGTTTCAAGTTGTGGTATGAAGGATACTATATAGTAATGTATGTACCTTTATGTCCCAAATGTGGTACATGTGGCACCATTTGTGAACCTTAATGCATATGTTTCCACTTAAGATGTTTATCCGAGATCGGTTTTAATTTACCCTACTTTATGGTAACGTTGTTTTTAGTTGAAAATTCCACATTTTATTTTGAGTAATCTTGCTTTGGTGTGATCGGTGTGTCACAATAACCAACTTCCTTTCATAGATCAGGTAAAGGGAAGTCTATTGGAAGTAGATAAGTCAAATTGAGAACTCAAGAATTTAAGAATAATTTTGGGCAATCAAGACTTTCATATGATTCATACTATTCCAAATTGAGTCTTATAAGGGGCATAATAGTCAATATGGAAGTTGTCTCTTGTAAAAAGTCTTCAATTCATGATCTAGGGGTTCAAAGACATAGTCATATCAAGGTATGGGTCATGATACATATCAGTAGATAAATATTTGCTTAATCATGTTTGAGGTTTGACTCGAAATAGGGGAAACATTGGTTCAATCAATAGGGACCTCATCAATCATGAGGTGTAAACATGAGTTCCACCTTATTTCACTATGTCACGAATTCATCTCAAACATAGGAAGCACTTATATTCAATTTAGTAATTTTGAGTTTGCATGAACTTTACGCATTGGTACATAAATTTCAAGCGTACACTCAAATATCAATTAGGGATTTCAGTTCAGGATCAGATCATGGCACGATATTGGTCCATACATCTAAAAAAATCATATTTTAGTTGTTTCCCAATGCTATCCAAAAACAGGGAGAGTACACGTCAAGTCAAGACACTCTATTAGAGATGAGAAGATGAGAAGTGATCCTACTACTTTCTAGTAGGTGTGTAGGGGTAATCCTAAAAGAAAAAATGAAGAGGGAGATGACTCACTAGGGTTAAAAAAATCCCTTCTGGATCTACTTTGTCTAGATAGAGTGGGGAACGTTAGCCACCGTTGTGAGGTGATTATAACCAAAACCCAGATCCTAGATACTACAATATCTCCATTAAGGATTTTTAAGATTTCTTTGGTTCAAGGATATGAAGAAGTCATATAATCAATACATATGTATGTGTGTAGGATCTGATATCAAATATCATAGAACCAATTTTACCCCAATTCAGATCCCACTTCGAAGACAATGGCAAAGGGATTGAAGCTCCTGTCCTAGATTAGCCCATTACATCTCATACTATCATATGCATAAAATAAAATAACATCTCGTACTATTAAAAATGTCACTAAAAAGTTTTTACATGGCCAGAAACTTAAAAGGATAGAATGACTAACTATGACAAAGCATATTGCTACAATCCGATTATATATTTTTCTCCCATGATTGCAGATTTTATTGGTGTAGCTTAACTTCTTCTATCATAGTTCAACCATAATGGGACATGAACAGAGTCTTCATTGCTTACCTAAATAAAAAATATGATCAAGTGTCAATGCAAAACATTGAGTATGGTCATTAAAAACATGAAATAATATATGTATATTCGAAAGGAAATAACCTCTTGGCATGTTTATGAGAAACAAAATTATCAACAAAACAAATTCAAGTGCTCAACAAGTAAAGTTATCAAAATAGATTGTAATATACTCCCAACAATAGTCAATCACCTCATATATAAGAGAATGGGTAGAAAGACTAACGAGGTGCCACTTAATCTTAAGGAAAATGCCAAAGTGACACTTAACCCTAAGGGGAAGACAAGGATCACCACTTTACCCCTAATAACAATAAGAGGAAAGGCTTAAACAATTGGTAGCAAGGAAACGAGGGGAGTATATTACAAATCTAGTTATCACATAAAGATGAGAAATATACATATATAAATTTGAAACACTAGTCTATAGGTAACGTGGTATCTCATGCAACCATTATAGACAAGGGTAGTCATACATATGTACACATGCATTACATCACATCAATCATGGTCAAGAGGATATAGTACATGTACCTTTTGGGAATACCTTAATTCGCAAAATCCAATATTAAAGTGATCGGAGAGTATGGTGAAGACCTTGTGAAAGGATCATGGTTAAGATTTTGATGTTTAGGAATTTATGTATCCAAAAGAACAAGTTCTAGGTTACTTGTTCCACATGACCATAATAAGAATCATTCATCTTGCAAAGAATAACGTACAAGATCTAACCACTTGTCAACAAGATCAAATATACAACATATTTAAGTGTCTAAATGACCAAATAGCTCATTGGAACATCAAAAGACCATACTCTATAACATGTTTCAAATCTAGATTATAAAGTTGAGATTACATTCTAACAGAAAATCTAATACTAATTCCACAAGGTTTTATGATAATATGATCAAGATTAGATAAGATTACAACTTTTAATTTGAACGCCACCATCAAAGACTATTAGTGTTTATAAAAAAGATCATGAATTAGATGATAAAGTATTTCCATCTCATCTGGCTCGCTCTTGTTGTCAAAACGTACTATAGACTCGACCATTTTTTGAGATAGTATGAAGAAGTTATGATCGATATACATATCTTTAGAGAGAGAAAGGGAGTGTTTACTTGAGGAGAGATAGAGATGAAGGCTACAAGGAAGATGACCTGCTACACTATCTGTGGCTACAGTCTCGACCATGATGAAGGGAAAATGTAATAGTGTATGAGAGAAAAATATGATGGTATGATTGTGTTGATGGGCAGAAATAGACTCAAATGGGGTGCATTTAGGTCTAAATCTAGGGTTGTAGGATGTATTTTGGGGCTATAAGGATGCATGGTGGCACCCATGGAGGAGGGGCTCAAAGCTTCTTGAAACATGACTAGTTTTCTTGCTAAGAATAAATGGATATGGTGTGGAACAATGGAGCCGAAATTGTTCCAAAACAGGGTAGAAATGAGGGAGGTATGAGAAATAGGGTATCCCACAAACCCAATGACTAGTTTGCTACGTGACCCAAGGTAGGGGGTGACCCCTATCCGAGTGGGCCAATTGACGCGTGGACCGAGCCCGCCAAGGGTGCATTTCGACCCAAAAGCATAGAAAAGAGGGGAGAAAGACTAAAAAAGTAGTTTTTGATGCAATTTTTTGTGAACTTTTAGAAGGATATAGGAAGATCTGTTTGGGCTTAAATTTTGACATGCTGCTAATAATAAGGTATAGAATATTCAAAAAAAAATATGATATTAAAAAGATAAAGGTAGGTATGTAAATGATATAATTAAGTTAAAGATAATATGTTTTTTAGAACACAAAGTATTAACTATCATTAACCTTGCACTCTACAACAAACCAAAGCAAGGAGAATCGATGTTGTTTTCCCCATGAATGCAGGAGGGTTTAATGGAGGGTAAAAAATACTATATGTATTTCTATATAGACAAGATATAAATATGGGTTAAAAGCCCAAATAAGAGTCATAAACTTGTCAAATGTTACAAAGATGATAAAGTGAAGTTTAAAGTCAAGAATAACGAGATTGGAATGTAAAATATTGGCTATATGAAAACTCACTTTATCACAACATTGGTTGTCCTAGTTGGTTAGGTTTGAAAATTAATGTATGAAAAAAAGATCATGATGTTTCACAGTTTGCATTTGACAATCCGAGCCGATACCTGGTTGACAACCTGAGATGGTTTAGATTTGAAAATTACTGTTTGAAACCAAGTTTCTTCATAGTTTGGACGTCAATCTCGGTCTGTACCAAGATGAAAATTTTATACCATCTATACTGTAAAATATGATGTAAATTTATGCTATTTATTACCTTATTATCTTATAAAATTTGGGTTTAGTTCTCAAACAAGCATGTTTGAAAGATAAATGTGTCTTCCATTGACGATTCTATCACGCGTCAAAATGGAATCAAGTATATAATTATAGTTTGTGACGCTATCGTACATGACCGTGAAATCATTTAGGTCGACCCCAAAAACACAATTTGAAGGTTTAAATCTTATCAATTCTAATCAGATTAGTTTGGAAAGTTGATGTCTAAATTCAAATCGGGTTAGTTTATGGTTTGGATTTCGTCTATCCTTGCCGGTTGGAATTGGTTTGGGTTTAAATTGACATTTGGAGTAAAGAAATCTTATGTCAAAGTTTGAATTTTGCACTGAGTACCGAGTTGACAAATTTATAAAATACTCATAGTTATGTAAATGAAAATTAATTTTGTAATAGTTTATTTTATGTGTGTAATACTTAATATTATTGTATCACACGTTTTAGCGTTTATCTTTTAGTAGTATAAAACTGGAACAAAGAAACATAACATACAAAGACGCGCTCACCTTAGCAATCGGCTTTATTAAGACTGAACTAGGGTGATCAGTCCAAGAGGCATTACAAGTATCTCAAGGAAGATGAAACATGGCATATGGACAGTAGCAAGTTGATAAGCTAAAGCAAACTACTCACGACGTTTCCACGTGAATATCATGTTAGCAAGCAACTCGGCCCAACAAGGCGGGCCGGCATGGCTTACAGGTTCATATCATATTCGTGTGCCTATGTGGTATCCAATACCTTTCCGCGTAATTGAATATAGTGATGCACATTTAATTTAGTATCATGTCTGCAAAAAAATTAAAAACAAAAAGATTTATATTGAAGAAGAAGATAAGTGGGCAACATGCTGCTAATCCTTTTTAGATTGCGAAATCAATCCTATGAAGCGCTATATCCAAAAATTTGAGAGTCATAATATTACTTTTTATAATTTTCTGGACATATCTGATAAGCTCCACAGCCTGTGGTGTTAAGAAACTAAAACAAAACACATTTTTTCAAATTTGACCACTTTGGTTAGGACAACTTCAAGGACAGCCTGTCTTAAATAGACTTAGGGATAAACAATTCGAGGATGCATATTATTTGCCGAAAACAAGAAAACAACCGGCAGTGGCAATTCAATTGTAAAACCAAAATTGTCGCGGCCCACAAACGTTTAGAGAAAATAAGGCCGACTTCAATACCAGGCTTATCCATGTGATTGTCTTTCGTTATTTTTCACCTGTCCCGATGATATATGCCATTTTTTCGATTTTCCCTGACGGTAACAAGCACCAATCCGTTGCAGTAGAAGACTGGGCATAATAACGGTTGCAGTAGAAGACTGGGCATAATAACCAACGGCGGGCGGGCTTTCTGCCAGATTTAATTGGAAGTCAGGGAATCTCTTTATTCTCTTTCTCATTTACAGTAGAAGATCGAGCATCTCTCAACAGGAGGTTGCAGCTATAGCTTCAGAAGTATTGATCTGCCATGACTGTATTAGCTCCTCGATCTGAACAACATTTGGTACGATCTTTCAAAATTGGCACGGTGTGGATGCTGTCAATTTTTGCCTGTCAGTGTTTGTTTCTCACTTGAGACTTTCCATTGATTACTTCCTTGACGCTACTCCTAATCGACATCCACGATACTGTTTGCACTAACTCCCCGTCACCAACCTTCGTCATTATTCAGATCTATGCAAACTTTGATGCTTTCTGTCAGCATCTATGCAGTTGTTGGAGTTTGATAATAACAACAGCATCCCGGACCACCGTGGGATGTCGCTAACGCTGGTTTTCATCCAATATTCAAGAGGTTTTAAGTACCTTGACTTCGAGGGAATGGTTTGAGTAAAGTAATTAGCCCTCTGGGTTTTATCCCTGATTTTCTAATGGTTGCTCTTCTTTCTTTCACGTTCTGTATGACATTTTTCTGCATTGTGATTCAATTCATCTATTCAAAATATAAGCTCGAGATTCCTCGGTCTCACATCAAGATTAAAAGGGTTTTTGCTGAAAGCAATCAGGGAATGGCTCCCTAGATAGACGATTCTTGTCAAAATTAGAAACGATATTCCTAATTTTCTTACCTGCCTACTTTCATTTTGCTTTTGTGATGTATGTGTTCTTCTGACTCAATCTCGGAACAATGGTTGGTGGCATGACGATTTCGGTCAGGGTCCTTAGCACCAACAATTGAGAGTGAGACAAGGGACTGCATGACAGCATGCGTGATGTCTATCACTTCAAATACCGTTTGTTCCGAAGTGAGATGCAAGATAAGTGTTGTTTTCGCCAAATCTCTTCCGTAGTACTGCTTCAGGCCACCCAAATCCGATACCAATTTATCCTCTTATTAACGGAATCATCAGCCAAACCTAGCTAGAGCTAGTTGGCAGGTTAGCGCTTGCTCCCTTTTTGTATCCATGCATGCGTTACAATAAGTGCTCTCAACGAAAATGCCAAAACACGAACACGGTAGTGGTCTTTCAATTCTCCAGATTTTTGTTCCCACCATTTACTATGAAAATATGTAACAAATTTTTTACAACGATCAAATGATTCTTAGGACTAGTTTGGTTGGGTGTATTCAGATGTTGTGTGAATTCATAATACAGAAATGTACATCAAACCAACCTTTGCCGTCCGACTACATCCTACCAAACAGGCCCAAAATGTAAGCAATGCATGTGCGAATGTGGAACAGTTGAGCTGGTAAATTATAAGTGAGACGTGCGAACGTTCAGTCAAGTATATTGTTATGACCGCATCTGAGCTTAATTGGTAAATTAGAGTTTACCTGGATGATTATATGTTTAATTGGATTGATCATTACTTAAATTTAATTAATGATGATAATTCAATTATGATATTTTAAACCTAATAAGAACGTTAAGTGCTCTATTGATTGAGAAATTAGGGTTTGAGAAATATAAACCCTAGTTGGCTGAAATTAGGGTTTTGATGGTACATGAGTATGGAATTTGATTAAGATAGTAGTATGGTAAATAATTTATCATATTTTTTTATGTAATTTGGATTTAATTAAAATTTGGATATAATATGTATAACTCAATCGTACATTTCAGTAAAAAATTTCAGAATTTTTGGATGTTCATTAAAAGTCATTCTCGGTCGAGATATACTTCAACCGACCATGATGACAGATTGTTGTTCAGTAGTATATTGTTTGATTTTTATTTATTTATTGGTAATTCCAAATGATCTGAAATTTTAACTAAAGATCTTAAACTCAATCATAAACAACATGTAAAATTTTCATAATTTTTGGATACGTTTAGGCTTTATCAGTAGATGAATTACAGTAACTGACATTTCTTCATAATTTTGGATAGCAGTACACTATCTGACTTTTAGTTATTTAATGGGAGCTTGGAATGATCTCAAATTTTAGCTGAAGCTTAGTATTCAATTATAAACAACATAATAAATTATCATAATTTTTAGAGAAGGCTTGATCTCTTAAATACACAAATTACAGAAACCTTTTTATGACAGAAAAATCTGCTAAAATAAGAAAAAGTTTAGTGAGGGGTCAAAGTGCAATTGACCCAAAAAACTCAATTGCTCTATATGGTCAACCTAACACACTATCATCTCTCATAATTCGAGCCCAAGATAATCCCATACATCTCTCTCTATTCTCGTTCTTCTTTTTCGGGAAACCCTAGTCATGGGAGGGTAGAGCAACCCTGGGGCCAACGAGGGGCTGTGGAGTCGTCATGATGGAGGTCTGGTGTTCCCTCGACGACTTGGGGATGATTGGCTATCGTCCCCTAGCACTCGACCATCGCGCAACACCTGCAGTAAAGTTGCATCATGACTGCGAGTTGCAGGCCCAATGCTCTCGCCCCCAGCCATCTCGACCATGGATTGGGGTTTGGGAGGGCACGACAGAGGGCGGCGGAGGCAGGGTGCCAGTTGTCGGTGCCCCTCGGACCTTGGGAAGGTGGGAGGAGACCCCCCGCAGTCGGCTACACCAACCGCAGCGCTAGGGCGCGCAAGGAAGAAGATGATGAGTCGTTTGGATGCTTTTACCCCTCCGCGGGCTGAAGGGCCAATGACTTACGTGAGGGTAAAAAGGACATTTAGTTATGTTTCCAAACCAGCGAGCTACGTTGCATGAGTTGGCTGACGTGTCAGCCTCTGATTGGTCCAAGTAAGAAATTATTGCAAAAATCGTATCTTTTTATTGGTAGCTCAAATGAATGCGTATAAAAATGAATCTTGCTTAGAAAAATGCGAGGAATTCATTAAAAATATATTTAGAATCTAATTTCTCTTGCAATTCGGAAAGTAATGGAAGTTATCAAGTTTAATGTATTAATGATTAAGAAACCCTATTTTGAGATGATTAATGTATTTATAAGGGTTTTATGGATGATTAAAGTTGATATTAACCTGTTAATTATAAAAAGACATATCAAGATCTAAAAGGATGAACTTTACACATAATTGGTTTAATTTAGAGTTCCATGTGCATAAATATGCTTTAACGGGCCTTGAAACCCTAATGTTGGTAGTTTGTGACTCTTAATGGCTTTAATTATTCAAATTCATGAATAAGTTGAGATACGATAGTTCTAAGCTATTTGGAGTACAAAAGTTCCTAATTATGGATAAATACCCTTAATATGGTAATTAGGGTTTTCTAATGGATAAAGGTGGAATTAATGATAAATAGAGTTCATATGTGAATTAGATCATAATGAACTATGAGTTGTTAATCCGGAAGGAACCAAAGATGATAATTAGGCCTAATGATCTTTTCATGGATTAAAAAGGATAAAAATGGCAGTTTTAATGTAAAAGAGCATAATGGACTTAATTGATGGTTAATTGTGCCTTTAATCCGAAATTAAGGTTATATGTTATTAAAAGGTAACCTTAATATCTTTCGTGAAGAATAGATGAGATAATTAGGGTTTATGAGTAATTGTATAAAATTAGGGTTTAAAATAGTAAAAATGAAGAGAAACCCTAATTGCAAAGTAAACCCTAAAAGTGGACTAGAAACCTTAGGAAGCGAGCTAGGTTTAATAGACCTTGATGGCATGATCAATAATAGGAAATTGGATGCATGTTTTAGGATCTCTTTGTGTGCTTGCTTGCCTATTGGATTTCTTGCATTGATTGGATTAATTCTATCTCAAATCAGCCTGACAAGTATGTTGTTAATTATGGTTAATCACATTAGTTTCCCAAAGGTTTTCCGGATGATTCATCGCATTGAATGCAACCTATCAGTTTGGATATTCATACTTGCAAATCATAAAGTCACTATGATTATCAAAATAATAGTATAAGTGTGTATTCTCGCACCTACATGCCACCCTGATGGATGATGCCAAAAGGTCAAGCCCAGGAGGGAAGACCCATGGGCACCATGAGTGGTGACCCCAGACACCAAGCTCGGGATTGAGAAGGTGGTCTTTATTGAATGAATAATGGGTACCATGAAAGGTGACCCCAGGCACCAAGCTCGAGAATGAGAAGGTGGCCTTAAGTCATTAGCAAAAGAGAAACCCTAAGGAGGGTATGCCAGGGTTAGGGAAAAAGCGGTGGAGAATGTCACCTTGAAAGCGTAAATTGGTTTGTTAATTAACTTGATTGTGATATTTAGATTGTTATCCATATTTGTGAAATTTTGGTTGTCCCCACATACAGGCATATTTTGATATGCTGACCGAAGTTTTGTTTGTCGGTGTTTTAGGTGCAAGATTGAAAAGGACAAATAGTAAAGTGGCATATGTGGAATTAAATAAGAATTAAAGTACAAAGGAGGATTAGTTAGAATAGACTTCAGATGTGGATAGAAGTAGATATCCAAGTTTTTGAAAAGGTATGCAAAGTTTTATTTTTATACCAGATTTTAGTTTAGTTTGGTAGAATTTCATAATTATTACTGATTAATTGTTGAACCTTTGATCCTATTAATTGGGATAATGGCTTTGACCTCTTGGTCTCCCTTAATTGGGGGTTACTGGGAGGCGGGTTCGTTACATTTGGTATCAGAGCATATTTCCTCATTTAATCTTGAATACTTATTAAATTTTACAAACTCTGTAGAACCCAAGGGAGTTATTAGAGGAATTTCCAAAAGATAGAGGTGTCTAGAAAAGGATCACGCCTAGGGGCTGGCAAGATTTTCCTCTGCACCATGCGGAATACGAGGACTCCCAGATTTGTGTGACTGCTTGGCCAATGTCTTAGGATTTGACTTGAAATAAGATACCTTTAAGACTCTCTCATCTTGTTCATCCCTTCTCATCTCAAATGCTGTTAAGGATTTAAAGGAATAGGGTTTTCTCTCTCTTCCTCACCCTCTTGAGGTATGGGTGAAGTTGATAAGGTTTAAGGAATCCTCCACCAAATTAATGAAAAGCATGTAAATAAGATGTCATGGACATAAGATTAATAGTTTAAGCATAAAATAAAGAATTGATACATGCTTAGGTCATATGCCCTCAGGAGAGACCTGAGGCTAGACCTCCTTGTCAGGAGGATGAGTAGAGAAAGTTAGTCTTGGAGGTAGAGAGCTCCATTATAAGTAGAGACCTGGCACATCCTTTGAGGATGATGCTAACCCTAACCCTAAGTGGTGGTTAGAGAGAGAGATGGCATGATGAGTTAGATGTCATGATAGACCAGGTGTGTGGACATGCTTTTGGATACCCATGACAATATGAGCCAGGTGAGGTTGGATGACCTAGTACCTTTGGTGACCCAACCCTGGAAAGGGTCATGCATGTTAGAGCGAAGGATAGATCCTTCAATGATGAGGTTAGTGAATAACCCATAGAAACTCTATGGGATTATGCGAGTAGGGCATAACATGCACCCAGAGTACGTCAGTAGTGTGGGCAGTAGGTTGAAACCCTGGCCAGAAGAGTAGTATGTTGGATAGCTTATGAGATAAGCAAGAAGAGTTTTGGATAATCTTTAGTGAACATCAATTTGAACAGAGGCTTCACCCGTGTAGGGGTATGCTTGTGAGCTCGATCCTTCATGGAGAAATAACCTCTAGTAGTAAGGTTGTTTGTAGGGTTAGCTCTAGAGAGAGAGAGATCAGGACCCAAGCAAGAAGGTTGGAAGCTTAGACTCTAAGATATGGGGAATAGTGGGGAGTTGAGGATGATGCGACCTAAATGGATGGTTGTGGTTGCCTCATGCATGATCCATGGAGGCTGATGATATCTTAGTTGCCTTTAGAGGAACCAAACCCTAGAGTAGAAGGATGACAGGAAGGGCATGTCATGCCTTATACATGATTGGTTTGTGGATAGAATGTTGAGCATGCAATTGGACAGTTGTTGCATAAAGAAGTGAACCTAGGGTTCCTAGGCCTAAGAGGGGAAGTAGTGTACCTGATGCTCATGATGAGATTTGAGTTTCCATAGTTCGAGCATGGCACTCCTCATGTTTAGAGGAAAGGGAAACCCCTTGAGTCAAAGGTATGTTTGATGAACCCCTCCCAGCTAAGTTGGTGACATGGGAAGGTTTGTTCTTGGTCCAATGTTGAGGAATGAGAACAAGTATGACCTAGCATGGTTTAGTAGGTGGTCTACTTGTTCCTTATTAGCTTGATAGGGCTAAGCATGCTCATGTGGATGTAAATCCTAAACGTAGGGACGTTTGTGACCTTTGTTATCAACATGTAGTTTCCTCCCATTCTGGGAGAGGGACCCTTTGGTAGGGTGTATACCAGTTTTGTTGGTTTTGGGGTAACCTAAAGAGGTCTCATAGGATCTTGAGAAGCTAAGTAAAGAGTACATGGTAAGAGATTGAACCTATAGACCCATAGATAACCATTTCTAAGTGCATGTGGATGTGTTACCATGTAGGTAACTGGTATGGGGCCTGACCAAGGTAGGCAGGTCACCATGACCCCTATGAAAGGATGAAGGTCAGCCCATGAATGCAGAGAGAGATGATGGAGACTTGGGTAAGGTTCTAAGTTGGACATGTACTATGTTAGAATCCTAAGTCTATCCTAGGGTCAGGTAGGGATAAGACTGATGGAAGTAGGAGTTTCCTAATTCCCTAGTTACACATGACCATAGGGTCGGGAGGTGACAACTATCATTGTCTGAGGGCCATGGGTTAGGAGATTGATCACCTTCATGAACTCATGGGACCCAAAGGGTAGATGAGTAGGGCACTCTCTGGATGCATAAGGGAAGAGGGATGACCCTAAAAGTGTCAGCACCCTACAGACCTAGAGGAGATGACCAAGGATTGTGTGGTGACCAAGTAGGTTCGAGACCATTTTTTCATGGAAGTAACTTTGATATCGAGATGACTGTGATGTCGAGATATAAGTTGCACGTTTCAACTTAGATTTGAAGGTGTATTAGCAAGGTGGGATGTACCATCTATACTCTTGGAACAGGAAGAACTTTGTATTTGGACTGCAGCCAAATGCTTATTTCCTCTTATTATGGGAGTGAGAGATAGGACAATACGCATGCCATACACCAAGGATAAAGATGATGTGAGTTGGAACGTTGCTATGAGGTACGAGGACAGAGATGATAACATAACCTTGTGGAGTGAATGATATGTGGATGGTTTATAAATAGTAAGAGAATTAAGGTAGGCATCTTATGAGGATGCTTTTTATCATGAGCTATGAGTTATACAAGGTTGAGTTCAAAACCAAGAGGATGAGCTCAGAGTTTCTTGATGAAGATAGACTTAGAGTCCGAGATGAGATGATAAGTGGAATACATGGAGGTGTATGTTTTCAACACAGAAGGATGTGAGGTGATAATGGATGCTTAGGTTGAGATGCAACTGCCTAGTTAGCTAGAGGCTAGAAGAGGTTGTTAGGTTAACCCTAAGTTTGAAAAAGGAGATATGTTTGGGCTAACACTCAGATGTAACGAGATCTATTGAACAAGTTAGTAGTTGTTTGGTTAGCCAACCTAGGCCTTGATGCAATAAAAGGATGGTTGTAGAACCTCAGATGCACTTCTCTGGAAAGGAAGGTGATGAAACCCCAACTAGAGTGGTTTAGGGTTTCTGAGGAATCAATCTTGAGGAATCATGACATACAAGAGATCATGATTTAAGTTCATCATACACCATGGTACTACTAAGATAGTAAGTTGCAGTAGTACATTGGATGATTAAGATGAAGTTGCACGTGGTTTGTCGCCATGCAAGCCAAGAGGTGAAGGACGAACACCAGTAACCCAAAGAGTTGATGTAGAGGATAAAGTCCCCGAGAGGGAATGGGAGTTCATCACTTTGGATATTGTGGTAAGTCTCCCCTATACCAAGGAAGGTCAAGATGTAATATGGGTTATGGTAGATCGCCTTAACTAGATGACATGAGAAAGAAAGAATGATGTCAAGGGACGGAACCGGTAGAACTACATGTAAGAGAGATTATTCAACTACACCGTGATGAAAGTTCAAAGGTTCCTTGAGTATGACCTAAAGATTCACTTCGATGAAGTAGATGTAGGTACATGAAGAACTCGAGGTTAGTAAAGTTTATCACTCCTAACTAATGGTTAGTATGATCCAGACTAGAGGGTCTGATGAGAGCATGTGTGCTTGTTCAGGGTGCTACATGGAGATAGTTCTTGTCCTCTGTAAGATGTGACGATAACCACCATAGCCAGTATCGGGATGTAAAGAAGGTTGTGTCGGTCACCACTTCATTAAGATGATGTTGGTGAAGAGACCTTGTGAAGATCAGTGAGACTACAGTTGGTGTAGATGAAGTCACTTTGATCGTGCGATGGCTGAGGAAGCCCAGGGGCGACATGAGTCGTGAGATGATGCAAAACAGACTGACATACAGTTCACTGTGGGAGAACATGTGATGTGAAAATCCGACCCCTCTGAGTTACAGTTGAGAAAGTTGAGTCCCTGATACATGGGTCCATTTGAGATGGATTGGTGGAGATGGTTAGGTTTAGCCTTACCCCTCATGATAATGTGATGAATAATGTGTTCCATGAGTCTGATCTAGAGCACTATGCGAGGTACCCAAGCCATGTGCTGAGCCCTGAACCTATTTAGCTTTATGAGAGGCTGAAATGTAGAGTCACCTATGAGGGTACGATATACTAAGGTGAGAGAGAACTCAGATGAAAGAATATGAGATGATGAAGGTTCTTGGGAAGCACCATGGAAAGGGTGAGGCCACATGGGAGCCGTGATGGACATAAGAAAGGCTTATCCTATTTGTTTGTGTGCCTGGTGGAATTTTGAGGGCAAAATTCCTATAAGAGGGGAAGGATGTTACAACCCCAATTTTTTGGGTTCTTTTGGTGAGAAATGTAATTTCTCCAATTAAAGATATTTGAACAAATAATGATATAATTTGTCTTGAATAGAAGGATTTCTTTTACAATAGCCGTGTTGGTTGTTTTGTGGGCTTTGTTGGCTATTGGGCCCAATAACAATGATAAGACAAAAGAAACTCCATTATTAATAAGAAATAGAGAAAAGAAAGATGTAGAAACCTCTAGAAGGCAAAAGAATATAATACAAAGGTGGATTTCGTGCCTTTTAGTTTCCTTGGGTTCCAAGGAGTCCAAATTTGCAAAGATAATGCAACAAGAAAAGAAAAGATCAATTAAATATTTCTTTATTAAGAAAGAAATTGAAAACAATGATAAAATGTGGGAAATAAGTAGAAAGAGGTATAATTGAGTTATCTTTGGTGGATTTTCGTATCCACAAGGTTCCTAATGTAAAAGGAGTTCCAATAAGGAAAATGAAAAGAGAGATAAAGAGAAATCCTCAAAAAGAGATATTTTAATAAAGAAATAAAAAGGATAATGAGAAATAATGGATATAGATGCATCTAGAAGGATAATGAGTATCCACTAAAAAGGATTTCGAAATATTAGAGTTTCTTGGGGTCCAAGGAGCCCCAATGGAGAAAAAGAAAGAGAAAATACCATTAATACAAAATAAGAGGATAATGTGATACATAATTAATGAATTTTGTGGCATTGTTAAAAAGGAGGTATTTTCTACTAAAAGAAAATATAAATTTCATGCCAATGAATTAAAAGGCAAGTACAAAGAGAATAAAAGAGGTAATTTTCCTTAATATCTAAAGAATAAAGAATATCAAAGAGTTTTTTTAGAGAGAGAAGATAGCTTCTCCATGAAGGAATATGGTTTCCTAGTAGGAAAGAGGCTTAAGATCTTGTGAATAGGCATCCTAGGGCACTGCTATCCTCCCCTATATAAGGGTTGGAGCCTTAGCCTGAGCCCAAGATAATCCCATACATCTCTCTCTATTCTCCTTCTTTTTCATGCAAGCCCTAGTCATGGGAGGGTAGAGCAACCCTGGGGCCAACGAGGGGCTGTGGAGTCATCATGATGGAGGTTCGGTGTTCGCTCGACGACTTGGGGATGATTGGCTATCATCCCCTAACACTCGACCATCGCGCAACACCTACAGTAAGGCTGCATCACAGCTGCGAGTTGCAGGCTCAGTGCTCTCACCCCTAGCCATCTCGGACATGGATTTGGGTTTGGGAGGGCGTGACAGAGGGCGGCAGAGGCAGGGCTTTGGTCTCCGGTGCCCCTTGGACCTTGGGAAGGTGGGAGGAGACCCCCCGCGGTCAGCTACACCAACCGCAGCGCTAGGGCACACAAGGAAGAAGATGATGGGACGTTTGGATGCTTTTACCCCTCTGCGGGATGAAGGGCCAATGACTTACACGAGGGTAAAAAGGACATTTGGTTATGTTTCCAAACCAGCGAGCTACATTGCATGAGTTGGCCGACGTGTCAGCCTCTGATTGGTCCAAGTAAGAAATTATTGCAAAAATCGTATATTTTTATTGGTAGCTCAGATGAATGTGTATAACATATGAATCTTGCTCAGAAAAATGCAAGGAATTCACTAAAAATATACTTAGAAGCTACTTTCTCTTGCAATTCAAAAAGTAATGGAAGTTATCAACTTTAATGTATTAATGATTAAGAAACCCTATTTTGAGATGATTAATGTATTTAGAAGGGTTTTATGGATGATTAAAGTTGATATTAACCTGTTAATTATAAAAAGACACATCAAGATCTAAAAGGATGAAATTTACACATAATTGGTTTAATTTAGAGTTCCATGTGCATAAATATGCTTTAATGGGCCTTGAAACCCTAATGTTGGTAGTTTGTGACTCTTAATGGCTTTAATTATTCAAATTCATGAATAAGCTAAGATATTATAGTTATAAGCTATTTCGAGTATAAGAGTTCCTAATTGTGGATAAATACCCTTAATATGGTAATTAGGGTTTTCTAATGGATAAAGGTGGAATTAATGATAAATAGAGTTCATATGTGAATTAGATCATAATGAACTATGAGTTGTTAATCCAGAAGGAACCAAAGATGATAATTAGGCCTAATGATCTTTTCATAAATTAAAAAGGATAAAAATGGTAGTTTTAATGTAAAAGGGAATAATGGACTTAATTGATGGTTGATTGTGCCTTTCATCTGAAATTAAGGTTATATGTTATTAAAAGGTAAGCTTAATATCTTTCGTGAAGAATAGATGAGATAATTAGGATTTGTGAGTAATTGTATAAAATTAGGGTTTAAAATAGTAAAAATGAAGAGAAACCCTAATTGCAAAGTAAATCCTAAAAGTGGACTAGAAACCCTAGGAAGCGAGCTAGGTTTAATAGACCTTGATGGCACGATCAATAATAGGAAATTTGATGCATGTTTCAGGATCTCTTTGTGTGCTTGCTTGCCTATTGGATTTCTTGCATTGATTGGATTAATTCTGTCTCAAATCAACCTGATAGGTATGCGGTTAATTATGGTTAATTGCATTAGTTTCTCGAAGGTTTTCTGGATGATTCATCGCATTGAATGCAACCTATCAGTTTCGATGCTCATACTTGCAAATCATAAAGTCACTATGATTATCACAATAATAGTATAAGTGTGTATTCTCGCACCTACATGCCACCCTGATGGTTGATGACAAAAGGTCAAGCCCAGGAGGGAAGACCCATGGGCACCATGAGTGGTGACCCCAGAACAAGCTCGGGATTGAGAAGGTGGCCTTTATTGAATGACTAATGGGCACCATTAGAGGTGGCCCCAGGCACCAAGCTCGAGAATGAGAAGGTGGCCTTAAGTCATTGGCAAAAGAGAAACCCTAAGGAGGGTATGCCAGGGTTAGGGCAAAAGTGGTGGAGAATGTCACCTTGAAAGCGTAAATTGGTTTGTTAATTAACTTGATTGTGATATTTAGATTGTTATCCATATTTGTGAAATTTTGGTTGTCCCCACATACCGACATATTTCGATATGCTGACTGACGTTCGGTTTGTCGGCGCTTTAGGTGCAAGATTGAAAAGGACAAACAATAATGTGGCATATGTGGAATTAAATAAGAATTAAAGTACAAAGGAGGATTAGTTAGAATAGACTTCAGATGTGGATAGAAGTAGATATCTAAGTTTTTGAAAAAGGTATGCAAATTTTTATTTTTATACCAGATTTCAGTTTAGTTCGGTAGAATTTCATAATTATTACTAATTAATTGTTGAACCTTTGATCTTATTAATTGGGAAAATGGCTCTGACCTCTTGGTCTCCCTTAATTGGGGGTTACTGGGAGGCGGGGTCATTACATTATGAGAGCCATGTGATAAGTGAATGGGGTAAATAAACCCTAAGGATAGGATGTTCAATGAATCAAGTATTTTGATATTAATGTCCTCAGTATGAGATGTGGTGATGCACAACTCAAGATTTGAGTTGAGGTGCACGTT
Source organism: Alisma plantago-aquatica (assembly GCA_963693085.1). NCBI lineage: Eukaryota > Viridiplantae > Streptophyta > Magnoliopsida > Alismatales > Alismataceae > Alisma > Alisma plantago-aquatica. The sequence continues at coordinate 1,270,980,849 of OY856409.1, read as the reverse complement.
TTCCAAGAAAGTACAAATAATTTACAGGTGCAAATGATGATTACTTGTATGCCAAGTAATTAGCTCTTATCAGTATATTAAGATGTTTAATTGCATGATTCTAGTGTATAAAGTATCAAGTGGACATGTATTCTGTTATTTAAGAATTTTAGCCTACCTATAGGTATATAATGTTGATTTCTCAGTATATTACAGTGTTTTGAGTATATTGCTCTGCCAAGTTTAGAATGATATACATGTTGTGTTATAAACTTCAAATAAATAGACCCGGTACCATAGAGATACCAGAGTCAAGTATAAATAAGAGAAAGGTACAATGTAGAAAGAGCTTTCGAAGAATAATAAAATAATAGACATAGGTGCCCTAAACACCGTAGATTCCCTACGGATGTCTGCATTGTAGGGAGAAAACGATCCACTCTGAAAGTGACCAGTATATGGGGACCAGATCGCACCCACAGAGCGTGCGGGGAGATGAAGCCCTTGAGGAAGTCTCCTAAGAGAAGATAGGCTACCCAACATGAACCGGAGATCCCGGTGGTAACCCAGAGGTACCCACAGAGCATACCAAGATGAGGCCCACAGAGTGTCTCAGACCCTCCGCCTGTGTACTCAGCCTAGAAGGAGAGGTCCAGTTAAAGGCCAGCTTTTTAGCCGCCTTAGTCAAACATGACTGTTCGAGTCAAGCAGACCCGAATTCAGTTCTAGGCTTAGCTTCCTGGGTTTTAAGCTAAGTCTTGTACAGTGAGATCGTAGTTTGCTATGAGTCTTCATATGTAGAGTACACTGCATATGATCAGGGCATAAGCTAAAATATGATAATATAAGTTTTAAAGAGTTTCTTATAAGTAAGAATGTCTAAGAAAGATTCAAGTACAATTTCCCAATAATTATTCTTTGTATGTTTCTGAATTATTAGTTCTCTTTGAAATTAATCAAGCATGCTCATATATTGATTTGCTCTTGTTGATATCTAGAGTATCCTGCCATATTTATGATGGTCAATTATCAATCTCTTTAAAGCTTACTTCTATTATAATTGATATCAGTTTCTCAAAAGTATATCTATAATTATATTAGTGCTTTAGACTGTTTCTTTGAAGTAATCATTTACTAAGCGAGTAGGCTCACCCCTCTACTCAAAATTTTTAGGGATATCACATGGACTTGAAGAAGGTCATTGTTTCAGAGTAGATCTACCATAAGAGTTAAGTCTGAGTATAGTTAAGTTCATTCGGTCCCTGTGACTCTAGGTCCTTGTATTGATCTGAGAGAGAATTGTAAATGATGTTTTGTATGTTTGTTTCCTTAATAGAAGAGAATGCAAATGATTGTCATGTCGTATGTACATGGAAGTGTGAGAAACATAATGAATGTATGGATGTGTATCATTAATGCTGAGATTATGTTAGAGAAATAAAAGTTTAATTCTCTTGTAAAGTTAGTTTATTAAGTTCAATGCGAGAAAACAAAGAGTTTGAAAAAGAAGAAAAAGTTAAGGGTGATCTTTGTATTGCGTTAAATCCTCAATTTATAATCTAACCTAATGATTATGGTAGTTGTGAGATCGGGGTGTAACAACTTTGGTATTAGACCTTAGGTTGAGTCATTAGGGACCATTAAGTTAGTAAGTTAGAGTCATAAGTGTGGCAGATAGGAGATGTTATGATGTTAGCTCTGGGGAATTGAGTATTTGGATGTCCTGGTCCAGTATCTGAGTACTTGGATCAACCAGTATCGAGCTACTCTCTCTATTCTTTCATGTATACCCTGTCCAAGTATATAGTGGAAGGATGCCTTTCTTGAGGCATACTTCACAAATTACCTACATTTATGTTTATGTAGGGGGTTTTTCACAAATAACCCATCTAATGAGATAATTGTGGTCTAATCATGCAATTTGATCATTAATGAGATAATATGAGTGGATTATGTATTTGGAGCTTTTGATATCTCTATTAGACAAGATATAAGTAATTTAATGTATTTGAGCGTATTTAACCCAGTTACTTTCTCTCTCCTCCAAATAGGGAAATAATGCACTAATAAGAGTATTATATGTTGATATATGACTCATAATGTTTATATGTGACTAATATCTCAAGATATACACTATTATGTCATTAAAAGATATTCTTTATATTAATTGCTCTTTTTATGCTTTATTATATGCTTTAATAGTCTATAAATTAATTAGGGACCTAACCATGTAATTTTCGAGCAACTAATGTCATAGCATCGTTCTAGGTGTTCTAATTAACCTATGGTTAAAATCTGGGGTCGTTTGGACTTAGTTTTGACCCTCCAAATGCTTTTTACAAGTTCCCATATAGTTTAACTATAGTAAATGAATCGACATTGTACTCATTGCATTGATTTCATGTGTCACGCACTCGCCCCCCATTGGATCTCGATCCAATGGATCTGGGGTCATCTTCAACCACCAGCCCACTGACCAAGAGGACACCTAGGCTCCTCTACCTCGTTCTCCCTCTACTCTCCACCATTTTGCAAGATTTAAGTTGTGTTGGCTTCGTCTCCTCGAGACGCACCGTTTAAGCCTTGGCTCGTCGGCTCCCGTGCACTGTGGCTGCAACACCCAAAGGTGTCAGCCATGTCTTCTCACCTCTTCCATCATCCCGGTGCTTCACAGTTCCTCACCTATAAATACCACCTACCGCACCTCCTTCGGCCCCATTGCAAACTTTTACAGTTGTTAATTTGGCCCGAAGATCCCCCTCTTAGTCCCAAAACCTGCACCTTCTCACTAATATTATGACCCTTTTCCTGGCTGCTCGGTGATAGCAGTACCCCAATAAAGCAACGGGTGAGTTCTTCTTGTCTTAAGTTTTGTTTCGAGTATCTGTACGTCTATTTTGGTTAAGAAACTTGGAAACGCCCAAATGGGCAACCTCCTTCTCCGCAGCCATGGCTGGCGCGTGAGGAAGGAGACAACCCGTGACTTTTTATGCTTTTTCCCTCACGCACTCCTATCTTCACGTTTTAATACCAAGGGCAATTTGGTCTTTTGCCATTTTGTTTCTCGCAAGCCTTTTTAGCCTACATGGATTTTGCTTGCTCTCTGATTGGTCTAGAGAAAATAAATCATAGAAAATCGATGCGTTATCGAAAAATTCGAGTAAATACTCATTTGAAAGGATTTTTCATGTAGAATCCAAATTTGTGGGTTTTAAGTCCTAATTCTATTTAATTTTTTGAAGTTACTTTGAATGGCATTTTGAGTATGTTAAATGTTCTAAAATGATAATTAAATCATTTCAACTCCAAATTGAGAAATAAAATATGTTTTCTTAATAAGTGAAACCTAAGTGAGATTTTGGTCCTAGTTTTGAGTCCTAAATTAGTGGTTTTCAAATAAGGTCTAAAATGGGTAACTTTCTTTATACTTTATGTCTAATAAATGCTAATTTATGTGAAATATTTGTAATTAGGGAAAACGATCTTGGATACAATATAATCAGTGATAATGATGGATGTGAATCTAAAATAAGGTATGTGGATCCTATTTATGTATGTGAGCCCTATTTTAATTATGAATGAATGAATGTACAATGTGTACCCTATTCCTTCAGTTTGGGATTTTTTCCAACCCCATTTCCTAATGAGGCAAATGCTAGCCTTGGAATCTCTCTCTATTGCCTTTATTTGGATCTTTATTTATTTGGAATCTATCTCTTTTTCCTTTATTTGGCTCATTTATTGTAATTACTTAATCTTGCTATTGCCAATGTTGGATCTTTTGTGTGATTTATTTCATGGGTTTTATCCCCATTTGCTATGATGCAATATTATTTATATTTCCACTACTTCCAGATGGATTACTCAGCATGAGGAATTGTTGACCAAATAACTAATGTAGTGTACATGAGTACAAACCACCCATAGAGGGCATGTGTAATTTCTCCCTAGGGAATGTGCATTTTCTCCCCATATTATATATACTTTTGAGGTTTGGGATGTGAATTTTCCCCTCTCTTGTTGGTTGAGGTCTGGTAGGTGCCTCACCCTGCATTAGAATATTTGTTGTGAAAATATCATTCATGCTTGTTGATTATTATTGTGGTAGATGCATCTCGGTAGAAGTTCTTTATTCTTAATCATTATACTTGCCTCATACTTTGGACACTCTTAGTGTAATGAATCATTTTATTATGTAATGTTGTGCATTATTATTTGTCCTTTTCCTTTTGAGTAACACATACTTTTATCTCTCTCTTGCTGGGTGATCCCAACCACCCATGTATAGGATCAGAGTGTGTAGTTGAAGCATGGTGAACCAGCCTAAGGCTAGGGATAAAGAGCTTGACCTTGTATCTTGGACATAGTTTCCTATATATTAAGTTGTTTTGTTTGGATACAAGTTGATTTGGTTTTAGTCTTCCTCTACCTAGATCATGTTGTTGTGTATAAAGTTGTACACCCTTTTAGGAATTTTGTACATTACTCTTTATACAATTGACTATAGTCAAAGTTTTAACTTCCGCTGCTACACAATTGGTGTTTTGTTTGCCATGATTCTTTGGTAGAGACTTTGTAGTCTTTACATCATGGTATCAGAGCATCAAGGTAGTTGGAGTCTTGACTAATTCAATTTGTCTCCTAGATAGAAACCCTAACCTTATATAGTTCCCTTTAGTAAGTTTTTCACCTTAGAGTGGACCTATGATGAAAGATTGATTTAGGACATAATAATTTCATACTAGAAATATAATTTGTCAACTTTTTGGTGATTAGTCTTTTAGGTTGGTACTAGGGCATAAGTTGATACCAAAGGTGTCTAGAAAGGGTCAGGGTCTGGGGGTTAGCAATATTTTCCTCCGCACCACTAGCTTGGCTTACGAGGACTCCCAGATCCATATGACGTCGGCGTGTCTTGAATTGATACTGACCGTCCCAAAATAGCATACCTTTGGACAAATTATCTTATTGTTGAGTAACCTTTTGAACCTAGTATATGATGTCTTGGTTAATCATGTAGAATCCCCTTATGTGTCCTTAATTTCCTTATAAGATCCCTAGATTTCCAAGTTGGGAGTATCCTACCCTATGTTGGGCTTGAAGTTTATAATGGTTTTTAGTAAAACAACTAAGTGTTGGATCTCATACATAGTTTTACCTCAACCCTTTTTGAAAAGTGGACTTAGTAGTAGTGCTATTATACCTTGATAGATTTTGGAGTTTTTGATTTCGAGAACGAAATCCTCTTTAAGGGGGTGGAGTCCCACAATGCTTTGAAATCAAGTTACTCTATCTTTTAAACCCTAACTCCATAGGCATGGGATTAGTGAGCTTATATGGTTAGTGTTGGACAAACAAATTATAATTATAATTCATCTTGTTTGTTTATATACAAATGAATATATAATAATTCATCTAAGGGGATAGTTCATATGCTTGAACCTTTACATATTCTTGATGCACATGACAGTGAGTTACTCATCACTATTTGCGTTTACACTTAATGTTGACCATGTCACCCTAATAGTATGGTTAGTAAGAGTAAGGGTCTAGTCCATGCTAGAAATGCATAGCATGTAATGTTCATGATGACCTAAACCCTAATGTGTAATCATATAGTCCTAACCATATACACATCTATATATATCTTTGATTCCTTCATGATACATTAGTGACTTAGGTTTCATCATCAACTAACACACTTGGAGCATATATATGGATTATAATCACCTAGTTATATTGGAGACCATGTTATCAACATATGTAAGGCATATCACCTTGTTCCCTAATATACATCTCATTAATCACCTTTTCATGATTTAGTATGAAAATCAATTCATTAATGTTTAATGTGTTTCATATTGTTCACTAAAACACATGTAATGACACAAAGATGATTATGAGTATTGGATTCACATAAGTTTGCATTAATGCCTAATGTGATGTAAAATATGTATAATTCATATTATGGAGTGTAATAGGAGAAAATGATGTCATGAACTTGAGTATCTAATGTTAGTAGGCAATATGTGATAATATATGTGACCTTATTTGGGATTATGGTAGGATTAATAACTTGTTGGATTATATTATCTTTTTCTTACAAAATTATCAGTGATAATTCTACATGATGGTTTTTATGGAGATTAAATTCTAGTTTTTAAGGTTTGTGACCTAATACATTAATAGATGTTGACATTTTCTTAGTAAACCCTAATTGTGTTCAAAACCCTTATAAGGGAAAAGCATATGTTTTGGTACTTAATGATGAGATGTAATTCTTGTTACAATCATGAGAGTAAAATGTATGGCACATGTAATGGTATAATAAAGATGATGCTTTTTCATATGAAGATTATGTTCATAAGCCAAACATGTTAATTATATTAGGTTTGATAAAATGTTATATGTATGGTTGAAACCTTGGTCAAACTTGGCTTATGTGTAGAGCCTTTGAAGTAACACCTAGTTACCAAATGTTGGGATGTTGCACACTCACCGTATCTCTTTCCTCTTACTATGATTTCGAGGATGAAATCCTCTTTAAGGGGTGGAGTGTGGTAACATACTGAATCTCATGATCCTTTACACAATTTACCCACTTTTATACTTTTCTTTGCCTTCTAGTCCTTTCGGACTCTTCTAATAAATTTCCCATCCTTTTGAGCCTTCTTGGGCCTCAATGTTGAATTTGAGCCTTTCTTGGGGTATAATTCACAAATTACCTACATTTATGTTTATGTAGGTGGTTTTGCACAAATAACCCATCTAATGAGATAACTGAGGTCTAATCATGAAATTTGACCATTAATGAGATAATATGAGTGGATTATGTTATTTGGAGCTTTTTATATCCCTATTAGATAAGATATGAGTAATTTAATGTATTTGAGTGTATTTAACCCAGTTACTTTATCTCTCCTCTAAATAGGGAAATAATGCACTAATAAGAGTATTATATGTTGAGATATGACTCATAATGTTTATATATAACTAATATCTCGATATATACCCTATTATGTCATTAAAAGATATTCTTTATATTAATTGCTCTTTTTATGCTTTAATATATGCTTTAATAGTCTATAAATTAATTAGGGACCTAACCATGTGATATTTGAGAACCTAATATCATAGAATCGTTCTAGGTGTTGTAATTAACCCATGATTAAAATTTTGGATCGTTTGGACTTAGTTTGACCCTCCAAATGCTTTTTACAAGTTCCCATATAGTTTAACTATAGTAGATGAATCGACATTGTACTCATTGCATTGATTTCATGTGTCACACACTCGGCCCCCATTGGATCTCGATCCAACAGATCTGGGGTCATCTTCAACCTCCATCCTTTCCACCAAGAGGATGCCTAGGCTCCTCCACCTTGTTCTCCCTCTACTCTCCACCATTTTGCAAGATTTAAGTTGTGTTGGCTTCTCGTCTCCTCGAGCCGCACCGTTTAAGCCTTGGCTCGTCGGCTCCCGTGCACTGTGGCTGAAACACCCAAAGGTGGCAGACATGTCTTCTCAAATCCGCCATCATCTCGGTGCTTCATAGTTCCTCACCTATAAATACCACCAACCGCACCTCCTTCGGCCCCATTGCAAGCTTTTGCAATTGTTAAATTGGCCCGACGATCCCCCGCTTAGCCCCAAAACCTCCACCTTCTCACTGATACTACAACCCTTTTACTAGCTGCTCAGTGATAGCAGCACCCCAATAAAGCATACGGGTGAGTTCCTCTCGTCTTGAGCTTCGTTTCGAGTACATGTACGTCCATTTTGGTTAACAAACGTGGAAACACCCAAATCGACAAGCTCCTTCTCCACAGCCATGGCTGGCGCGTGAGGAAGGAGCCAACCCATGACTTTTTACTCTTTTGCCCTCACACGCTCCTGCCTTCACATTTTAATGCCAAGGGCAATTTGGTCTTTTGCCATTTTGTTTCTTGCAATCTTTTTTAGCCTACATGGATTTTTATTGCTCTCTGATTGGTCTAGAGATAATAAATCATAGAAAATCGATACGTTATCAGAAAAACTTGAGTAAATACTCGTTGGAAAGGATTTTTCACATAGAATCCAAATTTATGGTTTTTAAGTCCTAATTCTATTACATTTTTTGAAGTTACTTTGAATGGTATTTTGAGTATGTTAAATGTTCTAAAAATGATAATTAAATCATTTCAACTCCAAATTGAAAAAATAAAATATGTTTTCTTAATCAATGAAACCTAAGTGAGCTTTTAGTCCTAGTTTTGAGTCCTAAATCAGTGGTTTTTGAATAAGGTCTAAAATGGGTAACTTTCTTTATACTTTATGTTTAATAAATGCTAATTTATGTGAAATATTTGTAATTAGGGAAAATGATATTGGATACAATCTAATTAGTGATAATGATGGATGTGAATCTACAATAAGGTATGTAGATCCTATTTATGTACGTGAGCCCTATTTTAATTATGAATGAATGAATGTGCAATGTGTACCCTATTCCTTCAGTTTGGGATTTTTTCCAACCCCATTTCCTAATGAGGCAAATGCTAGCCTTAGAATCTCTCTCTATTCCACTACGAAAAATATGGTCTTTAACTACAAAAAAAATTGTAGCGAAAACCCCAAAATTTGTAGCTAAAAGCTTTGTCTACATTTATCCTTACATTTATAATATATAGCTAATACTCGTGTAGCTAATTGTTTAGGATACATTTTTTAAAGTTGTAGTTAGTTATTCCTCTGGCTACAAATTCATATGTAACCCTAATTGTAGGTAAAAATGTCCTTACACATAAACATGTAGTTTCAATTGTAGCCAAATATATGACTGCAATTCAATTTGTACCTATGATATGTAGGGAGAGATGGCATTGGTTACAATTTGTATTTGTAGTTCATGTATAGAAAAAATTAGCACTTTCTATACATGTAATTATAGCTAGTGTGTAGTGAAAGACACCATGTACTATACATACATATGTAGTGAGAGACATTATGTATCCAGTCAGTCGCTTGCCAATATAGAGGGGTTTTCAATAAGAAAAAAGATGAATGTTTATCAAGATCGAGTTGTGCTTACAATATCAAAAATGATACTTTTATTTATATTTGAACAATGAGTACACATGGGGAGGACATTAACCTGGCCCCTGTTTTACAATATGCATGGAAAAAAGACACATGTATACAATATCTTCTTCTGACTACATCTATCCACTGCAAACTACAAAGCATAATATAAAGACAACTAATCTCCCTTAGTTCCTTCACCTAATTCACAATGAGTTCAACAACCCTATGAATCTCAGCGTTAGTGGTGAATCTTCCAATCCCAAATAAGGTATGCGACATGTCCACATCAACTCCCAGAGCTCTCAACACATAGGTTTAAGCACAAGAGTTGCAACCTTTCCTGTTGGCAACGTCATGTAGAGGTTCATGTATGTAGTTTTGGTTGGTGAATCCCCTGGATCAGAACATATTGGCATTTCTTCTCATAATCCATACATTATGTACTTTTGTATGTTGTGGATCTCAAGTGCCATCAAGTTGATAGTAGCATCCACTTTGTGCGAACCACCATGGATACCTACAAAGAAACATACAAGTTTTAAGATATATCTCACAAAAGAAATAAGCAAACATAGTTTCTCCTACTCATAACTTACCTATTACATAAGCCATCTTCTCCGAGTGAATGAGAAGTATGAAGTAAATGAGAAGTATCAATGGGCTTCATGCCTTCAGTTTTCTACAATTCAATATATAGTCTAGTTGCCCTGACGACAATTTGTGAACTGCAAGAATTTAAATGGATACTAACTGGTCAGTAAATAAAGATATGAATAAAATCAAGTAAATCCTTCAAATTGAAAGATAAGAGTCTTCAAATTTCTTCTATACAGATGGAGGACAATATTTGTAGTGCTTTGCAGAAATCATAATCATACTAAATTACAATGATTAGCATAATATAAACAAATAACTAACAATAACTTCAGAAAATGACCCAAGTAGGCCCATGCTAGCCAGAGCCCAGCATGGCCGTGCTAGCCAGCACGCCCGTGGTAGCCAGATCCTAGCACGACCGTGCTATCCACCATGCCCGTGGTAGTCAGCATGCCCATGTTAGCCAGTAGGCCCATGCCAGCCAGAGCCCAACACTCTAGCCAGCACGCCAGTGGTAGCCAGCATGCCCGTGCAAGCCAGCAGGCCCGTGCTAGCCAGAGGCCAGCACGGCCATGCTACCGATTACAAAAACCCAAAATTCCTCTATTAATTCCATTTTCCACCATGATCGTTCCCATCCACCATGCCCGTGCTACCCACTGCCCACCATGGCCATGCTACACACAATTTTACCTGTCACAAATTTCAATTGGTTCAAACATGTACATGAATGGTTTTCAACCTGTAAATGAATGTAAGAAGGCTTTCTATGAAAGGGTAGTCAAGGATCATGTGTTGATATGTGAAAAAATAAGAAAGAGGAGGACGAGCATACAGTGGTTTTAGGTACATTGAGATCATGTATTGATATGTGCATAAGTTAGAAACAATTGTTTAAATACCTCTAATCCATGGATCTAACCAAATATAATAACAATCTAACAAAGAGTAGTGTGGTATGCAACACAATATGAAACATGTGCACCTCTGATAGGTAGTTTTTAGACTGCACATGTTCACATTGCAATAGATGGGGGACTCTTATCCACTAAGACCTTAAATAAAAAAATAGTCTTCAAACAAGTAGAAAGAATATAACAATATTTAAGAGTATGTCTTTTTGAAACAACCTTTAATAAAGTTTTATCCACAAAGACTTTGCAAGCATGATCTTGTATTCTACGTTGATGTCCTCTTTTGGCTGCCTTCATTTGTTGTAGGATCTGATCCAACTTGTTCCTGCATATTAAGATGCAATTCTAGACATAGTCAATCAACTACAATGATGATTGAAGATAGATGACCATGGATAAGAGTGATTTGTAGACTATCATTCCATCTTCTCGACACTGTAATGGATGCATGGTATAGAAGGTATAGAACAACTATCAAACCATCTTCTCAACACTGCAATAGGGAAACATAACTGATTTTATGCACAACAACCATCAAGCACAACTACAACTCTTACATTAATAAAGAATAAATTTGGAGGAGCAGCAATAACTAGCTTCCAGAAGACAAGTAGTCAATCAACACGACAGATGCCTTAGAAAGCTGGAGTTATGAATCTATCTCATCAACATACAGATGCTCCAATATTGATGAACACCAGCAGACCATAACAAAGCATCAACACTTCAATAAAGATGAACATCACTATAACTTTGATCTACATTACTTTGTTATCCAATATTAAGCTTGACCATGTTCATTGATGACCTATCTCAAAGAATACATAATAACAATCAAGTCAACTTTATTTCTATGACATCAACCTACTACTAACACTTTATTTATAGTTCAACTATGTAATACACAAAAATATTTAGAGAATTATTAAGGATGGACATAGTTGCTTACACAATTTATGTTTTTCAGTAAGATTATTATCCTACATATGTGCTCAACTTGTCTACCAACAAGTTGGTGATCTTGATTATTGGAACTAACCTTATTATTTTAGTAGCTACTTTTGTTATGATATAACAATAGAGATAACCAAATGAACTATACAATCGATCAGGTACTTACAAAAACATTCTACAAATAGACATGCTATCATCAACAGAAATAAACAAGCAGAATTCCCATTAACCTCTTAACTACCAATATCATATTGGTTCCACCCAACTAATAAAAAAAATGTCATTGGTTAGAAATAGAGTTAAACATATAGTTTCATGCTATATATATTTGATGAAAAAGACATGTGAAACCCCCAAATGACATACCTCAGCATAGATCTTCAGCAACACATAGAAATGAAGGAACACATCCAGCTTTTGGAGCAAGTGTTATTGGGTCATTCTATGCCAATGTTGCTAGTAATAATTTGACCCCCGTTCCAACCAGAAAGCACCACTTACAACCTCCCAAACAAACCTCAATAGAAGTGAAAAGAGACAAATTCAGTCAAAAACAAACCTCTTCCATTATAGCACAATTATGTCTTCCCCCTCATCTCCATTCCTTCACTTATTCCACTTCCAGCACAACAATCCGTCATCCAATCAACAGCCATGCTAGGAAGCATCACTTGCACAGTCCAACAACACAACAATTAGCAACATTGTCGCATTTAACTTATTTCTTCTCTTCTTAACCACCAAGAACTCCTCCCATAGAGAAAGGAATATATAGAAGGCTTACATGAAGATTGTTTGTTAGTCTTTGAGCACTTGCATGGTTATCTATCATCAGCTACATCTCCCTCTTCAGTAGTAGATTGACCTACAGATTTCAGAGGTGTGATAACTTCTTTTAGATGGTCCCAGAGTTTAGGAAGTATATCAAATGACAAAAGTCAAACATTCCATAAGTAATTTTAATATTAAGGCTAGGGAAAACATGTAAAATACTAGAGAATCTATGAAAATATAATCAATAATTGAAATGGTGTGTGTCTCAATTGAAGGTAATGGCACAACAAGGATCAGAAGATCAAAAAGCCAGAACATCATAATTAGAACAGATGTTACCTGTGAATTGAGGTTTTATGCCGTGTAGACTTAAGGGACAAGTTCATCTTTCTCATGCCAATCTAGAACCAGTCTGACATTATAGTAATTGTTGTTGAAAGGGTATCTACCTTATATAATTGGTTCTATGAGCTAGAAACTGAATGGTTGCTACATAGTAAATAGAATGATCCTTTCTTTAAGTAATTAACAGAAGAGGATTTTACTTGTGGGGGCTTAGAGAGTGAGGGTCAACAAGGATTGCAACTAGTATCTACTCTTAAATGCAAAATCAACCTTGCCTTATGGATTTTATCTTCTTCATGGATCTTGTAAAAGCATGTAATTCTCTACCTATGTCAAGTACATATTTGCTTCCATGGAAATCAACACATGGAAGTCTTCTTCCCATGTAGGATGAGAGATGTAGGAAGGGGGCAAACACCCTACCTCCCACAGGTGTGGATGTTTGATAGACACAAAATAGGAAATGAAGAAAAATGAATATTATGGACAACAATCTTTGGACCAGGGTATCTTGTTACATCTAAGCACCAAGTCTAAAGAAAACCAAACCATGCATATAAATACAATCAACACTAAGCAGCTGACCATGACTCTTGTAAAAGTGCAAGATAGTTAACCAAGGAAATCCCAAAGTTAACCAAATATGCAAGTGCAAGATATTTATCTTCCCATCATTATTAAAGAGAATAGAGTAGTTCATATTAATAGGTTGGTGGCCTCCACCTAATACCATAACTATTTTTCTCTCAAGATACATGTCAACATGCCTTAGCAATTTTCAAGTAGCAAGAGCACATGTAGCAACAACCTGACAAGATGATCTCTCATGAGAGAATAAAGAAAATTAAAGTTGATTATAAAACTCACAACTTGAAAAACAAAATTGAAATTAAAATTTCAATTCTTTTTAGATTGGCATTGCTGCATCATGTTTGAAAACTACAAAAATTAGCATGCCATCCTTGATTTTCTGTGGTTGAAGTTTCCTAGGCATGCTCTCCAAACCAAGGCCTTATTGTGTTATATGCATGACCTAAGCTGTGGCACCCAGATTGTCCTCTGGAGAACCACTCTAGTCAAACAAAAGAATGTATCCACATACCTGAATGATATGTATAATCAACGTGTCTTTGACGGTTCACAAATCATACTAGCTTGTCTCCCCTATGGATGTTATACTTGCAGAGTGGACACATTGCATTAATATGCAACCACTTGGCGATGCATCCTATATGAAAATGGTAGTTGCAGGGAAGGTTGAGTAGCTCCACTTGATCTTCATAATGTGCTAAGCAAATACAACACTCCTGCAAAATAATATTTAGTTGAAAACATATGGACATTTTCCAAGATGACAACTGGTTTTAAGGGGTTATATGCAGTGATCATGCATACATTTCATCTTAGAAAAACTAGTGCTAATCACCTGAAATGGATCCAGCATAGTCAAAGAGAGGTTCACTAAGATAAGTCAATTTAATATCACCTTCCTACTGCAAGTCCTATCATACAATATGTACATAAAAATAACAGACCACCCACCAAAACATTAAGCCAAAACATTGACCTGCACAAAGTTGACCATATATGCAACATGGAATCAACAAACGATAGCTAGTTGAATGAAGGGAAGAGGCATGTTCGTTATCAAAGGGGACAAAGTCTGCCAAAAAGGTTCATTTGTTATGGTCAGTAAAAATACTCTTGAAGATTGTTTATAAAAAATACTAATACAAACAAAATAAAATAGAACTCAACATTGAAGGACGTATAGAAAATTGGAATTGACATTCCAATGGAAGTTACCAGTTATCAAGATCAAAAGACTTGTCTACTCACCATATCTAAAAAATGTAGAACCTGCACTAACCAACCTCTATAGCTCATAGAACAGGCATGGACCAGTAAAAGAGAAAAATGCAAATAGAAAAAGCAAATAACATTATAAGGAAGTGGGCCCAACTAAAATTTTGAACTGAAATCCAAACATCAGACTCAACCAACCAAAAATAGAGTAAATGGGAAAGAGATGAACCTTCACATTACTCTCGTACCATAGACTGTAAGGGATAACATGGCACATCAACCAACCAAAAATAGAGTAAATGGGCAAGAAATGCAGACCAAATCTGCTATCTCAACTTAAATCAAAATGACCTGCTTAAAAATATGAGACATTGGGTCGAAGCCCTATGAAATCCTATGAATCTATACATCCTAGATAAACCATCTATCTAGATAACACAGAAGATTGAATAGAAAATGCTTGTTCACAAGCAGCAGAAAAGAGACAATGCTTGTTCACAAGTAGCAGCCAATCTAATTTCATCAGGAATAAACTTAGGCTGATATTGTTCAAGTAAAATATTCTACATACACATCAAAAAGCATTGTCTATTATGAGAGGAATTGGCACCGTGAGGGCAGCCTGTGAAGGCAAGCAGTGAGGGCAAGCTGAGGGCAGTGAGGCAGCAGTTTGCCTGGGAGGAATCGACGTCGTGAGGGGGTCCCATGAAGACAAGCAACGCGAGCTAAGGGTCGTGAGGCGGAAGTCCAGCCAATGGTTCCACTTGGACAGAAGGTGGGAGGAACGCCCCCACACTAGGGTGTCATTGGGATGCATGGGAGGAACTCCCATGCCAGGGCGTCGTCGGGATGCGGCGGGATCAGGGGTGAGCCAGAGTCGTTTGGGATCAGGGCGAGCATGAGCTGACAGGAGAGCGGCGAGCGGGAGTCTATGGGATCAGGGTGAGCGGAAGTTGTCTGGAGAGAGGGATGTCTTTGTAGTGTAGATGACGCAGGGGAGAAGTGTGATCTGGTACTATCGAGTGTGGGGGAAGGGGGACGCACGGGTTGGAGGGGCGCAGAACAGTTCATGCTAATTGGGAGAGATTGGGGGATTTCTTTTCCTGTAGTCCTTCTGGTGACATTTCTTCTGGATACAATTAAAAGGAGTGATATTTTGTAGCTACATCTTATTTAATGAGGTGGCTACAATTATTTAAGCTACACAAATATATTTTATAAGTAAAAATATGTCACGGAACCGGAATCCCAGTCCCATGAACCAAACGAATATCAAAGGTGACATGCGAAAGCGTAAAGCTTAGCACACATGAACATATAACATGTTTATTCTTTTTTTTGCTCAAGCAAGCGTGTTACCCTCTTTATTGCTTCACAAAATATACAAAGGTGGGTCCCAAAACACCACACCAAACCAAGGAGATACAGAAGAGGAGGAGGACAAAGCAAAAAAAGAAACAAAGCTATGTACAAGGGAAAACCCCAAGAAACAGAAGAAACGAAACTTCCATAGCAGGATATCCAGCCTGTATAACATGTTTATTCTTGTTCATTTCGTCTTGAAATCTTTTCAAATTATGCAAATCTTATACATATATGTATCTTTCTGCCCCATAACACCTCGTGTGTTGACCCATTTCTCATATTTTTGTTTTTAGGTTCAGAGATGGCTAGAAGGTTGATGAGCTTGGTGAGCTATGCTAGGTGTACTTGTTGTAAGATCTAGATATAGTATACATGAGAAGACTTGTACAAAGTGACTCTTGAACATGTAATTCAAATTGTGTAATATAATGATGTTGCTTAATATATCTTGTTGATTGTTGAGATTATGTTGGTATTTTTATCTTATTATCTGTTCATGTGTGCTAAGATTTACACTTCTGCATGTCTCCTTTGATATTCATTTGGTTCATGGGACTGGGATTCTGGTTCCGTGACATATGGTATCAGAGCATGAATAATAACTACACCAAACATTACTCACATGAAACACAAACTAAACTCACTTTACATCTCAACCCTAGAAACTTAATAAGATGTCCTTCATGGATTAGGTAGACTTAGCCTCTAGGTTAGAACCTAGATGTTCTAGAACTAGGTGTAGACTTGTGTAAATTACCTCCCTTGACATGATTCGTGACATGTTCTTAGGATGTCTACACAAGTGTGCACCATGTTCTTACTAGTTCTCTAGGTGTCATGATACTAGACTGCCTCATGAGTGTGGTAACTCATTTTGGTTTTGGTTTTAACCGCATTGAGTATGGTGGTTTTCATCGCATGTTTCATCGTTGGAGAGAACCTATTTCAAGTATTAGTATATGTACATATGAAAAATGTTACCACACCCAGAAAGGCAGTGAGTGTCTATGTAACCTAAGAGAAAGAGATGTAACATCAAGTCTAGATGAGAGTTTAGATGATAGTTTTAGTATCTAGAATTGTCTAGAGCCATGATAAAGGTTAGGCTAGTGCGTAGCATAGATAACCTAAGATAGTGATGATAATGATAATGATGTTAATGTCGATCTCGATGTTGATGTTGATGTTGATGTTGATGTTGTTAATGATGTTGATGTCGATAAGACCCAAGTTAGTCCTTGAGAGGGTCAAGTAGTTTGATGATATGGAAGGAGTTTGACCATGCAACCCTAACTAGACCTAGAACCTTGTTGATACATATGACTTGGTTGATATGCTAAACATAGCTAGTGGGTTGGTATGTTTGCTTGTACCTAGTCTTGTGCGTGTTGAGATATGATATATGATATATAGTTTGAGACCAACATGGGCCTCAATCTCTTTACAAAGGAGGATCTCTGGCATGGGACATATGAATAGGGTGACCTTTTGATATGAGTCAACCCGCCTTGGGAGAAGGTTAGAGTACCTAAACTCCAAAATATTTGAAATGTTGAAAAATATGAATGATGAAATACTTGATGAAGAGTCCCTAACTAGAATACTTCTAAGTATATGAGTTGAGTGACCTAGTGTGCGGTTTCCTTGAAAATGTTGAACCCTAGATGTCCTATGAAAATATCTAACCCTAGAGAAAAAGGCAGTTGAAAGTTTGATGCTTTCTATATAGGTGAGGGAGATGTCCCAAGACCCTTAGATGATGTATACGATGTGTGATATCCATGATGAGCCTCATACTCGGGTTAGTAGTTGTATATAAAGGAATCTAGAGGTTATCCTTGTTTTTATAAATATGGGTAGAAATTTTTGTTACACGTAGAAGGTTGTGGTTAACATGTCTTGTTGGAAACATATGTCTTAGCTTGAGTGGCTTGAGCTTGTGGAGCTGTTTCTAGATATAAGTGAGAGAATTCGAAAATATTGACATTGATGATAATGTTGTTCCGGGAATGATGCTTGATACATGAAATATCTCACTTATGTTTAAAAACTTGAATATGCACAATAAGACACTCTCATAAGTTATACCTAATAAGAAATTATGCTATACATAAAATATGTAACTTTGAAATAATGAACTTGATACGATGATGTCTAGAAATCTTAGCTTGAATAATCAGTGGCAACATGCCTAATCTCATACCCAAATGAAAAATGATCAAATCGATATGACGATACTCTTGGAGTCATATCTAGAATAAACATGCTGAATAAATTGTATAATTTTAGATTTGAAAGAAATAATAATGAACATAATTGTTTAGAGTTGGTAGAAATTTTGGAAAAAAATGCTTGGAATCTAGAGTAAAGATGAGATACACACTCGATGATAGTCTCTTTTGGTGATGATCACACACATGTTCGCTTGAGAATTGATAAACATATATGTTGATGATACACCTTGGTCTCGTACAAAGATATGAACAAAAACAAACCCTAATGTATGAATACTGGGTAAACTCTAATGCCATGATGATTCCACATTATGAGGGAACACTAAGTAACATGTACATTATCGATATGGGTACACCCTGAATGATGATAGCCTATTTCTGCAACCCATTGTGGGGAATGCCTTGACAACCATGGTTGAATAGCCATACCCGATGGATCCTGACTTGACGCTTAACTTTAATCATGGATGAATTTTGAGGACACAATTCTTTGTAAGGAGGGAAGGATATGACAACCTCGATTTTATCTCTCCTCTATTGTACTCCCCTCTCTAATCAAGTGTCTTTTACTCATTTTTATCTTAATTTCATAATTGGATAGTTGTGATGTTCCAATTTGGCAACTATCATGGTCAATTATGCAATGTGTGACTTTAATTTGTACTTTTAACTAAGTATCTTGCTATATCATGTCACCTTCTTGTATCTAATTTTGAAACTAATCACCATAATCCTTTGGCTTTGTATGTATCATATTCTAGAGGATTCCATTATGAATCCAACGGAACAAAAATCACCTCAATTGGACCATCGGACTCCAAGTTATGACACCTTGAAATTTGGCTTTTGTTTTACCTTGTTTTAGCTCAATTCTATGGATCTTACTATAACATTGTGAGGGGTAAAACATATTTCCTCCAAATGTCTAGAAAGTCACTCTGAGCTTCAACAACCATTGAATCACTTGGTGTACCATGAAGATCCTCCCTTCATAGCCTCAACCCTCCTCAGCATTCCCTCCAACTGGATCTTCTTCGAGCTACCAAGACCTCCTTGTGGTATTATTGAAATTCTTCACTCCATCCTGGATTTAAGTTTTTCTCAGGACAAGAAAAATATAAAGTTTGGGGTAGAGGTGGGTGGTATGTACTACTCCACCCACTCTATCTTCCTCTTTTTAATATTTTTTATCATGATATGTAGTTTAGCTTTAAAAAATTCAATATGGCATTTATCAAGTTAGCCAGTTATGCATGTTAATCAATGACCTCCTCTAAATGAAAATAACTTCTCATATAATACTTTCATAAACTACCATTGCTAGAACTCATCATGTCACCTATGACCATAAATAGAACTACTACTTGGAAATAATGTAAAGCCATAATAGATATATAGGAATCAAACACAATCCATTTTCACTTCAATTTCGTATGTAGCTTGTGCAATTTCTCAAATTTTTATTGTTATATAAGGATGATGTTATTATTTCCCAAATGCATTAAATTTAGAAATACGAGATTCACAAGTTCAATTTCTTATAGTATCCTTCTTATCTTTCCATTCACCAATAATAATCAAAAGACAAATATGTACCAAACTCCAAGCTTAGGGTCGCACACCCTCCTCCCTCTACCCTTCTTCCATACCCCTCATATTTAATAGGGATGTACCACCAATAAAAAAAGATGTCAACGTACATAGAAAAAATGCAATCAATGTAATTAGAAAAAGATAATATAAAGAGATCAAGTTGAACAAAGGATAGATTGCATTCTTTTATATCTCCATTCACTTTGGCTTTCAACCTAGGGGAATCTACATACCCCCAATTCACTCAATCAATAAATAATATTCTTAAGCAAAACTCGTAAGAATATGGGAGAGTATAAAAAACAAAGGGGATATGTCACATTTTTTTGTAGGTGTTAAAATGGAAACAAGTTGTAAAATAGTTTCAAGTGGAGGATGTGAAAAAATTGTGTTTTCTAATTTCAAGAAATCAGTGTTGGCTAAATGGACATCTGTAAAGCCCTTTGTTTTGATAAATGACAAACATTTCATTCTTGTTGATCTAACGTGCTACTTGAGTGTTGCAGGAATAAAGTGGATGACAAAGCAATAGGGAATCTATATGTTTGAATGCTTGTAAATTTCATGAAATGTAATTAACTGTAAACTTGTACAAATATATAATGTACAAGTACTTAGACTTCATGTAAATCAAGCGTTAGATCTTCCCTAGCTAATCACCACACTTAGATAGGTCATCCCCTTCAATAGTGTCACATATGCACACTCATACACACACTTAATGTCTTTATTTGAAACATTGAAACATGGTCAATCTCGGTCGACAAAATCCTCGACCGAGACACTCTCAGTCGACAAACTTCTCGACCGAAAAAGACCCAAGTAGCCGTTAGACACAGCTGACAAGGTAGTTGGCAGTTGGAGATGAACGTTGCAAACACTTGATCCAGAGTGCCTGTCGGTCGACAAGACCTCGACCGAGTAGGCATCTCGGTCGACCATTTCTCGACCGAGATAGACTCTGACAGCAACTGCAGAATTAATTAACTAGCCGTTGTTAAAGCAACTAACTTGTACCTAACGGCTAGTTAAGCACTTAGAAACCCCTAGAAAGTGTCTAGAACGTCCTTAAGTACTTGTAGGACATTCCTATAAAAAGGACATGCCTTAGGACACCTAAACTCACTTGTTTTTACACTTGAGCAATCTTTGAGCATACACTTGCATTAAGCAACCTGTTTGTGAGCAATTGAGCATATTTGCAATTGGCTACTTTTCTCTTGGATCAAATTTCGTGTGCTATAGGCTAGCATCTCCTATCCACATCAATCACAATTCCATATACATTGGCTAGGAGATCTACACGCTTGATCTAGGCAAATCAAGCCTTGTGCTTCAAAGGATAAGTTGTAATTTCCATTTTCCTTTCTTGTTCACTTTCATTGCTTGTACTCTCCTTGCTACTCCTAGGTTGGAGGCTGCAGATTGGAGAGGGTCGTGATCTTCTTGGTGAATAAGGAGACTTTGAACTACTTCAAGAAGGCTGGTGCAACGGGAGGTTACTTCTAAGAGGAAGGCTACTTCAAGGGGGAGCTTGGAGTTACTTCAAGAAGGCTACCTCGAGTTGGTGCATCTACTTCAAGTGAAGGCTGTTCAAAGGGGTGTAAGAAAGTATTGTATTTTGTGTAATTCCTTGAGAAGGTAATAAAATTAATACTTTCAAAATCCCGGTTGGGTAAGCAACCAGGTAGTGGACTGACAACCTTAGTATTTGCTAAGGTTGGAACCACTCTAAACCCTTTGTCTCTTTCTTGGTTTCTCATTTGTGGTTGTTTGAGTTAAATAATTGTTAAATTAGTTTAAAAACCCTATTCACCCCCCTCTAGTGGTTTTTCAATTGGTATCAGAGCAGGCTTCAAGGAACCCTAACCAGGTCTTGAAGAATGGGTGATGGGTTGCTCAACAACCTCAATCTTGAAGGGACACTTGTTGCTAGGCCTCCAGCGTTTGATGGAACAAACTACACATACTGGAAGAGAAGGATGCAATTCTACTTCCAAGGCATTAGTTGGGATCTATGGAGGATGGTGTCAACCCCATACGAGCTTCCTCAAGTGCAATATGCAGAATGGGATGCAAATACGGTAAAGTCGGCTCAAATGAATGCAAAGGCTGTAAGTATTCTCTATTGCTCAATTTCAGTAGGAGAATTTAATAGGATATCAAATTGTGAAACAACCTATGAAATTTGGCATAGACTTTCCATAACGTATGAAGGGACTGTTCAAGTTAAGAACTCTAAAATTGGAATGCTTAAACAAAAGTTTGAACAGTTCCGTATGGATCCGAATCAATCTATTAGTGATATGTATGCAAAATTCTCTTCTATTGTAAATGGTTTGAATGCTCTAGGTAAAGTTATTAGTGAGGAAGATAAGGTGTCAAAGATCCTTAGATCACTTCCTCCCAAATACAAGCCCAAGGTGACGGCCATTGAAGAAGCAAATGACCTCACTCGACTGAGGATGGAACAACTCATTGGCAACCTAGAAGCTCATGAAGCTACCTTAGAAGAAGAAGAAAGAAGAGAACGTGAACTACAACAAGGGAAAAAGAAGGATGTGGCTCTAAAGGCTTCAAAAATCATTACACCGGAAAGTGATGAGTCAAGTGAAGAAGAAGGAGAAGAAGCCTTGATTGTCAATGGTAAGAAATATAAAAGATTTAGATCTAACAAAATTTCTAGTTCTTCTTCATCTCCTCCTAGGTGTTTTGAGTGTGGAAAGAAAGGACATCTCAAAAATGAATGCCCTAAAGCAAAGAAAGGAAAGAAAAGCTCACACAAAAAGAAGGGAGAAAAAGCTTATAAAGCTGCATGGGACGAGTCAAGTGAGAGTGAAAGTGGAGAAGAAAAGGTGGAATGTCTAATGGCAAGAGAAGATGATGAGGACTCTCAAGAGGTAATCCTTCTTGATCTTCCCAAAGAAGAGTTAATTACTAGTCTACAAGAAACTCATGATAAGTATGTTGATTGCAAGAAGAAACTAAAGAAGGTTACCAAAACAAAAGATGAGCTATATGCTAGATTAAATGATATCTCTTCTGATAAGAACAACATTGATCTTGAGAATTTGTCTTTAAAAACATCTTTAAATGACTGCACTAGAAAGCTACTTACTCTAGAAACAAATGTTGATCTTCTCTCTCAAGAAAAGACTGAATTGTTAGCTAAACTAAATGATTTTCAGACCCAACCAATTCTATGTAACCATCTAGACTATGACAATGTTGTAAAAGAAAGAGACTCCCTATTATCTGATTTAGATCAAGCAAGAAAAGATTTACACAAGAAGATGGATGACATTGCTAAGCTACAAAGAAACCTAAATGATTTAAGAGGAAAAGATATCCTTAATAACATTCTGAAAATTTCCTCCAGTTTCAATGGAAGAAAAGGTTTGGGATATGTTCCAAAGAAAAATCAACCCAAAAGAACTAAAGCATCTAAGACTCAGACTATGTTTGTACCTAAGAACACAATTCCTAGAAAGAGAAATGAAGTTGATTCTATTACTTGTCATTTTTGTCTACGTCTTGGACATTATTCTTTTTCATGCCCTTATAAGACCAAGGATTCCGACTTAGTTTGGGTCCCAAAACCCCAAACTTAGTAGAGTCAAATGAAATTCAGTTGAGATATGATCAAATGCTCATTTTTGCAAATTATATTGTCTTATCTCAACTTAATAAAAGGTTGCATGCATTATGGTAATTTTATGAAATGTTGTACTGAAATAGAAACTTAGTCGGTCGAAGTATTGTCGACCGAACATATAATCGGTCGAACTTTTGTCGACCGACCAGATGCCTATAACAAATTAAAATCTACAGCAACAATACATCAACTTTCTCGATTGACGATTGGTCGACCGAGAGAGATGTCGGTCGAACAGTTGTCGACCGACTGAAGTTCTGAGTCAGATTTTTATTCAGTCGGTAATTAAATGCTTCAAACCATACCGGACCATCACATGGGTACCAAAACCTACATTTTAATACAGGATTGGGTGGTCGACAGTGGATGTTCCAAACACATGACCGGAAACAAGGATGCATTTCAAACTTTTGAAGAAAAGAAAAGTGGAACAGTCACCTTTGGAGATAATGGTAAAGGTAAACTCGTTGGAATAGGTAATATTGGTACAAACCTTGAAATCAAGAATGTTTTACTCGTTGATGGTTTGCACCATAATTTAATGAGTGTGAGTCAATGGATATGATGTTCTATTTAACAAAAACTGCTGCAAATTATTAATAGAAAACACTACAAATGTTGTTTATGAAGGAAAAAGAGTTGCAAACCTTTATATTCTTAGACCTAACTCTATGAAATCTGTAGTAGGAAAATGCTTACTTGCAAATGAAAATACTTTACAACTATGGCATAAAAAGTTAGGACATGCTAGTTCACATGTTATCAAAAAGCTAGTGAAATATGATCTTGTTCATGGTTTGCCTACTTTATCTTTTGATCAAGTTGAAAATTGTGAACCATGTACTTTGGGAAAGCAAACAAAAACCTCTTTTAAACCTAAATATGTACTTAGCACTAGTAGATCCTTAGAATTAATTCACATGGATTTATTTGGACCCATGAGGACACAATCCATTGGTGGCAAAAGATATTGTTTTGTTATTGTCGATGATTATAGTAGATACACATGGGAACATTTTCTTGCAACCAAAGATGACACTATTCAAGTTTTTATAAAATTTTGTTCCAAGATTGAAAATCTATTACAAAACAAAATATGTACCATTAGAAGTGATCATGGTGGAGAATTTGAAAATCATGTATTTGAAGAATTTTGCACATCTCAAGGGTACACTCACAATTTTTCTGCTCCACGCACTCCACAACAAAATGGTATAGTTGAAAGGAAAAATCGATCACTACAAGAAATGGCTAGAACTATGATGCTCGAACATAACACACCTAAAACCTTTTGGGTTGAAGCTGTAAACACCGCATGCTATGTGCTAAATAGAGTAACTGTTCACTCCCATTTGAAGAAAACACCATATGAATTAATACATTCTAAGAAACCTAGAGTTGACTATTTTCATACTTTTGGATCCACATGATATATCTTAAATACCAAAGAGGATAGAGATAAGTTTGATTCTAAATCACATAAAGCATTCTTTTTGGGATATTCTACCTCTAGCAAGGCATTTAGAGTCTACAACACTATTTCTAGAAAAGTTGAGGAATCTATTCATGTCTCTTTTCATGAAGAGTCAAAATCAGAAAATCTTGAAATAGTTGATATCACTCATCAATTCGAAAACTTAAACATACCAAATGATAGTGAGAAAGATACTACAAACAATAACCAAGCTGAAACACAACCTATACCTAGACTTATTAAGGATCATCCTCAAGAATTAATTATTGGAAATCCAAATGATAAAGTCAAAACTCGGTCTTCCTTTAAGGATGTTGCAAACATGGCTTTTGTTTCTATTATTGAACCTAAGAAGATATCTGAAGCTCTTAAAGATGACTATTGGATAATAGCAATGCAAGAAGAATTAAACCAATTCACTAAAAATGATGTATGGTATTTAGTTCCTAAACCACAAGATAAAACCATCATTGGAACTAAATGGGTTTTTCGGAATAAGATAAATGAGGCAGGAGAAGTAATAAGGAATAAAGCTCGGTTAGTAGCACAAGGATATAATCAACAAGAAGGAATAGACTTTGATGAAACGTATGCACCAGTAGCACGACTCGAAGCTATTAGAATGTTACTAGCTATTGCTGCACATAAAAACATCAAACTCTACCAAATGGATGTAAAAAGTGCATTTCTAAACGGAATCATTCAAGAAGAAGTATATGTTGCCCAACCACCTGGTTTTGAAATACCGGAAAAAGGTGACTATGTTTATAAACTTAAAAAAGCACTTTATGGTTTAAAACAAGCACCTAGGAACTGGTATGAAAGACTTAAGACATATCTTTTTGATAATGGCTTTTCTATTGGAAATTCAGATTCTACTTTATTTTTCAAAACATATACGTCTGATTTTTTAGTTGTTCAAATATATGTTGATGACATTATTTTTGGAGCTTCTAATGAATCATTGTGCACACAATTCAGTGACATTATGCAAAAAGAATTTGAAATGAGCCTCATGGGTGAACTAACTTTCTTTCTTGGTTTCCAAATTAAACAAACGCCTGTCGGGATTTTTATAAGCCAAGAAAAGTATACTAAAGAACTCTTAAAACGTTTTGGGATGGATCAGTGCAAACATGCTACTACTCCTATGGCTACCTCTATTAAAATTGATAAGGATGAAAATGGGGAACCTATGGATGATTCCTTATATAGAGCCATGATTGGTAGTTTGCTTTACTTAACTGCTTCTAGACTGGACATCATGTTTTCCGTTGGTCTTTGTGCTCGATTTCAATTACAACCCATGCACTCTCATTTTCAAGCAGTTAAACGAATTCTTCGATACTTAGTCGGCACTACATGTTTTGGTTTATGGTATCCAAAAAGACAATCCTTGGATTTTAAAGCTTATACTGATGCTGATTATGCTGGTTGTCGACTTGATCGCAAGAGCACTAGTGGTGGCTGTTTCTTGTTAGGGAGAGCTTTAGTATCTTGGTTTAGAAAGAAACAAAACACGGTTGCCCTCTCTACAACTGAAGTTGAATATATGACAGCCGGATCTTGTTGTGCTCAAGTGCTTTATATGCAACAAGTGTTAAACGATTATGGTTTTACTCCTTCATCTACGCCTATCTTTTGTGACAACACAAGCGCTATAAACTTAGCACACAATCCTATTTTACACAGCCGAGCTAAACATATTGCAATTCGTCATCACTTTTTAAGAGATCATATCTCTAAAAATCATGTTTCCCTTCATCATGTTGATACGGAAGATCAATTGGCTGATATTTTTACAAAACCGCTTCCACTAGACCAATTCAACAAAATAAGGAAGCAACTGCTTATCACTCCTTTAGAAGATGTTTTCTTTGATATTTGTGATTCTTAATAATGTTTTTTGCATCATTTTGGTTTTCAATGGACATCTTTTTCATTGGATTTGATGGAACATCTAATTAAGGGGGATTTTTTTTAACGGATATCTTTTTGAAATGACAAAGGGGGAGAAATAAATATACATCTTAAAACTTAGTAATTGTGCAAAACTCAATAGGTTTCATAAACTCTTGGCTTTACATTGACAGTTTCTATATTCCCTAAAGAATTGGATTTCATGTTCCATAATTCATGGGGAATAATCAGCACACATTTTATAAACAAGAGAAGAAATTTACAAAGGTAATCTTCAGGTATGAAACTCATATGTTTTATATTTTCTTATTTTATAAATGTTTGTCATCTTCAAAAAGGGGGAGATCGTTGGCTAAATGGACATCTGCAAAGCCCTTTGTTTTGATAAATGACAAACATTTCATTCTTGTTAATCTAACGTGCTACTTGAGTGTTGCAGGAATAAAGTGGATGACAAAGCACTAGGGAATCTATATGTTTGAATGCTTGTAAATGTCATGAAATGTAATTAATTGTAAACTTGTACAAATATATAATGTACAAGTACTTAGACTTCATGTAAATCAAGCGTTAGATCTTCCCTAGCTAATCACCACACTTAGATAGGTCATCCCCTTCAATAGTGTCACATATGCACACTCATACACACACTTAATGTCTTTATTTGAAACATTGAAACAGGGTCAATCTCGGTCGACAAAATCCTCGACCGAGACACTCTCGGTCGATAAACTTCTTGACCGAGAAAGACCCAAGTAGCCGTTAGACACAGCTGACAAGGTAGTTGGCAGTTGGAGATGAACGTTGCAAACACTTGATCCAGAGTGCTTGTCGGTCGACAAGACCTCGACCGAGTAGGCATCTCGGTCGACCATTTCTCGACCGAGATAGACTCTGACATCAACTACAAAATTAATTAACTAGCCGTTGTTAAAGCAACTAACTTGTACCTAACGGCTAGTTAAGCACTTAGAAACCCCTAGAAAGTGTCTAGAACGTCCTTAAGTACTTGTAGGACATTTCTGTAAATAGGACATGCCTTAGGACACCTAAACTCACTTGTTTTTACACTTGAGCAATCTTTTAGCATACACTTGCATTAAGCAACCTGTTTTTGAGCAATTGAGCATATTTGCAATTGGCTACTTTTCTCTTGGCTCAAATTTCGTGTCCTATAGGCTAGCATCTCCTATCCACAGCAATCACAATTCCATATACATTGGCTAGGAGATCTACACGCTTGATCTAGGCAAATCAAGCCTTGTGCTTCAAAGGATAAGTTGTAATTTCCATTTTCCTTTCTTGTTCACTTTCATTGCTTGTACTCTCCTTGCTACTCCTAGGTTGGAGGCTGCAGATTGGAGAGGGTCGTGATCTTCTTGGTGAAGAAGGAGACTTTGAACTACTTCAAGAAGGCTGGTGCAACGGGAGGTTACTTCTAAGAGGAAGGCTACTTCAAGGGGGAGCTTGGAGTTACTTCAAGAAGGCTACCTCGAGTTGGTGCATCTACTTCAAGTGAAGGCTGTTCAAAGGGGTGTAAGAAAGTATTGTATTTTGTGTAATTCCTTGAGAAGGTAATAAAATTAATACTTTCAAAATCCCAGTTGGGTAAGCAACCGGGTAGTGGACTGACAACCTAAGTATTTGCTAAGGTTGGAACCACTCTAAACCCTTTGTCTCTTTCTTGGTTTCTCATTTGTGGTTGTTTGAGTTAAATAATTGTTAAATTAGTTTAAAAACCCTATTCACCCCCCCTCTAGTGGTTTTTCAATCAGGACCATTTGTCCATAAAAGGTGGCAAGGACAAAGTAATACGTGGAAAGAAACAGAATAGAATGACAATATTCTCAAGTAATTGGTGTGATTTAATGTTTCTCGAAAACAATCAATGTTCAAATTCAGTGTATTTGATGAATGCACATTCATCCAATTTTATTCCACCTTTTAGATCATTCCTTAGAAGCATTTTGTTGATTATTCCCTAGTTTAGATTTGATCATCTTCGTCTAGCTTTTATCTCTTTAGTTAGAGTTTAAATTAGTGTTGCTTGGTTATTGTACAAAAATGACTCAATCACACCCATTCACTCCAAAGATTAAAAAACTCCTAAAAATGCTCTAGGAAGATCTTTGCACAACTCCTCACAGTGCATGATTTATATATCATGGACCAAAACGACCATATATTTCTCATAAAAACTCGGAATTTAATGTTCAACATGTCTTAGAAAAGAAAAAAAATTATTCTATAGGAAAAATATATTTTAAATTTTCCAATAGGTCGACATGATTTTTTAATTAATTGAATGGCTTGTACATCTTCCAGTAATGCCTTTATATATATAATTTTATATATATATATATATATATATATATATATATATATATATATCACACCAAAATGGTAGCGACTTTTGCATATGAACTCAAAATTTAATGAGTAGACATGTGCTAGAAAGGTATTTCATTATTCATAATAAATATATATATATATATATATATTTGGAATGCTTTAAGACTTGTGACCGGTTCAAAATTCACTCAAAATTCCTATAAAAAATATCTACAGTAAAGAAAGTCAAAGAAGTTAATGAACAACCAAAATAATTTAAGGAAGAAAAGCATTTTCTCTATTTCCTACTAGGACAAGCATTTGATGTGGTTAAATATTACTCCCTTGACCAAGAACAAAGTCAAATAATCATGTATTTTCCTTATGCTTACAATGTTTACCAACAAATTAAAAGATAAGTTAGCCAACAAAAATAAGAAGCCTTGACTTTGCTCTTTTTTATGGAGGAAATGATGTAATTAAATCCCTTTGACTGAGCCAAAAGCTATCAAGACAACAATTGAAAATCTATCAAAATTGAGGTATTTAATCTTCAAAAGGGAACCAACTAAGTATGCTTGGTATTTGAGAATTCAAGATTTGACTTATAATGTCTCTTCGTATTTTGGTGGCCAAACTAAATGTTGGAATCTTTTACCATAAATATAAGGAAGCCTCCATTTACATACTCTATCACCCCAGAGCCTCCTTTGGGTGCACAATGTCAGGAAGGGAAGGAAGGAGCCATTGTCTTCCTTCCAGAAGCCCCCACTTTGTTCTCCTATCTGAAAACATGACTCTTTCCATCTTCGATATTCCCTTGTGCTTATGCATATCATGTCTGGGGCATTGGCAGTAGTCCCATAGTCTGTATCTTACTTTAATTGTAATCAACTAATTTTTTTATTGATTATAATTTTTTCTTCCAACTTTATGTACTTATCCACAATCTAAAATTGAGAGTGATGCTAGTTATTGATTCTATATGACTTGCCAACATTTCCAAGGAGTGATGCTAGTTTGGGGTCCTAAGTGACATGGTAATTTCTAATCATGGTGATATGTAAGAATCTTTGCAAGAAAGATTTACTAAATTCAAAGGGGTACAACAATGCAAATCTATTCACATCGAATTGGTTAATGCATTCAAGAAAGTATGCTTCTTCCCTGGTATACCTTATGCTACTCCATAGCTTGAAAGTCAATAGATTATGTTCCAACTCATAGGGTGAGAAGTCCTTCCTCGACATCGATCAATGCTCTAGTGGTGGTAAGAAAGGGCCTACCAAAGATAAGTGGGTAGCTACGATCTTATTTCATATCCAACACCACATAGTCACAACGGATGTGGAATTTTCTGACCTTAACTGGCACATCATCAATAATTCCATGTCACTTATTAATGGAAGAGTCTACTAGTTGAATGATCATTGGGGTGGGTTGAGCATCGATATGACTACATCTCTTACAAATAATTAGAGGAAATACAGAGATGCTTGCTCTAAGATCGGCTAACCCTGACTGGCTGGTAGAGTCACTGATGGCGCATGTGATCCCAAAGGATCTTAGATCTTTACATTTGTGCTTCATCTTATTTTGGAATGTACGACATGGTTCTATCCTGCTTCACCGTTTCAGAGTCTTCGGTAATGTATTTTTGGTTCATTAGAGTATTAAAAAATTTGTTCCACTTGGGCATTTGAATCATATCATTCCATAGTGGGATATTGACACATAACTTCCTCATTGTTTCTCTACACTTGGTGAACCTAGAGTTCAATTGGGTCTTTTTTAGCCATCCAGGGAAAGGCATCCGTAGCTTGTAGATGGGCACATCTTCCTATGTATAGGATGATGTTAGTGCTTGTGAGACAATCACTTTTTCATCTTCCCCTTGATCAAAATTTAAATGCGGGAGTTTGGTCTTTCTGGAGTGGTAAGGCTTGATCGGGTAGTTACAACCTTATATTATTCTATATGCTTGGTATTGTTTTCCAGTTGGCCAATGGAAGTGCCAATGGGGTTTTTTTGTTGAGCTATAAGGTAGGATAACTAAGCATCAATTGCCTTTTGGTGGGGCCTATTGTGAAAGGATGATATGTTCTAAGGCAGATATCTTCTCACTATTAGAATGAGTGGGGAGTGTGTTGTTGCATTTGTGGTGGTGGTTGGTTAAAATTTTGATATTGTTGCCCTTGGTAGAGCCCATAATTTTGGAAATTACCTCAATAATTTCCTTGATTCCCAAAGTTCTGTGGACTGTTTTTAACACCCTCCCAAAGCACACACATGCACATAGCAGAAGAAACACTGAGTTATCCATAACTAGTGCACTCAAGGGGGCATTACATAAAGCTGACATTCATAACAATAATATATTCAATCACACAAATTGAAAATATCAAAAATTCTCATAATTGTTCTTACAAAAGGAACATGGAAAATTAACATAACATCTTAACACATAGTCTTTACTCTAAAGTTCTAAACATTGAAACATATAGTTGATTCTATAAATTTCAGGATCATCTCATAGTTGGAACCCCACCAGATTGAGTCATGCTCTATCCTTGTGCTTGATTCTCTAGGATCTACTCAGCTCCTTCTCTCACCAAGTGACATCTCGTCCCCATCCAGGCATTGGAAAAATGATTGTTAGCGTAAGTGGCATGAGTATTCTATATGTACAAAACTTAAAATAATAAGATATTACAAAATATACTTGAATGTTATAAACATAAACTAATGTTAAACTCTATATAAAATCCGAAACATGAATATCTTTTCTTTCTTTTACTTAATTCTTATCTTTTACTAATTTTTCTCCAGATACATGTACTATGGTACCTGGGTCTGATGACCTGCACTAAGGTGCATGGGTTGCATAACCTACACTCTGGGCATGGGTTCCATTTTTTAATCGGCCTACACTAAGGGCATAGGCCTCAAGACTTGCACAAAGGGACTGGCTCATGTCTTCTCTTATATTATCGTACCCTAGGATGGCTAGGTCACATGACTTTCATAAAGGGATTGGGTCATGTTATTCTGGAGTTGACATGCACTACAACCTAGGTCTAACTCCATAATCTGATGTCATCTTATTAAATATGATCTTAACATGAATCATAATACATTCTGATCTTATAGTCTTATCATGAACTAATGTCCTTGATCTTAATATATGAATCTTAGTAGAATCCTATCATGAGGTTTAAAGCATACATCTTAATGGACTTGCCGCATAAATCATAAAGCATTCTTTTCTCATATTCTTATCATGACTCAAATCATGAATATTAACAAAATCTTATCTTGGAACTTATTCAAGACTTATTATTTCATATATCATGCACTGAATTCTCAATACATTTGATCTTAATGGAATCTTTATCTTGAAAACTTGATCATGTTTTAATATGTTCAAAATTTATATTCTTATATTGTACTTAACTCTTATATTTTAATAATTATAAGAAATCTAAATAACTTTTTAGTTCTCAAATCTCCATCTCTCAAAGAAATCTTGATAGCATATTTCTACTTGAAATCTGAAGTACATGGTTATATCACATAACCATGGAAGTATCACAATTCTACTTGCATTTCTTGACA
The DNA here is from genome assembly GCA_963693085.1 of Alisma plantago-aquatica. Lineage (NCBI taxonomy): Eukaryota > Viridiplantae > Streptophyta > Magnoliopsida > Alismatales > Alismataceae > Alisma > Alisma plantago-aquatica. Next base: position 1,270,948,227 of record OY856409.1, on the reverse strand, counting down.
TGAAATATTAGAACATAAATTATAATGATTTATATGAGAAACATGTAAATATACAAAGCTTGTAAAATATGAACACTCATGGGCATGAACCACTTTCCTCTTCATGAGAGAAGATTCTAATTTCTTTGTAGGTTGAAGAAATCCTAATTACTTCCTTGGGTGATTGAAACCCTAATTACCATGTTCATTTAATAATAGTTCATTAATAATTACATTCACCTTAGTTTCTAGGGTTTCATGGTGTTTGGCTAAAATAGGAAACCTAGAGTCAAAACATTCTCTAAATCCTAGTCCATCTTCTCGATACCAAAAAAATGATCATAATTCATATATAACTCGCATTGGACATACCAAACAAAAGATATGAATTTTTATGTAGAGGCCAATGAAAGCTCATATAAATCATTTATCTCAAAATATGGGAAGGATAATCCAAAAAAAGTCAAAAGACCATAACACCCTCTGATCATATCATGAACCGTAGCCTAAGAGGGGTGAAATAAAAAATCGATAATATTAGAAATATACTTCAGAAATCACTCTAATACCTCCTTTAACCTCTCACTCACTCTCGAGCATAGAAACCCAACAAAACGACCTCCCCCTCTCTGCTTGGGGCTTAGTTGAGTCCAATTTCAAGATTGAGAGTGGTCATCCACTCAAGGGCTTACTCTTTATCTTTTTATGTATATTTGATGGGTTTATTATAGGAGAGAAAAAATGTAAGAGTTATATCTCTTTTCTTTTTCCTATTAAGATAATGGTGATTTATTTAATGCATATGGAACAAAATAAACTATTTCTCTTTATAAAAATAAAAATATTATAAATTGGGATTCTTTCCATTTAGTCCATTACTTAACATTCATAAGCTCCATTAAGAACTCTAAATGGTATAAGTGAAATTTTGGGATCTTACAGTTCTACCTACCTTAAATAAATTTTGTCCTCAAAATTTTGATTAGGCTACCCACCTTAGGATCTCACATATCCTATATTTACTAACTCACAATTTTATTCTTAATGGCTCATTAGCACACTCAGAGGGTGATCTTCTAATGGATAAACATTGAAATCTAAATAGCATGTGCATATACCACCAATGGAGCTTGCGATGTACCTCACATCATCCTCATCATGCAACACAACAAGGAGCCTATCTTTCTTCTTTTCAGTACTAGTTGTGAAAGGGTCTTAGTTTCACTTTAAAATCAACTCAATTATCTATTGTGAAATATCTACCATTTGTATGAATTCTTGGTCTTAGTATGTATTAAATTAGGTTTAGCTGGCTACATGTCTCAAAATTTTAATTCCTATTGTTGTTTTATTTGTTGCCTTTGGATATATGCTGGTCGGTCATATATGTAGAGGTGACATGTTTTGCCACACTTATCTTAGCACCTCCCTCGTGCACATGTCCCATACTACATGCACTCAAAAGGGAAAGACAAGCATGATGCACATAACATTCTATTTGTAAAACCCCATAAGCATGTGTACCATACTACAAACATGTGGGAAATAGAGAGAGCATGCTATATGCAATTCAAGAGTTAACATAAAATCCCAAAACATTGAGGAACTAACCCTAGTCCTCATTTAAGATTAGGTATCCTACCTAGAGATCTACTTTGATTTCTAAAATCTTTCACGAACTTCATCTATACATAGGGTTACTACTTATCCATATGAATTTGTACTCTACTCTCACTTAGCTTGTTATAGGGTGATCCTAAGTAAGAACATAAGAATTCAGCTAGTAGCCAACTATAATGTCAATCTGATACCATTATGTAACACCCACCCTAAGCACACTCATTCACATTGTGGAAGAAACATTGAGTTATCCATAACTCATGCACTCAAGAGGGCATTACATAAAATGAGCATTCATAACAATAATATAATAAATCACACAAACTGAAAATATTAAACATTCTCATAATTGTTCTAACAAAAGGAACATGGAAAACTAGAATAACACCTTGACACATAGTTTTTACTCTAAAGTTCTAAACATTGAAACATATAGATTAGTCTATAAATAGGAGGATCATCTAATTGTTGACACCCCACCAGATTTTTTTTCTGCTCTATCCTTGTGCTTAAGTCTTTGGGATCTACTCAACTCCTGCTCTCACCAGCAGACATCTCGTCCCCAACCATGCAGTGGAAAAATGGTTGTTAGCATAATTGGTATGAGTATTCTGCATGTACACAACTTAAATTAATAAGATACTACAATATATCCTTGAATGTTATAAACATGAAACTAACGTTAAGATCAATATAAAATTTAAAACGTTCATATATCTTCTTTCTTTAACTCAATTCTTATCTTTTTACTTATCTTTCTCTAGAGACATGTACTCTGTTACCTAGGTCTCATGACCTGCACTAAGGTTCTTGGGTTGCGTAACCTACACTCTAGGCCTGGGTTATGTTTCAGAATTGTCTTTCCCTAAGGGACTAGGCCTCATGACTTCCAAAAAGGGCATGGGTCATGTCTTCTCTTATATTAGCTTACACTAGGGTGCCTGGGCCACATGACTTGCACAAAGGGCCTGGGCCATGTTCTTATTTTGTTGACATGCACTAGGTCCTGGGTCTAACTCCATAATGTATTATCATCTCATTAAATCTGATTTTAACATGAATCTTAATACATTTTGATCTTATAGTCTTATCATGAACTAATATATTTAATCTTTATATATGAATCTTAATAGAATCCTATAATGAAATCTAAAGCATGCATCTTAATGGACTTTCCTCATATATCTTAAAGCATTCTATTCTCATATTCTTATTATGACTCAAATCATAAATCTTAAGAAAATCTTATCTTGGAACTTAATCATGACTTAGTACATTATATATCATTAACTGAATTATCAATACAGTTTGATCTTAATAGAATCTTTATCTTGAAAACTTGATCATAGTTTAATATGTTCAAAATGTATATTCTTATATTGTACTTAACTAATATCTTAATCATTCTAAGAAATCTAAATAACTTCTTAGTTCTCAGATCTCAATCACCTGAAGAAAGCTTGATAGCATATTTCTACTTGAAATCAGAAGTATATGGTTATATCACATAACCATGGAAGTATCACAATCCTACTTGCATTTCTTAACTTGAAATCTTAGAACATAAATCATAATGCCTTATATGAGAAACATGTAAATATATTGAAATTGATAAATATGAACACTCATTGGCATGAACCACTTACCTCTTCATGAGAAAAGATTCTAATTGCTCCTTAGGTTGAATAAATCATAATTACTTCCTTGGGTGATTGAAACCCTAATTATCATGTTCATTCAATTATAATTCATTAATAATTACATTCACCCTAGTTTCTAGAGTTTCATGGTATTTGGCTAAAATAGAAAACCCAGAGTCAGAACATGATGTGAATCCTAGTCCATATTCTAGATTCAAAAAATCGACAAAATTCATATATATCCCGCCTTCATTGGACATCCCAATCAAAATATATGAATTTTGATGTGTCGACCAATCAGAGCTCGAATAAATAATTTATCTCAAAATTTGGGATAGGATAATCCAAAAAAACTCAAAAGACCAGAACACCTTCTAATCATACCATGAACGATAGTGTGTCAGGGGTGATATTATAAATCAAAAACATTAATTATATACTTAAAAATCATTCTAAGACCTCCTTCAACCTCTCACTCACTCCCAAGAGTAGATACCCATGACACAACCCCCCTCTCAACCTAGTGCAGGGAACTCCAGCCATAATGTGCATCTACCCTTGATCATATGTAGTAGCATGCCATTGGCAGTCTCCCCAACATGGGCAGAAGGGAGTGAGCCACATGATCCTATTGTTGCCCTACACACTGCACTACCTTGCCCTAGATTCACATCGGTGGGTTTCCAAGACCTCCACCCAAGGGTTGGGTCCACACAATCATAACCCAATAGAGAAACCAACGCCAAGCCCACTAAAGATGAGGCTGAAACAAGGAGCAAATGAAGATCTGAAATGAAGAACAAACTTGCTGCCACATTGATCCAAACTAGGAGAACTGGGTGCTGTAAAAACTTGGCCAAAATAGGATAGTGTTGTAACTAGGGGTAGTGTAGACTTCACCGATGTATTTCCATGACAAAGGGAAAGACTTAGGAAGAAAAATGTGGAGGCAGTACGACACCCCTGGGTAGGCAGCTTCCACTATCACCGGTGGTGCAACCTGAAGCCAAAAACCTTCAAGGAAAAGCTATAGAGAAGTAGAAGAAAAAAGAACAATGATGAAAGAACTTATTGGAGGGAAAGGTGAGAGGGGATGATAAAAAATAGCAAGCTTCAATGTCTTCACCAGATTTCCTATGGGGAACGCTTTTTGTGAGGAGACAAACTACGCTTAGCCCTATATATATGTATATATATATATATATATATATGTTCTTCTGATGGGAAGAACACATTGTGTAGCATCTCATAGTCCCAACCAGACTGATACTCGAGACCAAATCCTACTAGTGTTGGGTCTAGAATATTCCAGTTTAGGTTTCCGTTAACTTTTTTCGACAAATTCTACATGTATCATTATCGTAGTGTATATTTATTAAAAGATTGATACATTAATCACCCTCTATTTATAGGCTTAGTTGAGTCCAATTTCAAGATTGATAGCGGTTGTCCACTCAAGGGCTTACTCATTATCTTTTTATGTATATTTGAAGGGTTTATCATAGGAGAGAGAAAATAGAAGAGTTATATCCCTCTTTTGTTTCCTATTAAGATAATGGTGAGTTATTTAATGCATATGGAACAAAATATACTATTTGTATTTATACAAAGTAAAATATTGTAAATAGGACTATTTCCATTTAGTTCATTACTTAACTTTCATAAGCTCCATTAAGAACTCTAAATGATATAAGTGAAATTTTAGGATGTTACATTGTTGTTGTCGGGAAAGCGTCATGGTGTATGATTGTTGTCTTGAGGATGAGGGGGTCTTTGAAAGGGAGGAAGTTGAGGAGCATTTTCATCACCTGACGGGTTTCCATATTGGAATCCCGAATGGTTTGTGGTTTGGTTCAAGCTATAATATGCTTGACCCGGTATACTATAAATGGAGTTGAGGTTCTCCATTTGTTGTCCATCCTCTGGTTGCATGGGAACATTTTTGAGATATTGACATTCATATGGTAGTGTTATCATACCATTAGAAAATACCACAAAGAGAGTTGACAACTTTGATATTTTGAGGTTTTTCTCTCAGGGAAATAAAAGAAGTCTCCAGCCGATCATGTTTCAAAATAAGAAGCTTAAGGTTGTCAGTAGTAACTATAATAGTGGAGTCCTCCTCAGTCTTTGCTACCTTGAGGACCCCACTGGTTCCTCTTCATTCTTGGGTTTTTGAAGTGCATTTAACTACCTCCTAAGTGTTGCCTTGGTTTGGAAACAAGAAATTCCCTCTAGATGAGGAATCAAGAAAAACTTTGGTGTCATTGTCAACACCTCAGTTGAATATTTTGCTGAGTTGGGCTTGGGAAATATCATGGTGGGGACATATACAGAGGAGGTCTTTGAACCTCTCCCAAGCTTCTTTGAAAGTCTCACCTAGGGCCATTTTGAATAGTGAAATTTGTACCCTAAGTTCATAATTTAGAGAAGGGGGTAATACTTCTCCTGAAATTTGGATTGAAGCACGTCCCAAGTAGTGACACATTCACTTCCCTCCATGGTATTATACCAGCTACTAGCCTAGTCAACAAGGACATATTTGAACAATCTAAGTCAGATGGTGCCTTTAGAAAAGCCTGGAATCTTAGTTAAAGAACATAGATCTGAGAACCTTAGGAGATAGTCTTGGAAACTGTCACCTTTATTGCCAGAAAATAGGATAGCCTGTAGCATAGTGATCCATTGAGTATGGATCTCAAACTAAGGTGTTGTGATGTCATGTCGCACAACTGGATGTTGTGCGTAGGCAGTTTTAGGGACTTAGAAGTCCTTCAATTTTTGTTATCTATATGCCTTACACAATGCAGCATCACTGGCTTTCTGTTTGGCCACAAATGCCTCTCTTTGAGTAGCAAGGACCCGCTCGACAATATAGTTCACCTCTTCTTGGTCCATCCTAAGATGATTCATGTGATTAAGACAGTGAAAGGTTATTTCTATTTTTTGATCAATAATTGGTGGCACAAAATCAACGTTCCTTGAGTGACGCATGAACATTTATATTTGATAGATATAATCGATTGTAGAAAAAAATGTATTGCTGGAATGCAAACTCAGCAAAAAGAGGAGTGGTGCGCTCCCGCCAATGGTGTAACACACTACTCAATTAGGAGTTTTGAATAGATACAACCTCGTAGATGGAAGCACACGTGTGGATTCACTTTTGATATTTATAAAACCTAACTTAACACCTACTTCTACTTCGTGTCGTAGTATAGGAAGGTGGCAAGTATAGGGTCGATCCACAGGGAAAAGAGGGGGCACTAGAGCTAGGGTTATTTTTGCTGGGTTCCTACTACGGAGACTAGGGTTAAGGGTTTGAATGTTGTTTTGATTGTTAAACTTTTATGGACAAACAAGCAATTAAAGGCAAGAATGAAATCTAAGTTAACCCTAGACTGTATTAAGGCTAAATAGGAAAGAAAAGATTAGGCTAGGTATGAAAGTGCAAATTACACTAAAGCAAGCAAGAGAGAAGTAAAAGAGAAATTAAAGAGCTAAGCTAGCATGAATAAGGCAAGAGCAAGGAAAGAATCTAACTAAGCAGGAAAAGAACTAATTAAGCTAAGCAAGCACAAAACTAGGGTTTTAAGAAGTAAAGAGAGGTATGGGCTATTTAGGGGTATGAACTTATCACTTAAGTTGGGGGTGACATATGAACATTATGATTCCATTTAGATTATCCAAACCAAATAACAAGTTAGAGTCTAATGAATTAACCAAAGCTACTAACTGGCCATGGATATGATAGGTTGTGTATAGGGGAACTAGTCCCTAACACCCCGTACTACCCTTACGAGGGTCAATTGGGTTAGGGATTAGGTTCAAATCAATTAGAGTCTAATCAAGTCTAGGTTTCTAGATTAGGCATTCCTAGGGCAATTAGGGGTTGAGGGTAGTAATGAGGAGGTGAAATTAGGAATTTGGACCCCAATTCCCCCACATTCTAGCCTTGATAAGGCTCCATTCTAATTGTACTAGAATTATCTAATCTAGCTACTTAGATCTCTCGCTTAGGCTTAGGGAGATTGAGTAGGATGTAGGAAGATAGGGGGCAACCTAGGGATCCAAGAATTGGACCTAGAGGCAAATCCCAAAATTCACACATATAAGAAATTTGCCTAAATTCCTAGGCAATTTCACACACAAACCAACAAGCAATCCATGGATAATGAGATAGAAATAGAATATAATCATTAACAAATGTAATTACAACATTTACATATCATTTTCCCCCAACATGGTATCAAAGTAACATAATTTCCCCCAAACAGCCCACCCAAGGGGCCTAACTACTCATAACAAAGCAAAATACAAAAAGAAAGGAGATAGAGGAAGAAGTAGCCATGGAGCTCGATGTAGATGAGGAATCTCCTCCCTCCAGCTGTTGTAAGGATGTCCTCCTTCTTCTCCTTGGATGGAATGGAGTGGGATGATGGTGGGAAGTGGATGGAAGGCTTAGATATGGGGGGTTATGTGGTGGAAATGGTGAAATGGAGTGGATTTGAGGTGGAGGTGAAGTGGAATGGAGTGGAGGTGACAAGGGAGAAAAAATGGGATTCTAGGCAGCCAACCCCCGACCCCCAGCCGCCACTAGGGCTTATATAGGGATCTAGGAGGTCTAGGGTTAAGTTAGGGGTAAAATGGGGAAAGTAGTGGGAAAATGGGTAGGTTTTGTAAGTAGCACGGCCGTGGTAGGTCACCACGGCCGTGGTGGGTAGGGTAGACCACGACCATGGTGGATCGGCATGGTCATGGGTTTATTCTATCAAATTTAATAGGGTTTTGGTCGATTTTGAGTTGAAATGGCCACGACCGTGGTGAGTTGAGGGTAGCACGGCCGTGCTGCGTAGCACGGTCGTGGTGGGATCTGGTAGAACGGTCGTTCTGCGTGGCACGGCCGTGGTGGAATATGGTAGCATGGCCCTGCTACGTGGCACGGTCGTAGTTGGTGGTCGCAGAATGACCGTGCTGAGTGGCACGACTGTGGTAGAGTATGCTCTGCATCTGCTTCAAAACTGAGATTTTTCTTGTGATTTCTTCATTTGTAGCACGACTGTTTTGTGTTACCACTGCCGTGCTGGGGGCTTTTCTTGCACTTTGAGCTTCAAACTTCATTATCCATGGATTTCTTTGCTTAAGCTTGACTCTTGGCCACTAGGGGTAGGTTGGGGGAGCTCTGGGGCCTTCTTTGGGCCCCTCCATCTCTCTCGTCCATCCAAGTGTGATCCAAGTACCTGAAAAATGTGTAAATAGTGTCCATAAGTGCATTTTACACAAATATGCATATTAAGGGAAATAAGATGTAATCTAATAGGTATAGATGTGATTGAAATGCAAAATGCCACAAGATGAAGCCCTAAATAGGGCTGAATCAAGGAGTATCACTTCCAGAATGGTGTTAGCTAGGCAAAAAACTAAATAAAAAGAAAAAGTTTTTGTTCAGAATTTTTTGAGGTTCGAAGAACAATTTGTTGTCTCCAGCAATAGCGCCAAAATTGATGCACATCGTTAAGAAAAAAAATTCACTAGGGGATTATCCTAGAGTTTAACCATTTTATAGAAAAACTACCTATTATGGTTGTTTATTATTATAAAAGAATTGATCCCACATTAAAATGTTATTAAGATTGGTCTTGAATCCATATTAGTTTGAACAATATTTTTGGAAGATTTTTGTTTATTGGAATAGGAAAGAAAATTTTGGGGGAAGGATGATTGATTACACTAAAGCTTTGAATTGAAATTGTAATGAAATAAAAGTTATGTAGGAACAAGTAAGAAAAGTTATGCTAAGGATAAAAGAAAGAAAGTTGAGGTTAGAACAATAAGAGAAGAATTGTCTAAGAGAAAGAAATTAATTGCAAGTAAAGGAAGCGCACACAATTCATAACAAACAGTTGAGAAAATGGGATTTAATCAATGGGAAGGAATATAGAGGTTATGAATTTTACCCCCATAGCTGACATGAAACTAGATTAGTGAAATCCATACGACAAAACTAGTTAGAAGAAGGTATGCAAAAGTAGTCGCAAATGCATTCGCAAAAGTTGAACTCCCTGTGGACCCATTGGTTCCTGCACCCACATATCCTAGCCCGAACATCCTAACAAAGATCCTTCCAAGGTCTCATTGGATCATTGTGCACTTGTTTGGTTATTTTGAGCCTTGGGTTCGCAATCACATTTCCCAAGACTAACATTCGACAGAAGTGAGATATCAAGTCATTTAAATCAGGCGATTATCGAAACAAATGTCATCAAACTAATGAAATCATATATGGAATCGATCTATGTTAAATTATGGCCAAGGGGCTACTCCCCATGCCTCGATATGAACAACTACTCACAATCCATAACAACTAAAGGGAGAACGAAGGAGGGAAGAAGGGAGTCCATAGACTAGGAATGAAAAGAATCCAAAAAGGACACTGGCTAGTGACTATGAAATGGCCGCCATTCTTAGATCCTTATCTCAAAAGAACTAAGAAAATAAACAATAATTGGAGATCTTGAGAATAAAACTAACTTTATTAAAGAACTAGAGATTTACACATGGAAGAATTAAACAAAAAGTGCTGAAAGTTAATTTTGCAAGTACAAAAAGTTGGACCCCCTTTCCTGTAGAGCCCCCCTTCCTTTTATAGGGAAGGAGGGAAAGAAAACCCTAAATGGGGGAGAGGAAAAGAAGGGTGGAGGCCTCTGAAACGCCTATTTGCACACTGCAAACTGATCAGTTCACAACCCGAACATGTCAGTTGGGTCATGAAGTGGCACATACATTTGAGAATCAAGTTAAAACCCTAAAACTGGAGTGAGACACTGTTTGGATCAAATCTTAGCCTCAAAGCATTCTTGAACTGTCTGTCTGGAGCATGGGATGGTCTATTGGCATGTAAGCATGCACAGGCTAAGGGAGATACCCTAATATGAAGTGGAGGTGCCTTTGACAATGGTTCACAATCTGAAATGGTCATTTGAAAGCATGAAACACGCGGTTGGGCTCTAAGACGAGTGGGCTGGAGGAGAAACCCTCGGGTTCAGTGGCAACACATTGCTTGATCATAACTTGATCATGATGTAGCTTGAGATGACTGTTAAAGGGGGTGACACGCTCGGGTGGTAAGAACATCCAAGCGGTTTGGAGGTTGTAAACGCTCTACTTGGATGCTTGAACAACCAGAGTGAAGGTTGGAGGCGATGGCCCAAATAGCCATTTGGGCTCTAAGTTGTGACATCTTTTATGTATGAAATGATCGTATCAGATCATGAGATGGTCAACTCACGTACTGATATGGTCCAATTTTTATTTAAAGGAAAGACCAAAAAATATAGATGAAAAAATGTAAGAATTTGCATTATTGGTCAAAAGTGACTATATGTAATTACTTCTAGACGACTATAAAAAAGAGAATAAAATCCTATGAAAAAGACTATGAAATTGATATCTAAAAAGAAATGAATATACATTCATCAATGACCTTGTCTTAGGTATCCCAACTCTCATGGCTAGATGTAGGTGATTTTAATGTTGTTTTGAGCATCAACAAATAGAGAAAGATGAACCAATAAATGTTTAAGCAGTTGGGATTTTGTCACAGCCTTAGCTGAGACAAGACAAGAAGATTTAGGATCCACTGGCTCTAAAATGGTGTTAAAAATAGATTTACTCTAACAACACCTTGATAGAGTAGTAGCTAACAAAGTGTAGATTTATAATCTTCCACACTAACCTACCGAGGTCTTTCCCAGGGTTAAATCAGACCAATCTCCAATTCTAATACACATAGAAAATCTACATGCCAATAAATCATACCCTATTGAAACTAACATCATATGGGATAAGAAATCCTCATTCAAATTTTCCTAAATAGAGAGTGGAAAAATAACCTTGATTTTCATTATGTCACATAACAGTTCACGTATAAAGCAAAAGATTGGGATAGGAAAGAACAAGCTAACATTAACTGAAGGAAGAAATAACTACTCAGAAATATAACAAAAAACAAAGTCAAAATGGTGAATGACTGCTCAGAGGAATTACAAACTACAATGGAAAATGTTATAACATCATTTTTCACATGTTTTATATATTTAAAATGCAAATATATGTATAATAAGAATATATTAGAAACTAGTATGCCTTATTTTGAAAGTATGGTTTTAAATTGAAAATTATCCTTTGCATTAGATTTGTCATTTTTATTATTTTCAATAAACCAATAATGGACACGGGAAAAGAAAGAGAGAAAATCCACAAATAAATGAATTAGCAAAAGTGATGGATAATTAGAATTCTACATATAGAATTATGTGGAATTTTCTTGAAAAGTAGTGTTGAAGGCACTAATGGTTTTGTTTCAGTTTCATGTTGTTTTTAATAAGAAAAGTTATAAAAAAAGAAATATAGCCATTTGAAAAGAGAAAAGAATTAATTCCATGCCTGAAATAAATTGAATAAAAGAGATACTTGGAGACAATAAAAGTTTCTTTAACTTTTATATTTTGGTCTCAAATATCGCCCACATATAAATTAAAGTAAGTAAGACTTCCCTTTAAAATTTGGGATCAAAAGGATAAAAGAAGAGAGAGAGATGGAATTTACTAGATTTCCTAAAGTGAATGGATCATGGAAATAAGAACTAAATGTCACACATATATTCCAAATAGGAAATCAACCCACAAGCAATTATATTGTCACACTCTTTTCTGGCCTTAGGATTGAAATCTGATGATCAGGAGATCACCGTCTAACTTGAGCCAAAAGGGGAAATTGGGAATAGTTAAATGCAAATTGACTTCTCATATTTCTATCTCTCTAATCCATGAGATTTCCTAGAAATCTTTCCATTATGACCAAAAAGTGATTTCGAGTTGATTCATCTTAAATTTTGGCATCTTTGTAAGGCCATTAAGGCTTTCCCCAATTCTCAAATTCCTTGGCAGCCAACTCGCCACACCCCAGGGCTATAAAAGAGCATGGTCACCCTCTGCGGGATCATCAACCCAACCACAAGGATGTATTTGACTCCTTAATTCCTCATCTGCCTCCAATTTATCTGTTATCACTCTCCTTCACCCCCTAGTCCTCCCCAAACCTCGTCAAAAGTACCTTTTCTCCATCCTACCAACTCAGACCATCTCCTGGGCAATTGAAGCCCTTTGTGAGTTCATTGAGGCTCGATGAAGGCCTTGGTACTCTCATTGATCATTGAGGAAGATTGAATCCCAGAGTCATCCCATCAGTTGACTCACCCAAACTACTCACGGGCAAGCGAGAGGAAGAAGACGATAGTGTGGGAAAGGACTACCTTGCCTTCAAGTGTATGTGATCAGGTAAAGGTCAAACTAGACCTTTCTCTCCTTTTTTGCTCTGACTAGAACACATCCACACAAGTGCGGGTAGCCTAGTTGGCATGAGTCCATTGTCTCAACTCATTCTAGTTGGCAAGGCTGGGATTCTGGTTCATCGCTGAGGTGGCGAGCCCCTATTGGCTAGAAATAAGTAATTTTTCTAAAATCACAGAAAATTACAGGATTATCCAATGATGACAAGTAATATATGAAATTTGATCAGAAAAATGCAATGATTTAAAAAAAAATTTAAGAACAAGCTCTTCATAGAATTCTAAAAGTGCCTAAAGTTACTAATATAACATATTTTTTTATGAATGAGCGAACCCACCCCAAGCAGGCCCGGAATGGCAAACTCTCGAGGCATGAGAGAGTTTGGTCTACTCAACCCCTCCCGTGCCAAGTTATTAAAATCATGCAAACCCTAATTTCTTGGTTTAATGAAAACAACTTGCTTAAATGACTTTAATGGATAAAGTTTAGTCTTTTTGGATAAAAGAATATCTTTGACTTAATTCAATATTAATAATTCATATAACATCAAAATTAGAGTTTGTGAGTTAAAAGGGCATCAAAAGTGACAATTAAGGTTTAAGAAGACAAAACCCTAATGAAACCTTAATTTGACCCCAAAACCCTATCTTGGAACCTAAGTCTGGCTTATTGTTAGATTATGGAAAAAATAGTAATACTTGGGTGTTATGCATTAATTCTAGGGTGATTTCTTGCTTATTCTCAATTGCACCTATTACTTGGACTATAAGTTACATCTAAGAAACGGATGTGGTTACACCTATGACTATTTGTCATAAATGAGTTTTGTGGTTTTCTAAGGTTTCCATAATCGATTGTAAATAAAATGTTGGTTATTTATTTAATTCTTGCTATCTATAAAGCCTCTATGAGTATCACATTACATGACTATAACTTTGTAAACTATCTCTGGTGGATTTAAGTGATGCTTATTGGATGTATGAAAGGCCATTGTGATGATGGGTGATCAAGCCAAGATAGGAAGATCACCAATAAGAATAAGTCGGGACAAGATGGTCATTGTGAGGCCAAGCTAGCAAAGGAAGGCCATAAAAAACCAAGCCCAAGATGAGAAGTTTAAGAGTAGTCCCCTTCAGGGACAGAACCCTAGTGATAGGGTACCCCATAATGAGTACTACAGTGAGGGAGTGTACCATTGAGATTGAGAGTTAGAAAGAAAATGCATGTCCAATTTTTTAATCATAATTGTTGTTATGGATGAATATGTTGTTACACCTACATGTGAATATTTTGTTTTCCCCACATACTATTAAATCTTGATATACAGATTGTTGTTTTGTTTCATGACATTTAGGCTAAACTGCTATTATTTTATTGAATGCATATCATGTGAAGAAGGCATCCGAAAGGAAAAATGCTTCAAGTCATCATGGAGGATTAGTTAGATAGTTTTATTTCCAGTTACAAACAATATCTTTCCATATCATGTAACTTTTTATTAGAGAGTTTATCTTTCATATTGTATCGAACTCTTTTTTATTCAATGGAATCTATAATTATTTTTTGTTAATTGCAAAATCACGATCCTATAAATATGATTATGGCCATTTCCCTCTCGGTCCACCTTAATTGGGGGGATAACAGGGGAGGGGTCATTACATTTTGTATAAGTGCCTAGTTTACTATTTAACCCTTAATAAAGATTATGTTTTTAGAGTTCTATAGAGACCAAGGGAATTATTAAAGTACTTTTAAAAAAAAATAATGTCTAGAAGGGACCAAGACCAATGGGTTGGCGTGACTTTCCTCCGCATCGCTAGTTGGCTTACGAGGACTCCTAGGCCTGTGCATCCTGCCTGGCTAAATCCAGAGGATGTTCTTCTCATCTAATTTCATCACTTCTCTACTCCCTTGCTTCACTCATCAAAATCCTAGGGACCAACCTGAAAACTTCTTCCTCTACACTTCAAATTTTAGGGTAATGGTTAAGGATATTAGGGTTTAAGACATCCTAATCGAATGATTCTTTCAATGCACTATATATAAAACTGAGATTAATGACATATTTATGTGAAGAAACATGGCGCACGTAAAGAGCACTGACGACCCTAAAGAAACACCTCGAGACCATCCAGAGGAAAGACCCTTGCATAGAAGGAAGAGGTACTTAGAGAAGAAGAGGAATGCTATGGAGGAAGAGTCCTACAAGAAGTGAAAGAGGCTAGAGGAGGCCTCCACTGAGGGAGACTCTAAGCCCAAGCCCATTCCCTTGGACATCCCAAATCTGAAACATGACCCCAAAGGTGAACCTATGTCAATGGATGAGGCCAAGCCCATGGATGACCCTAGCCATTTTGCTGACTCTATATTGATTGTTTGGCAAGTAGTGGTTCACATCCCTGATGCGCTTTGGTTGTAGCAATAGAAGTACACAATGAGGCCATTAGTACCCTAGCACTAAAAAATGTTGCTAGAGATGACAATGGTGAATCCCTTCTCGTCATCCCTCATCTCGGAGCTAGTATCCTTGACTTCATCAAGTTGAATATGGAGAAGTTCTAGGGTGAAGACAAAGATGAGGTAGTTGAGAAGGCAGATGCCTGGCTCCTTGCTATGAAGAATGGCTTCAACATTCTGGAGGTGCAACCCAATAAGAAGGTCCTTTTTGCTGCATACCTTCTGGAGAAAGATGCAAAGCTCTAGTGGGAGAATTACATCACCTATTTATATTTGATTGTAGATGAAAAGCTCTAATTTTCCCTTGACCAAGCTCACTTGGAAGGATGAGAAGTTCATTTGATCTGAATTGAGTGAAGCATAGTTGTAGGAGTTGAAGGAAAAGCTTACCTCCACCCCCGTCTTGGCCATACCCTCAGAAAATGAAGGTTTCATCATCTTCACCAATACATAAAATATGGGGTTAGGATGTGTGCTAGAGAAAAACAAGCATGTGGTTGTCTTTGCTTCAAGACAGCTCAAGCCCAACAAGTTGAATTATCTGAAGCATGATCTAGAAATTGTAGCAATTGTCTATGCTTTGAAGATTTTGTGGCATTATCTGTATGAGGCTACCTTCAACATACTCACTTACCATAAGAGCCTAAAGTATTTGTTAACTCAGAAGGACCTGAACTTGCAAAAAAGATGTTGGATGGAGTAACTGAAGGCTTTTTACTTCACCATAGCCTACCATCTCGGTAAGGCCAATGTGGTTGTCAATGCCTTCAATAGAAAACATCTCAATTGTGGAAATTGTTTGGTTAATCAGTGGAATACACTAGAATACATTGTGTATGGGTACCACATCCATTGGCAGATAGGATTCATCTTGCCAATATCCTGATCAACTATGACGTGTTGACTGATCTTGTAGAATCCCAATTGGTTAGCCTACAGTTATAAAAGATGAAGGGTTTGATGGAAAAGCCTCAAACAAAACTCTTGATAGGTGTGGATGGTGGAATATGATATAAGAGTTGTATATGGGTTCCTAAGGATTTATCCTTAAAGATTCATATCTTGCAAGAGGGTCATGGATCAAAGTATACTATACACCTTGGCACCACTAAGATGTTTAAGGACCTGCAGTGATACTTTTGATGGCCAGGATTGAAGAGAGATATAGCTTTGTATGTGGCTAGTTGCCTCACATTCCAGATGGTGAAGGCTCAGCACCAGCAACCTGATGGGTTAATGCAATTGATTGATATTCCTGAGTGGATATTAGACCAAATCACCATGGACTTTGTGGTGGGTTTTGCCAAGACAAGAAAAGGTCATTATGCAGTATGGGTTACGATGGACTACCTAATCAAGTCAGTATACTTCCTTGCCTTGAAGGTCACTGCCAAGGTGTCAGACTTAGGTGAGCTTTACACTAGATAGATAGTCCATTTTCATGGTTTTCTATGTTCAATTATATCTGATTGTAACTATAACATCCCAAATTTTAAATAAAATGAGTTTAGGGTCTTATATACAAATTCCTAGTTATAAAATTTAAAACTTGAACTTAAATGCAATTTACCCAAATATTGAATCCTTTATATGAGTTTTGGTATATAAAGAAAATGGAATATGCTTCCTTTCTTTATGATTAAATGAGTCCTATATACATAAAAGAAAAACTAGCATTTATCCTTTCACTTTCACTCGCTCCTTTTCTTCAAAAATACTTAAAATAAATAAGAAGGGAAGGGAAAAGAATTTGAATTCAAAAATATGAATATGGAGTAGATTCCTTGGCCAAGAAGTTTTCTTTATACTTTTAATGACTTTAATATAAGAGGAAAGTATATGTATTCTCTTTCCTCAATGAAAGTCTCTAAAATAGGGCTTAAGTATAGGTGAAATGACTTTTCAATCGGTGATGATGGTTTATCTCAAAATTTGACTCCAAATGACACAAAGGAAAGGAATTACCCAAGTATTTCATCTATTAATGCATTAAAATCAAATGGAATAACATTTATAGAAATAATAGACAAAACATGTGAAAATTGGAAATTTAATTTTATAGGAATAATGTAGACACCTTCTTGAACATGTGGTCCAAATTTGATAGCACTTTGACCACGTTTGACTCTTCAAATTGATTATACAACTTTCCATATAGTTATGAAAAAAATTTAATCAAATATGAATTAAATGTATCAAATTTCCCTAAAGTCTAGGTTTATCCCATTGTCACACGTTACTAGAATTTTCCTTTTGTTTTCTGTGTGTCATCTTACAATTTCATTTTAACCATGTCACGATCTAATAGTCAAGAATTTTTCAACTACCTCAAAACTTCTTCACGGTCTGAATGCAATAGCTAGTGATTCCTTTCCGATTTGTATCTCTCATGTCTCTCATCCTTTTCACACTATTCTTTTTCCACTGACTTCGACACTCATCCCCAAATTCAGTGAGCTATAACTCACTTGTCATTTTGTTCTGGGGACATTTTGCCCAATTAGGGATTTTTGCTCCTCACCACCTAGATTTGTAGAGAAGACATCGAGCCATCCCATGTCTATATAACGAAACCCTAAGCATCATCAGCCCTTGCTAGCTTCTCCTCCTCGCACAATTTTGCCTCCCACATGCTAACACACCTTGACCTTCTAAGTTTGCTGCTCTGACAATGGTGACTTGGTTGTGAAGGATTCGGTCACCACGACCAAGTTACTGGGATGGTAAGCATCTACAACAATCATCCTTCATCTCTATTTTGTAAGTTTACCATGTGATCATCCCAACTAGCATACCCTATAACCAGGGTCAGAGGGCTCTATGATGTTCACCGCCATGCCACCTCAGATACTCCCCAACCATGAAATTTGCATCTTCAACTTTGGTTTGCCTCAAGGAACACTCTCTGACCTTCTATTGGTCTTGTTTCGACCTCTTCGTTAATTTTGGATCTCTAGTCTACTCCTTTGTTTTCTTGTTTTTTTGACAAGCTTTGAGCACAACAATGCCTCCTTGATGGCTTGATGGGCTTGACTTGGTTCAACAAAGTTGTCTGGGGCCCCAACAACATGGGACATGCTCTCTGGTCTAGGGTTTGGATTAGAGGTTACACCTCTAGGATGTTGCTCATGATCCATGGACTGACAGAAGAAACTTGGTCGTGTGATGACTGTGTTGCCGCCACGAGCTCAATCAACCAATTATTCGTCGAAGGGAAATATAGGTAGTTCGACCTTTTATTTGTTTTTCTTACCTCTAGGAATATGAATGAGTTTAATGACGGAGCTTCCGACGCATATTTGATTAATGTGTCATGCATGCTTGGTTTTTTTGACATTTAACAATTATTTACATTGGCTTTAATCGGGATTTTGATGTCACAATATAGCTCCCTGATTAGTCATTTTTAAAATATTCACCATAAATCATAGGATTCTTAGAAAATTATAATTAAATAATCATTGGAAAGGGTTTTTTGTGAGGAATTTAAATTTTGGGTTTTCAAGCTAAGATTTGGCTTTACGTTTTGATGTTTTATTAGAAACCCCAATTAGAATCATGAAGTCCTAATCATGTATCACATGTGATTAATGTGACCTAATCCAACCAAGTTTTCCTAAGTCAATAATGATGATCAGTAAGCCTAACCTTAATGCACTCAAACCCTAATCGACCCTGATCCAACCTAGGACCAATACAAGGTATTAATTTATGATGGTCAATAATTATGTACAGGTGTATAGAGACTAATAAAGTCAAGGGAAGGTTTGACTTAGAGTTTGATCCAGATCGAGAGACCATCTTAGGATCTACATTGCTCCAAGGTAAATGGATCATGTTTTTAGCACAAGTAATTATGGCCGTTTGCATTTGAAGTATAAAGTAGACATTATCATTTCAAGTCTAATGTTTAATCATGTTCACTATATCATTGTTTGATGATTGCTACATGTTATGTCCTATGTTTATAATGTTCACTATGATTATGTTAATGTTCAAGAGGGAGATCCCATCATTTAAATGGATCATATTAATAGCGAGAAATCCCTTCATGTTAAAAGATCAGGTTAATAGGGAGAAATCCCATCATGTTAAAATATCATGTTAATAGGAAGAAATTCCATCATGTTAAAGTTAATGTTTATGATTAAGATAATGGAATTGAATAAGTATTTATATGCTTCCAAATCATGGACCTCAAGGGGTCGTCAAGGGCTTTTCTAGCATCAAGAACTTTCCAAGCAATCATGTGCTCCTAAGGGGGTGTCATAGAGGGATGCATATAATTAATTTTCAATTCTTCATGTTAATAACACTTCAAGAATGCATATAGTAGATTCATGTCAAGTTTTCGTACATCTCAAGTATATATACTTTGTTTATGTTATAAAGTGCCAATATCATTTACTGATGTGTTGTTTTTCCCCTTTGCATGGTTGGGAGCACGATGTCCCCATGAGTTGGAGCAATTAAGGACTCAAGAGAAGCAAGCAAGGACTAGAAGACCTTAAAAAGCTAATTGGTCGGGTTCCTTCCATATACTAGGCGATCCAATTATTTAGACATGTTAACTTTTATGAAGAGAATTCCATGTTTAGACATGTTATAGAATGAAATTGAAGTTTCTATTCAAACAAAAATGTTTGAATCTCAAAGGTGAATTATGTGTTTATATTCTATGATTTCATAAATGTGACATCTCCCTTTAAGATAGATGCTTCCACTCATACTTAAAAAGTGGGGTTTTACATTAATGGTATCAGAGCCAATAAATGGATGGCCACCAGAAAGCAACCTGATTCATATGTTCTAACCCTAGGTTAATGTGCCTTTTTCAGATGGCCCCTAAGAGAGTAGATAACAGAAATGATAAGGATGATATTAATAGATCTTCTAGTATGGGAAGTGGACCAAGAGGAAACCCTAAGGCAACCATAGAAGATCTTGCCCAAGCACTCGCCAATGCCCTAGCACAAGGACAACATCAATCTAGACATCATGAGCTAACTCTAGTGCACTTCCTAAAGATAAGGCCTGACTCTTTCTCGAGTGAAGGAGAGGTTGATGTAGTCACCAAAGATGAGGAGTGGATTAGAGGCATGCAACATTGCTTTTGAGATATGGACTGCCCACAAAACTCGAGGGTTCATTTTGCAACCTAATGGTGGGAAAACTCCCTCAACTCAAGGGCAGATGATGCACCTCCACTCACATGGGAAGGATTTATTGAAGACTTCTAGGATCACTACGTGTCTAAAGCCATGATAGAGAAGAAGGAGCTAGAGTTTACCAACCTAGCTCAAGTGGGCAAAATGACTGTGACCCAATATGCCATGAAGTTTAGGGTCCTACAAAGGTATGTCTATCATTATGATGAACATCACAGAATAAATAAATTCATCCTAGGACTCAAGCCTGACTTGAGCTTTGCCTTGTCAGGAAGAGCCCATAAAACCCTCCAGGCTACCCTGGATGCAGTCCTAGAGCTAGAAGATCACCCTGGAAGATCCTATAGGAAGGAAGTTCCTCATAAGAACAACCAATATCAACCTCCCAACAATGCTAAGAGAAAGGTACCAGATCTTGCAACATAAGTTGAGAAGCCCCAGTGCCCGACATGCAAGAAGCACCATGGAGGCTCATGCAGGGATGGTATAAGAGCATGCTACTATTTTGGAGAGACTAGATACCTCATGTCAGTTTGCCCAAAGCTGAAGAAGGATCCACCTATGGTCAGGATAGGAACCAAAATCCATCTCCTAAGAGACAAGCTAGGATTTTCACTACGGAAGTGGAAAAGGAAGATGAGGAATGATGTAATAGTTAGTTTATGTCCACATGAACCCTTTTATGAAATATATTCACTTTTCATGACAAATTTAGTATGCTTTCATTGAATTAAGAACTAAGACAAACCATAAGGTGGGTAGTGAACTATAAAATTTCGAGGACAAAATTTCTTTAAGGTGAGTAGAATTGTAACATCACAAGTTTTAAATAAAATAAGTTTAGGGTCTTATTTACAAGTTCCCAATTATAATATTTAAAGCTTGGACTTAAAAGCAAGTTATCCAAATATTGAGTCCTTTAGATGAGGTTTGGCATATAAAAAAATGAAATATGCTTCCTTTCTTTATGATTAAATGAGTCCTATATATATAAAAGAAAAAACTAGCATTTATCCTTTCACTTTCTCTCTCTCTCGTATTCTTGAAAAATACTTAAAATAAATAACAAGGGGAGAGAAAAGACTTTGAATTCGAAAATATCAATATGGAGTAGATTCCTTGGCAAAGAAGTTTTCTTTTTACTTTTTATGACTTTAATATAAGAGGAAAGTATATATATTTTCTTTACTACATGAAAGTCTCTCATATAGAGCTTAAATAGGTGTTATGACTTTTTGATGGGTGATGTTGTTTTTTCTCGAAATTTGACTCCAAGCGACACAAAGTAAAAGAATTCCCCAAGTATAAAAAAATGAAATATGCTTCCTTTCTTTATGATTAAATGAGTCCTATATACATAAAGAAAAACTAGCATTTATCCTGTCACTTTCTCTCTCTCCTATTCTTGAAAAATACTTAAAAGAAATAAGAAAGGAAGAGAAAAGATTTTGAATCTAAAAATATGAATATGGAGTAGATTCCTTGGCCAAGAAGTTTTCCTTTTACTTTTTATGACTTTACAATAAGAGGAAAGTATATATATTCTCTTTCCTCCATGAAAGTTTGTCAAATAGGGCTTAAATATAGGTTTTATGAGTTTTTGATGGCTGATTATGCTTTAACTCAAACTTTGACTCCAGGGGACAGAAAGGAAATGAATTACCCAAGTACTTCATCTATTAATGAAATAAAATCAAAAGGAATAGAATTTTTAGAAATAATTGACAAAACATGTGAAAAATAGAAAATCTAATTTTATGGGAAGAATCTAGACACATTCTTGGACATGTGGTCCAAATTTGGTATCACTTTGACCACGTTTGACCCTTCAAATTGAATATACAAGTTTTCTTATAGTTACATAATTTTTTTTATCAAATATGCATTAAATGTATAAATTTTCCTGAAGACCGGATTCATTTTGATGTCACACATTACTGGATTTTTCCTTTTCTTATCTGCAATTGATCTGGCGGTCTCATTTTAACCATGTCATGACCTGACGGTCGAGAAGTTGTCAACTACCGCACAACTTCTTTGTGGTATGAACACAATAGTTGGTTATTCATTTCTGATTCGTATCTCTCATTTTTGTCATCCTTTTCACACTATTCTTTTTCCAATGAATTTGTCTCTCATCCTCGATTCCAATGAGCTATAACTCACTTGCATCTTCACTCTATGAATGTTTCAGCCAATTAGGTCTTTTTGCTCCTCATCACCCAAATTTGCAAAGAAGACCTCGAGCCATCCCGTGCCTATATAATGAAACACTAAGCATCATCAACCTCTGCTAGCTTCTCCTCCTCGCACAATTTTTCTTCCCACACCCTGAGCCTCCTTGGCCTTCTCAATTTGCTTCTCTGGTGATGATGAATTGGCTCTCAAGAATTCGGTCACCACGACCAAATTACTAGGATGGTAAGAATCTACAACAATCCTCCTTCATCTCTATTTTTTGTTTACCCTGTGATCATCCCAACTAGCGTACCCTATAACCAAGGTCAGAGGGATCTTTGACGTTCATCGCCATGCCACCTCAGATACTCCCCAACCACAAAATTTGCACCTTTGACTTCAGTTTACCTCAAGGAACGTTCTCTGATCTTCGATTGGTTTTGTTCTGGCCTCTTTGTTGATTTTGGATCTCCATCCTACTCACTGGTTTTCTTATTTTTCAAATGAGAATTGAGCACGACAACGCCTCCTTGATGGCTCAATGGCCTCGACTTGGTACAGAGAAGGTGTCAGCGACCCCACCAACTTGGGTCGGATGCTCTGGTCCCAATTTTGAATCAAAATTTGCACCTCCAGGATGTTGCTCATAATCCATGGACTAGCAGAAGAAACCTGGCCGAATAATGATTGTGGTTCCCTCACGAGTTCAATCGACTAATTAATTTCTGAAGGGCATTATAGGTATTTTGAACTTCAATTTGTTTTTCCAGCCACGAGGAATATGAATGAGTATAATGATGAAACTGCCCCTGCATCTTTGATTAATGTGTCATGTGTGCTTGGTTTTTTAGACATTTCTCATTTATTTACATTGGCTTTAATTAGGATTTAAATCGATGTCAAAATATAGTTCTCTTCTCTGTGATTAGTCGGTTTTGAATATTCGCCATAAATCATAGGATGCTTAGAAAAATATAATTAAATAGTCATTGGAATGGGTTTTTTGAGAGGAATTCGAATTTTGGGTTTTCAAGCCATGATTTGCCTTTATGTTCTGATGTTATGTTAGAAACCCTAACTAGTCTCCTAAATCCTAATCATGTATCACATATGATTAATGTGACCTAATCCAACCAAGTTTTTCTAACTCAATAATGATGATTAGTAATCCTGACCTTAATGCACTCAAACCTTAATTGACCCTGATCCAACCTAGGATCAATACAAGGTATTAATTTATGATGTTCAATAAGTATGTACAAGTGTATAGAGATTAATCAATTCAAGGGAAGGTTTAACTTAGGGTTTGATCTAGATTGAGAGACCATCTGAGGATCTACATATCTCCAAGGTAAAAGGTTCATGCTACTGAGCACAAGTAATTATGGTTGTTTGCATGTTAAGTATAAATTGGACAATATCATTTCAAGTCTAATGTTTAATCATATTCACTATACCATTGCTTGATGATTGCTACATGTTATGTCCTATGTTTACAATTTTTATTCTTATTAGATCTTATGATTAATGACTCATGAATTCATGTTAATTTTCAAGAAGGAGAAATCCCATCATCTTAAAAGATCATGTTCATAGGGAGAAATCCCATCATGTTAAAATATTAGGTTAATAGGGAGAAATCCCATCATGTTAAAAGATCCTGTTAACAGGAAGAAATTCCATCATGTAAAAGTTTAAGGATCATGTTTTTGACAGCAAACAAATTCATTCATTACTCAAGCCATACGACATCTACAAGTGGAGAAGTACAACCAGAAAAAACCTAGATCAGTCAAGAACATAGATCTAACACCACTACCACTCATATTAGAACGAGATTGAAACACTTCTGCATATAACTCTCTTCTTCGGGGCTGACCAAAGCAGCTATTGTGAGAAATACCTTCAACTTGAGCATAAGGTAGTGACATTAAGCATGAACCCGAATGAGATTCCGTCCAATTGTTGACTCTACCATCCATGGCACGGCTCGAGCAGCAAAGAACCTGAGGCAAAAATGAGACCAACCAGGGATCTCATCACTCTCACAAAAGGAGAGACACCCAAACCCTGAAGGGAGAGACAAATGCCGAAGGAATACAGCGAGAAGAAGGCAAGAAACTTCCTAGAACCAGGACCAAATGAAAAGTAGGGAGCTGACACAGACTGAACTGAAAAATAGAGCAAAAGTAGTAAAGCGAGAAACGCCCGCCCCCCAGCAGATCCATGCCAAAAGCTTTGTGGCGGCCACCTCCTTGCCTCCACCAAGTGACCAACTTTGCTGGAGACGAAGCCACCGCCCAGGAAAGCACCACTCCACCATCCTGAAGCCTCGATCTAAAGGCACGAAGGATGAAGGTGACAGAGAGGAGAGCCAGCCAAACGCAGCCCCAGCGCCGCACAATCTACGAAGAGGACAGTCACTCAACGAATGCCCAGGGGGAGAGGGTGGCTACGCGCTGGCAGCCGACCACCTCCCCCGAGCGGGAGAGTCTTATGCATGAACCCTAGCCACCTCTGGAGGGCAGCGGGGGAGTTCGCGATGATGAGTTAGCCATGATCGAAACAACACATTATTCTTTTTAAGGATCATGTTAATGTTAATGTTCATGATTAATATAATGGAATTGAATAAGTCTTTATATGCTCTTGAATTATGGACCTTAAGGTGTCGTCAAGGGCTTTCCTAGCATAAAGGGCTTTCCTAGCAATCATGCGCTCCTTAGGGGGCATCAAATAGGGATGCATACAATTACTTTTCAATTCTTCATGTTAATAATAATTCAAGAATGCTTATAGGTAATTCATGTCAAGTTGTCTTACATATCAAGTATATTTACTTTCTTTATGTTATAATGTGCCAATACCATTTATTGTTGTGTTGTTTTCCCCTTTGCATGGTTGGGGATGTGATGTCCCCAGGAGTTGGAGCAATTAAGGACTCAAGAGAAGCAAGCTAGAACTAGAAGACCTTCAAGATCTAACTAGTAAGGGGCCATCCATATACTAGGTGATCCAATTATTTAGACATGTTAACCTTTACGACTAGCTTTCCATGTTTAGACATGTTATGGAACGAAATTTTATTTTCTATTCTAAGAACAATGTATGAATCTCAATGGTGAATTATGTGTTTATTTGCTATGAGTTCATAAATGTGTCATCCCCCTTCAAGATAGATGCTTCTTCTCATATTTAAAAAGTGGGGTGTTACAATGACCTTAAGTTCACTTCAATGTTATAGAAACAAGTACAAGATGAACTCAATATGAGGTTAAAATTCAACACATATTATCACCCCTAGATTCATGGACAGTTGGAAAGAATGATCCAAACCTTAGAAGATATGTGAGCATGTGTGGTCGATTGGGGTGGATCATAGGAACTGTTATATCCACAATTTGTGTGAACTTAGATTATATAAATATAATAAGTAAATGCTTCGAAATTACCATTGATAGAATAATAATGCTACTTATCAAATTATTTGTGTTGCAAATATGTCCTTGGAGCACAAGAAAAAGAATAAGAGATTTTATGCATAATAAAATAGTATTTGCTTTCTGATTTGTTGAATAAAAGAATTATGGAATTTTGGACAAGTTTCCAAAACTAAAATTAGATGTGTGATGTTTTAGATAATTAATAGAGTAATTATCTAGCAAGTTTGACAACGTTTGTTTGAGACATCAAGTAGTTTTATTTTTATTTTACTTTTGGTATACTTGAAATAATAAGGAAATGAAGATAACATTAGTTATTGGGAGAAAAAGGATATTTCATAAGATAATGGCATTGTTTTAAATAATGATTAAAAGGAGCAAGTTTTGTATGGGAAAGATATCACATTAGATCCCACAAATTTGAAATTGGTGGGAAAACCATTAATGAGTTCCTATAATTAATGAAGGAGTATAAGAAGAGAGAGAGGAGTTGAAAAATAATCTAGTATTCAAGCCATGAGAAGTTTTAATAAAAAATTAACCTGTTATGTGCCTTCCTTTAACAAAATTTGGGTTTTCCAACCAAGTGCCAGTGTATCGAAAGGGTTGACCAAACCTAAGATGGAAAGGAGTAATTATATATTAATATTCTTCCTAAAAATGATACCTAACCATGGCTTAAGAATAAGATCTTTTCTTTTGTCAATTTTTAATGTGTATGACAACACCTTCCATAATGAACCATAACCCATGACTCACTCTCTCACCCTCTCTGTGTATCAGAAAGGAAACTCAAGTATTCCTATTGGGATGGTTTACCTCTCCCTTACCTTCCTCTTCAATAATAACTTCCCCCCTAAGAGATAGTATTCATATTGGGGACTATAGAAAGACCTCTGGAACCCTAGTTGTCGACCCCAGAAAACCTTGCAAAGGCCTTGGCTTGTAGAACTCTCATTTTTCTATCTTGGAGAAGTCTATCAAACGGTGGCCGTAACTGGAGCCCTGGTTCTTAGAAGACCAGAGGGAATTCCACACCTCTTGTGAAAAGAAGGACGGCATCATGACGATGATTAGGATAGATGCAGGATTTGTCCCTTTTCCTTGGCTTAACATGGATAGGTTCTTTTGTTCAACTTGTTGTTTTACTACACCCCAAACCCTATCCACCTAGCTCATCCTGTCTCTAACCAACTATGACCACACCAAGGGCCTGACTGACTATGACAGCAGAAAGGAAAGTTTCCCTGATCTTCTCTAGGCCTTCGAACCCCATGAGGAGGGGGAGCAGACCACATAGTTGGCTCAACCGCATCGTTCGCAGGTTGGTGTCGTGAGGAAGAAGAAGCATGCAGTCCAAGTGCAAGTATGCCCCTCCATGAACGTTCAAAACACAAGGGGAAGCAGGTATTTTCTCCTTTTATCCAACCGACTGCTAAAAATAGGTAAGTGCCTGACGTGTCAACTTTTGATTGGTCTGAATAATGTTAACTTGTAATAATCATAGAAAATGATTGGTGACTCGAATTTAGACAAGGTATATATGAAAATTTATTAGAAAAATGAGAGGAATCTAAATAAAATATTTGAAGACTCTAACTATGCTTCTAGTTCCAAAATATATGATAATATGCGTTAAAGTGATGATTAGTGCATAAAAATCCTAGATTCAAGTATTGAAATGTTGAAAACATCAAAAAGTTGTTCTTTTGTGTTATTATCTAATGTAGTTGGACATAATGAGAATATAAGGTGATTATGACCATAATGATGATCATTAGGGTTTCTAATTTGAATAATCATGCATATGAAGTTCTAGGGTTAAAGCTAATAACTAGATGTGTCATTATGACACATAATCTGATATAAGTGTTCATGATGCAACAACATGGTAGTTTTTAAATCAAGATTACACCTAATATGAATTAGGGTTCTTGATTCATTAGACAATGAACATGGGAATTAGGATGCTAATGAAACCCTAGATCAGATATTTAGGATTATGAATATGCTAAAAATATTTACTTTGTCATATGAACTGATATTTTGATTATAATAAGACCTTAAGATGATGATGATGGCAATAATGTACACTTAGATTTCTATGTGAATAATACTCAACATGTGTATTTGGATACTGAAACTGATGATGTTACTTGATAAGTAGGGTTTCTAAGCATGAATCTAATGATAACCCAAAAACAAAGAAACTAAACCCAAGATTAGGACATGAGTAGGGTTTTATCTAAAACAATGTGATGGTGACAATTTAGGATTTACATACATGAAGATTAAATGAGTATATTCCTCTTTGCTTGCTTTATTGGATAATATTCTTAATGACTACAAGATATACATGGTTCTACAAGTGGTATGTGGTTACTATTATGACTACCCACAATATAGTTTGCTGGCATTTTTCAAGGTTTTCTCAAAGATTGAACACCTAAACTGTTGGGTGTTTATTTACATTATGTTCAATTATAATGTGACTATGAGTGTCACATAAAGATGATATTAATTAAAGAAAGTGCCAATTCTTACTTGCAAGTAATTGGTTGAATATATGTTGTTATGTACTTGCACACTTCTACATGCACAACACATACACAATATATTTTGATATATTGATATGTGCTTTTGTTTCACGATGTTTTAGGTACATGCTAGATAATATGATATCAAGATATAATGGACAAATAAAATTACATGAAGACATTAATGTTAACTTGTAAGGAGGACTAGATAGATACTTCCTCTCATATAGTTCTCATATTTATAGTTCTAATGATAGAAATTCATGTAACTCTTTCGAGGACTATCTTGTAAATGATATTTGAATTAATGAAAATTATTTACTATTATTTGTTATTTGGTTAAATCTGGATCCTTGGGAGTTTTAAGTAATGACTCAATTTTTGGGGTCTTTCTTAAATTGGGGGATGCAGAAAAGTGAGGTTATTATAGGAACAATACCTGCCTTTAGCGGAGTTTGCCTATAACAACAATTACCATGCCAATATCAGGATTCCTTCGTATGAAGCTCTTTATTGGAGGCTGTGTCAGTAAGCACTTTATGGGATGATGTCAGTGAGAGGACCTTGATGAGGTCAAAGGAACTACATGTGCATGCTAACAAGGTCACTTTGATCAAGTAGTGGCTGAAGAGAGACCAGGATTGACAAAATTTGTATGTTGATGTTAAGTGGTCAGACTTGTACTTTACTATAGGAGATCATGTGTTTCTAAAAGTCCGACCCCTCCAAGATATATCTAAAAATAGAGGAAAATTGAGACATGGATATGTGGGTCTGTTTGAGATTTTAGAATGGATTGGTGAGGTCACTTACCATTTAGTTTTACCACCACAGTATAGCATGATGCACAATGTGATCAATGTGTTTAATATGAAGTGATATGTGAAGGATCCTACCCATGTGATGAACATTAATCCTATTGAACTCCAAGAGAGGTTGACATACCCAGAGTCACCTATGAGGATATTGGATACTAAGGCGAAAGAACTCATGAATAAAAAGATAGAGATGGTGAGTTTTCTTTGTAAGCACCATGGTGAGCATGTAACCACATGGGAGCTAAAGAGTAGCATGGCAATGTATCATCCTAATCTTTTTGTATGATTAGATGAATTTTGATGAAAAAATTCTTAAAAGAGAGAAAGAATGTTATAACATGGTTTTTCACATGTTTTTACATATTTGAAATGCTAATTTTTGTATAATAAGGATATATTAGAAACTTGTTGTGCCTTATTTTGAAAGTATGTTTTTATTTGCAAATTCTACTTTGCAATAGTGTCTATGACATGTAGTGTTTCAAATAATCCAATAATGGACATGGTAAAAGAAAGAGAGAAACTATACAAATAAATGAATACCAAAAGTGATGGATAATTAGTATTCTACATATAGAATTATGTGGAGTCTTCTAGAAAAGTAGTGTTGAAGGTAGCTAATGGTTTGGTTTCAGTTTCATGTTGTTCTTAATAAGAAAAGTTATTAAAATAAGAAATATAGCCAAGTTGAGAAGAGAAAAGAATTAATTTGATCCCTTAAATACATAGATTAAAATTGAGACTTAGGGATAAAGAAAAGTGTCTTTGACTTTTGTATTTTGGTCTCATATATCACCCACATCTAGATAAAAGTAATTAAGACTTTCCTTTTAAATTTGGGATTAAAAGGATAAAAGAAGAGAGAGATAAGGAATTTACTAGATTTCCTAAAGTGAATGGATTATAAAAATAAGAATTAAATGTCACACATATATTCAAAATAGGAAATCAAATCGTGAGAAATTATATTGTACCACACTTTTCTATCCTTAGGATCAAGATCTGATGATATGGAGATCATCATTTGCCTCGAGCCAAAAGGGGAAGCTAGGAACAGTTAAATGCAAATTGATTTCTTGTAGTTCTCTCTCTCCAATCCACAAGCTTTCCTAGAAATCTTTCCATTAAGATTAGAAAGAGATTTCCAACTGATTCATCCTAAGTTTGGCATCTTTGGAAGTCCATTAAGTCTTTCCCTAATTCTCATATTCCTTGGCGGCCAACTCACCATAACCTAGGTCTATAAAAGGGCAAAGTCACCCTCTACAAGATCACCAACCCAACCACAAGGATATTCCTAACTCTCACATTTCTCATCTACCTCCAATTTCTCTACTAGAACTCCTTCACCCTTACTCCTCCCTAGAGGTCATCAGAACTACCTTTTATTTGTCCTATCCACTCCGACTATCTCCTGGGCAATTGAAGCCCTTGATGAGTTTGTTGAGGCTCTATGAAGGCCCTAGTACTCTCATTGATTACTGAGGAAGGTTGATTCCCACAGTCGACCCTCCAGATGGCTCACCCAAACTGCTCGTGAGAAAGTGAGAGGAAGAAGATGACATGGAGGGAAAAGAATCCCTTACCCCTGAGCGTATGTGATTGGGTAAAAGGTCAAATAGGACCATTCTCTCCTTTTTCACTCTAACTAGTACACATCCATGTGAGCATAAGAAGACTAGTTTTGGCTTGGCCCAGCCTAGTTGGCAAAGATGGGATCTCGGTTCATCGCCTAGGTGGTGAGCCACTATTGGCCAGAAATAATTAATTTTGCTAAAATCATAGAAAATTATAGGATTTTCCAATGACGATAAGTAATAAATGAAAGTTGATCAAAAAAATGAAAGGACTCCAATAAAATTAGTTTTAAGACCTAGTTCCACTTTGAATTCTAAAGTGCCTAAAGTTACTAACTTTAATATTTTAAAAGCATGGAAATCCTTATTTCTTGGTTTTAATGAAAATAAACTATTTAAATGACATTAATGGATAAAGTTTCTCTTTTTGGATAAAATAATATCTTTGACTTAACTTGAAATTAATAAACCATATAATATCAAAATTAGGGTTTGTGAGTTAAAAGGACATTAAAAGTGACAATTAAGGCTTAGGAAGACAAGACCCTAATGAAATCTTTATTTGACCCCAAAACCTAATTTGGAACCCAAGTCAATCTTAATGTTAGATTATAGACAAAATAGTAATACTTCATTATTATGCATTACTTTTAGTGTGATTTCTTGCTTATTCTCCACTATACCTATTTACTTGGACTTCAACTTACATCTGAGAAAGGTATATGGTTATGCCTATGACTATTTTCCTTAAAGGACTTCCATGGTTTTCCAAGGTTTCCCGAATTGATTGTAAATAAATTGTTTATTGTTTATTTAATTACTGCAATCTATAAAGCCTCTATGAGTATCACATTATATGAGTATACCTTGCTCAACTATCTATGGTGGATTTAAGTGATGATTGTGGGATGTATAAAAAGTCATTGTGATGACGGGTGATCAAGTTGGGATAGGAAGATCACCTATAAGGCCAAGCTGAAATATGATGGTCATTGTGAGGCCAAGACAGGATAGGAAGGTCATAACAAACCAAGCCCAAGAATATGAAGGTTAAGAGTAGTCCACTACATGAAAAAAGCCTTAGTGGGAGGGTATCCATAATGAGTACCCCAGTGAGGGAGTGTACAATAGAGATTGAGTTGGGAAGTTAGAAAGAAAATGTATGTCAATTTTGTAAATATAATTGTTGCTCTTGTTGAATATGGTATTACCTCTACATACAAATATTTTGTTTTTCCCACATACCAGTATATGTTGATATACTAATCATTGTTTTATTTCATGACATTTTAGGTTAAACTACTATTACTCTACAAAATGGACATCCTGATAAGAAGGCACCAGAAAGGAAAAGTGCTTAAACTAGTCATGGAGGATTTAGTTAGATAGTTTTATTTCAAGTTGCAAACAATAGCTTTCCTTATCATGTAAGTCCTTATTGGATAGTTTATCTTTCATATAGTATTGAACTATTTTCCATTCAATGAAATTCATAATTATTTTTGGTTAATTGCTAAACCTCAATCTTATAAATATGATAATGGTCCTTGCCCTCTTGGTCCACCTTAATTGGGGGATAACAGGGGGAGGGGATCTTTACATCAAACATGCAATTCGAAAACAACAATACTTTTAAGAAAGACAAAATAATGGCATCAAAATCAATATGTGATTGGATGAAGGTCGTTGATGCTAACATCAATTACTTTCATTCCATTGTTAAGAAAAGTAAAGAAGAACAAACATTAACAAACTGAAAGATACAAACATATAGTGGATAGAAGATAGAGAAGAACTCAAAACCTTGTGTAACGATCTCACTTTTCAGCGTTCCCCACTTAAGGAAAGACTCAAAATTTGTGTGCCATTACCTAAAATTCCGAAGGATCCAGCCCGAACCAAATAACAGATAACAACAAATAATTTTCAGTAACTCAAATAATTCTTACAAGATGCTCCTCGAAAGTACTTACACAAGAACTGTACATATGTAAAGAGATATCTATCTAATCCTTCTTCACTTAGATTTAGTGTCTTTAGGTAATTCCATCTTGATATATTCATTTTTAGCTTGTAACTAAAAAGACGTAAAATAAAAGCACAGATCAGCATATGGAAATATATTGTGTACGTGGGGTGTATGCAAAAGTGTGCAAGTATTAAGCAACATATGTTCCATCAATTACTTCCAAATAAGAACCAAGATTGTATTCATATATTCTAAGGACACATGGTATGCTATCTTGAGCGTGATCAATGTTCCTTTAGGGCTCATGTGCATCACCTCTCAATGCATGCCATCTTTGGGTTTAATATATAATTATCTTTATTTATGTGATACTCATAGTAGCATTATAATTGACAAGAATGTAAATAAACAACCAATTTTTTATTCAAAAAATAATTGAGAAGCACTTGGAAAACATCAACAAAACTAGTGCAGGTAGTCATAAGTGTAACCACGTAACTCAATGGTGAGCCATGCAAATTATGCAATATATACTTCAAGTATATCAATCAATCTTATCAACAGATCCATGCCATCAACATATTAATTTGTAAACAAGCCAACTTACTCAAGGAAAGACTTACATGCCCTTTACCTTTAACTTGTGCGTGGGGAACAACATGGACATTTCACTCTGACCCATCTCCTTCCTCATGAAAGGAGGGTTCTTCCACTTGGTGCATGCATAGTTGTAGTGGTTCCTCCACCTACTTCCCTCACATAGATAGCATAGGGTCCCATCATTTCCATCAAGTCTTTGTAGACTCAAGGACCTCCTTAGTTTAGCTAGAAGCCACCAAAGCTAGTGAGATGAAGCCCTACTTCATCTTAGCATCACACAAGGATGGAGACACACCCCTGACTGAAACCACCTCCTCACCTCATAGGGATGGTCGGAGGGGTGTCAAGGTGGGTCGGTGGAGTTGACACACCATCCTAGAGTTCAAGTACACCCTTTTTGTGACCCTCGAGTCTTTCTCTTGATCTTCAAGATGCCCCGACCCAACCTGCTAGGGTAATAGCGGCATAAACTATTGGCTACCCTAGAGAGGAACTGGGGTGAGTAGGGTATCCATGGCGTTCTTGTAAAGGTCGACCCTTTCCCATACTTGACACCATCTTAATCCTTCTCTCATCTTCTTCCAAAGATACACAATGGATGCATAGGTGGAAAACAGACAAGGTATACCCTTATATATTCATCCCAAAACATTGGGATAGACCACAAAAAGACTAAAGTTTACGATGAATCTAGCATCGAGTAAAGATTGGATTTGTCAACCAAAAGGCTTTTCCCTTTCTTCTTTACATAGATAGGCTTAAAAGCAAGGAACATAACTAATGAATCCCATTAATACATTTCCTTGTACCTAAAGGAATCTCCGTTCTGTTTATCATAAAAAGATACCTCTTTTTACTTGACAACTTTGACACCAACTAATAGTATGAAAAAGGTAAGGCATCTTGTTTAGAAAGTAACTGGCTATGTAATTAATCTTTTGATTATCTAAAATACTACATATATTATTTTCTTTTAGATATTTGATAATTATCTCAAATCTCTATTACTTAACAATTCATTACTATTTATTTATATGTAAAAACTCTTATTTCTTTATCTTGTGCCCCAAGAACCTATTTGCAAAGAAAATAGTCTTATGGGGCTTTATATGGGACATGGGTTGCACCCATGCCAAAAAGACAATTTTATAATAACATTGAGGAATTTGTTTGATCAAATTGAGTCTTATACTTATATATTTCAAATTCTCCAAATTGGAGGATATTATATTCACACGTCCTTAAAAGAAATTTTATCCCCAAAATTCAAACATAGTATGGTTAAGGTGAATGATAACTCATCTTAGTCTTGAAACTTAGGGTTAGCAACCCTACATAGATATCTTTAACAACATTTATTGATATGCAATTTCCTCATATTATGACTAACTTTAACACCCAAATTCATTTCAAGGCATATCCACATCCTTAGTATTTACATGATATCATCTCTTGGTTATTAAATTTTCATTAGTGATCTCAATTTCATTTGGTGTCTACCTTTTCACCTAGGTTGCAAACCTATTATTCATTTATTTTCACATAAGGGTGAGGTACCTCAAACCCTAGATCATGTCATTAACCTCAACTTAGGGTATTCATTCTCATAAGTTGATTTTAAGCATAACATGTGTCTGCACAATCTCTCTCACTCGTAATAAGATGAAATAAGTGCTTGAATACAACCCAAACACAAAGTTCTTTTCATTACAAGAGCAGAGATGGTTTACCCACAGATTATATCAAAATTTTACCTTTTAGGTTATATAATTCTCAACATGAGTCAAAACCATAATTATTTTTACATTTCATGAAGTCAATTGTCTTTCTCACTAGGATTTGTGCACAACTTCCTTTAAGATTTCATTCTTACATGATTTCTTTTATCTTTGACCTTTAGATCTCATGTCTCATCATACTTCATCATTTCTTTAAGGCCTCTAGGGGTACATGTACCTTTGGAGTGATCTCACCCTTATGCATGTTGGGATGCCTCTGACATTTACCCCTTAGGCCTCATGAACCTATGAAGGTGGACAATCTCCTGACCCATAGGCCTTAGGCAAACATGATTAGCTACGTCCTTACCCTAAGGTCTTATGCATTCAAGGCACAATCATCTCCTAACCTCATCGGTCTTATGTACCTTAAATCCTCCCTACTTGACCTTATGATTGACTTAGGGCTCAACCCTTCCTAGGGTTTATTGAGATATCACATATTTGATAATTTTCAAGAACATGATTTTCTTATAAAATTATTTAATCCAATTTTCCTTTATCTATCTTGAAGTACACATTATTTACTTTATGTCCCTTCATTAAACTCATGGCGACATTACCCTATTGTTCTTTATCTTTCATAGTGGTCTTCCTTTCTGAACCTGACCTATTAGTGACCTTCCTCTCCTGTCTTAGTCATTAGTTATTGCAAAGACTTCCTCTCATATTGGCCTTCCTTCCTAGCTTGGTCTGTCAGTGACCTTTCCTATCCCATCTTGATAACTAGTCATTGCAATGACTTTCTCTTATATCATCCTTCATTTCCCATCTTGGCCTATTGGTGATCTTCCTATAACGGCTTGATCACCAGTCGTGGTAATGACTTTCTCTTATATCGGCTTTCCTATCCCTGATTGGCCTATGTGTGACCTTCCAATCCTGGCTTGATCACTAATCATTACATTGACTTTCCTTTTCACATCGACCTTCCTATCCTGACTTGTCCAATTTGTGACCTTCCTATCCTGTCTTGGTCACCTATTTCAACCACTTCCTTAGTGACTTTCATTGTGTCCCTCAGATATGGCATACTTGGGTTCAAAGAATGTGCTTTTATATTTTTCATACTTAATCCATCACACTTTAGATGACATTCAAGGTTACCTCAATCCTTTAAACTGATTTGAGAAACTCACCCTTCTATAGAAGGTCCTAACCTAGGGTGTCTTCTTGACTCACAAGAGGAGGTTAGGCTCTATAGGTACAACTTGACCCTACGGGTTTAGGGTTTTGCCTATCCCATAGGTCCTTTTCCCACTCTTGGGTTGACCCACCCCAGGTTGGGACACCAACCCTAAAAGTTGAATTTTCATTTTTTTTGTAACCATAATATGTTGAACATACATTACCCGTGCTTGCTCAATCTCTATGGTATACCCCTCTCTAGGAGGTATTCATACTCACTCACTGGGAGTATTTTAGTGATCTACCCACTCTATGTGGGTGATATCCATCCATACCCACTCACTGGGGGTATTCACAACATCATACTCGTTCAGTAGGATTATTTCAATTATGTACCCACTAGCTGAGGGTAATCTCTAATCATACCTAGTACATGGGGGTGTCCAGAATATCATACTCACTCATTAGGAGTATATCAATGGCATACCCACTTGTTGGGGGAAGCACACACACACACTCTCTAGGGGTTTATTTTATTAGCACATCCACTCACTAGGGGTGTCACACTCATTCTCTGGAGGTAATTTCAATAACATACCCACTCATTGGTGGAAGTTTCAATTGCATACCCACTTTCTTGGGGTATGTTCAATAACATACTCACTCACTGGGACTGGTTTCTATAGTTTACCCACTCACTGGGGGTAGAATACCCACTCACTAGGATATTTATTTTTCATCCATTCCTCCAGAGATAGCATTATGGCGATGGGAAAGTTATATTTATATTTTCATTTATAGGTATGACCATTGAGTATTTATGCCACTCATGTATATTCAAATATTTTCACATGCATCATGCATAAATTTCTCCACATTCATGCATGAAAAATTGGGTCACGTAGACTCATTTACATTTTTCTTAATTCTCTTTACTATTACCCTAATTAAGGCTCATCTGAGTAGGGTTCCATTTTACCCATTCTACTCCCATTTCCCGTGATTAGGGTTTAGGGTTCAGGTTAGAGACTACACCCTAGATCTTAGGGTTTCTATGTCCCTTGACCTACTAGGGTTTTCCTAAACCAACCCTAGCTCGCATAAACATTTTTTGTTACTTTTATCATCATTTCCACATTACATGTACATTAATTGGCAGAGGATGCCTTAATCCTACTTCTCCAAAATCCTAATTTGAGATTAGGATGGATGTGTCTTTTAGGGTTTATTAAGCAAGAGGATAAGAAATGGATGAAGTTTGAGATGAGAATACTTAGAGGAAATAGTACTTTAGGCAAAGCCTAAGTTCTGGCAAGGATGGTAACACTATGGCTAAGGGAGTCTTCGTAAAACCACATAGTGGTGTGGAGGAAAATACTTCTAGCCCTCAAAGCCATAACCCCTTCTAGACACCATTACCATCAGGTCATGCCTTACTAAGTTTCCTTATATATCTATGGATTAATTGAAATTATAAACTATGAAATGTTCTTTGAAAAATATGGGGCTCTAATACCACAAGTAACAACCTCACTTTTCAGTGTCCCCCAATTAAGGAAAGACCCAAAAGTTGAGCGACATTACCTAAAATTCCCAAGGATCCAGATTTAACCATAAACAAATAATAGTAAACAATTTCCATTAATTCAAATATTGTATATAATATGCTCCTAGAAAGGGTTACATGAATTTCATACACTAATTGTACATATGAGAAGAAGTATCTATCTAATTCTCCTTTACTTATCTTTAGTGTTTTCAGGTAGTTTCATCTTGATATCTTTATTTTTAGAATGTACCTGAAATGACGTGAAACGAAATCATGGATAATCATATGGAGATATAGTGTGTATGTGGGTGCATGTAAAAGTGTGCAAGTACATAACAACATATGTTCCATCAATTACTTGCAAATAAGAACTTGCATTTGATTCCTATATTCTAACCCACACTGGATATTCTATCTTGGGTGTGATCACTGCCCATCCAGGGATCATGTGCATCACATCTCAATGCATGTTATCCCGGGGTCCAAAATATATTATCTTTATTTATGTCATACTCATAGTGGCATTATAATTGAACATAATGTAAATAAACAACCAACAATTTATTTGAACAATCTTTGAGAAGCACTCGACAAACACCAAAAAAACTAATGTGGGTAGACATAAGTGCAACCACGTACCTTAATGGTGAGCCTACACATTATGCAATATATAATTCAAGTATATTCAATCAATCCAAAAATAGATTCAAGCAATCAACATATTAATTTGTGATTAAGACAGCTTAAAATCAGGGGAAAAACTTCCATACCCTTCTCCGTAAACTTGCGTCGAGGGGTCAACGTGGTCATTTAACTATGACCCATCTCCTCTCTCACAAAGGGAGGGTTTCACCACCTGGTGCATGTTTTGTTGTGATGGTTCGTCCGCCTACCTCCTTCACACGGCCAATGTAGGGTCCCGTCATTTTTGTTAGGTTGTTGTTGACTTGATACCTCCTTGGTTTATCTGGATGCCACCAAAACTAGCGAGATGAAGATCTCCTTCACCCCAGTGTAAAATACAAATGGAGACACACCCGTGACTAAAACCACATCCTTGCCTTACAAGGAAGGTCAGAGGGGTGTCAGGGTGCACCCACGAAGTTGATGCACCATCCTAGCATTCAAGTACACCCTTTCTACGTCCCTCAGGTCCTTGTCTTTCTCTTCAAGGTTCCTCAACCTGACATGCTAGGGTAATAACAACGCATGCTACTAGCTACCCTAGAGAGGAATTGGGGTGAGTAGGGTATCCATGACGTGCTTGCCAAGGCCAACCCTTGCCCATCCTCAACATCCTCTTTCCCTTCTCTCATCTTCTTCCAAATATACTCAACCTATGTGTAAGTGGAAAATAGACTAGGTCTGCCCTTATATAGTCATTCTAACACACTAGGACATACCATGAAAAGACTAAAGTTTATGATGAATCTAGAACCGAGTAAAGATTGGGTTAGTATGAAAAATGCAAGGCATGTTGTTTAGAAAGTAGCTAAACATATTCTCCTTATTTTCCCTTTATATGAAACTCTTGGCTTTTATTTCTAGTAAGACTTGGATTTGGTAACAATAAACCAATAAGGAAAGCACTTAACTATTTGGTACCCATTGGTTAATATGATCCTTTAACCATTAATAAACACTTCATGACTTGAATTCTAGATTATTCTTCTACCTCTATCTTTGATATATTTCTCCAAATTAATTATCATTATTTCAAAGAAAGTCCCAAATACCTTTTCTAAGTCATATTTAGTAATTGCAATTTATTAGGATGTCTTTCCAATACAAAACTTGCTTCTTTTAAACATTATTTAAAACAATATCTCATCGAATATCTTTTTTATCCCAATTTTTAAAATTCTCTTCCTTTCCTTATTATTTTCAAGTATACCAAAATTTCGATCAAAATAATATTAATTGATGTCTCGACATTTGTATTTCCAAACTATCAAGATAATTACTCTTTTAATTATCTAAAATACCACATATCTTATTTTCTTTTGGATATTTTACAATTATCTAATATCTCTATTACTCAATCATTCATTACTATTTATTTATGTGCAAAAACTCTTATTTCTTTGTCTTGTGCTCCTAGAACCTATTTGCAAAGAAAATAGTCTTATGGGCCATGCGTTACACCCATGCCACAAAAATGATTTTATAATACCTTGAGGAATTTGTTTATAGAACTGAGTCTTATATTTATATATTTCAAATTCACTAAATTTGAGGATATTACACCTTGTTAGGAATTACTCCATGCATCTATTCACCAAAGAATCATCCAACAACCGGATGTAGGCATGCAACTCATTTCCAGGATGCTTTCCAGAACTCCCACATCAAGAATCCAAATACCATGGACGTATGCCAAGAATCAATAAAGTGCAACAAACTCTATGGAAGATGAACCCTATAAAAGCACCAGGCCCTAATGGCATCGATGTTGGATTTTTCCAAAAAAATTAGAATCACATCAAGAGTTCTTTGTTCCTAATGGTTTTAAATTACTTTGCACATTTATCGATCGACAAAAACTTGACCAACTCTATACTAATTCTGATACCAAAGAACAATAGTTTGAAAACTTGTAATCACTTTTACCGCATAACACTGAATAACATTAGTATGAAGCTCATATCCAAGATTTTGTTGGAAAGAATAAAACTCTTCTTGCCAAATTGTATATCCCCACTGCAAAGTGCCTTTGTCCTAGGTAGAAGAATATTAGACAACATCATCCTTGTCCAAGAAATTATACACTTTATGTGATCCAAAGTAGGGAAAAATAAAACATTCACCTTTAAGATTGGCCTATTCAAGGCATATGATGGAATGATCTAGCCCTTTACACACGAAACTTTGTGAAGAATGACCATACATCCAAACCTTATAAATCTATTCATGAATATCATCACTACTAGGGATACCACTATTTCCTTGAATGAAGATCAATTTAGAATTTTAAAGCAAATCGAGGTGTTTGAATCTATCTCCTTACATCTTTATTCTCTGTCTCGAAAGATTCTGTCAAGAAATTTCTATTGAGGAATAAGAAGTGAGCTGGAAACCCTACAAAATGTCAAGAAATGTGCCATAAACATCTCATGTCTACTTTAC
Organism: Alisma plantago-aquatica; assembly: GCA_963693085.1. Lineage (NCBI taxonomy): Eukaryota > Viridiplantae > Streptophyta > Magnoliopsida > Alismatales > Alismataceae > Alisma > Alisma plantago-aquatica. Next base: position 1,270,907,310 of record OY856409.1, on the reverse strand, counting down.
AGATGATATTATACTATTTTAGTGAATCTACTACTCGTGAAGCATCAGTTATGTTGAATTGTCTTATAATATTTGAAGAAGCATTAGGGAAGACATTATCAAAAGAGAAATTAGTGTTTTATTTCTCAATATACACTAGTCCAATAATCAAAAGATCCATTTGTAGAATGACAAACATCTAAGAGACTCAGAATCTGGGCATGTACTTGTGAATACCGATACTACATACAAGATCTAACAAAACATTTATCTTGACACTATCATGAAAATTGAGAAGAAAGTAGCCTCATGGATTAATAAATCCCTATATCTCACTGGAAGGGAAACTATCATATAGTATACTATGAATTTCACTACAGTCTACATAATGCAATCAACTCTAGCAATTGGAATATGTGAAAAAATTGATTATATTATACACACATTTTTTGGCAAGGAAATAACATAGAGAAAGGGTTGAACCTAGTAGCATTGAAAAAAGTAGTTGCAGATAAGAAAGATGATGGTTTGAATATAAAGTTCTAGGATACCAAAATGAAGTTGTCCTCATGGGTTACATTATTGAGAAAGCTACCAAGTGGTGTGAGGTTGTGTATCACAATTATGACAAACAGAATAATGAAGGCACAACTACATGTTTGAGAATATGGAAGTTCCTAAAAAAACCTATTGACAAAGAAGGGGAAAGCAATACTACATGGAACCTCAAAAAATGTCTAGGAAGATAGATGGGTAGATGGCAAAAGGAAACCAAAATCAAAATAGTAAAAAATCATTCTAGAATACATTAAAGATCCAAAGTAGGGTCCATGATAAATCTATGAGGATATTGGAACAAAGTTCATATATAAGTGGTTCGATCACAAGACCTAAAATAATATCATGTCCATTACACCACCATCATGTGAGGCAGGTGATGATATTCCCATTTATACAGAAGACCCCAAAGGGTTATTTTCTAGAAGATCACATTACAAAAACTTGAGGAATAACATTTCCACAAGGACCGAAGAAAGGTGGATCGAGATGTGGATTCTAAAGATAGTGTAGAGAGTCAAAGTGTTTTGTTGGCTTACCATGCATGATAACTTGATGACAAACCTGAATATAATGGAAAGAGGCTTCACTGCTAATACATTATTCCATAGGTGTAACAATGTGGATGAGAAACCTTTACATGCTTTGCATGAGTGGTAAGAAGTCAAGAAGGTCTAGTAGAAAATTAAAATCACCAAAAAAATGCAATCCCTTCAGCTACAATATATTCAAAAAAATTCCATGTTGTCATTGGGAGTATAAGGAAAAATGCCAATCATTTCCTTTTCTAGTTCACCATAGGAGTATGGAAAATATGGAAATGCAAATGTCAACCCATATTCTAGAATAGCCAGCAATATTGTATTACTATGTTCAATAGAACAATGAAGGAGGTATACCATTGCATTCAATCTTTCACTGATGAAGAACCACTAAATACATGACTACATTTTAAAAGTTATTATGATGAGTTAGGGTCACAACCACCAAGAAAATCTCTGATGATGAATGATAATGCTCCGATAAATATATTTAAATTTTGCCAACTATATTTTAAGAAATCATGAGGGTAAATGAATCCAAGGAGGATTTCGAAAATGGGATCATTATGACATCCTCAAATAGGAACTAAAAGGTGTTTAAATAGCTCATGAGATATCCACACAGTGTAATAAATATATTATCATATCCACTAATAGTCAAGTGGCATATAAGCTACTTATAAAGCAATTGCCAGTCCCAAAAATTTACCTACCCATATGCAAGAACATAGAGAGACAAAGCTAACTTGAAAGTCAATTTTAGGTTTTGAAAGAAACTAGAATACAGTGGTTGACACTTTAGCTAAGGAAAAAAACTTATCTTTAAATTTTGCATGTTGGTCTAGTCCACCTGATTTTATCTCCAAGCTTGTTCATAGAGAATCACTTATGGTCTAGATGTTACCAAATAGTTCACCCAAATAGGATTCCAGGATGAATAAAGAACTCATGGGTTTCTAAAAAAAACCTTTCCAAGACAAGTTTCACCCCTTCTGGTAGAGCTATAGTGTACGACAAATCCCCCATTCACTACCTCTCTTGTTGATATTGTAATGATGCCTTTGTTGAATCAATGTCGGTTAGTGCTTAGATGAGGTTTTGATGATCATGAGATATCTAATTTCTATTTGGTAAAACTTGTATATTTTGATCATGTTGGAGAAATAAAATGCAAATTGTGCCTCACTATACAAGAATGATTTTTCACACATCTTGAAAAGAATCACTTGCATAGCTTTATACATGGACTTCAAGAGAAAATTTGTTTATAGAAATTTTTTTCCATGAAAGCATAAGATAAGATGACCACATAAATGAATTACAAACAATCTTCATTTGATGCATTGAATAACTGCAATGCCAACATGCAATGGCTACATCAATTGACATTTTTGTTAGATGGATCAAAGTATAGGGAAAAATATGTTTGCACTCTTTTTTTAATCTTGCAGTCCATATTTGGCATGAATATGGATATTTAAATCTTGTGAGAAGTCTAATATCATATTTTCTCCTCTTCTAGGGCTTCATGAGACCCACGAAACTGATGACATATGTGATCCCCTTCTCGGACACCTGTGGCTTTCCTCTGTGTATTTTTCGGTACCCTCCAGGCTCAATGGGGGAAGAGGTCATATGCAGATATGCATCTCTCACGATCCAAGATGAGGGAGAAGAGGATGATATTCTTGATTTTAAAAAGGAGGAGACTCCAACACAAAATGATCACACTAATTTAGCCTTAGTTGGCAAATTGGCAGCAGACATGCCCTACAAGTTCTCAATGTTGAAGAGGACCATGGTTTCCTTCTGTGCATTAAAGAAGGAGGTAGGGTTTAGGCAGACAACAAACAATCTATTCATAATCTAGATTTTGCATTGGTGATAAAGAGAAGGTGGAACATGAAGGTCCTTAGAATTGTGATAATCACTTGCTGGTTACAAAAGGGATCAAATTGGAGGACACACTGTGAGAAGTTTCCCTAACACATATCCTATTCAAGATTCGTCTCTACAACCTGCCTTTAAGCTATAGATCAATGGAGATAATTGACCATAAAGATCTAGGCTGGGATACTTTGTGTAGAGCTAGAGTCTCTATGGAAGGAAATCTTATAAAGATAGAAGTGAGAATAAATGAAGATTCAGGTTTGAAACAATGTGTCTCTCCTCTCTTGAGTGTAGGAAGGTCATAAAAGGAGCTTGGACTATATGCATGCAACTCAGCCGACATGTGCACACTTTAAAATATGCAGATAAAATTGATTGTTGGAATTCCATTAAATTTGAGGGACTAAATAAAAAAGATAAAAAAATAAAGATAAGAAACTTAAGTTAGCACATGGGAGACCACCATCCAATGATATGAAAGGTGAGTACACAACTTTGTCTAGTGAATTACTAGAAGTACAAAGGTAGGATGAAAGCTTTTGGCACGTGTGGGCCAGAACCAACGAGATGAGAGACAGTGAGAAGAACACCAAGTATTTCCACCACAAAGCTATCCAAGGGAGAAAAGGAAATACCATACAGGGACAACTTGATGAGGATGATAGGTGGGAGACAGAACCATAAAAGATTGCTTAGATCATAATTTTTCTTAGATAATTTGTTTACTACCTTCAATCTAGACGAGATTGATGAGTTCATTAGGGGTATGACCATTTTTATTTTTTATACGAAAAAGGTCTTATAGACAGAGTTCCTAATGAGTAAGAAGTTAAGTTTGCTCTCTTTCAAATGCACCCAAATAAGGTGCCTGGACTAGATAGAATGAATGTAGTGTTTTACCAAAAGCACTGGGATATTGTGGGCAAAGACCTAGTGACTTTTATTGTGGAATGGTAGATGGGACGGCATACACTTGGGGAAATAAAGAATATTGATATAGTGTTAATTGTGAAGACCCAAGTGCCCAAAAGAATGACTGAATTCCTCCCAATCAGCTTTGGCAAAGTCTCATATAAAATCATTACCAAAATGATGGATAATAGAGTGAAGCCCTCCTTGATAGGACCATCTTAAAAAATCAAAGTGCTTTTATTGGTGGTAGATTGATTACTAATATGCACTTGTAGCATATAAACTATTACATATGATGAAGCATCAAAAGAAAGGTAAAGAAGGGATCATCACATTGAATCTCAACATGAGTAAGGCCTATGATAGAATTGAATGTGATTTCCTAGAGAGAGTCCTTGGAAAAATTGGCCTACTTATGATGAGAAGGACCAAAGTGGGAGTGTATATCCAGTGTTCCACATGCTCTTATTATCAATGGGGCCAGAAGGGAATCCATATAGATGACAAGAGAACTACACCAAGGTGACCCAATCTCATCCTACCTCTGTCTTTTTTGTGCTGAAACACTTTCTTTTTCTCTTCATAAAGCCACCAGGAACACAAGTTGCAAGGTGCAAAAGTGAGAAAACATGCTCTCTAGATATCCTACCTTTTCTTTGTTGATGACAACATCATCTTCAAAAGAGTTATTATCGAAGAATGCTCCATTCTTGGAGAAATTTTCAGCCAATACGAGAGAGCATCTGGTAGAAGATTAACTATGATAAATCAAAAGTCTCATTTGGCAGAAATTCAGTGATGATAGGTGAGGCACCAATATGGTATTTTTTTAGGTTGCAGAAGTGGACAGGCATGCAAGATATCTAGGAATGCCCACAGCTACGGAGAGGTCTAAGAAGTAGGTCCTGGCATATATAAAATACATGATATGGAAGAAGCTACAAGGGTGGAAAGAAAAATTATTGTCCAGACTAAGCTAGGAGGTTCTAATTAAGGCTATTAATACATGCAATCCCAACTTACTTCATGAGCATATTCAAGTTACTGGAAGGTCTGATAGATAAAAAATCTAGTATGATTGCACATTTTTAGCGGGGATCAAAAATGGGAGAGAGGAAAGCACATCTAATAAGATGGAGCAATCTATGCACGCACAAGGCAGAGAATGGGTTGGGCTTCAAGGATCTAAAACTCTTTAACCACGCAATGCTAGCTAAGAAAGGATGGCAGCTTGCTACTAAACTGGATTCGTTAGTACAGACGGTCATGTGCGCCAAATACTATCACATACCACCTTTTTACAATGCAATGTAGGGGGCAACCCCATTTTTACTTGACACAATATTTGGGGGCTACCCAAATGATCAAGCCATGCTACAGATGGAAAGTTGGGAGCGACAAGGACGTAGACATCTTTGTGGACAAATGGATATTGGACTTTGGCATAACACTACATTCCATTCTTAAGAGCCAGGACAACAATCCTAAAAGGGTGCAAGAGCTTATCAACCAAGCCAACGTGGAGTGGGATTCCTTCTCGGTCAACCTTCTCCTACCTCGACATATTGCCAACAGGGTACTCGTATACCCCCTGTAAAGTAAGGAGGAGAGGACTCTCTATACTAGATTCAAGATAATAAGGGACTCAAGCTAGGCAGTACTAATGCGCATGTTGTTGAAGAGAGCGACTAGAAACATCTATACGTAACTGATGCTGGCTGCCGAAACTGGCACACTTCATATGAAGAGTGACGAAGGGTACGCAACTGACTACAGACAAACTACGACGAGTTAGAACCATCATTGATGATGATACTTGCCTAGGGTGTGGTTCTGAAGCAGAAGACACTATGCACGCTATTATCCTATGACAATGCTAAACGAGTCTGAGCGTGCACAGATATGGAGATCCCACAGGAGGCAGAACATATCAATAGTGCTGCTAAATTGATTGGTAACATCCTCATGAACAAAAGCACATACGAGACCGATAAAGTGGTGACCCTTCTTTGGGTCTGCATTCTGACATTGTTACGATCAAACAGACTCCAGATGGAAGCCTAGCTATCTGGTAGGGATAGGACCGATCTAAAGGAACAGGACAGGGACAAATTTTCTGACTTTGCAGAAAAAGATACCTTCTTTCCGATCAGTCTTATGGGAGGGTGCATGGCGGTGATTGAAGCATTGATGAAGGCAAAGTCGATGAAATTTTAAGGAGATCAGTTTCAAATTGGACATTCAACTATTGGTGGAGGCAGTCAGGTCCAGTGGATATGGGAACGGCTATGAAGACTCATTGGTGAAGAAAATCAGTCGTATGTCTTCTGTTTCCTAGCCGTCAATATCTCTTTTGTTCCTAGAGTGAGTAATAGAGTAGCACACTGTCCAGCTAGTACTGCTTGCAATGTTGTAAGAAATCTGGCTTGTGTGACACATTCGATAACCAAATCATTGTACTAGCTTTGACGGTTATAAATGAATAAAGAAAGGAGTTGAACTTCAGAAAAAAGATCTTGTGATTTCTGAGTTGGATTAATTTGAAACTGGACAAGTCCAATCTTAGTCTCACTTCTAGTCAAGTTTTACCAACCACTTAAATTAGACATGCCACGGTCAAGTCACCATATTTAAACAAAAGGCAAGACTAGAACTCATCCATCCCTTTGCCAAATAGCCTATAGTTTCATATAATATTACTGTATAAGTTGCCTATTGAACAACTAAACATGTTGCACCGCAGATTTAACCTTGATTAATGCTTGATTCGCAAGGCAACAAAAACTAGAGAATCTACATCAAGTTTTGGGGGTTTGTGATGACTTGATTGAACTATTAGCAAAGCATACAAATTTGTTATGAAATTGTGTGTCCACTAGCTTAACCAATCAACAAGATAAAACAGACCCCACCCATGGGTGAATTAACTATGACTGCATTTAATGCTTGAGAAAATCAAATGATGTTTTCTAGAGAATTTTTATGAAAACAATTACTATTTCCATTTGATGTTTAATTGATTACCTCTAGTCATTATTCAATTCCATATTATATAGCTTATTTTTAAGCACTTTTGTAAATTTGGTTGTGCATGAGTGATACCATATAAGAGCAAGTATCCTTATAGACTATTTAATAAGAATAGAACATTCATTTGCAATACATATATTCATTTACCTAAGAACAAATGACATGATCTCTGATATTTCTTCCTCCCGCGTCCGCCACCGCCCAACCCACGTCCAAGGGGAAGAGGGGCAAAATCTTGGAGAAAAAATTTATTTGGCATCATACACATGTTATGGAAACAAAAGTAAATGGGAGTGACATTGTACTTTTAGTGGAAATATAAGTAAAACTCTAATTTTCTTCACACAAAAGGGAAATATGAACTAAATTATTTTGGGAAGTCACCATGATGTAATCTAGGAAAGCATTACACAATTTCTTATTATATGGTGGTAATACATACCAGTCAAAGCTTGAGCTTGAGTCGTGTTTGAGGACATTTTGGTACAAAAATCAAATAAATCATAAATAAAATCATCCTTAACTATGGAAATCATAGGTATGGTGCCACAAAGTGCTAGCATTATACTATTTTGGAAAGATAGATGAGGAAAGAAAGAGATGCATGTTGCACCCACCTTGATTCAATAAGTATGGTATATGGGTGGCTCAAATATGAGAATCTATTTTTTTCGGTTACTAAATGAGAGAATTTGTTGGTTTCAAGGTAACTTGAAAATTAAGCAAACATGGCAACATTTAAAGGTTCTTAGCCAAAGTAAATGGCCATTTACATGTTGTGAATGCTCAAGTACATGCAAAATAGGGTTGGTTGTGTTGGCTAAATTGGACATTTGCAAACCCTTTATTTTTATTATGACAAATATTTCATTCTTGTGAATCCAACATGCTACTTGAGTATTTTAGGGTTCAAGAAAATGAGGAGATCATACTAAGTGGAAAATTGGAGATCAATGCGCTTAAATGTTAATATTTTCATGATTGTACTCAATATAAATACTTGTACAAGTATATAATGTACAAGTACTTATATATCATGTAAATCAAGCATTAGATCTCTCTATCCACTCATAACCCTTAGTTAGTATTCCCCTAGATATTGGAGTCATTATCCTCCATTAGAACAAACATTTGATAGGTGGTTCAAAAACCTGAAACAGTAACACTCCCGATTGAGAAACTAGTCGACTGAGACACCATCGGTCAAAGTTATCATCGACCGAGAACCACCTCGGTCGAGCACTTAGAGAAATGGTCAAAAACTTACGTATTTGTTCTCTAATGTCTTTTTCAGTTGAGCATATGGTCGACCGAATCAACCTCAGTCCAAAGCAGATGATTGTTACACCAAGTAGTTGAGAGTTGGGAGTTGGAAATAGACGTTAGTATACATTTGTATTCGACCCAGGATCGGTCAAAGAAATGCTCGATTGAGACATGGTTTGTCAACTAACTTGTCGATCGTACTGGGTTCTGGATTGTTCCTTTAAACTCAAATGATTTTGCTATTGCTAGCCAACTACTTTCTACCTAACGACTAGTGAAGCACCAATAACACTCTATAGACTCCCTAAAATGTCCTTAATCACTTACAAACCATTCCTATAAATAGTAGAGGCCTTAGGACACTCAAAACATACAAGATACAATTTAACATCCATTCTAGAGAGCAACAAAGTTGAGATTCACTTGCTATCTTTTTCCTAGTGCTCTAAAATTGTGTCCTATAGCTACAATCTCCTACCCACCACATATAGCCATGTCCATCTTATGTGGATAGGAGATATATATGCTTGATATAGGATCAAAGCATTGAACTTCATTGGTTAAGTATTTTCTTTCTTTCAATCTATTTCCTTTACATTGTATTTGTTCTCCTTGACTACTCCAAGTGTAGGAGGATGTGTGAGGTAGGTTTCTTGAGGTTACTTCAAGAAGGTTTCTTCAAAGGAGGTTGGAGCTACTTCTAGGTGAAGTTTATCTCATTGAGGTGAAGCTACTTTAAGGTGGTAAAAGCTTCTCCAAGGTTGCATGAGGTTACTTCAAGAAGGCTGCTTCAAAGGAGGTTGGAACTACCTCTAGGTGAAGGTTATCTCAAGGTGGTGGAGCTACTTCAAGGTTGTGAAGGCTGCTCCAAGGACTTAAAGTTACTTCAAGAAGGCTTCTTAAAGGAGGTTGAGGCTACTTCTAGGTCAAGGTTACTTCAAGGGTGTCAAAGGTGATTGTATTTTGTTGTAACATCATTGCGAGATAAATAAAATAAATCACTTTCAATATCCCAATTGGAGACAATTGGGTAGTAGACCGACAACCTTTGATTCAATGGTTAGAACCACTCTACATCTAAGTGTCTTCCCTATTTCCTCCTCCTTCTTTGTTTTAAGTTTTTGATTAAATTTTTAAGTTATAAAAGCTCTATTCACCCCCCTCTAGATCTTTCAATTGGTAACAGAGCATGTATTCAAGGATCCTTAACCGGTTTTGAATGGAGGATGATGTACTTCACAATGGTGAGCCGGACACCACATTTCGATGGAAGAAACTATACTTATTGGAAAAGAAGTATGTAATTTTACTTCTAAGGAATCGGTCTACACCTTTGGAGGATGGTGTCCTTGCCCTCTGATCTTTCTAGAACAGAGTTTCAACATGGACTCCCAAAATGGTAAAGCAAGGTCAATTGAATGAAAAAGCGGCAAGAATTTTATATTGTTATATTTCTGTTTGTGAGTTTAATAGGATATCCTCATGTGAAACTGCTTATGAAATATGGCATAAACTTTCAATTACACATACATGTGCAACTCAAGTTAAGAATACCAAGATTAGCATGCATAAAAAAAAGTTTGAACATTTTTTTACGCAACCTAATGAGTCTATTAGTGAAATGTAAGGGTTTCTTCTATTGGTAACAGCTTGAATGCCTTGAGTAAGTATACAAGTGAAGAAGATCAAGTTTCTAAGATTCTTGGATCCTTTCCTCCAAGTACAAGCCAAAGGTGCCGGCCAGTGAAGAATCCAATGACCTTACCACATTGAAGATGGAGCAACTCATCATCCAAAAACTCATGAAGTTGCCCTTGAAGAAGAACAAAGATTGGAGTTTGAACTTCAAAAAGGAAGAAAGAAGGACATAGAATTTAAAGCATCAACTATAGCACAAGTCATCACTCAAGAAAGTGATGATACAAGTGGGGAGGACAATGAAGAGGATACACTCATTGTAACTGGTAAGAAATATAGACGATTTAAATCTAACAAAAATTCTAGTATTTCTTCCTCTTCTTCCCTTAGGTGCTTTGAATGTGGCAAGAAGGGACTTTTAAAAAATGAGTGTCCTAAAGTCTAGAAGGGAAATAAATCATCTCTCAGGAAGAAAGAAAAAGCATTTAAGGAAGCTTGGGATGAATCAAGCGATGATAGTGAGAGTGGAGAAGAAGAAGTAGAATGTCTCATGACTATATAAGACAAGGTGAGTTGTTTCATTACAACAACCATTGAAGAAGAAAACAAGGTAAGTGTTCTTGATTTATCTAAAGAAGAGCTAGTCACTAATATTGAAGAACTACATGATAAATATGTTGATTGTAAAAGGAAATTGAAGAAGCTTACAAAAACTAATGGTGATTTGTATGCGAAAGTAAATCTTATTTTTGAAAATGAAAGCCTTATATCTGAAAAATATTCTTTGAAATCATCTATGAATGATTATAATATCAAGTTGCTTTCTCTAGAAACCAACAATAATATTCTTTCTCAAGAAAAGGTTGAATTTCTTGCTAAGTCATCAAACTCAAATTATTCTATGTTCTCATTCAAATTATGATATCATCATTAGAGAAAGAGAATCCTTGCTTTCAAGTTTAGATTAATAAAAATTAGATATTGCAAAGAAAATTGATGAAATTACTAATTACAAAAACATGTTGATAGTCTAAAGAGCAACAATATTCTTGATAAAATCTTAAAAAACTCTTTTGGACAAATTGGAAGAAGAGGTCTAGGCTATGTACCTTAAGAGAAACTTTTTCAAAATCCCAGAACAAGAAAAATTCAAAAACCCAAATCAAAGATCATGTATGTTCCCAAAGACAATCTAACAAATAACCAAAATGTTAAAAAGAGAAATGAAATTAATTTTATTAGTTGTCACTATTGTCAACATCTTGGATACTATTCATTTTCTTGTCCACACAAGAAAAAGAAAGATGTTGACTTAGTTTGGTTTCCAAAACCCCCAACTTAAAATTGTTAGACATATTAGCTAAGATTTGACCTAAATTTCATTTTTAAATTCATAATGTCTTATCCCAACTAAAATAAGTTTTAACTTGTACACTATTGTATGTTTTGATTGATTAATTGTGTTATCCAAAAATAATAGCATGATTTGTTTACATTAGAAATGTTGAATTTACTGAAAATGCACAAAAATTCATCTCAGTCGACAAAAAGCTCGACGGAAATCTCTTACGGTCAAAGAAAAGTTTGACCAAAGGTAGTTCTGTCAAAATTGTTTTTACTAAAAAATCTTCTCGATCAGCAAATAGTTCGATCTAGAATTCTTCCAGTCGAAGAAAAGTTTGACTGAAGATAGTTCTGTTAGAATCGTTTATTGAAAATAAAATCATCCAATTGCAATTAACTTTGGTGACTCAAGTTTGTAATGGAATCTTCATATTATATTGTTCTAAATATTTGAATGATCCTAACCAAAAGAACCATTATATGGGGACCAAAACTTTCATACTTTGTAGGTATGGATGGTCAACAGAAATTGCTCTAGTAAGCATATGATCAGAAATAAGAAGATTTTCATACACTTGGAGAAAAGGTAAAATTAGTTGTCACATTTGGATAAAGTTTCAAAGGTAAAACTATGGGCATAGGTGATGTTGGTACAAATTTTTAAATGTGCTATTTGTAAATGAACTACATCATAAGTATTATAACAATGGTTATGATTGATAGGAAAATGTCAAAGTTTTTGGTAAAGGAAAAATGATCATAAAACCTCTTAACTCTATAGACACTATTTGCAATCAATGAATTGTTTGAGGCATAAAAAGATTGTGCATACAAGAAACTTGCTTAGAATATAATCATTACCTAGATTTTTGTGATAAATTTGAAACTTGTGTATTCTAGGCAAGAAAAAGTAAGATTTATTTTCCAAACTAAAATTTTTCTCACTACAACTTATTCACAAAAATTTATTTGGATCTATGAGAATTCTATCTTTAACAAAAGATGGTAAAGACAATTTTGAACTTAAGTTACAAAAAGGTTTTATCCTAGAATATTGAACATCTAGAAAAGAATCTAGGATTTATAAGTCTACATAAATGATGATTATACACAACAAGACTTAGTCATATCCTAAAAGAGTTTATTATTGGACAATTTTTATATGAGCTTACCAAGAACAATGAATAAAATTCAGTTCCTAGACCTAAAGGCAAAACATTCATTGGAACCATATGGGCTTGATGAAATAAAATTAGGATATAATGAGAAGAAATATTTTTTTTATATGACATGCATTACTGGCTAATACTTGAGGTCATTCAACTCCAGCCACTCATAAAGACATCATACTCTTCAAATGGATGTAATGATTGTTTCCAAAATAGAATCATAAGAGAAGATATTTATGTTGCTTAAACCCATGACTCGAAATATGATTAAGTATACTGATATAGAAAAAAATATTATATCTTGATAAGTTGTAAAGTTTGGAATTCTACAAAACTACCTCTCGGCCAACAAGGACCTCAACCAAGGGTCTCACTAGTCGAAGTCAGGGTCGATCGAAAATTAGACTGACAAAAATGCTTATTTGTAAATCAAATCACTCATTTGCACCCAACATTGGTATATTAAATATATAATTTGCTTATCATGTTAAATACTTAGAATGAGAGACATTTTTAGACCAAAATAATGCAAGAAAAACGATTGCTTAAAGATCATAAAAATTGACTCAAAGTATTCCTTAATCAATTGATTTTAAGATGGTTTAAATTTGAAATACTTTAGTATTTTTAGCTCACTTTTGTTATGAGATTAAAGGGGATTTCACAAACATTCTTGGATATAACGTGCATATATTTTTTATCTACTCTTAATTAGATTATCTACACCAATTTGGGCTTAACATCCCTTATATTTGGTTAAAGATACATTTATTGATTCCACTATAAGCCTAAAGGAATCTCATATCATTTGAGGGCTTAACATCCCTTATAAATGGTTGAGAAATTAATATTGGTTTTCAATTTATGGCTAAATTTTACATTCTTTTTGCAGTAAACAATTAAGGGGGATTAATAATTTAAGGGGGAGCTTTATTGATTCACACATATCTTCCTAAAATGACAAAGGGGGGAAATAAAATATAGTAAAATAATATAAATATTTTTGTGTGTTTTAAAATCTCTTGACTTGACATTAATTAATGCTAAATGGCCTTAATATATGGATATCATGTTCCATATCTCTTTAGGTATATTAGCATAAACTTTATGAGATCAAGGAACATATTCATCTCAGGTATATCATAGGTATGAAACTCATTTCATTTAAATTATTTTGCTTATATTTTAAGAATGTTTGTAATCTTCAAAAAGGGGGAGATTGTAGGATTAATTGGACATTAGCGTACCCTTATTTTGACGATGACAAGCACTTCATTCTTGTGGATGTAACATACTACTTGAGTATTTAAGGGTTAAAATAAATTAGGAGATCACACTAAGTGGGTAATTGAAGATCAATGCAAATTGAAGATCAATGCGCTTAAATGTTTATATTTTCATGATTGTACTCAATGTAAATACTTGTACAAGTATACAATGTACAAGTGCTTAGATATCATGTTAATAAAGTTTTAGATCTTCTCAATCCACTTATAACCCTTAATTAGCATTCCCCTAGAGATTAGAGTCATTATCCTCCATTAGAATAAACATTTGATAGGTGGTTCAAAAACCTGAAATAGTAACACTCCCGGTCGAGAAACTAGTCGACTGAAGCACCCTCGATCAAAGTTATTGTCGACCAAGAACCACCTCGATCAAGCATTTAGAGAAATGGTCAAAAACTTACATATGTTTTCACTAAAGTCTTTTTTGATCGAGCATATGATCGACCGAATCAACCTCGATCCAAAGCATATGACTGTTAGACCAAGTAGTTGAGTGTCGAGAGTTGGAAATAGATGTTGGTATATATTTGCATTATACCTAGGCTTGGTTGAGTAACTTGTCAACCAAACTAGGTTCTGGATTATTCTTCCAAACTCAAACAATTTAGCCATTGCTAACAAACTACTTTCTACCTAATAGCTAGTTAAGCACCAAGAACACTCTAGAGACTCCCTAAAACATCCCTAATCACTTGAAAACTATTCCTATAAATAGGATCGACCTTAATACACCTAATACACACAAGATAAACTTGAGTGTCCATTCTATAGCGCAAAAAAGTTGAGATTCACTTGTTATCTTCTTCCTTGTGCTCTAAAGTTGTGTCCTATAGCTACAATATCCTACTCACCACATATATCCACATTCATTTTAAGTGTATAGGAGATATATACGCTTGATATAGGATCAAAGAGTTTTACTTCATTGGTTAAATATTTTCTTTCTTCCAATCTATTTCCTTTATATTGTATTTATTCTCCTTGACTACTCCAAGTGGAGGATACTGTCTGAGGGGGGTTGCTTGAGGTTACTTTAAGAAGGCTACTTCAAAGGAAGGAGGTTGGAGCTACTCTAGGTGACGGTTATCTCGAGGAGGTGGAGCTACTTCAAGGAGGTGAAGGTTTCTCTAAGGTTGCTTGAGGTTACTTCAAGAAGGTTACTTCAAAGGAGGTTGGAGCTACTTCTAGGTGAAGGTTATCTCAAGGTGGTGGAGCTACTTTGAGGTTGTGAAGGCTACTCCAAGGAATTGAAGTTACTTTAAGAAGGATGCTTCAAGGAGGTTGAGGCTACTTCTAGGTGAAGATTACTTCAAAGGTGTAGAAGGTGATTGTATTTTGTTGTAACACCCATGCAAGGTAAATAAAATAAATCACTTTCAAAATCCCAATTGGTGACAATTGGGTAGTAGACTAACAACCTTTGATTCAATGGTTAGAACCACTCTACATCAAAGTGTCTTCCCTATTTCCTCCTCCTTCTTTGTTTTATGTTTTTAATTAAATTTTAAAGTTCCAAAAGCTCTATTCACCCCCTCTAGATCTTTAATGTTAACACTTTATTTTAGATGTCAAATGTTGTAATTAAACTATTTTGAAGTAAATCTATCTTGGAATAATATTATGTAAAATACTAAACCTAACTCAACTCTAATAACACTATAATCCTGCTTGATTACCTTAATTGAATGATTTATTTAGTTTTAAAATTAATTGATTAAATGAAGGCTCTAGTTTTAAGAAAATTACACTTTATTACCCTAATTTCAAGTTTCCTTGTATGTTATGGACTAAATTGTAAACACACCACAAAATGAGGTTTGCATTGCAAATTATGTTCATAATATATAAAATTGTGTCCTCCTTCATATTTCATGCCTGATCAAGCATAGAAATAAAATTTCTTGAGAGATAACTCTAATTTAGCTTCAATTTCACTCTATTTGCCTTGATATTATGATTTTATGCACATTGTGGACTTATTTTCAAATTCACTTTCAATTGAAGAATGAAAATTTGAGTTTACACCATATAAGTTTATACTTTTAAACTTTATTTCTATAGAGTTACATCCTTGGGTTCCTAACCCAAACCTAGCCACATATATTCATGGATGAGTGACCTTTAATGGACATCGTTGTCCTCGATAAGTTTGGGCCATGCCCAATCACAACAACTAAGCTATCAAGGGTCCATTAGTTACTATGCATCAAGGTGTACCTTGATAGGTAACCTTAGACTTTGATACACATGGGTAGAGGTTGAGTTTGTAGAGGGTGTGCTTGGTTTTTTGCCTCTATAGGCATGAATTTGGACCTAGATTAGTCCAACCATATGCCTAGATGGCTCCTAACGTGTTTAACCTTGGTAGGGAGATTTTATAGGTGGTCTTTGGTTATACTGAAAAATCCTAGGACATATATCCTCAATATCTTTGCCCCCTTTTTCTCTTTGATACCCATTTAACATGGGGTTGTTTTGGTAATTCTGCCATCTTACTTTTATATATAACTAACCTCAAGGAGCTATATAGGTGGCCAAACATGAAGAGAGATTCATATGAGTATATACCTACTTTTGATGTGTGCCATCAAGTCAAGGATGAACATGTACCTGAAGCTAGCATGTACTCTACAACCACACCCTATTCCTATATTGGTGTGAGAACATATTACCATGGACTTTTTGGTGGGGTCACCTAGAGAATCACAAGTTTTTTACTCTATTTGGTTGATTGTGGATAGGTTAACTAAAGTAGCCCAATTTCTCCCTATTAAGTCAATTTGGGATGCACTGAAACTAGCTAATGTCAATATAGATCATATAGTTAGATTACATGGAATACCAATCACTATTATATCTGATAGAGACCTCAAGTTCACATCTTGATTCTAGAATCCACTATATAATACCTTAGGAATAGGTTTGAAGTCTAGCACAACATTTCACCCTCATATAGATGGACAATTAGACTAGAAAACTAGAACTCTAAATGACATGTTGAGAGCATGTGTATTATAGTTTAATGGCAGTTGGGATAATAACCTTAGTCTTATGGAGTTTTTCTATAATAATAATTATCATACCAGTTTAGGAATGGTCCCTTATGCAGTTATGTATGGGAGAAAGTGTATATCATCTATTTTTTGGTATGAAGTTATGAGAGGAAGATTCTAGGTCCAGAATTGGTGGAAGAAACAATAGAAACGATTTTTGTGATCATAGAGAATAGACAAGAAAATCTACATATGTAAAAGTAGCAGACCACTTCAGTCTGAGGTTGAGGATAAGGTTTACTTGAAAGTGTCACCATGTAAAGGTGTACTAAGGTTTGGAAAGAGAGGCAAACTAACTCCTATATATATGAGGCCCTATATAATCATTCAACAGGATGGATGAATAGCATACAAACTTGAGTTGCCTCCTTGAGCCAATTTACATGATGTATTCCATGAATCAATGTTGAAGAAGTGTCATCCAGGTATAGAAAAGATCATAAATCTAGAGACAATACAACTAAGAGAAAATATCTCCTACATTGAAGGCATAATATATTTTAACCATAATAACCTCAGCAAGTAGTCATGTTGTGGATGTTTATTCTATAAAAATATTCTCATATGTTATACTTATAATTTTAATAAAAATATTGTGGTTAAAATCATGTGAATATATTTTCATTTCAATTTATATGTACTAAGCATGGTAATAATATCTAAATTGCATATGTTTGTAAATATTTCATCTATTTCATCATTGCTCAATATAATGTATAATGTTAATTTTTAGTTTATTATTTGCACATAGTTATAGTTAATTATCAAATTTCACATCATATTGTTTAAATATAAAAAATTAAAAATATGTTAAATAAATTACAATTTTTGTCACATGGTGCAGTTTGATTACTTTTTCATAGTGTTCATATATTTTTTACTATATGAACAACACTAGTAATGATTGTTAGAATGTAAGATGTTTTACATAGTGTGATTATAGTTTATAGTATTTTGTCATGTTATGTTATTATTTTAGTAATAAACCATATCTATGTCACTAACATTTCTAGTCATTATATTTAACATGTGTCATTAATGAAGAATATAGAATATAATTGTATAGTGACCACATATATAGGGTTTGATGGGGGAGATGGGGAGCAAAGGGGAGAATGAAATGGCTGGGGGTGGAGTTGTTGTCAAGCAACTAGAAGGGGACCCAATCAGGGTTGGGCACTAACAGGTGTAGACGCAATAGAAGGGAGTAGGGCATGGTTGAAGAAACCATAAGATAATCAAATTCTCCACATGGGGTAAACTATGGTGTAGGGTTGAAAGTTTTAACCATTGGCATGGTAACTACACTAGAATGAAAGGATCATCTCTTCCAACATAGATGGATGGATTGGACATGAATAATGGGGTAACGAATGAGGTTTACTTTGATGAGAATGAATTTCCACCACACGAGTTTGGAAAAAAACAACAATAGGTGCAGACTGGTGCTCATACGGGGATAGGAAAGAAACATATCTGAAGGACAAAGACAAAATCCATGGCCAATGTAACTCCAATGGGAGAAGGTATGAGAATGAATTGTTCATTGAAAATTTGTTTGAGGATAGGATCTTG
The DNA here is from genome assembly GCA_963693085.1 of Alisma plantago-aquatica. NCBI lineage: Eukaryota > Viridiplantae > Streptophyta > Magnoliopsida > Alismatales > Alismataceae > Alisma > Alisma plantago-aquatica. Next base: position 1,270,889,065 of record OY856409.1, on the reverse strand, counting down.
GTGAGGGATGTAAGTTAGGGTGAGGCGGATGGCCAGTCGGTGATTAAACTATTATCAAAAGTAGAAGAGGATCTAGTGAGACCATGGAGAAATGATTTGGTGGTGAGAATGTTGGGAACAAATGACATTTATCTCACACTTAGAGATAGATTGTAGGCACTACAAGTGAAAAGGGGAAGGTTCAATATGTTTGAACTTGACAAAGGCCGTTTCGTAATTCAACTCTCATGCGAAAAGTACTTTGAGACTTTCATCGTTGGAGGATCATGGAAATTGTTTGGTCGTAATATATCTTAATGGGAATAAAACACAAGTATTCTAATGATGAATGAGATACTAGAATACATGGTAACTTGTGTCAGGATTTTAAATCTACCATTACATTTAGATGTACCTACCATGTTTGAATATCTAGGAATGGTGCTCAGTAGATTGGTAAAGGTGGACACACACACAATAAGCAGAACAAGGAACAAATTTTCTAGGTTGGCAATTGAGATAAACTCAAATAAACCACTTATCCCTTTTCTATTAATAAATGACCAAGAATATGAGATTGAATATGAAGGATTTCTGTAGGCCTGTGTTTCTTTAAGAAGGAAGGGCACATGTCAAAGAATTTTTTTGTGAATTGGTAACAACATGACATAATATAATGACCAAACATAGGAAACCCATGAGACAAGAGAACAACCAGGATAGGAATATATAACAAAGGAGGTCAAACTCTCATGGGAGACATAGAAGAAGAGGGTAGGTATCAAAATAAGAAGAGTCATACAATAAGAAACACCACATGATATGAGAATCAATAATTGGTTTGGCAACCTATAAAATGAAGATATTGATGATACATAGGAGGCAACAAATATGAAAAATAGGGAAAAGTCAAGGGAGGATGCTAGTACATTCATACCAACAAAGATATGGAAGCACAAAAATGATATCTAAAGGAAATAATAAAGGGAAGGAAAATCCCATTGATGAAGGAAGAGTCAAGAACAATGTTGTTACTAAAGAAGCAAATGAAAACACACAGATAGAACCATTCAAAGGTATACCCAACAATAGATGAGGTTATTCTAATTAGTAAAGAACGGAAGGGGAGGAGGAACATAGACCAAACATGGAAATGGAAAGAATAGATGATAAAATAGGAACTTGGGAGAAATGTCATACTCTTAACAAGACCCTGCATGATATAAACAACAACATAAGCAAAACTGCAAAGGGCAGTATAACCAAGATGAAAAGAAACATCAAAATCTACAATCACTATTGTACAAATAAGAAAATTCAAAGATGTGTAGAACTCAAGGAACAACATAAGGTGGCATAAATTGAAGGGGATATGGTGGAGGATGAGGGGAAAGACCAAAAGGAGTTATCATATAAGGTCTGAGTTGATCTGTGTATTTCTAACACTTACTTCTGAACATGCTAGACATTTTATTTTGGAATGTGCGAGGAATATGTAATGTCGATACATGTAACGTCATCAAGGAGATTATTTACACCATAAGACACAAGATAGTAAAAGTTCTTGAACCAAGAATCAGTGTAGATCAAGCCAATGAAACCATCAAACAACTAGCATTAACAAATCTCCCCTCGTGGAAGCCCGTGCATTTGTGGGGGTATATGGATTTGCTAGAACAGTCAAGATTGTGATGTAGAAATTCTATGAAGCAACCACCAATTTATAAGTTACAGGTATAACAATGAGATCATCATCACATTTGTTTATGCCAATCCAGAACTTACTATAAGAAGGTTATGCTGGAAGCACATTGTTGAGATGAGTGCACAATATAAGGAGCCCTAGACTAATATTAAGGACTTCAATGCCATGAATCACCCTAATGAAAAATTTGGGAGTGACATATTTACTCGTAGTGAGGAGAAATAGTTCAGTGAAGCTTTTCTTGAGGCTATACTAGTGGATATTGATTTTTTCTAGAATGTGATATACATATAAACACGGGTTGCTCCAAGAAGGGTTAGATAGGGTAGTTTCTAATGACCAATTTGTTAAGAGATATTTGGAGTTTGTGCTAGAGCATATACCATAGTTATATTGCGATAACTACCTTCTCCTTCTATGATCTAGATCAAAGAACAATACCCCCAAAGAGATTTTCCTCCATATCTTCTTGGATCTATGATACTAGATTCAAAGAAATACTATATGCTCATTTGAATACAAGGATGGATTTTCAAGGGGCAATGCAGTCGATCAAAAATCACATAACCAGATGAGAAAGAAGCATAATCAAATACATGAGATATAATAAAGATAGGCTTATCAGAAACATAATAATGATGTTGAAAAAATATTATAATAAATATAACAAGCCAAAAATGTTATAATACATAAAAGGATATTAGTTTTTTGGTAGAAAGTCCATTGCATTGATGGCCAATTGGACAAGTTTGTGTTTTCCCAAGATTTTTTTGTTTCAGATTTCTCTTCCATTCCATTCCCAGATGGAATTCCAGCCTACGTCAAACATTCTTAACTGAGAATTATGATGAGGAAACTGATAAAATGAGTACCAACATGCAGACTGAGCTTGAGTTTGTTCTAATAAAGGAGGAGGAGGACTAGAAACAAAGAGAACCTATCAATTGAATGCACAATGTTGACAATAACACAAAATTATACCATGCTTGGGTCAACCAGAGAAACATAAGTAATATCATTGTTGCACTCAAAGACATTGATGGGAATTGGATCACTGACAAGGATGACCTACACAAACTTGTGGTAAACAATTTTGAAAAGGTACTAACTAAAACCATGACCGCAGATATGGTATGGAATAGTAGTACAATTGTAGTGTTCAAGGAACTGGATGAATAAATCCTGAGAAAACTGACAGAAAACCCTAACAAAGATGAAGTTTATAGTGATATAATAAAAATGAATCCCTACAAAGAAGAGGGCCCAAATGGGGTTCATGATAATTATTTTCAAATGAACTGGGATACATTGGCGGAAATGGTAATGATATTTGTTACTCAAGAGATTGAAGGCCAGAGATTACCAATGGAGACTTGTGATACAACAATTATTCTCATATCAAAAGTTGCAAGACCTAAAAGATGTGATCAGCTAAGACCAATATCTCTTAACAACATAATGCTAAAACTCTTCTCAAAAGTTATCATTCAATTGCTTAAGACCTATCTACCATAATGGATCTCACCTGAATAGTGTATCTTTGTACCTGGGAGGTGAATCACTAATAATAGAGTAGTAGTCCAGAAGTTAGTGAATGCAATCAGAAGGAAAAAAGGAACTAAGTCCATGGCAACTAAAGTGGACCTTAGAAAATCTTACGATCAAATGTAGTGGAGATTTATCAAGGTGGTTTCCCTAAAAAATCAAAAACTATATTATGAATTCAGTTATTGGAGGAACAAACACCATATCTTAGAATCGGTAGAATTCAAACAACTTCAAGGATACTAGGGGGAATAAACAAGGAGACATGTTATCACCATATTCTTTGTCTTATATCTGGAATGGCTAAGCCAAGTGATTTAGATGAGGGTAACGAATGGAGAATGGAAATTAGTGAAGTTAGGCGGTTCAGGTCCTAAAATTGTGCACATATGATTCGTTGATGATCTCTTTCTTTTTGTAAAAGCTAGTAATGAACAAATGAAGGTGATCATTGAATGCTTTAAGGAGAACGAATGTGAGTCTAGCCAATCAATTTTGAATTCTAAAACTAGGATATACTTCTTTGATAGTTTACCTAAATCTACTATAAATAGCATCAAGAGGATAAGTATATTTCAAGTCACCAGAGGACCTTGGCAGGTATCTGGGAGTCCCGATCATTCACAACCAAATCAATAAGAAAACCTATGCTGATATTCTAGATAAATGAGCAAAAGAATCAATGCAAGGGGTGCTTGATGTTAGTGGTTGGCAGAGTTTGTCTAGCCAGATCTACCCTTACAACAATCCCAATGTATGACATGCAAACTGTAGTGATCCCTAAAAGTCTATGTGACAAAATACATAGAGTTGTGAGGAGATTCTTTTGGGGAGGGAATCACAAATATCACTCCATGTCCCTCGTTTCCTGGGTTAAACTCACTCGGTTGAAGGATCATGGGGTTAGGGATAAAAACCATGTGAGATTGGAACACTTCTCTACTGATGAAGAATGGATGGGAACAGGTTACAAGGCAGAGGTCTCTATGGTATGATCACATGGTTTCAAAGTTCAACAACTATGATGAATCCAAATGCTTAATGATTTTAAGACTGAGAAAAGAGGTGTTTAGGGGAGAATAGTTCCTCATTGACAACTCTGGAGTTATTACTATAAGCGGAAAAAACCCCAATGTATGGAATGATTGTTGGGTCAAACCTAGAATGATTCTGAACGACTTACTAACTAAAAAAAATTACATCAGATATTGAAGAGCTCCAAGTCAACAACTTAATCAACCTACAAGCATTGGACAAGGATTTCCTGAAGATCTGGCTACCCAACAATATAATAGATGATAGTACGCAAGTTCCAATTCTTATGGACACATGCACAAATGATCTCAGAGCCTGGAATCACACTAAAATTGGCATTTACACCACAAGTTCATCCTATAATTTACTAAGAATCACAAATCTCATAAAATGCATAGGGGGAATGGAACATTATATGGGGCATGAAGGAAAGTGAGAAGGTAAAACTATTTGTGTGGACCATGAGTTATGAGGTGTTGCTCACAAATGTGAGAAGAAAAGATAGGCACTTAACTGAAGATATCATATGTAGTAGATGCAAAGAGGAAGATGAAACCATTAACCATGCACTGAGAGACTAAAAATGGGTTAGAGAAGTTTGAAACTCATTAACATTATTGACAACCAAAACAAATTCTATGGAGAAATGAATGCAAAGAAATGGATGACAAGTTGGTTGAAGAAATCCAATCACTAGGAAAGGGGGATTCTAATCGCATGTCACTACATATGGCAATGTAGAATCCCACACATATTTAGCAAAGATGCTAGGACAAACACTCATCAAGTCAACTATATCCATAAAGCTATCAAGATCAATGATAATTTGTGGGAGACAGGAAGCAGTGATAATCGGAACAAGCAAAGAAGGGAAGATTGGGAGCCACCAAAATAGGATGAAGTTAAACTAAAATCAGATGATGTAATGGGGAACAAAGAAGCCTCAGTTGCTTTGGTGATGAGAAATCATACATGAGTCTAGGTTAAAGGCTTTGGTGAGAAAATTAAAATTGAATGTGTCATGAGGGTAGAGACTATTGGCATATGTTAGGAAATCTAGCTGGCAAGAGATTCAGGAGTGATCAAAGGAACAGTGGAGATTGGTTCCAAGAATGTTATCAAGATTGTGACTGGGCAAGCATGTATGAACACTAGATTTATAGTTTGGACTGCAAAGATTTTAAAGACGATTCAAAAGGAATAGAAAATACAAATTGTCTGAAGGGAGAAAAACAAATAAACTGATGAATTAGCTAAACATCCCCTAAAAATAAATCATAGGACTCATATGTATCTGAGTCACCATGTATCTAGTTTAGATAGCTAGATGTCATGTAACAATGGTACTCGTACTATCATGATTATGTATTATTAAGTTGTTTTCATTCAAAAAAAATATTATTGTGTAGGAAATGTTTAGTTATTTCTAGAACTCATTTTCTACTCCGTTTAAGAGGGAACTTCGAAAATGTCTTTTACATATAAGCTTATAACTCACTAGAAATCAAATCCCAGCATTTACTTTAAAATAATCATGAAAAACTACTTATGGAACTCAACTTCAGAAGTTTCCAGACCAGTTATGACAAACCAATTGAAGCCTTAGTAAAAGTCCTTTAGAGGAATTATGGTGTAGATGAAGTTTCATGGTAGTTAGACTCATATATGTATAACAAGTATCCTTTCCTCTTCTAGAAATTTCTAGATGAAATTTTTATTTGAGGGTGAGATTTTTATTACATGTGCCTTGTTTTATTGGTAATTTGAGGGTATAAGATAAGTCTAGTGTAAATTACACCTTTATGAATGATTTGTATTATTCATTGGTTGATTTATGTTTTGTTTTAAATTAAACTTGTTCTTTGATAAAAAAAATTAAAATGATGATTTGAGCATAGAATGAGATTTGAACCTTAGTTCATATAGTAATAGCACATACATGTATCTAGGAAGAGTATTATAAATATTTGAGACATTAATTAAAAAATAAGTCATAGGTTGAGAATTTTGTGAAACATATATTGTAGCATTACAGAGAATTCAATTATGAACCAACATAAAATGAACAAAGTGAATGAAAGAGTTATGGAGATTTTAGTTTTCACATATAAGTACCATCAGTTGACAACCTATGGGCTTTCCTATGGTTCTTTTGATGGTTATACCATTGGTGCACACTGACAGACCACCTATTGATGTTGCAAACCGACAGATCACCTACAAATGGTGCAAACTAAGAGAATGTCTATTAATGGTGGAAACTGACAGTGCATCTATATATGTTGCAAACTAATAGACCGCCTATCGATGGTGTAAATGGATGGTCCACTTACAGAATACGCAAACGATGGAAATGTGTTGTTTTGCCACAAAACACATTCAATCACAAAAAATAGTCATAACATTTGATGTACTTGTCAGAATTTGATGAAATTTATTATTTTAAATTTTTATTTCCATTCTTTATACAACCAAATCTCTAAACTATAGAAAAGATGCAGGATAAGGTGATTCATAGGGTGATTTTAGGGAAGAGCACAAAGAACATGGGACACTAGTAGACCTAGATGTAGAATCATCATGGTATGCCTATATAAATGTCTTATTGTAATATACTCAATTTTATGAAATTGAATTTCAGGCATGAGTCAATAAATGTTTTCCCTAATGAGACTATTGATCGAATAATAATATTAAAGTCACCTTTGTGGCAAGGGTGCAACCCATAGCCCATCTAAAGGCACGTGACACTATTTTCTTTGCAAATAGGTCCTTGTGGCCCAAGATAAAGAAAATTAGAGATTTCATGCATAAATAAAGAATGGTGACTTTGTTAATTATTTGACAACTAAAATATAAAATAATATGCAAGTTTTTAAAAGAAAATAAGATGGATGATGTTTTAGAGAATTAAAAGAGTACTTATCTAGCCAAATGAACTTGTAAAGATAAAGGAATCTACTTGTAATAAATGAATTATATTCCTTTTTTGAAGGGAGAAAGAAAAGTGGCATCTAAAAGTATCTTTTTGACACCAAATCTTACCCACATCTAGATTCAATTATTTAATCTTTCTCTTAAAATTTGAAGTTATTTGGTGGAGAGAGGAGAGAGTTATGAATTCTAGATATTTCCATAAAGTGAAAGGTTAATGGTTTAATTGTGATTTTTTTTCACATTTAGTGTGACAAGGACCTTAGACCCGTCCCTATAATATGATGAGGGTCTAGTGGTTGTCTGATCATAGATCTATGTCCCTGAGGTCATCTTACAACTCTCGCCTAAATGGGGAAATCAGTAATAGTAACCATTCTCTCTCTCTCTCTCTTTCTAATTCATTCTCTACTCTTCATAAAATCCCACAAAATTAAGTCCATCAGATTTAGTAGATGGAAACATGTCTGCCTATCCTCGATTTTATTGCAGGTAATGTTGTCTTAGGAAATACCCAATCTTAGTCAACCCAGATTATTGAAGTGGGGATAACCCTCATTTACCTCGATACCACTGCCTATAAAAGACCAAGCATTCTTGCACGAACCCAAGGGAGGTTTTGTGCATACTCTGGGCATGAGAAACCCCACCTACAACCTACTCTACCTTGCATCAGTTCCAGGCTTGCAGTCAAAGGGAAAACTCCTTCATTTATCCTACTCATGCCCCTTCTGACTGAAGTAGAGATCACCTTTGAGTTTGGTGGATCCTGGTGAAGGTGTGTGTACAATCATGTGACCCTCAGACACTTTAGAGATCAAAGTCAATAGTTGGATTGACTCGCCTAGGTGTAAGGAGTTGTGTCCTAAGGTTGAAGATGAGACCTGCTAGAATGACCTCTTTGCCCTCGAGGTTAAAAAAGCGAGACAAGGGCTACTTTGTCTTTTAATTGTTGTTCCACCTCAGTGACGTTAGAATGGTTTGTTGAGATGGCCACTGACTTTGGCCTAGCCTAATCCACGTCGAAACTGAGGTAGGCTCTCTTTTGCTGACATGACGCTTCTTGTTTGGCCAATTTATGTTTATTTTACAAAAATAGTAGTAACTGCTAGGATAATTGTATGAAGACAAGATATATATGAAAATTGATCAGTAAAATGAGAGGAACACAAAGAAAATATAATTCATATCTAAGTATTGTTCCTACTCAAAAAGTGCATAAAGATGTAATAAATTCATAGAAGCCCTAGTTTTGTAATTTTAATGGTTATCACTTGTTTTAATGGATAAAATATAACCTTTTGGATAAAAAAAAGAATCTTGGACTTAATTCTAACCCCAATTCTAAAAGTAGTGCAAACATGTGGTGAAGTGGTGACTAATGCACATAAACCCTAGTTTTTAATTAATAAGTTGTTAATCATGTTAAATATGTTTCCTTGTGATGTAAACTGAAGATGTGGAATCTAATGGTGATTTAACATGTTAATGATCATAATGATGTAGAATTAGGGTTACTAATGTGAATATTTATGCATATGAAGAATTCATTTGAAGTTGAAGATGATAACTTAAATGAACTCAAACTAATCCTAGCAATCACAATGAATGGATAAGTTGGATATAGTACTAAGAGTTTCACCTAGTGGTTAGCATACAATGGAAATAAGGTTTATACCCTTACTCCTCATCTAAACCCTAAAACTCGAGACTAGGACCGAGTTTAATATGCTTATTTTGATGGTGATACTATAGGATTTACATACATGCAGATTAAATGATTGGGTTCCTCTTTGCTTGATTTATTGGTTGATATGCTTAAAGTAGGATTCAATAATATGCATAGATCCACAAGAGGTACTTGGTTATGCTTATGACTACCAACATTAGTTTTTCGATGTTTGTCGAGCATTTCTTGAAGACGAAGCAAATAAATTGTTGAATGTTTATTTTCATTTTGTTCAATTATAATGCCACTATAAGTATCACATAAAGATGAGATTAAGTGAAGAAAATGGCAATTCTTTTTTGCAAATAATTGATTGAATATATGTTGTTATGTACTTGCACACTTTTGAATGCACCCTACGTACACAGTATATTTTTATATGTTGATCCATGATTTTATTTAACGACGTTTTAGGTACATGCTAGATAAGATGAAATAAAGATATGACAGACAGATGAAATTACATTAAGACATTAAAGTTAACTTGTTAGAAGTATTGTATAGATACTTATTCTCATATAGTTTGCATATGTACAGTTCTAATGATATAAATTCATCTAACTCCTTAGAGGAGCATTTTGTAAATAATATTTGAATTAGTGGAAATTATTTACTTTATTTATTATCTAGTAATATCGAACCTTGGGAATATAGATAAAGGCTCTCCACTTTAAGGCATTTTATAATTGGGGTTTTTTCAAAAAGTGACATTGTTACATTTGGTATCAGAGCCCCAAAATTTTCAAATAATATTTATTAGTTTATAATTTCTAGTAACATATAGAAATACAAGGGAATTATTAGGGCTTTTTCTTAAATGGTGTCTAGAAGGGACCATGACCTAGGGGCTGGCAAAACTTTCCTCCACACCACTAGTCATATTATGAGGACTCCTGGGACCATGCATCCCTCCATGTCAAAGTCAGAAGATTTTGCCGAAAGTAAAATACCTTTAGGTTTCCTTTACATCTTGATTCACCTACTTCTCATCCTCTCACACAATACATTCTAAAAGGAACTTCCCTCCCATATCAAGTTAGGGTTTTGAGAATAAGTACGATTAGGGTAGCCTCTGCCAATTAATGTACATGTAATGCAGAAATAATAATGTACATGTATGTAGAAATAATAATCTACATGTATTATGGAAATAATGATACGAAAAAATGTTTTGTGGGTTTGCAATGGTAAACCCTAGATTGGGTTAGAGTTGATTTAGGAAAACCCTAGTGTCAAGGTACATAGAAACCCTAAGAGTCAGGTTGTAGTCTCTAATCCGGACTCTAAACCCTAATCTTGGAAATGGGAGCGTTGTGGGTGATAGAGTAACCCTACACATATGAATCCTAACTAGGGTAAGAGAAATGAGGAAATATAAACTAGTTTACGTGACCTAGCCTCCCATGCATTAATGTGGAGAAATCCGTGCATGATGTATGTGAAATGGTTTTGAATATATACATGAGAAACATAAGTAACCAATGGTTATACCTGAAAATGAAAATATGAATATAACTTGTTCATCACTCTAATGCTATCTCTAGAGGAATGGATGGATATTGAATGCCTTCAATGAGTGTGTATGCTACCGCCAGCAAGTGGGTAAGCTATTGAGACTACCCCCAGAGAGTAGGTATGTTATTGAACGTATCCCCAGTGAGTGGGTATGCAATTGAAACTACTCCAACGGTGGATATGTTATAGAAATTACCTCCAGAGATTGAGTATAAACACCCAACGAGTGGTATGAGATTGAAATACTCCCAACAAGTGAGTATGGTGTTGTGTATACCCACAATGAATGGGTATGGATGGTGATCATTGTTAGAGATTGGGTAGATCATTAAAATACTCCCAGTGAGTGAGTATGAATACCTCCCAGCGTGAGGGTATACCCCAGAGATTGAGCAAGTATGGGTTGAGAAGCTATAATATAAAATGTATGTTCAATGTATTATGGTTACAAAAAAAATGAAAATTCAACTTTTAGGGTTTGTGTCCCAACCTGGGGTGAGTTTACCCAAGAGTGAGAAAAGAACATATGGGGGGAGACAAAACCCTTAGACCTTGGGTTCAGGTTGTGTCTAGAGAGCCTAACACCCTCATGTGATCCAATAAGACACCCTTGGTTATAACCTTCCCTAGAAAGGCATGATGATAGATAAATTTAAATATTGAGGTAACCATGAATTTTATCTAAAGTATTAAGGATAAACTATGAGAGCAGATATATCGAGTACAACGTCTGTGAGCCAAAGTATTCCATCTCTAAGGAACGTGAGGAAAAGTCACTATGGAAATGGCTGATAGTATGGGACCAAGCTCAGAAGGGAGGGTTACCATGAGCCCAATGAGGAGACATAAAGTGAATAATGAGCACCATAATAGATGGAGGAAATCTGGTTTAAATAATTACACATGAAAATAATTTGCTTGAAAATGGGTGAAGTTGTAATATCTCGATAAACCTTAAGAAGAGTAGAGACCTAATTCAATGCTAAGGTCAAGTAGTTAGTATTAAAGGTACATAAGACTGCTCAAATTAGCATCTGATTATGCCCTAAATGCATAAGACCATAGGGTCGGTAGGTATGCCTGAGGCCCATGAATCAGGAGATTGACCACCTTCATGAGTTCATGAGTCCCAATGGATGAATGTGAGATCCACTGCCTAGATGCATAAGGATGAGATCACTCTAAAAGTAAATGTACCCCTAGAGACCTCGAGGAAGTGGCTAAGGATCATAATACATGAGGTGTATATATAAAAGATACAAGGAGTTATGTAATATTGAAAGGAGCTGTGTAAAAACTCAAGAGTGAAAAAACTCTTGACTTCATGAAATATAAGAAAGTTGTGGAATTACAAGGTGTATATGGTTTAGAGTCGTATTGAGAATGGTTCAACCAAAAAACATGAAATATTGAGATTATGTGTGGATACACCATCTCTGGTCTTGGAATGATATGAACTTTGTATTTGGGTTTTCGTCAAGTGCTTATTCCATCTCAATATGAGTGAGAGAGGTTGGGGCAGACATATGTTATGCATAAAATTGACATATGAGAATGAATACCTTAAGTTGAATTTCAATGACATGGCCTAGGGTTTGAGGTGTTACCTCACCCTTATGTGAAAATAAATGAATAATAGGTTAAAGATAACCACCAAGTGAAATTGGAATCACTAATCAAAATGTAATCACCACGAGATGATATCATGTAAATACCCAGAATTTGGATATACCTTGTGTTGAATTCAAGCACCAATAGTTTTCGTAATGTGAGGAATATGCATATAATAAAGAAAAGTTGAATACCCAAGTAGGGTTTCTAAGCTTAAGTTGAGAAATTAAGTTGAGTTATCTTTCACCTTAATCATACTAGGTGTGAATTTGGGGACAAAATTCCTTTTAAGGAGGGGTGCATGTAATATCCTCAATTTGTGGAATTGAATTTAAGGCATGAATCTATAAATGTTTTCCCTAATGATATTATTGATGGAATAACAATATCAAGTCACCTTAGCGGAAAAGGTGCAACGCATGGCCCATATAAAAGCCCATGAGACTATTTTCTTTGCAAATAGGCCTTCTGGCCCAAGATAAAGAAAATAAGAGATTTCGTACATAAATAAAGAATGGTGACTTTTTTAATTATTGGACAAATGAAATATAAGATAATATGCAAGTTTTCAAAAGAAAATATAATGGGTGATGTTTTACATAATTAGAAAATTAATTATCTAGCCAAGAATGGTAACACGGTGTTTGGGGGCATCAAACATGAATATCTTAGCCTGAATTTTGGGATACTTCAAAATAATAATGAAAAGAAGAGAATTCTAGAATTATAAATAAAAAGGACTTTCCATGCGGTGTGTGCAATACATTTAAGAATATTCTAAAAAAATATGTTTTATGCATAAAAATTATTCCAATAAATCCCACAAAATTTATTGAGGATGGGAAAGTCTTTAGTGAGTTGCACTCCAAGTCTCATTAAAAAGGATGTTTCTAGTAGCCTAGAGAATTTCATAAATATAGAGGGATCTACTTGAAATAAATAAAATATATTCCTTTTTTTAAGAGAGATAGAGAGAGAAAGGGGCATCTAGAAATATATTTTTGACACCAAATCTTGCCCACACCGGGATTTAGTTATTAACAACTTTCCCTTAAAATTTGATGTTCGGAGGAGAGAGGAGAGAGTTATGGATTGAATTGATTTCCATAAAGTGAAAGGTTAATGGTTTAATTGTTATTTTTTATCACATTTAATGTGACAAGGACCTTAGACCTGACCCTCTAATATGATGAGGGGCTTGGTGGTCTTCCGATAACAGATCTATGACCCTGAGGTCATCTTCCACCCCCACCCAAATAGGAAAATCAACTAATAGTAACCATGCATTCTCTCTATCTAATTCTTTCTCTACTCTTCACCATATCCCACAAAATTAATTCCATCAGATTCAAGAGATGGAAACCACTCTGCCTATTCTCGATCTTATTGTTGGTAATGTCATCTTGGGAAATATCCAATCTTGTTTGACCTAGATCACTAAGGTGAGGTATAACCCTCATTCCCCTTGATACCATTGCCTATAAAAGACAAGTGATTATTGCACGAACCCAAGAAAGGTTTCCTACAAACTCAGGGTGTGAGAAACCCCACCCTCAACCTACTCTACTCCTTGGTTCTAGGCTTGCCACTGAAGGGAAAGCTCCTTTGTTTATCCTACTCCTGCCCCTTTCGGCTGAAGGAGAGAACACCTTTGAGTTTGGTACAGCCCGAAAGAGGTGTGTGTACCATAATGTGAACCTCAAACACTTTGGAGCTCAAAGTCAATAGTTGGATTGACTCACCCAGGTGCATGGAGCCTGGTCTTGAGGTTGAAGATGAGACCCACTAGAATGACCTCTTTTCCCTCGAGGTTAACGAAGCGAGACAAGGGCTACTTCATCTTTTAATCGTTGTTCTGCCTCAGTGACTTTGGAACATGTTACTGAGATAGCCACAGACTATTGGCCTAGACTAATCCCAATGGAAACTAAGGTAGGCTCTCTTTTGCTGACATGGAGCTTCTTGATTGGCCAATTTATGTTTCTTTTGCAAAAATGTTAGAAATTTCTAAGATGATCGTATGAAGACATTTTATATATGAAAATTGATTAGAAAAATGAGAGGAACACAAAGGAAATATAATTCAAACCTAATTATGATTCCTATTACAAAAGTGCATAAAGATGCAATCTTTAATGTAATAAATGCATAGAAGCCCTAGTTTCATTATTTTAGTGGTTATCACTTGTTTTAATGGATAAAGTATAACCTTTAAGATAAAAAGAGCATCTTTTACATTCCAAACCCAATTCTAAAAGTAGTACAAACATGTGGTAAAGTGGTGAATAAAGCACATAAACCCTATTTTTTAATAAATAGGTTGTTAATCATGTTAAATATGTTTCCTTGAGATGTAAACTAAATATGTTGAATCTAATGGTAATTTAACATGTTAATGATCATAATGATGTGGGATTATGGTTTCTAATATGAATAGACATTAATATAAGAATTAGTGTTTGAAGTTTAAGATGATGACTTTAATGAACTTGAACTAATCCATGTAATCATAATGAAAGGATAAGTTGGATATAGTAATTAGGATTTCACCTAATGGTTAACATATGATAGAAATAGGATTTATACCCTAATTCCTTATCCAAACCCTAAAACTCTATATGTGGACCCGAGTTGAGTTTAATTTGTTCAATGTGATGGTGACACTTTATGATTTACATACATACAAATTAAATGATTGGATTCCTCTTTGCTTGCTTGATTGGATGATATGTTTAAAGTAGGACGGGATAATTTGCATGGTTCTACATGTGGTATGTGTTTACTCTTATGACTACCTACATGATTTTATCAGTGTTCGTAGAGTGGTTCTTGAAGATGGAACAACTAAACTATTGGATGTTTATTTATAGTATGTTCAATTATAATGCCAATATGAGTATCACATAAAGATGAGATTAAGTGAAGAAAATGATAGTTCTTGTTTGCAAGTAATAGATTTAGTATATGTTGTTATGTACTTGCACACTTTTGCATGCACCCCACATATACAATATATTTTTATACGTTGATTTGTGCTTTTGTTTCACAACATTTTAGGTATATTCTAGATAACATGATAACAAGATAAGATGGACATATGTAATTACTTGAAGGCATTAATGTTAACTTGTAAGGATGATTAAATAGATACGTATTCTCATATAGTTCACATATTTATAGTTCTAATGATAGATATTCATGCAACTGCTTAGGGGAGAATTTTGTAAACAATATTTGAATTAGTGAAAATTAATTGGTATTATTTATTATTTGGTCAAATCTGGATCATTGGCAATGTAGGTAATGGCTATCCACTTTAAGGCCTTCCTTAAATGGGGGTTGCTGAAAGGTAAGGTCATTAAACTTTTCCTCTATTCTATCTTCTCTTCCATGGTAAAATCCTAAAGCAAGGTGAATCATAAGTCATGTTCCTCTTCCTTCTTCTACTTCTTTATTCAGTAGAAGGAGCCTAGAACAATAGCTCGACTTTGACCTATAGATGGTGAAATTAGAGCTCCTAACTGAAAACCAAGACAAGTAGGACAAAATCCAGGCATACCAAGCTTAGATTTTAGACCACTAAGCTAGGATCAGATAGGTGAGTGGAAAATCACCCTTTAATATTAACTATGACATAAATTCAGCCAAAAATCATTAGGAAGTACTATTCTATATGGTGATTATTGTTTTCAGTTTATTGAGCAAAAATATGAGATTTTAGTTGACTTATTGAATGCTTATTATATTTGTGGTGTCTTACATATACTTAGATCTATATTTATTAGCCATGATATTGTGATGAAACTTAATGGTAGAATAAGGCACTGGAGCCCCAGGTTTGCCTAATTCCTACAAATAATGAATCATATGAATATGTGATCTAGTCAATGGTTACTTCTAGTTAGATATGTATGAAATCAAGTAGCAATTCATATTAGTATTTATTAGTATGCTTAGTTAATTAGTTTAAGTAGTTCACTTTATTGATACCAACGATTCAAAACAAATCTAGTATTCAGAAAATGATAAATGGAATCCTAAGTATAGAGTTAAGTTAAGAATGATATAAGTGATTCTATTACTAAAACTAAAGAATCCAGTAAAACTAGATGTCATAAACACCATAGAATTCATCATGAAGGTATGCACCATGAAGGAGGAAATATTCTTATCGACTGGTATAGTCTAGGATGAGGTAGCCAGATCACACCAAAGAGATACATGAGACCAAGCTCAGTAAGATAGTTTCCTTAAATTATATGGTACCCAACATTAACTGGAGGTTCTGATGGTATCTAGAACAATTCAAATAGTCAAGATACTTCTCACTATTTCAGCCCTTAAGGAACCACTAATGTAGGAAGTTAAGCCAAGTAATTTAACTCTCCACCTAAGTACCCAAGTTTAGAGGAGCAGTTCAATTTATCCAGTCAATTGTTTAGCTCCCGAGGCCAAACGTAGCAAGCCTTGTTGTAGACTAGGAAGCTATTTTTTTAGAATTAGAATCCTAGGTCTACTCTAAGTCTTATATAGTGATAGTGTAGCTTCTAGACATCCACATGATGTGGCACAGTTCATGTGGGTCTAGGGCATATTAAAAGAAACAAAAGATTGATGAATAAATTTAGTTTGTTTACCTATTGCAGTTATGTAACGTCCCCGATTCAACCACCTGATTTTCTTCCTTCAAAAATCAAGTGGCTAAATCTGAGTCATTAATATGGCACTAAGAATCAAAGCACATGAGTGAGATAAGCAATATTTTATTTCAAAACATTACACCCTTACAAAAGGTATTTTTACATTATCTCCTATATCGGTAAAAAAATGATACATGAGTTTAAAATTAAGTTGGATCCATCTTTGATTCTTTACGCCCTTCAGGATCTTTTCAAGATGAGTCTTCCACAAGGAAAGGTCTCTTATAAATAATATAACTTGCAACATGGAAGAATATGTCACAGCCCAAGTGGGAGAGTATGGGTTAGATAATTGTCTAAGTATGGAAAAATAGAGATAAGCAGCAAGACATTATTAATATAACTATACTCTTAATGTATTACCAAAGTATCAAAAGTCCAAACCAAAATTATTGACCATCTACTAGCATGAAGCATAAGGAATGTGTATGTATGTATATTCATAAAGCATTTATCATACGACAACTCTATCAAAATGTTAGACGGATATTGTGGAGCATAATCAGGATTATTGTTATAAGGATAACAAAAAGAGATAACTCTCAGAGAAGGTGTCAATTCACCTTGGGCAACTGGCCTGCAACCACAAAAACTTGCTTAGCCAAGACTTTAGTCCATTAGGGTCACCAAAACACCTGTAAGTACCCTGGCACACCCCCAGCCACTCGTGCACACTGTATTCTCTATTCAATGAATCAGATTACCACATGCAGCCATCGGTCGCCTTTCCAAGACCAGAAGAGGGTGCTCCTTGCACAACATGCCACTTGAATAATCATTAGTTAGCATGCTTAATCTTTGCAGGAGATTATTCCCCATTACTAACTTGATCATGCCTGACTCTACATGACCAACCCAAGTGTGGGCCTGAGTATGGTAGAGCATTATACTCATCCATCCCTGACTCCAAAGGACTTAGATCCGGATCCTAAATGTATCAATCCCCAGCCAAGACACGCCGACTCTGTTACTAACACATCTCCCAATATGTATTTTAGAATTAAAAGTACATCATCAATGATATACAACTATTTGATTGATATTCAGAGTTAGAGAGATCAAATGGTAGTCAAGTAAATGAATCATTGATTATTATTTCACTATGAACCCTAAAATGTAAAATTGTGGGATTGTGGTTTTGAATCATACAAGTCTATGGCCAGGAGCGTGCAAGAGGTTAGGGAGCCCCCCCCCCCCCCCCGTGCGAACATGGAACCAATTAAATAACCTTTCCTCTTTACTGGCTACAAACATCAGTGAAACAGGCTCCTAGTCACCTTAGAAGTGTCTGATAGAATTCCACTTTCCAACAATATAACATGACACAATTAATAGAGAGAAATAAAGGAAAAGGGAACCAAAAGACAATAGGACTAGAATCCAAAGAAATGCTTGATTATCATCTAAAGCCTTTAAACTCAATTTTAAAGAATAATATGGATGAATATATGGAAGTGATACCTAGCTTATTAGTAAAGATGTTGTGTATAGTTGATCACTTATTCATTCTTTAGGAAAATATATGAAGTATACTATACTCTTAATGCATATAATACCAAACCATTCTATACCATACCTTTTATTGATGTTGATATAATAGATTACAATAGGAATTGAATATCATATTAAACAATAATAAACTGTACTTTTTGGATGATAAAATGTGGGAACCATACCTTTAGATGTACATTGATACATAGTTCCACAAGAAGACCATAGCATCATTAAATATATCCAGTCTTGATATATTTCGACAACATTCTGTTGCATTTTCCATTACCTCGATCATCGTTCCTAGCTAGATCAGCTTCTAGGGTTTCTCTCACTAGGGTAGAAGAGAGATGGCTTATATATTCTTAGAGAAAGGATATTTTGAAAGACATAGTTTTGGGTTGCTCTTACTATGGAGGAGGAAGGAGGTAGTAGGTTTCTATAGAGAGAGTATTTGTTGGGAGGTGGTTCCTTTCACTAACATAAAGAAAGAGAGAGTGGTTTGCTAATCTAGACAGAGATTGGAGGTTTATGGTGAAGGAGATGGGAAAGGAGGGAGAAGGGACGTTCACCTTTGCTTTGGGATGAAGACGAGAGAACTTATGCTTATGGTGGGGTGGATGGGGGCTCTTTATATAGGAATGGTGAAGGGTAGCATGGTCCTAATAGAAAAAAGTGTGTGGATGACACATGGGTGCAAGGTGTCATCTTTAGGTGGATGCTTACTAGTTAGGTTACACATGGATGGTTAGGTGTCATCTCAAGAATTGCTAGATGACGCATGGAAGCATATGTGTCATCTCAAGATAGCTATTAAAGGGTGGTTGACACATGGCAGGATAGATGTCAACTTTTGGAGATGCTAGGTGTCAATGAAAGGAGCATGCCACTCACCTACTTGCTTAACCAACTAATGTGCTTGCTCAAGCTACCTACTTGCTATCCAGCTATATGCTTGCCTCCATAAGCATCTTGCTTTCCACCCAGCTACCTGCTTGTGTGCTTACCCACCAAAATGATATTTTTCAAAATTGGCAAAAAGTACCGCAATTATATTTCAATATATAAAAGCTTTTAAATTAATCAAAATGAATTATTCTAATATTAAAATTGATTTTACAAAAAATCCTCAAAGAAGCTTGTTTTTATGAATAGCTCTAAATAAGGAATTTTAACTTAAGAAGGAGATCAGGATGTTACAAGTTATTATCAAAACCTCTATCATGTTATATGGTTTATTTCAACTCTCACACTTGTATTCTTCTATGTTTAACTCTATTTACAATATAATTATGAATTATCATGGTTTCTCGATGACTTTCCACACACTAAGCATGTAGCTCACACACTTTATACAAATATTTTTTAGGAATGGGACCAGCTCAGTAGGAGGATTCAAAAGATAGATTTCATCAGGAGTAGATCATTCGAGGTCTTAAAAGGAATATCTGGTTTAATTATATGGTCTCTTATCCTTCCTCTAGTCTTAGGAATGTAAGGATGAGGATTGTGAGAAAAATTGTAATAAGTTGTATTAGATTTATGTTAAAGCTAGAACTCATTTCTTTCAATTGATTATGATGTAAGAGTAAAACTCAATTGTGAATTGTTGATGCTTACACTTAAA
The DNA here is from genome assembly GCA_963693085.1 of Alisma plantago-aquatica. Classification (NCBI taxonomy): domain Eukaryota; kingdom Viridiplantae; phylum Streptophyta; class Magnoliopsida; order Alismatales; family Alismataceae; genus Alisma; species Alisma plantago-aquatica. Next base: position 1,270,869,194 of record OY856409.1, on the reverse strand, counting down.
TAAGAAGTTTATCTATTAAGTTAACATGATGTATCACTAGTTATATGAATTGAAGTAAATATAATTTATTCTACAATTTCGTAAGTGATTTGAAGTGGATGGTTATTCTAACCCCTCTTTGACAGCTTAATCCCTATTAAGTAGGTGTGGATCACGTCACTTAGCCTTGCAACATCTAAATTTTACCTCTAGAACACCCTCATATGCAAGCTAAACTTGGATACGCTACTCAACTCATGCATAATTCTCTTTGATCATCAAATTATCTTATTTCCCATTCACAATAAGGATTATAAATTATTTATGTTCTTGAATTTTTGTTTTTTATAATGTGACCTAGAATATTGAGGTTTCACCAATTATTGCTTACTAAGATCAAGTTATAGTTTTTTAGATAACTTAATTAAGAGTAGAAGAGGTGACATGTAGAAGAAACACACCAATCTCCTTGTAAGATGCTCTACTTTTAAAGGCAGAAAATGATCATCACTCCATTGAAACCCAACGGCATCATCATCCCTTTCTCCTTCCACTCCTAAAATGGGAAAAACTCTGTAATGTATTGAGAAGAGGAGAGATAACCATACCGCATGAAATAGAGTGAAGGTAATATATGGAAGATTGTTTTGCACTAGATCTGAGGTGGTGGAGAATGCATCTGGATGACATAATTGTCTTACAAGATATACTCTTAGATTTAAATGAATTCTATCCATTTATGAGCAATACTAGTATTGAATTTGGAATCTTGAAAGATCCATTTAAGTTATTGGAAAGAGTCATGACTTCTTCCATGTTTAATTATATATCATGCTTTAAAGTAGTTTCCTTGATTAGTTAAAGAAAAGATAGTGATTCTCATGAAATGAAAAGTAGGGGTTCCTCTTATTAATCACAAATTTGTAGATATCATAGTTTATATAAAAGTTTTCACCTCCCTAGCTAACTCTGGGATAGAAGGATGACCCAGATTATTTGATCATATTTGGGTACCCATGTGTTCCAATAGATGAACTGATGATTTCTCAAAGATTAAATACACTTATATACTTTTGCTCTTGCTAGCTACGTCCATTTTTCCTCAATGTCTTGAAATCAAAAGTGAACAAGGTGAAGAAGATCGCAAAATGATTCCTAAACAAAATCAATGAGGAATGAAAGTGAGCTTGATAGATTCTGCTATTGCATCTAGTCTCTTAGAATTTGTATGCCAGTGAAAAAGATACTCTTATTGACAAATTCGTATAATTACCCTTAACATAAATTGAGCAGTTTGAAGAAATGTTGACTTATTATTTTAGTGATTTTGTTAACTATGTTTTGAATTCTTTCCAAATTGTGAAGTATAATAACAAATCCCCTTTAAATAAGTTTCAAATACCAAATTTATGACTTTCCAAAGATTATTGAATACTATATTTTGTCCTATGAACTATTTGCTCAACAACTTGGAGGTTAATAACTAAGAGAATGAAGTCCAAATAAGCATTGTTGTGGTTTGATATGTTAAATGAATGCGCCTATTAAAGTATAATTGTATGAGTAAAAGGCTTAGTAATAAAATAAAGGTATCTATAAGGATCTAAGGAGAGTACCCATTCATAATGTTATTCTTAATGGAAATAATGTCAGGATGAAGAAACTTAGTGCTTTTCTTTTGTGATAGGTTTTATACCCAATCATTATTCTCACATTTTAAGTAGGAGTATGGTCCTATGAATACCTAAGTGAATGTGGTGTCTCCAAAAAAACTAAAATAGATCAATCTGTTCACATTGAGGTGAATATTTGTCAAATGGATTTTCTGGTCACTGTAGTTTATGGTCACAATATGGATGTTAATAGAGCTAGTCTCTACAATTCTATTGAAGCATTTACATGCATCATTGATATGCCTTGGACAACTTTGATTGATTTTAATTTAGTAAAAGAAGTGGATTGGTAGGACAACTACCTCCTAAAAATAATATGTTACCTTTAATAATTGTGTCACGAATAGTGGTTTTTTTGAAGTTGACCTTGAAGGTCCTTCATGCACTCAAGTTAATCATCAAAATGTCTTGGATTCATTACATCAAAAATTGAAAGAATATTTCATTATTATGAATAACTTAGTTTTATTCTTGAATTATTTTATGATGTTATTTCTAAAAGTCAGTGATCATAGAACTCTTTCTTTGAAACTTTAATATGCTAGAGCTGAAGAACCTTATTTCAAGTTTATTAACTTTTTGGTCTCTCAAGAATATTTCCTATATATGGTTAAGAACACATGGACTTTAAATATTGAATATCATGCCATGTTTCAAGTTTTACAATATGTTTAATATTATAATTTTTCATTATACCTGGAGCCAACAAAGTGTTGTGAACTTGATGGAAAAATATGAAGTCAGAAAGAGTTAGTCTTAAGTGTTAGAATAAAATTTATTCGAATCTTGTGGATATGAATCTACAAAGTCAGGTTGAAAATAAGTAAATAAGTAATGGATGCCTCGATCCAAGAGGAATGCCTATTGAGATAGAAATCCATGGTTTAGTATATAAAGAGGGTGACTCTAATAAAAAAATTCCATTCATGCACCAAAACAAGAAGGAAAAACAATCACATCCAATATATTACTCTTGATGATTCCAACAACTATAACCTCCATGTTATATATAAGGGCATGTATTTAATACCCACGCCGGTAACTATCCACCATGTAACGTCCCCGAATTTTCGCCTTCTCAAAACCCCATGGAGATGAGAGGACAAAATCCGAAAACATTAGCAATTATATCAGAGAGCAATGCGGAAGCATAATACGCATACATGAACATACAACCATAACATACTCAACATTCACTTGTATATTTATACAATATGAATTATTACAAATGATTTACATTTACATATTGAAAGAAGATTTACAAGTCTATGAACATGTATGCTAATTCAGGATCTACACAATAGGTACAACCTGGACAACTGCTCACTTCCTTTCTTTTTCTCCCAAGCTAGCTCTGAACCTAAAACATACGTAAAACAACGAATCAACACACAAGGTGTTGTGTACGTGGGTAGAAAGATACATACTAATATGCTTACATTATTGAAATAATCTTGAGAAAGAAAGAGTAAAAGAAAACATTATTTAAAGCGATAATCAGGTAAACACATTTTTAGATGCCTTTTGATGCGTTTGTACTACTAAGTGGTGTCACACTTCATTTTCCCCCGCCCCTTGGGCTATGGGGACCGAGTGTCAACCTTATATTCAGAGGGGAGAGAGAGAAAGATGTCGCACTTCATTTTTACCCGCCCCTTGGACTATGGGGACCGAGTTCCGACCTTATATTTATAGGAAGAGAGAGAGGATTGAGGGAGAGAGAGAGCATATATCCACTCAGTAGCTACAAACCATCTATATTCTTTTATGTTCTTTAATGTTTTGCGGAGCATATACTACTAATACACATCCAAGAATTTATATGTAAACACAAGCATCCAAAGTACATCATATCATTATGCATTCATGAAAACTAGTCTTATACTTAATAAAACCCACGTACCTGAGTTCATAGATTCATAGATATCTTTGATCATCTAGACAATCTGATCATCACCTGATTAATAACAAATATTCATCATTAATACAAGGTTCACCGTTATTAATGGTATTTTGATCCAGTTTAGGATTTAGGTCAAATCTAGGTTCAAACTACCTAGAACTTATGTCTGATATTTTTATATTGGTCTTGAGGTCATTCTCAGGTTCTGGTCCAGATTTCATATTTTTCAAATATTTGTTCTAATCTCTAGAATTATAAGTAACTAAAACACATAATTATACTTTAATACCAAAAGACTTAATATTGAGCAATATATTTCAAATAAGGGTCAACCTATTGTATCCAAATAATATTAGAGTTCAATAATAATTTTCTCATATTTAATCGCAATCATTTGCCAAATATATCAATTAAACTAACCCTAAATAGAGCATAAGAATCTATATTTGAAACAGCCATATGGTGTTGTTCAAAAGTCTGATTTAGGGATCTAATAACAAAGTAGGCATTTTTCTGAGTCTATTGATCTTTTGTGGGAATTTATCGGGTAAGGGAACTATTTATAATCTATTTTCTAAGAAAACATGTATTTCCGAGATTTAAAGTTGATTTACCTTGAGCGGTGGGTCCCATTGCCCGAAGCGGCGGTCCTTGGTTGGTCAGTGTAGGCCCTCATGTGTGGTGCACCTCAGCAGATGGTCTTCCTGGGCTGGCCGGTTTAAGTGGCTTTCTAGACTGAGCCCCTACCTGATCTCTCCTGAGATACGAACCTGTTCTGTCTTTGGCCCTTCCTCAACAGACGTGATGGCCTTCGCAGTTGCTCGCCACCGAGAGCGACACCGACAAGCAGTGGTTCTGGCTCAGGTGCCAATTGTAGGTGATCACTCCGGTGAAGAATCGAGTAGCCACTACATCTTCTTCTGTATGAGCACAATATCCATCTGACTGGGCATCCTTTTGGGGGTGTTGCGGTCATCCTCGGCGACCTGGTTATTGTTAGCGCCTCTATAGGCGACCTCTCCGATGGGGATCTTCCTGTTGTCTTCCTCCCATTTCATATTAAAGATGGATTCACCAGCCTCACGTCGCACCTCTGTGGACCACGGGCACCCGATGCTCCTCAACAGCCCAGACTTCACCCAACTGCTCAAAAAAGCCAAGCTAGCTGGTGCGTAGCACCGTCGTGGATACAGGAAGAGGGGAAATGCATCTCCCTGCTCACATATGCATTGTTTCATTCCGCAAGATAGGGTGCCACTGTGACGTGGACCTACAGTGAGCTCTAAAGCTGGCTCCTTATACCTTTGGTCACCACCAAGATCGATAATTCAGCTAGTTGTTGGAGCCCGTGTTCAGATCTGACACCTCTGTGCACAATCACCGACGAGGCCTAGATCTGACTGGATCGACGGAGTAGAGGTTGTCTTCCTCTACTCCTGATGCTGCGATTGGGTTTGCGCTACACCTGAGATTGATGGTGGTAGGTAGTAGTCGGTCCCTGATGTCAGCTTCTCTCTACGGCCAAGGGTAACCTGGGTGTCGAGACGTTGAGGGGCCGTAGAATTGGTGGTCGGGCTAGGAAGAAAATAGATATGGACAGATAGGGGTTTGGCGTACAGGTGATCCCTCTGGAAGCCTTATATAACAAACCTCTCACAGTCTCACTTTAGCGGTGCACACTCCAAACCAGTGTAGAGTGCATCCGCTACTAGTACTATGGCCTTAGAACAACCAATCGAGCCGGAAGAAATGGAAATCTGTTTTCTCTGCTTTTTACCCTTGTGATATCTTGCAAACAAGGTAGCCGAGATCCAAAAATCTCGAGGATCACAACCAACCGCAGACTCAGGATTACCACGAGAGACGCCTATCCATGGATCAATATATAAGAGTCTCACTTTCCCCCTATTTTAATGTTTTCATAACTTTTAAAACATCAAAACAAAAGAAAGAATCGTTGGTCATACCCCGCTCGTGACCAGCTACAAGCTTTGAAGTCATGCACTTATACTTCTTTATTAAATACTCTAAATAAGATCCTTTTGAAAGGTATACCAATATCAATAGTAAACCTTGAATATCTATATTTATTCGGAGATTCCATCAAGAAAGTTGGAAAAGATTTAGCGTCACCAACATATATCTGAAACCATAGAACCTCATATATGATCTTTGATCAGACAAATTCTCAAACCGGTGAATAAAAAAATGTGTACATCATTATTGAACTTAATTGGTAGCTATCATCATCAATTGAATTTCTTTAAGAAGCTTATCCCCAAGATCACATGGATCGACATTGATTACCAGAAATCATTACAAAAATCTCAAATATTACATTTTCTAGATTATCATGCTATACATTTAATACAAAACTTTAGTCCAATTTATGTTATTCATAAATTTCAACTTGTCATATATTAAGCACATATGAATCTCAAAACACCAAATTTGGGTGAAGGAATCCATAATTTGATTACCAATTCCTCAATTTGGTATTCATCATCTACATATCATACATGGTCCTCCAAGACTATGCTAGTTATCAAAACGCTAACATCTAGGGTCATCACATTCACCCCACCTTATATGGAATTTCATCCTCGAAATTCAACTTGTCTCATTCTTAAGCTGATATATAGGAGTTGTGGATGCCTCTAGGCCACCACTTCTATGTGCCAAGAGTATCATTATTCTAGATTCATCCTAATTTGTCATCTTATGATATTTGAGCATGTAGGGTGTACCCACTCCACCTTATATAGGTTGAAGCCTCATTCATTTTTTTTTAGGAATTGAAACATCACTTAATGTCTTAGTCAAAACATGACACTCTTATATTTTAAAATTTACAACCTTACAGTCCCTTAAAAATAAGGGTTTTCTTTGCTCATATGAAGTTAAGGAGGTATTACTTAAGGTTTCGTCTTTCACCGTGTGCACCCATGTAAGGTGATACCAAGAGTGCATGTCATTTATTAACAAAATTTTCACACTTAACATCATTATTGTGATTCATAATAAACTTCATACTAGGAATGCATCATTAGAGGGAACTAATATTCATCTTGTTATATCAGTGTTTCACCCTATTATTACCAAACTAGAAGCTTAGAGTCAAAAGATTTGAAGTTAAGAACTATATGTTGTGATCATGTAACCCATAATCCAAAGATATATTTATTTCTAGCTCATGATTTCAACTTATATCTTTCATGCATGACATAGAGGGAAGGAGGATATACTAAGCCAATTTTATCATGATTTCAAAATTAGATATTTCATTATGATATAGGAAGGGAATATAGAATAGGTCAAGCTTATCTAAGTGACCCTTCATACATAATCATCCAAATAGCTCAAGTGAGGTTTCTAGCATCATATATAGAGAAAGAGAAGTGGAAGGAACAACATTTATGAGTATCTTATGCAAAAATCATTTTACTCTTAGAACCAGAGTTCATATATCACCTCACTTGCAGCTAATGATGAGATTCACAAACATATGTCACTCAAGCTAAGACATAATTTAATGAAAATGATTGACTTTCTCATTATGATTCGCCTACCCATCATTTTTGCTTTAAACCCAACTCTCACATATAGGATTGAATCATGCAAAAAGGACTCAACTCATCTACTCAGGAGTAACTCATCTTAGGACACATCATTTCACATTATCTCATATTTTTCATATATTATAGGGTAGGTCCTATGACCCTCTCCTTGTGGGTCTCACTCTCTCTGGAGTTCACCACATATCTTGTCCTAACACTAGAGGTCCTCCTTTGTAAAAGAGCTTGAGGATCATGCATATTCAACGTTATCTTAACTTAGCTCATCTTAAGTAAGAAAGAGTATGCACTTTTATCATCAAGACTTAGCTTAGATTGTCCAAAATCGGATTCAGACCTCATTTACAACTTAGATCTTTATAAACAACATATACCTCAGAGATCAAATTTATATTATAGCATCTTTGCTTACATCATCTAGCATTCTATTGTCTATCTATCTATCACATATCCTTATAAGGCTCTAGACATCTATTCTACATATACTCTCTCTTCTAGACTGATGTCACCCCCTTTCACTTAAGTTGCATGAACAATAACTACTCTCCAGTGTGAGGGACACATTTTTTTATATTTACATATATATAATAAAATATTATATAATTTTTCTCCGAAAAAGAAGACGTGAGAGAAAATTGTCAAGGCTCGAGCCGATTTGAAAACAAACCAAATTAGAAAAATCGAGTGTCCCACACACAGTAGATAGTCTAGTGTCATGTCACCTAGTGAAATGGTGAGAACAAGGTGTAGACTAGTGTAGCTACCCAATACATATGAGCTCTATATGGAAAGGGTTTCACACACTTTTCTAAACCTAGTTCTCGAACATCTAGGTTCTAACTTAGAAGCTAAGTCAAACCTTATTCCTATAGAATAACTTACTAAGTTTCTTGGATTTAATGTGAAAGGTGAGATTTAGTTTTTATATTTCATGGTGAACAATTGTTAGGTGTAGCTATTGTTCATTCTCTGATACCAACTGTAACGTCCCCGAATTTTTGCCTTCTCAAAACCCCATGGAGATGAGAGGACAAAATCCGAAAACGTTAGCAATTATATCAGAGAGCAATGCGGAAGCATAATACACATACATGAAGATACAACCATAACATACTCAACATTCACATGTATATTTATACAATATGAATTATTACAAATGATTTACATTTACATATTGAAAGAAGATTTACAAGTCTATGAACATGTATGCTAATTCAGGATCTACACAATAGGTACAACCTGGACAACTGCTCACTTCCTTTCTTTTTCTCCCAAGCTAGCTCTGAACCTAAAACATACGTGAAACAACGAATCAACATACAAGGTGTTGTGTACGTGGGTAGAAAGATACATACTAATATGCTTGCATAATTGAAATAATCTTGAGAAAGAAAGAGTAAAAGAAAACATTATTTAAAGCGATAATCAGGTAAACACATCTTTAGATGCCTTTTGATGCGTTTGTACTACTAATTGGTGTCAAACTTCATTTTTCCCCGCCCCTTGGGCTATGGGGACCGAGTGTCGACCTTATATTCAGAGGGGAGAGAGAGATGTCGCACTTCATTTTTCCCCGCCCCTTGGACTATGGGGACCAGGTGCCGACCTTATATTTAGAGGAAGAGAGAGAGTGTTATAACCTCAATTTTCCAAATTATATAATAAGTTTTGTAAATATAATTTAAAGATAAATGAATTTGCTTGATTGATGTGATGGATTCCATGATTGATTGTTTGTGTGTTGCTTAATGGACCTTGTTTTAATTGAAGCCCAAATTGATATGATTGATGAATACATAAAGAATTCCATGAAATAAGATAAAGGATGTGGAATATTTCCCTAAAGATAATAATTTGAGATTTTGGATATCTTGGAGTTCAAGGAACTCAAAACCAATAAATAATAATAAGATTAAGGAAAAGAGGGAAAAAGTGATTAATATAATGATAACTTGCATTACAAGAAAAGGAGTCTAATCCTTGAGTAAATCCCTCCAAATTTTGTAGGAAGGAAGAGAAACCTATGAGGAAGATTCCCTCACAATTTGGTAAAAATAGGAGTAGCCAATTGGGAGTTATTAAATTTCTAAGTTTCCTTTGGAAATTGGCTTTAATGGATGATTTAGGAAATAAATTTCCTATTTAGTTGAACGCGATCAACCTGGATCGTTGGATCTTAATCCAACGATGCACAGTCATCGTCTTAGTTCTACTGGAACTAGGACTGTGAGGGCAACAGAGGATTATTCCTCTTCGTTTCGCTTGAAATCTAGAGCCTATGGGCATATTCTAACAATCCTATTAGCTTCAGGAGACGAAATCGTTGAGGATGATCCCTGGTTTGGGTAGGATTCCTCTTGATTTCTGGGAATACCCAATTCGGTAGAACCTGAGATCGACCCTATATAAGGGGGGAGAGTTAGAGAGTACCAGCATCAATTCTTGCTTGATCGATCTCTGCGGTATCGTGCGTGGAGTGTTTTTGTACACTCAATTGATGGTTTCGTCCTGACCTTCGACCTGCTAACCGCCAGGGAACTCACCGGAGTTCGGCGAGCAGGGGACAAGGTTGGGGACCTCGAAGCCGGGAATTGGACCTGTCACCAGCTTCGGCGAGGGGAGGCGGAGCTCCCTGACCAGTTGGTGTGAACCGAGAACGACGGAAGCTTCAAGTCAAACCCCAGGTTGACCGCGTGAAGCTCTGTTGAGGTAGAAGATGACCCGATCACCATCGGATCAGGGATCACGGTGATCTCCGTCGCGATCTAACGAACCTGAGGAGAGGGCGAAGTTGTGCAATCTGCCACCGTGCGATTAGGATCCAGTGGTTGGGTCAGTTTTTGGCTGAACCCTTGGATCGTGATCGGACGATCTGAGCGCGAGGCGCGTAAGTGAAAGGGGACGTGCGGCGAGGAGCGTCAGATCTTGAAGTGGACCACTGGCGCATCAATCCAACGATCAGGAAATTTTGGGTAATTCCTATCTCTAACGAATATTCAGAAAAACTAATTTTCCTTGTGAAATTAATAGAAATTGATAGGAAACTCATATGAGAAAACTTAATATATGAAAGTTTCATAGAAAAATGCAAGGAACGCAATAAAAATAATTCCAGAACCTAATTCCACCTAGTTTTGCAAAAGTACTTTATTTGGCTAATAAAGTTTATTAAAATATGATAAGAAACCCTAATTGCATGATTGAGAGGGTAATGAGGTGATTTAATAAGTCGAATCGTCAAGTTTGACTCTGAGAAGGTTAAAGGTAGTTTAATTTGCTTTTTGTTTGCAAAAATGCTTAATTGGAATTATAGTGTTTAAATGAAGGTTAATTGAGATAAAGAGAGATGAAAACCATATTTCTATGAAATAAGGAAATCAGTTGCCTAATAAAGGAAATTCAATGAGAAATTAAGAGTTTTATTAGGATTGATAAATTAAGAATGTTAATGATGAAAGAATAAGTAAAACCCTAATTTCTAGAAGAAACCCTAATTATGGAATTGAAATCCTAATTTGAATAAGGAAATTGGTTAAATATTAATAAAAGGAATTGGTACTTTTATTTCAGGATTTCTCTTCCTCATTGCTTGTTGATTGGATTATTATCTTGAAAAGTGCAAGTAAAGGTATGTGGTTACGCTTATGAATAATCGCTTTAGTTTCCCGGCGATTTCCGAATGATTTATCGGTTGCTTGAAATAACTGTTGAATGTCTATTTATTTCATGCAACTATAAAGTGACTATGATTATCATCATAAGTATGCATATAACTGGCTAGATCCTTGTTCACCTCTGTTGCTTTAAAAGGCTGAAAAAGGGGTAATACCTAGAGAAAGGTCTAGTATTGCCGAGAGTTAGAAACTGGATTGCCTTGTGCGGTTCATGAGACTCTTCAGCATACCGAGAGTTAGAAACTGGATTGCCTTGTGTGGTTCATGAGACTCTTCGGTTTACCATGTGACTCAACTCTAGAAACTGGTTTACCATTTCGGTGGATCATGAGGGGTTGTAGTGTGGTATACAGGTCCACTGCAGGGACAACTCAGAGGTTATGGAACTTGTGGATCGTGGATGTTATATTAAAATGTAATCTTGATTGTTAAGAAGACTAATTGTTTGGTTACATTGTTAGCATAATTGCTTGATTATTGTTTCCCCCACATACCGACTGACCGTTGTTTTGTTTTTCGGTGTTTTAGGTACAAATCCCAAAGCACAAACAGTAAAGTGACACATTGTGAAATCAAGAATTAAAGAACAAGGAGGAACTAGTTAGAGTAGTTCATCTGTGGTTAGAAGTCTAGTACTTCCCATCTTTTCCAAGGTATGATAAAGAAAAATTTTATTGCCATTTTCAGTATAGTCTGTTAGAATTTAATAATTGTTATTGGTTATATGCCGAACCTTTGATCTGGAATTCATGGGTGCGGTTTCAACCTCTCGGTCTCCCTTAATTGGGGGTTATCGGGAGGTGGGGTCGTAACATTTGGTATCAGAGCCTGGGTTCCTCATGTAACCATTAATAATTATTAAATTTTACAAACTCCATAGAATCCAAGGGAGTTATTAGAGGAGTATCCGAAAGACGGAGGTGTCTAGAAAGGGATCACGACCGGGGGCTGGCAAGATTTTCCTCCGCACCGCTAGTCGGAATACGAGGACTCCCGGACCCGTGTGACCGCCTGGCCAAAGTCTTAGGGTATGAATCGAAATAAGATACCTTTAGGACTTCTCATCTTATTCATCCCTTCTCATCACGAAATTCTGTTAAGGACCTTAAGGATTCAGGTTTTCTCTCTTTTCCTCACCCTCTTGAGGTATGGGAAAGGTTAATAAGGTTTAAGGAATCCTACATCAAATTAATGAAAAGCATGTGAATAAGATGTCATGGACATAAGCTTAATAGATTAAGCGCAACTAAATGATAGATACATGCTTAGGTCGTATGACATAAGTTGTCGTGACCTCAGAAGAGACCTGAGGATAGACCTTCTTGTCTGGAGGATAAGTTAGTTTTGGAGATAGAGATCTCCATGATAAGTAGAAACCTGGCTACGAGGATGACGTTAACCCTAAACCTAAGTGATGGCATGATGAGTTAGACCAAGTGTTTGGATGGATGTGTCTGGGATGCCATATGAGCCATGAGAGGTTTGATGACCGAGTACCTTTGGCCACCCAAATCTTAGATAGAAGATGAGTCTGTTTATACCTTCGTATAGATGAGAAGAAGAGTTACATAAACCCTAGAGAAGTATAGTAACAAGTTTTGAGGCCTTGTACCTTGTTAGTTGTCCTTGAGGAGGACTCAACCTTAAAGGGTTGTTTGAGTTGAAGGATGACAGGACGTGCACGTTATGGCAAGCTTGACTCATGGTTAAGAGATAGAGCAGGCAGTTGGACACCTAAAAGTGAACCTAGGGTTCCTAGGCCTAAGAGGGAAGTGGTATACCTAATGCTCATGACGAGAATTTAGTTGCTATAGTTTTGAGCATGGTACTCTTTATGCATAAAGGAAAGGGAAACCCCCTTAAGTTTAAGGTATGTTTGATGAACCCCTCACAGCTAGGTTGATAATAAAGGAAGGTATGATCTTGATCCATCTTTGAGGAAAGAGGACATGTATGACCTAGCATGGTTCAGTAAGTGATTTGCTTGTGCCTTAATAACTTGCTAGGGTTGAATAGGCTCATGTGGATGTAAACCCTAGACCTAAGAGCTTTTGTGACCTTGTGGTCAAGAGATAGTTTTCCTCCCATCCTGGGAGAGGGACCCCTTTGGTAGGGTGTATATCAGTTTTGTTGGATTAAGGTAACCTAAAAGAGTCTCATAGGATCTTGAGAAGCTAAGTGAAAAGTACACGGTATGAGAATGAACCTGTAGACCCATAGATATCCATCTCTTTTTGCATATGAATGAGTTACCATGGAGGTAATCGGTATGGGGCTTGACCAAGGTAGGCAGGTTGCCATGAGCCCTATGAAAGGATGAAGGCCAGCCCATGAATGCAGAAAGAGAGATGATGAAGACTTGGGTAAGGTTCTAAGTGAACATGTACTATATGAAGTATCCTAAGTCTATTCTAGGGTCAGGTAGGGATAACACCGATGAAAGTAGGAGTTGCCTAATTCCCCAGTTGCACATGACCATAAGGTCGGGAGGTAACAACTATCATTGTTTGAGGGCCGTGGGTTAGGAGATTGATCGCCTTCATGAACTCATGGGACCCAAAGGGCAGATAAGTAGGGAACTCCCTTGATGCATGAGGGAAGAAAGATGACCCCAAAAGAGCTGGTACCCTATGGACCTAGAGGAATTGACTAAGGATATAAACCTCAGTAGGTTCAAGATTAGTTTGTTATCATGATGTTGTGATGTAGAGACATATGTGGCACGTTGCAACTTAGATGTAAAGGTGTATTGACAAGGTGGGATGTACCATCTCTACTCTTGGAACAGGAAGAACTATGTATTTGGACTGCAGCCAAATGCTTATTTCCTCTTGTTATGGGAGTGAGAGATAGGACATTACGCATGTCATACACCAAGGATAAGAGATTGGAACGTTGCCACCAGCAATAGAGATAGAGAAGATAACCTATCCTGGTAAGGTGAAAGATACATGGATGGTTTGCAAACACTAAAAAGGAATGAAGTAGTCGCCTTATGAGGATGTTTTTATCATGAGCTAGGTGGAACTTACAAGTTATACCAAGTTGAGTTTGAGCACCGTGATGATGAAATCAGAGAGTATTCTTAATAAAGATGGACATAGAGTTTGAGGTGAGATGATAATTGATATAAAGGGAAGTGTATGTCTTCGATGTTATCTAATACCTAAGGATGTGAAGTGATAATGGATGCTTTGGTTGAGTTATAGCTACATCGTTTAGCTAGAAGAGGTGGTTTGGCTAACCCTAAGTTTGAAAAGGAGTGGTGTTTGGATAACACTCAGATGTAACGAGATACGTTGAAAGGTTAAGAGTTGTTGGGTTAGCCAGTCTAGTCCTTAATACGATGAAAGGATGGTGGTAGAACCTCAAGTGCACCTATTTGGATACGAAGGTGATGAAACCCTGATGAGGGTGGTTTAATTAGGGTTTGTGAGGAATCTATGACAATACAGGAGAGCATACCGTAGTACTACCAAATAATAAGTGATAGTGGTACGTTAAATATCTAAGATGAAGTTGTATGTGGTTTATGGCCATGCAAGCCAGGAGGTAAAGGACGAACCCCAGTAACCCAGTGTATCAATATAGAGGACAAAAGAGTCCCCGAGAGAGAAAGGGAGTTCATCACTATGGATATTGAAGTCTCCCCTGGGCCAAGGAAGGTCGAAAGGCAATATGGGTTATGGTGGGTCGCCTTACCTAGATGACATGAAAAAGAAGAGTTCTGTCAAGGGACATATCAGGTTGATCTATCCATGAGAAAGATAGTTCAACTGCATGAGAGTTCAAAGGTTTTCGAGTTTGACCTAAAGGTTCCCTTTCAAAAGGGTGGAAGTAGGTATATGAAGAACTCGATGTTAGTATAGTTTATCCAGACTAAAGGGTCTGATGAGAGCATGTGTGCTCGATTTGGGTGATAGCTAGAGACAGTTTTGTCCTATGGAAGATGTGATGATGACCACCATAGCCAGTATCGGGTTTTTAAGAAGCTCTGTAAGAGAGGTTGTGTCGGTCACCACTTTAGTAAGGTGATGTTGGTGAAAGTACCACATGATGCTTAGAAAAGGACCACAATGCATGAAGATGAAAGTCACTTTAATCATGCAATGGCTGAAAGGAGCCTAGAGACGATAAGAGTCGTAAGCAGATGCAAAGTAGACTGGCATACAAGTTACTGTGGGAGAAAATGTGACATGAAAATCCGACCCCTCTAAGTTATAACTAAGAGAGATGAATCCCCGATACATGGGTCCATTAGAGGTGGATGGGTGGAGATGGTTAGGTTTTGACCCTACCCCTCAGGATAGAGTTATGTGTGATGTTTTTTTTCACGTGTCCAATCTGAAGCGATATGTGCAAGATCCAAGCCATGTGTTGAGCAGTGAACCTATTGAGCTTCAAGGAAAGCTATCTTATCCTGAGTTACCTATGCGTATTATAGATACTAAGGTAAAAGAGCTCAGAAATAAGAACATAGAGATGGTAAAGGTTCTTTGGAAACACCATGGAGAGGATGAGGCCACATGGGAGCTAAAGACGGACATGGAAAAAGCATATCCTGACTTGTTTATTGACTGTTGAATTTTGAGGACAAAATTCCTATAAGGAGGGGAGGATGTTATAACCTCAATTTTCCAAATTATATAATAAGTTTTGTAAATATAATTTAAAGATAAATGAATTTGCTTGATTGATGTGATGGATTCCATGATTGATTGTTTGTGTGTTGCTTAATGGACCTTGTTTTAATTGAAGCCCAAATTGATATGATTGATGAATACATAAAGAATTCCATGAAATAAGATAAAGGATGTGGAATATTTACCTAAAGATAATAATTCGAGATTTTGGATATCTTGGAGTTCAAGGAACTCAAAACCAATAAATAATAATAAGATTAAGGAAAAGAGGGAAAAAGTGATTAATATAATGATAACTTGCATTACAAGAAAAGGAGTCTAATCCTTGAGTAAATCCCTCCAAATTTTGTAGGAAGGAAGAGAAACCTATGAGGAAGCTTCCCTCAAAATTTGGTAAAAATAGGAGTAGCCAATTGGGAGTTATTAAATTTCTAAGTTTCCTTTGGAAATTGGCTTTAATGGATGATTTAGGAAATAAATTTCCTATTTAGTTGAACGCGATCAACCTGGATCGTTGGATCTTAATCCAACGATGCACAGTCATCGTCTTAGTTCTACTGGAACTAGGACTGTGAGGGCAACAGAGGATTATTCCTCTTCGTTTTGCTTGAAATCTAGAGCCTATGGGCATATTCTAACAATCCTATTAGCTTCAGGAGACGAAATCGTTGAGGATGATCCCTGGTTTGGGTAGGATTCCTCTTGATTTCTGGGAATACCCAATTCGGTAGAACCTGAGATCGACCCTATATAAGGGGGGAGAGTTAGAGAGTACCATCATCAATTCTTGCTTGATCGATCTCTGCGGTATCGTGCGTGGAGTGTTTTTGTACACTCAATTGATGGTTTCGTCCTGACCTTCGACCTGCTAACCGCCAGGGACCTCACCGGAGTTCGGCGAGCAGGGGACAAGGTTGGGGACCTCGAAGCCGGGAATTGGACCCGTCACCAGCTTCGGCGAGGGGAGGCGGAGCTCCCTGACCAGTTGGTGTGAACCGAGAACGACGGAAGCTTCAAGTCAAACCCCAGGTTGACCGCGTGAAGCTCTGCTGAGGTAGAAGATGACCCGATCACCGTCGGATCAGGGATCACGGTGATCTCCGTCGCGATCTAACGAACCTGAGGAGAGGGCGAAGTTGTGCGATCTGCCACCGTGCGATTAGGATCCAGCGGTTGGGTCAGTTTTTGGCTGAACCCTTGGATCGTGATCGGACGATCTGAGCGCGAGGCGCGTAAGTGAAAGGGGATGTGCGGTGAGGAGCGTCAGATCTTGAAGTGGACCACGGGCGCATCAATCCAACGATCAGGAAATTTTGGGTAATTCCTATCTCTAACGAATATTCAGAAAAACTAATTTTCCTTGTGAAATTAATAGAAATTGATAGGAAACTCATATGAGAAAACTTAATATATGAAAGTTTCATAGAAAAATGCAAGGAACGCAATAAAAATAATTCCAGAACCTAATTCCACCTAGTTTTGCAAAAGTACTTTATTTGGCTAATAAAGTTTATTAAAATATGATAAGAAACCCTAATTGCATGATTGAGAGGGTAATGAGGTGATTTAATAAGTCGAATCGTCAAGTTTGACTCTGAGAAGGTTAAAGGTAGTTTAATTTGCTTTTTGTTTGCAAAAATGCTTAATTGGAATTATAGTGTTTAAATGAAGGTTAATTGAGATAAAGAGAGATGAAAACCATATTTCTATGAAATAAGGAAATCAGTTGCCTAATAAAGGAAATTCAATGAGAAATTAAGAGTTTTATTAGGATTGATAAATTAAGAATGTTAATGATGAAAGAATAAGTAAAACCCTAATTTCTAGAAGAAACCCTAATTATGGAATTGAAATCCTAATTTGAATAAGGAATTTGGTTAAATATTAATAAAAGGAATTGGTACTTTTATTTCAGGATTTCTCTTCCTCATTGCTTGTTGATTGGATTATTATCTTGAAAAGTGCAAGTAAAGGTATGTGGTTACGCTTATGAATAATCGCTTTAGTTTCCCGGCGATTTCCGAATGATTTATCGGTTGCTTGAAATAACTGTTGAATGTCTATTTATTTCATGCAACTATAAAGTGACTATGATTATCATCATAAGTATGCATATAACTGGCTAGATCCTTGTTCACCTCTGTTGCTTTAAAAGGCTGAAAAAGGGGTAATACCTAGAGAAAGGTCTAGTATTGCCGAGAGTTAGAAACTGGATTGCCTTGTGCGGTTCATGAGACTCTTCAGCATACCGAGAGTTAGAAACTGGATTGCCTTGTGTGGTTCATGAGACTCTTCGGTTTACCATGTGACTCAACTCTAGAAACTGGTTTACCGTTTCGGTGGATCATGAGGGGTTGTAGTGTGGTATACAGGTCCACTGCAGGGACAACTCAGAGGTTATGGAACTTGTGGATCGCGGATGTTATATTAAAATGTAATCTTGATTGTTAAGAAGACTAATTGTTTGGTTACATTGTTAGCATAATTGCTTGATTATTGTTTCCCCCACATACCGACTGACCGTTGTTTTGTTTTTCGGTGTTTTAGGTACAAATCCCAAAGCACAAACAGTAAAGTGACACATTGTGAAATCAAGAATTAAAGAACAAGGAGGAACTAGTTAGAGTAGTTCATCTGTGGTTAGAAGTCTAGTACTTCCCATCTTTTCCAAGGTATGATAAAGAAAAATTTTATTACCATTTTCAGTATAGTCTGTTAGAATTTAATAATTGTTATTGGTTATATGCCGAACCTTTGATCCGGAATTCATGGGTGCGGTTTCAACCTCTCGGTCTCCCTTAATTGGGGGTTATCGGGAGGTGGGGTCGTAACAGAGAGGATTGAGGGAGAGAGAGAGCATATATCCACTCAGTATCTACAAACCATCTATATTCTTTTATGTTCTTTAATGTTTTGCGGAGCATATACTACTAATACACATCCAAGAATTTATATGCAAACAAAAGCATCCAAAGTACATCATATCATTATGCATTCATGAAAACTAGTCTTATACTTAATAAAACCCACGTACCTGAGTTCAGAGATTCATAGATATCTTTGATCATCTAGACAATATGATCATCACCTGATTAATAACAAATATTCATCATTAATACAAGGTTCACCGTTATTAATGGTATTTTGATCCAGTTTAGGATTTAGGTCAAATCTAGGTTCAAACTACCTAGAACTTATGTATGATATTTTTATATTGGTCTTGAGGTCATTCTCAGGTTCTGGTCCAGATTTCATATATTTCTGATATTTGTTCTAATTTCTAGAATTAAAAGGAACTAAAACACATAATTATACTTTAATACCAAAAGACTTAATATTGAGCAATATATTTCAAATAAGGGTCAACCTATTGTCTCCAAATAATATTAGAATTCAACAATAATTTTCTCATATTTAATAACAATCATTTGCCAAATATATCAATTAAACTAACCCTAAAATAGAGCATAAGAATCTATATTTGAAACAGCCATATGGTATTGTTCAAAAGTCTAATTTAGGGATCTAATAACAAAGTAGGCATTTTTCTGAGTCTATTGATATTTTGTGGGAATTTATTGGGTAACGGAACTATTTATAATCTATTTTCTAAGAACACATGTATTTCCGAGATTTAAAGTTGATTTACCTTGAGCGGTGGGTCCCATTGCCCGAAGCGGCGGTCCTTGGTTGGTCAGTGTAGGCCCTCAGGTGTGGTGCACCTCAGCAGATGGTCTTCCTGGGCCGGCCGGTTCAAGTGGCTTTCTAGACTGAGCCCCTGCCTGATCTCTCCTGAGATACGAACTTGTTCTGTCCTTGGCCCTTCCTCAACAGACGTGATGGCCTTCGCAGCTGCTCGCCACCGAGAACGACACCGACAAGCAGTGGTTCTGGCTCAGGTGCCAATTGTAGGTGATCACTCCGATGAATAATCGAGTAGCCACTACATCTTCTTCTGTATGAGCACAATATCCATCTGACTGGGCATCCTTTTGGGGGGGTTGCGGTCATCCTCGGCGACCTGGTTATTGTTAGCACCTCTATAGGCGACCTCTCCGATGGGGATCTTCCTGTTGTCTTCCTCCCATTTCATATTAAAGATGGATTCACCAGCCTCACGTCGCACCTCTGTGGACCACGGGCACCCGATGCTCCTCAACAGCCCAGGCTTCACCCAACTGCTCGAAAAAGCCAAGCTAGCCAGTGCGTAGCACCGCCGTGGATACAGGAAGAGGGGAAATGCATCTCCCTTCTCACATCTGCATTGCTTCATTCCGCAAGATAGGGCGCCACTGTGACGTGGACCTACATTGAGCTCTAAAGCTGGCTCCTTATACCTTTGGTCACCGCCAAGATCGATAGTTCAGCTAGTTGTTGGAGCCCGTGTTCAGATCTGACACCTCTGTGCACAATCGCCGACGAGGCCTAGATCTGACCGGATCGACGGAGCAGAGGTTGTCTTCCTCTACTACTGATGCTGCGATTGAGTTTGCGCTACACCTGAGATTGATGGTGGTAGGCAGTAGCCGGTCCCTGATGTCAGCTTCTCTCTACGGCCAAGGGTAACCTGGGTGTCCAGACGTTGAGGGGCCGTAGAATTGGTGGCCGGGCTAGGAAGAAAATAGATATGGACAGACAGGGGTTTGGCGTACAGGTGATCCCTCTGGAAGCCTTATATAACAAACCTCTCACAGTCTCACTTTAGTGGCGCACACTCCAAACCAGTGTAGAGTGCATCCGCTACTAGTACTACGGCCTTAGAACAACCAATCGATCCGGAAGAAATGGAAATCTGTTTTCTCTGCTTTTTACCCTTGTGATATCTTGCAAAGAAGGTAGCCGAGATCTGAAAATCTCGAGGATCACAACCAACCGCAGACTCAGGATTACCACGAGAGACGCCTATCCATGGATCAATATATAAGAGTCTCACTTTCCCCCTATTTTAATGTTTTCATAACTTTTAAAACATCAAAACAAAAGAAAGAATCGTTGGTCATACCCCGCTCGTGACCAGCTACAAGCTTTGAAGTCATGCACTTATACTTCTTTATTAAATACTCTAAATAAGATCCTTTTGAAAGGTATACCAATATCAGTAGTAAACCTTAAATATCTATATTTATTCGGAGATTCCATCAAGAAAGTTGGAAAAGGTTTAGCATCACCAACATATATCTGAAACCATAGAACCTCATATATGATCTTTGATCAGACAAATTCTCAAACCGGTGAATAAAAAAATGTGTACATCATTATTGAACTTAATTGGTAGCTATCATCATTGAATTTCTTTAAGAAGATTATCCCCAAGATCACATGGATCGACATTGATTACCAGAAATCATTACAAAAATCTCAAATATTACATTCTCTAGATTATCATGCTATACATTTAATACAAAACTTTAGTCCAATTTATGTTATTCATAAATTTCAACTTGTCATATATTAAGCACATATGAATCTCAAAACACCAAATTTGGGTGAAGGAATCAATAATTTGATTACCAATTCCTCAATTTGGTATTCATCATCTACATATCATACATGGTCCTCCAAGACTATGCTAGTTATCAAAACGCTAACATCTAGGGTCATCACACACCCCTTATTTTGATTACTTTTTCGGATTTTCTTACTTTTGACATGTAGAGGGTTGCTTTACCTTGCAAAGTTACTTTTCATGCATAAATACTTACATTTATAATAGAAGATTCAAAAATACAATAATATATATACATATATATTATACTGTGTATTTTTATAAGATTTACTTTTTTAATTGTATAGTTATTTTTTTTATCAACATAGTTACTTTTTTCATAGAGTTACTTTTCAGGCCAAAATAGTTACTTTTTTTGTTGACGGGTGGTGAATTCCAAGCTACCTGTGTGGGTATTGAATGAACGTCATATATATACATATATATACATATACATATATATACATATATATACATACATATATATATATAAAATTATATTTACATACATATATATACATACATATATATATATATATAAAATTATATTTACATACATATATATAGTCAGGTTAGAATACACTCAAGTAGTTTTCCATTGATGCAGTATTTTTTTTAAATCTAATCCGTTGATCTTCTTAAACATCATGTGAATAGCTCATATATAAAATTTGACCCCATTTGGACATTTATATGTCATGTTATGAAGACCACAAAATTTATGCATTTCAAATTAGTTTCGTGCATCGATTTTATTACCCCCAGACGAGTGACTTATACTCATCTAAATGAGCTCAAAATTTAAATGTAGTCTAATTATAGTATAACAATGAAGATCAATGGTTTACATTTGTAAAAAAAAAAGCCTTGATACACAAATAAGACTTGAGTGTAGCATGCAATTTGTACACTCGAGTGTATTCTAGCATGACGCTCTCTCTCTCTCTCTCTCTCTCTCTATATATATATATATATATATATATATATAACACCCTTAGATTTTTAATTTAGGATAAACATGATTTAATATTACTTAGTCATGAATTTAATATCTCTCTCTCTTTATATATATATATATATATATATATATATATATATATATATAGGGCGTTCATTTGTTGCCCGCGTGGGTAGTCTGGATTTTCGTTACCCGACAGCCAAAAAAGTAACTCTCCTCGCCAAAACAGTAACTCTGTTATCAAAAAAATAACTATGGTGATCAGAAAGTAACTACACGAATAAAAGAGTAACTCTGTACAAAATATACAACAAATATATATAAGGACGGGTTTTTTGAATTTGGAGGGGAAAATGATATTATTTTTGGCTAAATTTTTCTGGAGATCTAGACAAAATAGTCCTCTACAATTGTGAATTTTATTTTTGAAAAAAAGTGGTCGGAAGGGTGGGCGGGTAGCTACCCGCGCGGGCAATAAAGATGGACCCATATATATATATATATATATCTCATAATGATGTAAAACCCTAAAATAAGTCTGACACATTATGATCCAAGCATTTGCCACATCTTAATTAAATAACATACAAAACCTATCTCTAATTATGCAATTATGACTAGCTAGGATTTGAATAGAAATTTACTTCACATATGTGAATAAAGTGTTCCATTTATTTCTATATGAGTATATAATAAGATACTAGCATTTTCTCTAAATTTGGATGATGCAATCCCTCTCAAATGATTATCAATGCACTTAGTACCCTAAGTATCCAATAATGTGAGTCACATAATTCCATTTCTCAAACCCAAAATCTAAGTGGATATTTGGGGTTTTCATGGTCAAATTAAGTAAGGTACAAATTTTTATCAAATTTGAATAACCATAGATATGCCAATTTAAGTTAGAAAGAAAAGGATTAATTATGTGTATATTAATCGAATCTTGACCTAGTTATTTTCATAATGTAATCGATTGATACAATTGTTTCTAACTCACACCGCCTACCCCAAGGTTGTGTTTGGTATGTGGTGAAAAAATGATGGTTGTAGGGATGGGGATGGTGATGGGGAAGAGGATGGTGATAGTGATGGAAAAATTGTTAAAATGTGTTGTTTGGTATCATGTGTATGGTGATAGGGATAGGGATGGTGAAAAACTTAAAAATATGTTGCTTGCTACGTGGTTATATAGACGGAGAGGGAAAATTATTAATAAAAAACACCCTAACCGGTTATAATTATATCTATTAGAACATTTTTTTACATATTTGTCTAAATAAGTAGTGGAGTCTTGATAGAAACTTCTTTCACCATGATTCACTATGTTTTTTATGGGGACAAAAATATATCAAAATTTCCCAAATATTCACCATGATTCCCCATCACCGTGACAAACAAACAATATTTTTATTTCACTGTCATTCCCTTTAACTGATTCACACGTAACAAAAGCAGTCTAAGTCTGGCGTGTCACATGTTGGTTAAGATAAATTTTATCACAAACTCTCTTTCAGACGTCGGATCGCCATCGGACGACGAAGACTTTGTCTCCTTTCTCCGCGCAACCCGCGCGTTGAGGACATGTAGCTAGTAACAAATCCGGCGACCTGGCTCCACAATTCCCACTTTTCTCGCCACCAATAGCTTCATGAGGTCAGATCGAGTCCAAAGAACTCTAATTCATCACCTGATTCACTTCTCAGTGGAAACGCCCAAATCGCCCTCTTGCTCCTCTCGACACAGCCGCCGCCCCCACTCTGATTCGACGCATAAAACTTATCGCCAGAGATACCTAGAGCATCTCTTAGATCTCCTCAACGTTTCTACGCCTCCAATTCTGTTCAAAGATATCCAAGAAGCTGTGGCAAAGTCGACCTTCATCTCCAGCGACGACGGACTCAAGCTAGGAGCTCCGGTCATCGTAGTCCAATTACTCCTCGTGTTAGCTTCCTCGGTAATAGCTGATCATCTTACCATTGTTACCTTTTCATGTGTTCTCCCCAATTGACGTACCCTATAGCTCGCCTTTTGGTTCTCTCCGACGCTCACAGACATGACTATCCAGTGACCTTGCGACCAAAGAAGAACCAACTTTGGGTCCGCCTGACCTAAATGGATGTTTTCCCGACCTTAGCATTTAAATCTCCGCCAAGTATCCAATGTTTTAAACTTCGAGTACCATGCCCCTGTTTCTGGCGATCTCAGTCTGGTCACAGGGTGTACAGTATCGTACCGCATCCTAGAATACCTGCTCATCTCCGTCTAGCTCTCTGATTTTCGTTTTCGGCTTCTGGAAGCTCGGTTACATAGAAAATCACAGTTGTGGCTTTCCCCTAGTTCTCCTGCCATGACCATGGCATCGAGATGGAGGAACTAAGCACCGTAGAGCCTCACCTATGGCTCATTGGGCTCGGAAGAGTTCATTGAGCTTTTTGAGTTCCGATCAGAGTTTAGGAACTTCAGTGAGGTGCTTCACGCACCATGAACAAAGCTGTAGCTCTGTTGGTTAGGCTAGGCTTGCCGCCGGGGTCCCGGGTTCGAAACCTGCATTTCCATAGCATATTTACAACCTCTTGGGTCATCCGAGCTCTAGAACCTGTTTGGGGAGCGGGGCCTAATGGCCCTTTCATATCAAAAAAAAAAAAAAACCAGCAATCTGATTTATTTATTTTTGGTCCTTAACAATCTGATTTATTGTTGAACTCTTGTCATTTTGATTATTCTGTCACACATGTATGGGCACTATGGACTTTTGAGAATTCATTTCATGTTGATCCTGCGATTTCGGTTTAGTGCAATTTGAGTGTGCGCCCAGTCATGCTCATAAAGTTGTGCTTGACATTCGAGGGCAATCAGTCCTTCCATTCTTTTGTTAGCCAAGATTCCAGTAATGATTTAAATGGTTTTATCTTGTTTCTGATTGGCTGATATGAGTTTCATATTCTATAATTCTTAGAAAATGATATAGGGCTCATATGACGATAAACTTTATATGGATTTTAATCAATTCTTCGAGATCTATCGGATGGTCTTGGTTTCAGACCTAGATTCCCAACCTACTTTTCATACTTTATTAAAAACCCTACAACCCTAGGTTTAATCATGATAAGTAATGCATTTATATTATATACAGGATATTAGGGCTGATCAGGACTTGATCTACTATTAGTGCACCTCCACAGGTTCAAGTGAGTGGATATACACATTGAGTATTATTTAGGGTTCTGGGTTTTATTATTCACATATTTAACTATGATGATTCATTTAAAGTACACATATGCTACTACTCATCAAATGCTTATGGAAATGCTATTCATGTTAAGAAATCGTGTTTTATATTGTTTTAGTATTTATGCTTTCAAGTGAAACATAATGTATCATTTTCATGTTAATAAACTATGAAATCGTGATAATCACATTCAATGAATTGAGAAATTATGAAAAATCATGTTCAAGATTAAGAAATAATG
Source organism: Alisma plantago-aquatica (assembly GCA_963693085.1). Classification (NCBI taxonomy): domain Eukaryota; kingdom Viridiplantae; phylum Streptophyta; class Magnoliopsida; order Alismatales; family Alismataceae; genus Alisma; species Alisma plantago-aquatica. The sequence continues at coordinate 1,270,843,831 of OY856409.1, read as the reverse complement.
TTATGTTGATATAGTCTGCTCCATCATGTTTAAGTGAGCCTTAATTGGTCGTATGAGCTCTATGGGAGCATTATGTCAGCCTTAACCAACCTTATGTGAGCCTTAATAGGCCTTATGTGAGCCTTAACCGACCTTATGAGCAATGTGGGTGCATTCAAGAGAGTGACTATATCAACTCAAGTAATAATTAAGTCATTTAAGAAATCATGTCAATTTCTCATGGAATCATATGAATCATGTTAAGCAATTACATTTCAAGTTATTTTATGTCATTTCAAGTATAAATAATTTTCATGATAACTACTCAGTGCCACTCACAAGATTTTATGTTTCTTTGCATGGCTGAGGACGAGATGTTCGTAAGTGATGAGCAGAGGAGGACTAAGACATCAAGCTAAGGATAGGGATGATACAATGAAACTGGAGTGTCTTGGTGGGGTGCCATTATCCACCTCAACATCTTTTATGAACTACGTCTAGTTGTTTATGTATAGATATATGATTTATGTCATTAGTTGTTTTAAGTTCACTTACATGTAAACTCTTGAAATGAGAAATAAAATGTGTTCCTATGATGGTTTGCTTTCAATTATTCTTTATGTATGATATTCAATGTATGTGATACCCCCATCAATATTATAAGTTCGGAATTGAGACTTACGCTCATGTGCATGTGTGCAAAACTTTGGAGTGTTACAATATATATATATATATATATATATATATATATATATATATATATATATATATATTCCATTTCAACCTTTTCAGTAAGTATGAACATGAGAGTTCTTGTTTTTTGGGTTCTTGTAACGTCCTCAATTTTTTTACTTCTTCAAGGAAGAGTATTATCTCTCCTATTACTCAAAAAAAATTCCATGGTTTTTGATAGATTGAATGTTAGTGCACACCCCTCGTCCTTATCTATTCAGCTCTATATATTTTACAAAGCCATGCTTTATTATACCTATTGATGTTAGTTCAACAAACTTAGACAACATCCTTCAAGAAACCAAAAAGAATTTTATCACCTTGATCCTCAAAAGTCTAGAATTTTTTGGATCACAAATTGAAGATATGTCTCTTTCTATTATGTGATTACATAACCATTTAAAAATCATGGAAAGAATGGTGCAAGTCATACTCCGTGGTACTATAGTTACTAATAAATGTAAATTTATAGAAGGAAGGAGTATTAGAGATACAACACTCATTTTTTATGAGATTCTTCATGATCATAGAATTAATATAGCCAACAAAATTGTTCTTAAGATTGACATTTAAATACATTATGGTTTACTCAAATGTTATTTTCTATAATATATCATGTTCAAGATGGGCCACTATTTTACTAATAAAATAAACAAAATAACGTGTAAGTTTATACCATATCAAGTTCTTTTTAATGGGAAAATCTACTAAAAGATTCAAAGCTATAAATGGTATTCATTAGGGGAATCCAGTAGTTGCTAAATCAAATGCTACTTTTTATAGTAAGGCTTCTAAGGGGCTGTCTCTATCTCATCTCAGATTTTTAATTGACTTGTTGGTAGTCATTGAGTGATATAATCAAAATTCCAACAACCTACCAAGAATATGAATATTTTTTCAAAAAATCCATGTCCCAGATCAATTCTTATAAGAGTTCAATTATCTTTAGCAAAGTATCTAGAGAGAGAGAAAAAGTTAGTGAAATCATAGGGTTCAATGAATCCATTTTCCTTCTAAATGTTAGGGGGTGGCTTAATTCATTGGGAAGCTATCAAAACTTGTTGTACGTCCTAGGTAGATATGGTTAAAGGGTGGTTGGAAGTGCTTAAGTTCAAACATTTTTCTATAACAACTATGGTTGAAATTATCTAAGCTACCATAACTACAATACATATATGTTGGAATATATGCTATCATTGCCAAGTTCAATTATTGAAGATGTTGGAAAATTTTATTGGAATTTCTTATGGAAGAAAACTAAGAATCAACTTACTTTTCATCTTGTTAAGTGGAGTAAATCACCTTACCTAATATGAAATATGGTTTATGTATAACAAATATTATATATGTGTCTAAATCTTGATTTTGCATGAATGTTTGATACATTGTAGGTAAACAAGACCTTCTTTAGGTGAATGGATGAGTAATAAATACTAGAAAACCCCCTTTGACTATTGTAAGTCCCTCTCCTACTATGCAATGATTATTCATTAAATTGTTAAAGAAAAGGGATATTATGATTCTATTTAGTGATTATCATATGGGCCATGGGGAGAAATAAGATTATGGCTGGAGCCCTACGTTCATAGCACAAATTTTATTCATAACATTTTTTGACAAGATACTATACTTAAGTCATGACTCCCTAATGATTGCAACATAAGTAACACTATTTTCAATGGGAAGTGGAGCATCCCCTCTGATTGGCTCAATAATAAGTTAATAGAGTCAGTATCACACATCTAGGATCTTCTACTTAAGAGGAATTTACTACTTTTATAGGGGGATGCCAAAAATTAAAAAAAATTAGGAGTCTTTAAGAATTAAGAAAGAGAATGATATTCTTTCTTGGATTTGGTCAGGGAAAGCCACATATTTAGGATTCTTAAAGAATTCAAATACACAAGTGAAAATCTTCTCTTAAAAGTCACCAACTAGTGATTATGTAAGGAGAAGGGGATCCAACTTGTATCTATCCACTTCTTATGTAAGAATACTATTAAATCACTCATCACATTCTTCTTTTGTTTTATCAATATGAAACTTGGCTACCACTAATACATGGATTGAAGTTGGATTCAATGATTGAGATGAAATAATAAAACAAACTTATAATGGCGGATTTCTTTGTATATGGATCTATTACAATGTATGAAGGGATAGAAACTAGAGATTTCAAAAAATAAATGTTTTTTGTCAATGTATTTTAGAATGGCATTAAAATTGCCTATTTAGGATTGTTAAGTAACTTTGTTGAGGAGTTAAGTCTTTTTTAGATTAGGTTGTTCCTTGATGACTGGCTTTATCTCTAATATCTATCTTGGTTATTAATGATGAATTCTAAATGACCATATAATTTTCTACCAGAATTTTTTTTCTTACTTAACTATGCCTATACTCTATACATCTTGTGAAAGTGCTGCCAATCCTAACAATCGGTAAAGGACAAGGATTGGTCATATGTTAATAGCCATCACTAATATTTTTGTCTCTATTTTATGAAATGGATCCTTAAAAGGAATTCCATAAAGATATAGTGAGGTAGAGGCTTGAATGGTGAATGGTTGAGCTCTCCAATGAGGGGACCCTAAATTGGACCCCCTGTTGCACATCTCAAAATTAAATGGGACATGTCATACATACCAATAAGCCATATGAGATCAATCATTCCCCATAGTGTGTAAATAGATGGAGGGGATTGGGGTTTACACTTTCAGGGTGAATTCACTAAAGTATCTCTCCCTCAACAATGGTTTGATCATCATGTAAAACACTTCAATGTAGCATCCCTAACTAGATATGCACTACATCGCCACCCTAGATGTAGATATATGTGCAAGAAGTTTCAACATAGTGGACTAACATTTCGTTGAAGGACAATCAAGGTTTTTCACATTTTGGATAGGTGTGAGTAAAGAATATATACACTCTAGATCATTTCCTTGATGAAGTGAAACTTCACAAGGTTAACGTTTTCAAAGAGGTATATAAGTAAGAATGTTTTGCAATAGAATTTTTTTTGTAGTAGGATCTTGGAGTATTGACATTTGACAAGAAATTCCTTGTATAGAATAGACACCATGATTATAGTGAACGTAAACATAGATTCTTCGATGATGCTAAGTGAATAGGGGAATAATGTAGATAGATCAGAGAAATTAGATACAAAATCTAGTTTATAGGAATCAACAAACATGGAAATTGCATAGGAACTATTATTGATAAGATGTTGAAGGATGATGTTGTCAATACCACAAGGATACGTGATAGGACCATATCTATAAAGGTTGTTTCTTGGGGAATTTTTCATGTTATTAGTGCTTATGGCCCCAAGTTGGCCTTAGTGAGGAGGTTGAGAATGATTTTCGAGATTACATCGTTGAACTGATCTAAGTAATAATGATTGAAGAAAATATCATTACTAGGAGTGATTTAATTGGACAATTTGGGAGTAAAAGTGTTGGTAAGAGACATTTTATGTGTGTTTGAGTATGGCAACATTGATAAAGAAGAAGAGGTGATATTAGATTTTATAGTTTAGTATAGTATGATTTAGAAAACATAGTTTTCTAGAAAATAGATACTTATAAAATTACTTTCAATTGTGGGTGTAATTGTATCTAGTTGATTACATTTTTTACAAGGTGGGTTGATCAATATGTAAAAATTATAAAGTGATCCATGAGAAGAACTAACACAAAAATAGTTTGGTGTTTTTGGATACATTGTGATGATCGACAAGACAAAAATAATAGTAACCAATATATATATATATAGAACCCTCCCTTTTTATTATCATAAATGTAAACCATTTAGGGCATGTTTGGTACATGGTGAATGGAGGGGAGGGGAAGGGAGGGAAAGAGGCTTGGGTTGTTTGGTTGGACAAAGTGATGGGGAAGGGAGGGGAATGGAGAGGAACATAGTAAATGTATTTCAAGCCACTTCTCTCTCATTCTCTCGACACCGAATTAGAGTGGATAAAAGAGGAAGGGGAAAGACTTGGTGGGAAATATACTAGAAAGTTCGGAAAAAAAAAATATAAAATAGAGAGAAAATAATATAAGCGATATGGTAGGAAAATTTTGTATAGTCCATAAGTAATGTGAATAGAGAAATAGTATGTCAGGAATGTGTTATGTCACATGGTTTGACATATGGAATGATGGAGGATATTTGATAAAATTTCGGAACAATGGTGAACAACTAAAAGTAAAATGAAAGGAAGCTAAAATAAGATCTATGCATAACATAGAAGGAAATTTAAAGGTTTACATTTTTTAGTAGGGAAGATGAAAATTTTGAGATTTGTAGAAACACAAAAATAAAAATATAAACAATTATAGGAAATGTATGGGATTATGACACTTAATTAAATGGGGGAAACTTTATTGTAAATACAAAAATATAAAGAAAACTACTTCTATAACCACAATTTTAATACAAAAATTTTTATTCTCACTTTCATTAAAAAAATTGTCTGACATTTTCAAAATAGAACAAACAAAATCATATGATGCATTCATCTGTGTCCTATAATTTAGTTTTTATATCTATGAGGTTTGCAATCCAGAAAGGATTGTCAACCTTTTTGTTGTCAACACCTCTATGAAAGTATTTTTGGAAAATAATATATGTTAATGAATATATAAATATGACTACTATATAAAGGTATTTTTTTATCACAAATGTTCCACGTCACTATGGTTTTTTTCTACATTTACATTTTTTTTCATATTTTCCTTCCCTTCCCCTCGCCATATTAACCAAACACACTAACATAACTGTTCCCTCCCCTCCCTTCCCCTCCCATCCCTTCCCTTCCCTTACCCTTCATTCACCATGTACCAAATAGGATGTTAGATAGACTAGATAATATGAAAACTTGATTACAAACCAAATAATGATTATGCAATGAGAATGGTTGAAACAATATATAAGAAACCCATGCAACCACATTAGATAAATATTGACATGTCCATCTATCAACTAACTACATTTGATCCTTCTTACACCAAAGTTATATGTCACTACTTATATGTAGTCCATTTTACATCAGATTACATGTACATAAAATCAATAATTTCAATACATAATTTCCTAAGTGAAAATGAGACTACGGGGACATTTGAATCCATATCATTTTGTATACATCTTCTTTACCACAACCTTTCCTGTGTTACACATTATACCTAAACTTTTTAAACAACCATATGAGAGTTATATTGACATGTGGTTTGTGGAAATCTCGTACTCATGCTAAACAACATATAATCGTTAACAAATTATGCAAGTTTTATTGAAAGAATGGCACATATTTTCTTACAAGAATATCATATTTATCTAGCATTAAATATTTTTGGTTTATGATAGTAAAACAAGTAGATACAAAACATTTAGCTAATGAAATTGTAAATTTTGAACTATCTCATAATACCCCACAAGCTAGACCATGAACATATCATATATTCTTAAAACTAAAGTATACAATAGAAAAGTCTACCAAGAAGAACTATCTAAAAACAAATAAATTTCATTAGTAGTTGTTAATTCATCATAGAGTAGATATTAGAGTTCACTTGTTATGAAACATTTACTAATCTGATGTAAAACTACAAATACACAAATAAGATTACAGTTTATCTTATAGAAAATAACTAATCTCCACATATAGGAAACATATCCAGTAATGGCTAAAAGGATTATAACAAACACTACTCTCAGTCCCAACATGACTTATCACTCTTTTATTTATTTTCTATAAAACTACTTGGCTCTTACCTCACCAAGTAGAAGTCTCAAAGTCTCATTCTCATTTCAATGACTAGCCATAAAAAACTTAGGGTGCATATGGTCATAGCGACTACCGACTGTGGTCCACCACAAGGTTTCCAAAAGAAGCTGAGGTACACCATTCAACCTCTCTTCCATCAAGTCCTTCATGGGATATGCACAAATAGAGAAAAATTTACATCCCATAATATATCTCATGTTACATAGTTTTCACCAAAATTATCCCTTTTTGACATCAACTTTTATCAATAGAGGATTTAGTATTGAAATCACATAGTATGATACATCCCTAAAATTGGAGTTCTAACATTCAAGGTCAAGATACACACTCCCCACAAAGCCTTCTTATACTCATCTAACCACTAAACTGAAATCCATCTCATGTACCAATGTGTACCTTGGGGGGAATGATGGTTTTTAGGGCACCTAATTAGATGGATTCCTCATTTGATCATGTTATTGATCTTAAAAACAAATCAATTCATCATTTATCATTTTTGTGTATTCTCATCCAACTAGATGACATGAATATGATTTAGATTTATCAAGAAAGATAGACATTGACCATTATAACAAAAAACAACCTACAATTCTACAACATACATGTTTCTTTCCCATTCTCACATGCCATACATGTTTCTTTCCCATTCTCACTTCACTTGACATGGATTATCATCACTGGGCTACTACTACGAGATATATTCTCACTCTCAAACATTTTACTAAATCATAGTTTCTCATATTCAAATCATAACATGCCACTTCTCCAAGACATTACTTGTCATTTCATTATAACTCAAACTTTTAAAGAAATATTTACACTAACATTAGAAAGCATAACAATATTACCAAATAAAAGTCATGCTACTTATTATATCCAAATAAGATTACATTTATAACACATTTATTGCTACATATAAATCACCTTAGATATATGGTGGTCTCAATCCATATGCATTCATATCAAATTGTTAATGATTCATGCCACATTCTCATAGTTTTTACTCAAAAACTTCCATTTTTAGCTCTATTTATGTTAATCTATATATATCTGCTTAAATTATTTAATCAATTATTAATGAATATCTAAATGTTACTATCACTCTACTCATCACAATAGGGTTAGGATCTTATCTCCACTAACTAAATTCTATGGTTTTCTCTTCAGTTTAGGACCATTCTCTTAACTTTTTTAGTTTCATGTTCAAAATATTTTGAAGTCAATCATTATCAATTCACTGAATACATAATGTTTTCTTTCTCATTTAAATTATTATTGTTTTATTTAAAATTATTTCATTTAATAAGGTTAATAAAAAATATTTAAAATAAACAAGCTAAACATTTTGTCATACTTGTTTCTTTGAAAATTAGCCATTACTTATCATCTCAATTCTTTCCATTTCAATTTATCATTTGGATACTCATATCCTAGGTCCTTGACTCTGACTAGAATTTTGGTAAGTAAAACAAATCATTAAATTCTACACAACACTATACAATTGAAGTAGTAGAACAGACGAGGATTACATCAACTCATTCCTTAATATCAAATGATCTTCTCAATTCATTATTATGTAAATTATGTTAAAAACTCACATTCATGTGGGGTTTACTCCTCAATCCACAATCATTCTCTGATAGATGCATCGTGATTTTATCATATTAAGACAACTTATTCCCTTCACCAAACTAATAATACTTGATCAAAAACATCTCCTTCCATTTAAAAGTTTACATACAAGTTAGGCATTTATCTCTAATTCTTGTTACAATAGTGCTTTCTCTTAGGATTTTCAAGAAGTTTGGTTCTAAACACCAACACATATCGTATTACACACCACATTAACAACTAGAATCATTAATGTTTACTAATATTTATTAAGGTTATTCACAACACACGAAAACACAAATTTCCATTTCAATGTAATCCATCCACTAATTATAAACATAAGTCAAACGTCATCCAGTTTGAGTCAATCCCTCAACATCAACCAAAAATAGGGATACATACATTTTAAATATTTTCATTGACTATCATACACAATACATATGCATACTAACCAAGGATTGAATGTAATAAAAAATCAATCATATTTAATTTATATTCTAGACATGTCTGACCAATTCCCATGAATTTATTCTTTCAAGATAGATTTTTTTTAGCATAAACAACTTCAATTCTCTACAATTATCTTTAACATGAATTGGTTCCATATCATGAAATAAACATGCATAGTTCATTAGTAATGAATCTAAAACATGAGGTATTCAAATTCCTAAGAATTTTCAATTGATTACACAACAATTTTGAAATATAAGAAAGAATTTTTATTGATTTTTAGTTAAATATAATTAATCCCTAAATATGATTAAGTAGCTCTAAATGGGGATAGATACTCACCTCATGCGTCAAATACATAAAACATGTAGCCCAAATACTAGAATTATAGAAACATACCAAGTCCTAGAAATCTGGTCCATTTCTTCCTACTAGAGAAGGAGAACTAGAGAGAGATAAAGAAAAAGAGGGTGATTTGATATATTTTTATTTATAGGAAGGTTTAAGTTCACACATAAGGGAACAATAACCATAAAAGCCTAGCGATCATTGATAAAATTACTTCATTCCATAAGCTTTAGCAAACTGAAACCCTCCAATTTTTTCAAAACCCTAACAATCTCTTATTTATATCTCAATGTTGGTATCTTGGTGGATCCACATGTTGTAACAAGTGTTTAGGTGTTATATAACTAATATAGATCAATTTTATCTGCTTGGAACAATAACAAACAAGTTTGACAATCATATTTTTTGTTTTAGCAACATGTGTCGTCAATTGAATTTCATCCCTACAAACTCAACTAGTGTTGTAATCTTTTTATCGTCAAACAAGATCCAAAAATTATAAATATTTAAATATATTTTTAGAGTTATCAAATATTTTCAAGATCTGTTGTTAGATAGACTTTCCAAAATAATACAAATTTCAAATAAATACTTAAACTAAGTTAACAATAAAATGTACTCATCAATAGATTTTTTTCACATTTTTATTAGTATATTGTCATTTGTATAACAATTAGTGAATTAATATTCATTAACTTAAAAATGTTACCACATAATTTCTTCAAAATAAACTATCTTATTTGTATAGTTGCATGATTAAGAAGAATACAGATCCAAATTTGATATTGAAATCAAACTAAACATTTAGATATCAAACTTAAGGTTTTTGAATTCCAAATCCTAATTCTCTCCAACCAAACACATTTCGCATATCAGAACAGGTTCAACACATTACAATTGAACTATTCATCACTAGTCAGTCCTAAAAAGGATGAATTCAACAAAGAATGTGATCATCTAAGTAAATTCTAATTAGCTATCTAAGATGAAGTCGAGTCATTACTAAAGAAGGATCAAGTGGTGGAATCGTAAAGGAGAACTTCAATCGAGATTGTATGGTATACTTATCAAGGAGGGAACTTGTTGAAATATCCCATGAATTGAATCCTCATATAAAATGATCTTAAAAGGAATGACCAGACTACCAAAACAATAGGTACCCCATAGTTAAGCATGCATGACTTTAAATAGTACTAGGATGGGTGACATGTTGAGAAGTTGAGCCTAGGTTGTGCATGAGTGAGGACAAAGCATATTGTCGAGGCCAGTGATGGTCTATGGGGCCATTCATAATTCCAAAAACTATTTTATATCCTTGGATTGTAGGCCCATACATTACAAATGGTACTAGAGATAATTTTCCCTCATGTAGGTGGGGCCCACATAGCACTACAGTTTTGAGTAGTGTAGTCAATAGAAAAGGAAAGGATACTAGCTAAGGTGAGATGGAGCCACCCTTGATGTTGTAGTCATAAATTGAAGTTGTGTACATGGCTCATTCTGGGTATGCATTAAAATGGGGGAAAAGATTGTGAGGCCATATAGTTGAGCCTTGATGAGAACTTCAAGAGTTCAAGCGTGGGAGATTGTAATATCCCATGATTTTAGGACCCAAAAATGACATTAAAATGAATGTTTGAACTACCCATATCACTAAGGTGCATTTTTTCATATGTGGTCAATCAACACTCTATAGTTAAACATGCATGGATGGCCTCTCAAGAAGTTGAATCTGGGTTGTTTGTTAGTGAGGGAAAGTTTTACAAACAAGTACAATGTTGGTTTGTGGGACCACCCATTATTCCTAAAACTCCACTAGAGTTGGAGGCTGTGATTCTAAGCATTACACTTGAAACTTAGAGTCATGCTATGTGGTGTAATATGAGCTCCTACATAACAACAATTTTTGGAGAGGTTTCAAGGGTCTTAAATGATTGTGGTCCTACATAGAAGGAAACTTGGTGGTGGAAGTATGAAGTCAAAAGGGTTAAATTAAATAGCTTTCCCATTTCTAAATATGATGAAACCTTTTACAGATGCAAGTAACAACAGAAATAAGCTAAGAAACTAGTTCAAGAGGAAATATCTTAATATATGGAATAAATATATATGAAGTTCGACACTAAAGAAGGAGGAAAGATATACATTACGTAAATTTCTTATAAATAAAAATATAATAAAGAGACTTGAGCAATGTAAAATGCCTCAATTGAAGATGGTAGAGTGTTGGTGAAGCAAGCTGGTCTCAAGAACCAATAAGAAACTACTATCATAAGATTTTCAATGGTGATATTTCAAATAATGTAAGAGACTCGTTCCACATGAATGCATGACATATCACTTGCACATGATGAGATTCATTATCAAAGGTTAACGATTCTATGAAAATATGAAAATGGTAAAGGCATGTGAGCCAAACAATATTCCTATTGATGTATGGAAGAGTATGAGGGAATGAAGGAGCTAAGTGGTTAATAAATTTCTCTAATTATGAAGAAAAAGAAGATGCATATGAGTGGAGAAATAGTACTATAGTCCCCATATGCATGAACAAAAGGAGATGTTTAGGGATTCACAAACTACACATGTAATGCTAATAAGTCATGGTATGAAGCTCTTGGAGAGAATTAGGAGCAAAGGCTAAGATTTGTAACACATATATTAGGGAACCAACTTGGTTTCATGGAGAAATATTAAAAATATACTCTACGTACTAATAAATAGACTAATGGAGAAGTATTGATAGAAGAAAACTGATCTTCATATAGTTTCTACCAAAATGGAAAAGTCTATAGTCAAGTACTTAGGGAAGTGTTGTAGAGAATTTTTTTTAAATATCTTATAATCCAATTCATTGACTTGATTAAGTACATATATGATAGCTTAAATTCCAGTGTTATGACTCTTGGAGGATAGATGCAAACTTTTTTGATCAAATTTGGGTTCCATCACGGATCGATAGTTAGCCCATATCTATATCCTCTTATTATGAATGAGGTGTAAAACATGTTTGTGATGATATTCCTTGATGAATGTTATTTCTTAAAGATATTTTTTTATCAAAAAAATAAAGAAATATTGAATGATATAGTTGAATATTGGTAAATGAGTTTATATCTAATGGATTTAAGATCTATAGAAGAATGCATTAAAAATTTCACCAAACTAGAGATTGTGAATGGTGGAACCAGGTTCGATGGAGTGAATGTACTAAAATGTTATAAGTTTTTTTTACTTGGGTTGTAATTTTCAAATGGATGGTGATGTCCAAGTTGATGCTTGTCCAAGATCATGACAAGATGGTTGAAATAGTAAAGTGCAATGGAGAACTTTGTGATCATAATATCTCAAATTTAGAAGTATATTTATAGAACAACTGTACGACTAACCATGCTATTTGAGATTGAATGTCGGTGGTGAAGAAACAAGGTTTCAACTAGAAATTGTTGTCACAGTGCATATGTTGATATGAATGTACATGAAGATTAGAAAAGATCTCTAGAGGAATGACTATATGAAAAACAAAGTGAGGGTGTTGATAATTGAGGACAAGCTGCATGAGGGGCATGTGAGATGGTATGAAAATGTACAAACAATATCAAATAATGCTTCTATTTGAAGCAAGGCTGTTGAATCCAACACAACTAAAAGAATTAAAGAAAAGTGTAAGTTGAAATGGGATGAGCTTATAAAGAGATATGTTGAAGCTTTACATCTTGATCAATATACGACCCACAATAGAGATGATATGAAAAGACATATCAATTTAGTCAACCCCAACGTGGTTGGGATTTTTTTCTATATTTATTATTGGTTTTCTTGCTTCTTGAGATATGCATGGTATTATAGGAAGAGTGCCTTTAGCATCCTAGTTCTTTTTTATTGCCATTTGAAAGTGAATCTGACCATTTTAACTCTGGATATAGGATGGTGTATTTTAATGGAGAGTTTTTGAGAAAAGAATAACAAACTTTTTCCAGTGCTATGAGTTCATGTAGATTCTTGCTTGATCTGAAGCTTGTCAAATATGCTTCTTCCTATTTCATGTTTAGATTTTGGGTTGGCTATTTTCTTACTTCCATTTGGGATTCTTAATATCCCACATGACTTGTACATATACATAGTGTAATATCCCTGACCTGGGTTATGCTTTAACCTTAGATGTTTTGTTTAAAAAAGATAATTATATGCTTTCTCTTATCTTTTGAAAAGTAATTAAGACTCAAGAGGAACTTATGTTTCAATTTTAGTCCTTTTTGAATAATGTTGAAAACAATGTTTTGTCTGTTTTGGACTAAAGTGCAAATTACCCAAGTTGAGGAGTTAACTTGAAAATTTTGCATGATAAAATGTTCCTCAAGTGTTATAGCATCATAATAATGAAAAAGTTGCAGAGGTATGGCTACTACAAGCCTGAGCACCAAGAAAGAGCTTATTAAGCAATGTTTGAGCATTAAAACCTAGTTTTGGTGTAATGTGCAATTTTCCCAAAACCTAGGGTTCAATATGCTAAATACCACCTATATTATGTCCTTACTGTTTCTTGGTATCATTTAGAGAAAATAAAAAGAAAGGGGCGCCTTGCTTGAACTACTTTTGAGGAAAGAGAATCTTGATAATAAAATAATCAAGATTTAAGCATAATTGAAACCCTAATTTATTTTGTAGCAAAAATAAATATATTAATTGAAGTGCCCATCAACTAAAAAGGCTTTGGTTGAAATCCTATAGTGCAAGGACGTCCAAATTCCTTGAGTTGCACCGAAATATCCTAAGTAGGTGAAGAAATCCACTTGCAATTGTTAATTAAAAAGAACTGTCCACTAAAATGGATAATAGTATTATATTAATTGAGATGCTTAAGTGATTGCTTTTAGTTCAAGGATAAACGAGAGGATATTGAGGATTAATGGAGTTGGCTTCGGAGGTAAGGAAGGTAGGGGGCATATGGCAAGGAAAATGGATGGATTTTCCCCTACTTTCTCTCTCCTAGAAAATCAATTACATATATTCAATTTTCTCCCTATGTGAAAGGTTATTTTGCAAACCACTTTCTTCCTTTGCTTTGGACAATGCCCAAGGAGCATAGGAGCAACAGGAGGACGTATCCCAACCTGTAGGTGAGCTCCTTAATCATCTTCAACCTTGATTTCATGGTGGAAATCGGAACTCAATGCTTATTTTCTTCTTTTCTCCATTCAATCTTCAACCTTAGCCATTCTTTTCACTGAAAGACTTGAGGACGGACCTTGGGAAGTTGAGAAAGATTCATTCACCATTAAAGACATGAATCTTGAATCTTGGATTCAACTTTGAAGGTGGGTTATATAACTTGAACCCTTAAACATCATTATTGATTTCATTTCTTCATTGTATGTTGATTTCTTTTCTTTCCCGAATTTCCTTTTGATTAATTGTTGAAATCACCACAAAGATCACAGAAAATCTCAAAGGTTTGAAGCTTGAATATGATGATGTCATATTAGCACACACCTCAATAAAAAAATCATGAGCAAACGGTTTCACCATTTGGTGACCAAACGGTCTCAAGACCGATTGAGACCAAACGGTCTCAAGACCATTTGAGGTCAAGTGGTGTCATTGTTGGATGAAGATCCAATGGTTACAATTGATTTAGTCCCAAAGGTTTCAACATTTGATGGTTCCTTGATTACAAACCCTAGATCGATTGAAGTTAAAACCCTAATTTGAGTTCAATATGTTTCATTGTAGAATTGACCAAACGGTCTTCAAACTGTTTGAGGACCATTCGGTCTCAAACCGTTTGAGGACTAAATGATCTCAAACCATTTGGGGTTTAATAATATTTAATTCAAACAGTCTCAAACCGTTTAGGGATTTTGAGATCAAGATCGTTTGATGGTCTAACAGTCTTAAGACCGATTGAAGATTTTGAACCAAGACCATTTAAGGTCTAAACGGTCTTCAAGACCATTTGAAGGTTAAGAAATTTCAAGACTGTTTGGAGGTCAAGCACCTCAAGACCATTTGGAGGTCACGCACCTCAAGACTGTTTGGAGGTCAAGCACCTCAAGACCGTTTGGAGGTCAAGCACCTCAAGACCGTTTGAAGGTCAAGCACCTCAAGATTGTTTGGAGGTACAAAAGGTTCAAGACTATTTGGAGATTCAATTGTACCAAGACCGTTTAAGGTCTAAACGGTCTCAGACCATTTGGTGGATTGATCCAAGACCGTTTGAGGGTCAATTGGTCCAAGACCGTTTGAAGGTCTAATTGGTTCAAATCATGTAATTACTATTAACCCTATGAGTAGTTAAAGAGTATCTCAAGGATGATTTCAAAGGGAAGCACCTCTAAAGTGCTTAGGTAATTAGTCTAATCAAAGTGATTATCACTTGATGCTTATGAAAGTATTAAATTCAATACTCTATGATAAGCATAGGTGTATGTACTTAGTGAGAGGTTAAGTCAACCTAATAAGGTATGATAATGATGTTGTGTGTTCCTAAGTACATGAAATAATGATAAGTACGATTTAATACTTCAATAATGCTATGTGTTCCAAGAAATGTGGAAGAACTGATTTAGGGTTTGGATTAGTGAGGTAATCATAAAACCCTAATCAATGGAGAATGGAAATCCTAATCAATAAGGGAAATTATAATACATAAGTTGAATTATGAAGGTATTATGTAATCCTGGACATGTGGAACAATGAATTAGGTTTTGGATATTAATTATAATATCAATGCATTTTCCAAGATGCATGGAGTCTTGAATTAGGGTATTGATCTTTGAAAATGTGATCATGAAACCCTAATCGAGAAATATGTGAAACCCTAATACAGGGTAATGTTATGTGAAAACCTAATAAAGGGTGACGTTATGTGAAACCCTAATACAGGATGATGATATGTGAAACCCTAATACATGATGATGATATGTGAAACCCTAATACATGATGATGATATGTGAAACCCTAATACAGGGTGATGTTATGTGAAACCCTAATACAAGGTGATGTTATGTGAAAACCTAATAAAGAGTCATGTTATGTGAAACCCTAATACAGGGTGATGTTATGTGAAAACCTAATAAAGGATGATGTTATGTGAAACCTTAATAAGAGGTGATGTAATGAGAAATCCTAAATGATAAAGATGGGAAACTCTAACCCTAATGAGGGAATAGTGATGTTATCTTTGTATTTCATGATGTTGTTATGAAATTTATATGGTTGTTATCAAGTATACTAACCATGCAGGTATCATAAGATGATGAGCATAACTAGGTATGAATTATGATGGTAATGGGCCTTGTGAGCCACTACTTTATTTGTTGCTTAGTGATAAGTGACAAGAAGTTGAATATACCTGGTGAACTATGTGAAATGCTTGTGTAACAAGTATCTTGAATACCTTGGTTAGATGACTTTGAGGTAATAGTTACCAATAAGTGGTAACTAGGTCCAATGTTGAACTAAGGGCCGGATTGAATACCCAGATCCAACAAACATGTTGATGATGATGTTGAGGGATGTGAGTTCCCAGCAATGAGACAAGGGATTGAGATCCCAATGCTTCATAAAGTCTTAAAAAGTAATTGATAAGGGTGTTGTTTCTTTGTAGCATTTGTCATAATAGTTCTTGTTTGAAAACTTGATTGATGCTAAAAGAATATGGTAATGTACTTAAATAATCAAGTGGAATATTATTATCTAGAGCCTTGGACATAGATCCATCATCATCAGTAGCTAGTGATGGTGAAATGGGTTTTCCTACTGGTTAATTCAGAGTGTATATTATTGAATATGTGGGTGCTCGTATCCGAAAATAGGAGGATTAGAGTGCAACTTCAGTTGTAGACTCAAGATATGTTTAAGAGCATGGTGATCAGGCCCATGGATCAGTATTATGGAGCATGAATGTGTTCATGGTTCAGTGAGCACGGTGAACTGGCCCATGGCTCAGATTTACTAGCGCCTAGACCTGTACCAAGGCATGCTAGAGGATGGGTAACCATGAGAGCTAACCCTGTGACTGATGTCACTTAAGCAAGAGACTGCGGTCCTACTTGTGGTCTCGCACTGACCGAGACGGATGAGATCGAGGAGTCTGACTCTTCCTTTGATCTTGTATGGCACCGACTTTGGGTTTCGCAACCGAAGGTTGGATTTGAGCGGTACGGCTCACTTCCTCAGGGCATAAGAATGATTGTAAAATGTAATTTAACTATGTAGCATATTTGCTTAAGGACAAATTACGGAAATCATTGGTTGATGTTACATTGCTTATTGTATCCTACAATGGATAAATATTATACATGTTCTTCATAATCCTTATTAAAATGAATAGATGATCTATTGCTTTATCATTTACAACTGTAATGCTTTAGAGGATGATATTGCTTTATTCTGCTTTATAATGATTACATCATGTTGTTCATTAAAGATTCCTTTTCTCAGTTTGTTGCAGTTATTCTGCAATAATAATATTTCTGGAGGAGAGTTATATCTCTCGCTGGGGCAATTTCAATTGTCTCACCCCTGTGGGATCCAACATGTTTAGATGGACGAGGATGAAGAGGTAGAAACCCTACAATAGGGGAAAGACAACAGTAACAGGGACATCAGTAACATCTCAGGTGGAGATATTGACTGTCGTGTCTTGTAGATATGAGTCCTATGAGTCGTCTCTATACTCTCAGGTCCTAGGAGTTAGTAGTTAGTGTTTTTATGATCCATCTAAGATTTTCGCATTGAATGCCTCAAGGTTTTATGTTTCTTATATGTATATTTAACAGAGCATCTGTTGTATGTATTCCTTGAGAAGAAAAGGTACATGGTATGTACTTTGTGAACCAGAATGTATGTGTAGATAATATTTTGGTTCTTGTTATAAGAGTTTCCTGGAAATGGATCTCCTTGTAAATGGTTTTAATTTTTAGTGATTTTTGTTAATCCTCTATTAATGACCGCTTCTGCTTAGTTAACGACGTTTCGTCTCACATAGATATTTTCTATTCTTTTTCCGCATCTTGTATAGCCTTTGATATAAATACTCTCTTTACAAAAACACAAAAAACATCAAGAAGAGGTATTACAGACCAAAAAGATAAACCAGGTTAACACTTGGTATTATATAACCATGCATATCATGATCAATACAAGGAACATTTGAGTTAAGACCTCTAAACATAATTACTCATTATTACATAATTTCACTAAATTAGGGTTTTATTATCATAATATATATTGAAACTGACTTCATTAAATAAAATTTAGACTTTCAAACTATTCCATGAGAGAGCCTACAAGGTATCTCTTCATTTTCTATTTAAATACTCAAATAATTGAGAGCAAGAGTTTGAAAGTACTTTGACATACTGTAGAAATTTAGAATACAAAATGATATGATGTAGCAACCTCACTTTTCAGCATACCCCAATTAAGAAAGGACCTTAAAGTTAAGAGACATTACCTAACATTCCCAACATATGGAATTTAAATAATAACAAATAATAAAAAACAAATTCCATTATTTCAAAAATATTTATTACAAGATATACACCTCTAAAGAGTTACTTAAATTTCTAACATGGAACTAATACACATGATAAAAAGTATCTAACTAATCATCCTTTACTTAGCTTTAATGCCTTCAATTGAGTTCATCTAGTTCATCATGTCTTGATATCTTCATATATTGCATTACTAAAAAATGTAAAAATAAATGTGGGTCACTATGTTGCTATAAAGTGTATGTGGGTGCATGTAAAAGTGTGCAAGTAGTATAACAACATATAATCAAACAATTAATTGCATACAAGAACTATCATTTTTGTCTCATACTCTAACCCACCTTGATATGCTATCTTGGGCATGAGCACTGTCTGATCCTGGCTCATGTTCATCATCCCTTGATACATGTCATCCTAGGGTTCACAATATGATATCTTACTTTATGTGATACTCATAGTGGCATTATAATCAAACAACATGTAAATAAACATCCAAGAGTTTATTTCTATAGCCCTCGAGAAATCCTTAGTGAACACTGACAATCAATAATGTGAGTAGCCATAATCGTAACCACATACCTCAATGTAGAACCATGAAAATCATGCAACCATACTTTAAGTTCTTTAAGCATATCATTAAATCAAGCAATCAACGACAAATCCAAGCAATCAACATTTAGTTGCATGTATTCATATCCTAAAGTGTCACCATCATATTATTTAGATAAAACCCTACTCAAGTCCTAATCAATGGTTTAGGGTTGTCTTAGGTTTGGATAGGGAATAAGAGTACAAACCCTGATTCTGACGCATACTAAACATTGTGTGAAATCCTAATTGTCATATCTAACACGTACTTGCATTATGAACACTTAGATTCAATTAGGTGCATTATGATTATCATATGTTATGAACTTTGGCTTCAAAACCCTAATTACACATTTGTATAGTTATCCACTTTATAAACTCTAATTATTCATTATTATTATGATGATCATCTTGGATTATCATTGGATTCTACAATTTTAATTTACATCTCACAAAAATCTTTTAAACATGATTCATGTTCTTATTCGTCAAAACTAGGGTTTATATACTTTAATCACCACTTACTAATGTATTGGTCCTAATTTTGGAATTTTTATCAGAATTAGATCTCAAATGTATATTATTCATATTCCTCTCATTTTCCTAATCAACTTCCATATATAATTTGTCTCAATTTGAGTTACTGATTAATTACTACAATTATTTAAAGATAACACTATCTTAACCAATCGTAGAATGCCATGTCTGTAGTAACATATTATTCAAACTATTCGGTTGATCCCAGTCAGCCATGGGCCAGGTTTGCACCTATGGGATCGCTCCACATTGCAATCTTGTGCCCATGTGGCTTACACCTAAGGAGGAGATAAAAATACAGATTTATCCCTCACCTCAGTACATCAGCTTGGGCACACAAGTCCTTTTTGATCTAGTCATATTCTATATCTCCTCCACATTCTTGTGCACTATTTCTATGGAGGAAGTAACTGTGCCACTGAATCTCCTATCATGGGACATGTAGACTTCATTGCATATTCAAAAAGTTCCAACCCTTCACCAGTAGAACGTGATGACCAGGGTTACGGGGTCCAGAGAGTCAGTGGTCGAGCTAAGGTTTGAGGACAAGAAAATAACTACAGTGTAGTTGGTGCTAGAATTTGAGCCATCACATGATTCCTTAAGTTCCACCGGGTTGTGTGTCAGTCTCTAAAGAGAAAACTGAGCCTTATATAGGCAAGGATGGCAAGAAGGGGTGCCCCTGCCCTCAATTTCCATGGAATCCCAACCCCACTTAGGATTTGAGGAAATCTCAATCCCTAATGAAACTAGTAGAAATCTAGGTTAGGTAGTTTCATAATGGCCTGCCAAATTCAATAGGAGTATCTCTTGATGTTATTAAGGATTGAAGAGAGAGAGAGGTTGAAGGGGTCAGTTACTGTAGCCAAAGTTTCCTTTTAAGGCCATAGGTAAGAGATAACTTGTAAGTCATCTGATCCATATCTGATGGTCGTGAACACATGTATCACATCAAGAGGGTCACTTCCCACTAGTACTATAGTTAGAGCATTTAATTAAATTGATTCCCAAAATACAAACTCATTCAATTATTGAAATTTAATCCCTCTCCCTTCTCAATTTTCCCTAGGCCTCTAGGAATATCTTTTTACTATCAAATTTAGAGGGTAAGTTAGTAATACTTTTCCCAACCTATATCTAATTTTTGGGATTTATTGTGATAACTTTCATGGTCAAAGCTTGTTCTTTCAGCATATCCTTAAATTAATTACCCACACCACATCGAAAGTCATTTTTCTCTCAAATTCTAGAATTTTTTTCTTTTTGTTATTATCTTAAAGTATACTAAAACTTAGATCGAGATATTCTTATTTGATGCCTCAAAACTTGTTCTTCCAGTCATGGTTAGATAATTACTCCATTAATGATCTAAAATACAACATATTATTTTCTTTTGGAAACTTGCTTATTATCTCATATTTCAGTTATCTAATAATTCACAAAGTCACTATCCTTTATATATGCATGAAATCTCTTATTTCTTAAACTTGTTCCACAAGGACCTATTTTCCAGCAAATAGTCTCATAGGCCTCACTTGGGCCATGGGTTGCACCCATACCACAAAGTGGATGGCTTTATTGTTCTATAAATTACATTTAGGATATTTTTTTTATCAAATCAAGTCTTATATTCAAACCTTAGGATTAGAAACCCTTCTTAGATTATCTTTAACAACTTTTATTGATATGAAAATTCCTCACATTATTACTAAGTTTAGTACCCTTATTCAATGACATGGCATTAATTATGACTTAGTGATTATATATCCACTTGAGATTTCTATTTCACTTGGTGATTACCTTTTCACCTAGGTTTCCAACCTATTGTTCATTTATTTTCACATAAGGGTGATGTAATACCTCAAACCCTGGATCATGTCATTAAACTCAACTTAGGGTATTCATTCTCATATGTCAATTTCAAACATAAAATGTGCCTATCCAATCTCTCTCACTCATAATAAGATAAAATAAGCGTCTGGATGCAACCCAAAAATAAAGTTCACCCCATTCTAAAAGCAAAGATGGTGTATGCACACATTATCTTAAAATTTCAAATTTTAGGTTGAATCACCTGTACAATGACTCCAAACAACATTACTTTTAATCCCACAATTTCCTTAACATTCATGCCCTCTCATGGAAAGTGATCTTCTCATAATAGTTTAGTTTATGCACTACTCTCTTCTACATTTATCAACATTATTACATGACCTCTTGTATTCTTTACATTTACATCTCACGTATCATTAGCCTTAGTCACTTCGTTAAGGCTTCTAGGGGTACATGTACCTTTTGAGTGATCTCCTCTAGGCCTCATGGAACTTATGCACTTATGGAGTGCTTCCCACATTTACCCCTTGGGCATCATGAACTCTGGAAGACAGACAATCTCCTAACCCATGGGCCTCAAGAAACATGGATGGCTATCTCCTGACCCCATGATCTTATGCATTTAGGGCATTCTCACCTCCTAAACTCATAGGTCCTATGTACCTTTAATCCTCTCTACTTGACCTTAGAATTAACTTAGGTCTCTACCCTTCCTAGGGTTTATTAAGATATCACAAATGATCGAGCACATTATTTTCTTATGTAATTCTTTAACCTAGATTTCCTTCATCTCATGAGGTACACATGTTTTTCACTTTATATCCCTACATTGGGCTCATGGCGATCTTCCCTCCGGGGCTTGTTCTTTCATGACGACCTTCCTTTTCTAGCTTGGCCTTTTAGTGACCTTCCTTTCTCAACTTGATCACTATTCATTGCAATTACTTCCTCTTACATTGGTCTTCTTTTCCCGGCTTGGACTATTTGTGACATTCCTCTCCCAGCTTGATCACTTGTGATTACAATGACTTCCTTTTATATCAGCCTTCCTTTCCCAACTTGGCCTATTGGCGACCTTCCTTTCCTGAGGTGATCATTGTAATGACTTCCTTTTATATCAATATTCCTTTCCCGACTTGGCCTATTGGTGACCTTCCTCTCCTGACTTGATCATTGGGTCCCTCAGAGATGGTATACTTAGGTTCAAAGAATGTACATGATTCTGTATTTTCTATACTTAATCCTTCACACTTTAGGTGACGTTGAAGGCTACCTCAACAATTAAACTGGTTGGTCAACCCACCCTTCTAGGGAAGGTCCTAAGCTAGAATGTCTTCTTGACTCACAAGAGGAGGTTAGGCTATCTAGCCACAACCTGACCACATGGGTTCATGGTTTTTCCTCCCACACGTCCTTTTCATACTCTTGAGTTGACCCACCCCAAGTCGGGACACCAACCCTAAAATTTGAATTGAGGGTTTCATATTTTCATTTTTACATAATCATTGGTTTCTTATGTTTCATATGCATATTCAAAACCATCCACACATCATGCATGAAGTTATCCACACAAATGCATGGGAGACTGGGTCACCTAAGCTCACTTGCATTTTTCTTATTCCCTTATTGCCCGAATTAGTGTTCATATGTGTAGGGTTACTATTTCACCCAAACTACTCCCATTTCGTAGGATTAGGGTTTAGGGTTTGGGTTAGGATCTACCCCTACACCTTAGGGTTTTATGATTCCCTTGACCCACTAACGGTTTTCCTAAACCAACCTTAGTTTAATCTAGGGTTTACCCTTGGAATGAAAAACCCATAAAGCATTTTTTTCTTTGCTCTATCAATATTTCCACATCACATGTACATTAATTGGTCGATGATGCCTTAATGCTACTTCTTCTCAAAATCCCTAATCTTGAGATGAGGAGGGAGGTATCTTTTAGGGTATATAAAGCAAGAGGATGAGAAGGGGATGAAATTTGTGATGAGAAGTTTTAGAGGATGCATTACTTTAGGCAAACCCTAGATTCTTGCCAGGCCGGTATCACATTGTCTAAGGGAGTCCTCATATACCAACTTAATGGTGCAGAGAAAAATATTGCCAACCCCTAAAACTATGATCCTTTCTAGTAACCATCACCATTAGGTTATGCCCTAATAATTTCTCTTTATATTTCTATAGATTACTTGAAATTATAAATTATTAAATATTATTTGAAAATATGGGGCTTTGATACCAAATGTAACGACCTCACTTTTTAGCACCACTAATTAAGAAAGAACCTTAAAGTTGAGAGCCATTACCAAAATTTTCCAAGATCTATCTTTTAACAAATAACAAATAATAGCAAATAATTTCCATTATTTCACAAATACTATTTACAAGATATACATTGATGGCCCTCTAAGCAGTTACATGAAGTTCCAACATGGAACTAATACAAATGAGAAGAAGTATCTAACTAATCCTCCTTTACTAATTTTTGATGTATTCAATTGGGTCCGTCTAGTTCATCATGTCTTGATATCTTCATATAGTGCATTTACCTAAAACGGGGTGAAACAAAACACAAATAAGTATATTACTATGTTGTGTACGTAGGTGCATGCAAAAGTGTGAAAGTAATATAACAATATATAATCGAACGACTACTTGCAAGTAAGAACTATCTTTTTCATCTCATATTCTAACCCACACTTGATAAACAATCTTAGGCATGAGCATTGTCCGATCTTTGCTCATGTGCATCACCCCTTGATACATGTCCATCCTAGGATTCAAAATATGATATCTTGTTTTATTTGATACTCATAGTTGTATTATAATTGAACAAAATGTAAATAAACACCCAACATTTTATTTCTTCAATCCTTGAGAAATCCTCGGCAAACACCAGCATTCGATAATGTGAGTAGTCATAATCATAACCACATACCTCAATATAGAACCATACAAAACATGCAATCATACTTCAAGTACTTTAAGCATATCATACACTTAGGCAAGAAAAGATGAATCCAATCAATCAACATTTAATCTGCATGTATGTATATCCTAAAGTGTCACCATCATATTATTCAGACAAAACCCTACTCATGTCTCAATCTATAGTTTAGGGATATTTTAGGGTTAAATAGGGAATAAGGGTACAAAATCTAATTCCAACACATATTAAACATAATGTGAAACCCTAATAATCAGATCTAACATGTACTTGCATTATGAACATTTAGATTCAATTAGGTTCAGTAAGATTATCACAAGTTATGATCATTGGTTTCAAAATCCTAATTATACATTTGTATGTCTATCCTCTTTAGAAATCCTAATTATTTACCATTATTATCATGATCATCTTGGATTATCATTAGATTCAACAATATAAGTTTACATCTCTAGAAGTGTATTAAATATGAGTAATGATCTTATTCATCAAAAGTAGGGTTTATATACTTTAATCACCACTTACTCATGTATTGGTCTTACTAATGGAACTGGGATCAGAATTAGATCTCACATATTCCTCTAATTTTCCTGATCAACTTTCATATATAATTTGTCTCAATATGATTGACCGATTAGTTACTACAATAATTTCAGGAAACACTATATGGACCAATGGTAGAATGTTGTGTCAGCAGTTAATGTATTATTTGAATTATCTGGTTGATCCAAGTCAACTGCGGGGTCGGGGCCGTGGCTATGGGCTCACACCACATTAGCATCCGGTGCCCGCGTGGCTAAGACCTAAGAAGGAGATAAAAAAATGGATTTATCCCTTACCTTAGTACAGTGGCTTGGGGTACACATGTCCTCTTCGCGCTGGTCGTTTTCTACCTCTCCTTGGTATTCTAGCGCACTATTGTACCATGGAGGGAGTCAACTTTGTCATTTACTCTCCTATCTTGGGATGTGGCAACTCCATTGCGGGTTCAGAAAGCTCTGCCCCTTCACCCTGGACTTACTCAACCCTTCACTGGTAACACATGATGAGTGGGGTTGCGGGTTCTAGAGAGCTGGTGGTGGAGCAGAGGTTTGGGGATAGGCGAACAACTATTGTGCAGATGGCGCTAGAATTGGAGGCATAACATGATTCCTTGAGTTCTACTAGGTTGTGTGCCATTCTCATGAAGAGAAAACCAAACTTTATATATGCATGGATGGCAAGAAGGATGCCCTAGTTTCCATGGAATCCCGACCCCACTAAGGATTTGGGGAAATCCCAATCCCTTACAGAACCAATGGATATCCAGGTTAGTAGGTTCGTAATGGTCTCCCAGATTCAATGGAAGTATCTCCTGATGTTATTAAGGATCAGAGAGAGAGAGAGAGGTTGAATGGGTCGAGATCGTAGTCAAAGTTTCCTTTTAAGGCCACAGGTAGGAGATGAGTTGTAAGTCATCCGATCTAGATCCAAAGGTCGTGAACACATGTGACACATCAAGAAGGACAGCAGGGCGCTGCCCACCAACACTATAATCAGAGCATTTAATTAAATCAACTCCCAAAATAGAAATTCATCTAATTATTGCAATTAGGTCCCTCTCCCTTCTCAATTTTCCCTAAGCCTCTAGGAACATCTTTTTACTGTGAAATTTGGAGGGTAAGTAATTAATATTTTTTCCAAACTATATCAAAATTTTGAGATTTATTGGGATAACTTCCATGAATCGAAACTTGCTCTTCTAGTATATCTTTAATTTAATTACACACACCACATGGAAAATCATTTTCCTCTCAAATTCTAGAATTCTCTTTTTTTTGTTATTATCTTCAAGTATTCTGAAAGTCAGACCGAGATATTCTTATTTGATGCTCAAAACTTGTGTCGTCATTCATGGTTAGATAATTACTCCATTAATTATCTAAAATACCACATGTCTTAATTTCTTTCAAAAACTTGTTTATTATCTCATATTTTAGTTATCTAATAATTCACAAAATCATTATCCTTTATTTATGTACAAATTCTCTTATTTCTTAAACTTGTACCACAAGGACCTATATGCCAATCAAATAGTCTCATATGCCTTACTTGGGACATAGGTTACACCCATACTACAAAGTGAATGATTTTTATTGTTCTATCAATTACATTTAAAAATATTATATACCAAGTCAAGTCATATATAAAAATATTTTAAATTCATTAAATTTAAGGATATTACACGTGCTCACCTTAGCCATGGGCTTTAGTAAGACTAAACTAGGATGCTCGGCCCAAGAGGCATTGCAAGCTTCGCATGGAAGATGGGACATGACATACCGACTGTAACAAGTTGATAAGTAAACTGCTTATCGGAGACCCAAAACTTGTGAGCAAGCACTTCAGCCCCAACCAGGCGGGCCCGGCCTGGCGCACAGGTCTGTGCTTATGCGCTATCCAACTCCATTTCCGCGAAAGCCCGTCAGCAGGTTAGTGGATGACTGGATATATCCAGGGATGCAAAGCCCGTCGGAAGACAACAAAATGATGGAAGTGGGCAATTCAATTGTGAGACCAACACTATCGCCCCCTCGAAACGTTATGAGAAAAATAATGTGGACTTCGATTCTGAACTCTGTAGATCCATCTAATTTGCCGTTTTCCACCTATGTGACGATATATGCCATTTAGGCCATTTTCCCTAACAGTGACAAGCAACAATGCAACATTGCGAGACTTCGACCTGGTGGGCTTGGGATGCAGGCTACAGGCGAGGCCTTCCCCCCGATTTTATTGCAAGTTGGGAATCTCCCTTTTTACTTTCACATTTCCAATTGGAGATTGTACATCGCTAACAAGAGGTTGCAGTTATAGCTTCAGAACTGCTAGTCTGGGATGACTGCAGTATTAGCTCATTGTTAAAATCTAAGTAAATTTTGGTGCAATTTTCAAAATTGAGAATTGGTATGATGACAAATCTGGTTAGGACTCTTGTCAATTTTTCCTGTCAGTGTTTGTTTCTCACATGAGGCTCTCTATTGATTACTATCATAACGTTACTCCTGGTCGACATCCACAATAACTCTATGTCATCCATCATCCGTTGTCAGTATTCAGATCTACGAAAATTGTTGGTGCTGTCCGTCAACATTAATGCTATTTTAGAGCTTGATGTTAACAACAGCATCCCCAGCCATCATGGGATGTCACCGACGCTGCTTTCCATTTACTAGTGAAGATGCTGTCACCTGGAGTTTGAGGGATGGTGCTAAGTAAATGGCTTCTTGGTTTTCTGTCTGATTTTAAACGGCAGATCTTCTTCCTTCATTGTTCACTGTGATATGCCGAGTTGTGTGGACTGCTATCAACGGATCAACTGCTCAGGATGTAAATTCTGGATTCTCCATTCTTGTATTGAAATAGCACTAAGATTTATTACTCGTCAAAATTAGAACCGATAATCCTAATTGGTGCATGGCTACTTATTTGTCTTTTCTTTGACTATGTATATTTGTTACCTGGCAACCAGTTATCGGGGTTGGTGACATTACCAACCGGGTATCTATCACAGTGAAGAATAAAAAAGGAGGGCTGGTGCCCTGATCGACAACATGAAGATGCTGCTCCAAAGTGTCGTCATTATTCGTAATATCTTGGAAGGAGAGGTCCTCAGGCGAAAACGGTGGCTGTGATATGAGGCTGCCACTGGTGACAACTCGAGAAGAGGCAATGTTGGTGGCAATAGATTGTGAAGCCTTTTTGGAAAAGATAAGATTTACTTTATCTCCTCTCAAAGGTAATAGCTGAATTAATTCTAATTTGTACCCATTCAAGCATTAATTAGCAAATGCCAATAAAACTAACGTTATCATCACTCAATTCAACAATTTGAAGTGATAGACATCATTCATGCAGTCCATGTCTGGCTCTAAGACGGTGAAACTGAGGACCACTGATTGACGGGATGTTGGTTTTCACCCACATTGTTCAACTCTATGATGGGCACTACCTTATATGTTGGAGTACATGTGACACTAGTGTTTAAGAAATCTAAAAGAAGATATACACTGATGTCACATGTATGGTGATTTTAACGTACCGAAACTTAGAATCTTATCATATTCTATGATTAGAATGTTAGTAAGCTTGGTTCTTTAGATTTGATCAAACAAAGGTAAAGTTATTCCTAACGTATATTCTTAACGCACATAACATGAATAACTCTATGGTTACCCATTACATATTTAGGCTTGTAAACAAATACAACATATTTAGTGGTATAAAATTCTATAATCAACACTACATATTAAAATACACTCAGATTTACATAATAACTTAAGTATGTACTAATATGTCACTAAATTTATTAAGCTTATCAAATATATTCTTTTTACTAACTGATATACAAATAATGATCAAAATATGTTTACTAAGAGGTATAATGTGTTTGACACATAAATTAGAATAATAATTGATGTTATGTCTATAAATATGAATGATGTGCTATTATCTAAATAAATATCAAATTATTGAACTTAATATGATAAATAGAAAAATATGAAAATTTGTGCATAATTATGTAGAAAACTCTTTTGGTATAGTGAGACTCTAGATAATAAATAATAATAATGCTATAATAAGATAATGGTGATGAGCCCAGATATGAACAGAGTTCTGAACATGGTGAGGACAGTGGAGAGCACAGTGGTGAATGGAGAGGCGAAGGCGGGAGTGCCGTCGGCAGCGTCGAACCCCATAGATCCAGGTGTTGCCAACATTAAAAAGTCTGTTAGTAGTGTGTTAGTGGCGAAAGAGGCAAAGTCATGGTCAGATATGTTCAAGGAAAGGAAGAGTGGCAGTCCTGTTTGTCTGAAGAAAATGACCATCGTAGTGATGGACGGGAAACTAATGTATTCAAAAGCCATTACTGAGCGGAATTTCGTGAGATGGAGGGGGGCTACTACGGGGCATGTAGTTGGTTTGAAGCCGTACTGGCCAATCTTGGTTCATCATCTTGCTCAGATTTGGCAAGCGAAGGGATCCATTGAAGTGAGATCAAGAGGTCGGGGCTATCTCATACACCTATTCTCTAATGATGAGGATCTAGCTATGGAAGTTGATGGATGTCCATGGTTTGTCGCTGGGAAGCCTTTAATTATCAAGAGGTGGGAGAGAGGCGAGCCCCTGGAGAAGATGAAGCTCACTGAAGTTCCAATCTGGCTGAAGATCTTCAACTTGCCGCTTGAGCTGTGGGATGTCGAGATGTTCAATAGGATTGGATCCTTCCTAGGGGTGCCATTGCAACCGGATAGGATCACAAATGAGTTTCTCATGCTTGAATATGCACGTCTGCAAGTTTTGATCCCCCTGGATTTCTCATTTCCCAAAGAGCTATAGATCGTCAATGATGATGGACAAAGTGATACCATTACTTTTGAGTATGAATGGGAGCTGAGCAGGTGTTTGAACTGCGGTCTCTATGGCCATGAACCTAGTCTTTGTAGAACTCTCCCTGAAGTAAGGAAGGATATTACTAAGAAAGCATCAAACGAGGCACCTAAAAGAAAGGCATGGGTTCATAAAGTTGTTTCAGATAATAGCAAGAATGATGAGGGCAATGTATTCATAGACACAAAAGAAATTATTCAAGAATCTAGTGTGGATATCTCTATTAAGGAGGTTTCTATCTCTGAGCCTGTGGTAGGCGTTCAAGTAAATGTTGCTATTGATCTATCTCCTAGGATAAGTTGGTGGTTATTGATGAAACTCTTGCCACTGAAACTGTGAAGGGTAAGGAAGTGATGGTGGACACAATCACTCCTAATACTTCCCCTGAGGTTGGTTAGGAGACGAGGGGTAAGAAGTCTAATTCTCCCCCTCGGGTTGTTCCAATATCAATTGTGTAGGAGTATTCCTCCTTCACTGAATAAGTATTCTCTTCTGTCAAATTTTGAAGAGGAGGATGGGATGATTCTCCCCCCAAATGGTTAATCCACTTACTATCTATTATTTCTTGGAATGTGAGGGGTGGGTCCAAATAAGATCCCCCACATTCAAAAGGAGCTGAAGGAAAACAAGGTAGATATTTTCATCATTCTAGAATCAAGAATTCAAAGGAAGGATGTGCAGTCTTTTGTAGACTTGGTGTAGCAAGGAGCTCAATTCATGGATAACTCTGAGTTTTTTCATACACTAGAATTATAGTTTTATGGATGAATAAATATATTTCTATCGACAAGAGGCTTGTTAATGACCAGATACTACACTATGCTATTAAGAAGGGGAAGATGACTTTTGAAATGTCAGCTATCTACGGGGCTAATGGCAATGGGGACATGATGGTGCTGTGGGATTTGATTATTAACATCTCGAGCATGAAACCTATTAATTGGGGTATGGTGGGTGATTTTGATGCGGTCAGGTTGAGTAGTGAGAGGCTGGGTAAGCATACACCCTCTAGTAGAAATATGAACAATTTTAATCATGCCATCAGTTGTACTGATTTGATGGAGATCTCCATGAAAGGGCATTTTTTTTAACTTGGGACAACCAGAGTAAAAAAGGTATTAGCACACTCTCAAGAATCGATCACATGTTCTGAGATATGAATTTTCTTACTAGCTTCCCTTTCTGTTGGGGTAAAGTCATTGCATCTGTCGTTGGTGATCATAGAATCATTGCTCTCAAGCTTGGTAGAGGGAAAAAAGGGGTTACTCCTTTCCATTTTATTAACTCTTGGACTAGTAACAACTCATATAGGAGTGTAGTTGAAGCTGCCTAGAAATATATTATTTGTATTGGTACGCCTATGTTCAGAGTTTATAAAAAGATTCATGTGGTGACTAATGCTCTAAGGAAATGGAATAGTGACAGAGTAGGTAATTTCTTTTCCAAGACAAGAGAGCTTGAAGCTCAAGCTAAGATCTTGCAAGAAGTTGTGGATGCAGACCCGGGCAATGAAGAGAAACATAACCAACTTACTACTCTCAGAATGGAAGCTATTCAAGCCCTCAAGGACAAAGAGAGTTTTCTTAAGCAAAAGAGCAGGGTTCAGTGGCTCAAGCTTGGGGATAGAAACTCAACTTTCTTCTATGCTTCTATTAAATCTCAAAGATTGAGAAATAATATTAATGTTCTGCATAATCAAGATGGTAGATGCATTTATGATGTTGATGAAATCAGAAATACTATAAGAGCGTTCTATGAAAGATTGTTTAATGGGATTCCTAATGATACTATTGATTGGAAGGAGGAATGGCTTATCCCTAAAATTTCTAATGTTCAATTTAATGAACTGAGGAAAATCATTTCTAGGTCTGAAATTGAAGATGTGATGAAGAAGATGAAGGATGAGAAGGCTCCTGGGCCTGATGGGTTCAATGCTATTTTCTTTAAATCTGTTTGGGACTTTATCGATGATGATATTGTTAGAGCTTTTCAAAGTTTCTTTAGCTCTGGGAAGCTGTTGAAAGAATGTAACAACACCATGATCACTCTCACTCCTAAAAAGCCTGGAGCCACGGACCTCAAAGATTTCATACCTATCTCCTTGTGTAATGTTATATGCAAGGTCATTATGAAAATCATGGCCAATAGAGTCAAATTTATTCTCCCTTCCATTATTGATACTAACCAAGCAACTTTTATCTATGGAAGAAGAATTGGAGATGCTATTCTCTTGGCAAATGACATTTTGAGCACCTTTGTGAGCTCCCAAAAGGTTATGTGTGTCAAGGCTGATCTAGTTAAGGCATATGATATAGTGAGATGTGATTACATCTTGTTTCTATTGGAGAGAATGGGATTTCCTAAATGTTGGTTGAATTGGATACATGAAACATTCAATACTACTTCCTATAAAGTCCTTGTGAATGGCTCACCTACTGATCAATTCTATGCTTCTAATAGGGTTAGACAAGGAGACCCCTTAGCTCCTTTCCTCTTTGTCAGAGCTATGCATGGGTTCTCTTCCATTATCGATGCAGAAGTTTGTAAGGGTAGACTCAGACCTGTTGGGACTTTGGATTCAACCTTCATTTCTCACATCATTTTTGCTTATGATTTACTTTTATTCTCTAGAGCTGATGACAATGATGTGCAAAGCCTACGTCATGTCTTTGTCATGTTTGGTAGGGTGTCAGGTCTTAAGCTTAACAACGAGAAAAGCCAACTATTTCTGAGTAAGATGGCTGAGGAGGGAAATATTGCTAACATTCTAAACATCAAAGTTTGTTCTCTTCCCGTGAGATATTTAGGCATGCCATTGTTCAATGGTAGGTTAACCAAAACCCTTTGTGATCCTATTGTTGATTAAGTCAAGAGCAAGTTGGACTCATGGAAATGTCGCCTTCTTTTGCAAGTAGGTAGAATTGAACTTGTCATCTCTACCCTATCTGCATATAGCATTTTTTGGACTGCTACTTTCCCTTTGCCTAGGTCTGTGACTAAGACGATAGAGAAGATGATGATGGACTTTATATGGAATGATTTTAATGAAAAAAGAATCTTCATACGATTTCATGGAAGCTCATATGTAGGCCGAAGGAAGAGGGTAGCCTTGGCATTAGATCCATATCTGATTGGTCTATTGGAGGCCGCCTTAAAAATCTATGGTGTTTGGCCACTAAGAGAGATGGTTTGTGGATAAAGTGGGTCCATGATAAGTACATAAAGGATGAGTCTTTATGGTCGATTGAAGCCAAAACTAGTGATCCTTGGTTTTGGAAGAAATTGCTCGAACAGAGGAACCTTCTGTTGAGACATACTGATTTCTATTTGGGAAATGGGGAGTCTTTTTTGTTTTCCTTGGATCCCTGGGTGAACGATGGTAACAAATTGATTGATCTTGTTGATCATCAGTTCGTGTTGAGGTTGGGCAAAGGGAATTGTAGTAAAGTGGCTAGCTGCATAGATAATGGTGAATGGTCTTTTCCTAACTTTAGAGGTGCTGAAGTTTTGTTATCCGTTCTGAATGAGCAGGTTATCAACACGAATGAGGAGGATTCTATCCTCTTCAGAGTAGGTGGAACCTTCACTATGAAGGACGGCTGGAATGTTGTAAGAGAAAAGTGGCAGACTGTACCATGGGGTAAGTGGGTATGGTCAGATAAGATCCCTAGAAGATGGTCGATCCTTCTTTGGAAAATCTTCTTAGGGAAGCTACCTACTGTTAATTATCTGAAGACGATGGGTTTTCAGTTTGTATCAAGATGTTGTTTGTGTGAAGTGAGTGAAGAGTCTATTCCTCATATTTTCTTTGAATGCTAGTTTGCTAGCTTGGCTTGGGAGATGTTTTTTTTAGAAAACATTAGGTCAAAGTAACGAAGATGGAAGATTTGTTATTGCTAAGGAATGAGAAGAAGACCTTGTTGTTTGCATCATTTATATGCTTTGGAGGGAGAGGAATAGGGGGACCTTTGATGCTGTCCGGCTGATATTTGAAGACTTTTGGACTATATGCAATAGAGATAGATTTCTTGTTTTTAGTTAACCATGTATAGATAGCCCTAGAGTTTTTGTATAGATCTCCTTTCTTTTCTGGTGGTTGTGCCTCACAATCTCCTCCTTTTTTTCTAGGTAGTTATACCTTGTAACTATCCATTTTCTTAATAAGTAAGGAGGCATCCCACCCTATTTGCACCAAAAATAATGGTGATGAGCCCGAAACTCTATTTGTAGTAAAACTCATAAAAGAAATCTTGAAAACCCAAATATAATGGTATATATTTCTTGGCTCCCAAAATTTCCTTATGGTGCCAAGTTTCACCTTGTTTGAACAATCATAAATATCTTAATTTATTGAGAAAAGAAATAGCAAGACAAGGTTAAAATATAAATTAATTATTAAGAAAAAAAACTAATATATTACACAAAGTTGTAATAAATAAAATTGTGATATAACATAAAGAGAAATATATTGTATATGCATGTTAAATTTATTGAAAATTTATTATAGTGAAATTTTTTAAAATGTTTTTACTTTCCAAATACAATGTCACCGAGGTAATTACACCAATATGGAATATACAGATAAATTAATGAAAAAGAACAAAATTTAAATAGCTTATTTTCTCTACTTAATTTCAAAGACGATAAGTAAATGGAAACAATAGAGTTAACATATCATAAAGAAAACAAATACTTTAACTCGATTATGTATTTGTTTGGAAACAAATAAACATTCTAAAATTTATGTAACTATACTTAACTCAAATAAGAAACAGTAATAATCTTGACTAAATAATTTTCTCAGTAAACCCCTCCATTACATCCTCAAATAATTAACAATAAGGAAATTAAAGGTAAATGGTTCCATAGATAATGTTTACACCCTTTTAATTTCAAATTCATGTTTCTATAATTATTAATTTTGTATATATAAATTGATTAGCACCTATCTTCTCTGTAAATAATAATGTAAAATATATTAGCAATATATATGGTTGCCTCAAGTTTGGAATTTTAGATCTAACTTAATACTAAACTAAATAGATGCCTTTTATTAAAATAAAACTGTTATACAAATTTTCGATGACTCTAAGATGAGAAGAGAAGCATTATGTGAAAGTTATTTTTTAATGGGATGAACAAGTGTATATAACATGTTGATAAATAGAATAATAGAAAAAGAATTTGATAAGTATATCATACAAAATTGTACATTAAATTATTTTACATGTTTACGTTGAGTAAATAATTAAACAACACAATATTTATAAGTCTCTTTATTGTTAATGCAGTAGTCAATATTTTTGTGACCAAGTTGTTAAAAAGGAGAAAATATATGACAAAATGTAGACATAAAGAAACAAAAGGGAAATAACATTTTATATATCTATTTTTCCTATCATGTGTTAAAGAACGCTTAAATTTTTTCCTTTTACAATATATATTACATATTTTTCCTAAAAATAAGAATAGATAAGTTTTTTTTTCCTACTGAATCCTAATAGTTCTATATATAGATGCCTCTCTATTGCCTTCACACACATAGAAATCACTTCACCAATATGAAATGAATCCTAATCTTCTCTGTTATCTTCCTATTCATGCTTTTTGGAAGAGTGGTCAAAGCCTTGTGATATCATGAAATAATTCATACGGTGATCTTTTCTCAAATATCGGTGTTTCAAACCTTGAAACAATAACTTGGATCTAGGATTGGACTTTAATAAGATGATCACATCTCGAGGTATGTTTCATTGTTGAACTCTAAATTGAGCACTTGGCCTAATTTTTCCTCTCTCTTGTTGTAAGTTTCATCTTCAAATCATGTTGAGAAATTAATCTACTTTTCTCTCTCATGTATGTTGCATATCCTCAATCATATTGAGAAATTGATCTGATTTCTCTCTTTTGTTGAGTGTTTGTTTCATTCTACTATCCATATTTAGCAATTAACCTAATTTCACTTTCTCTATATGTATGTTACTTCTCTTATTATCATATTACAGAATCAACTATATTTATCCTTCTCGTTTTAGAATATGTCACATGAGATAAATGATAAATATAATATATAATCCTTTTGGTTGTAATGTGTAGATATGGGACACAATTGAAAGAATGATGATAAATGATAAAATAATATTGATCTAGAATTTTCTGTGGTTTCTTTGGAATAAGAAATGAGAAAAAGAAATAAATAATAACTCCCAAAACATGATAATGTGATATTGATTATTTCATATGAGAAATAATGGTAATAATGAATAATGGGCTAAAATTGATAAAAGGAAGACTTATTCGTTAAGAATAACTTTAGATTCATTTTTTCTGGATATGATATGATTTGAAGGCCATGTTTCACAAATTTGGGATAATAATAATTATATCAATTTTATTTACAAAAGAAAAGGTGATTTTCCTTCAAAATATGAGATAAATCATTTGATGACTCAAAAAGTGGAAAATAATCTTAGATTCGTAACATACACATTAAAACTAGTCTTTGGGTGAATTTTCATGTAATTTGGATAATGTTTAATATACATGCGTAGATTACGAGAGAGAAAGTATGTAAAAGTCAAAAATATTAAATGATATATTAAATAATACCAAAAGATAAAATTAATGGCCAATTCATATTTCATATGTTTTAGTTTGCTTGAGGGTGAAGTTTCACACTATTTGCATAACAATAACTATTTTTATTTTAACTGGCAAAGAAAATAAGAATAAGAGTCAAATATATTAAATAAATAATTAAATGACTCCAAAAGAGACAATATATCTCAAATTCGAAATATACATGCAAAAATTAGCCTATATGTAAATTTTCAACTAATTTTGACAATCTTAATATTTTTGTTAATTTAGGAGAGAGAATATAACTAAAGAACAAAAATATTAATCAATATGTTAAAAAAAAATAGAAAAATCATGTCCCACACGTTTAGTATTACTTATAGGCCAAGTTTCTAGATGCCTCTAACTCATTAAAGGGATAAAATAAGTTATAATATTTAAAAATATTAAATAAATATTATAAGTCTTTAAAAAATAGAATAATACCAAAATCAGATTGCTCATCCCAAAATTAGTTAAACTACCAAATTTAGATTTATTTGGACTTCATTTTTACCTTCAAATAATTGTAAATTTTGTGCATTAAATGCATTAAAAGAACAAAGTTGCAAAGTTGTATTAAATGACATTAATTGCAGCCCACATGAACAATATCTGCAAACCAAGATCCAATATTTTGGACATAACTCCCTTGTTTCTCAATGAAATTTCATGAAACGAGTTGCATTATATTGAAAATTTAATTTTTCATCCATCCCCTACTCAAGACCTATAATGGAGAATTCTAGAAATGCCTAAATTTGTTCCTCAAGTTTTCCAAAGTAACTTCTCGCACACCCTTAAAACTTAAATTAATATAAATAGGAGCCTACCCTCATATGAAACACACACC
The DNA here is from genome assembly GCA_963693085.1 of Alisma plantago-aquatica. Lineage (NCBI taxonomy): Eukaryota > Viridiplantae > Streptophyta > Magnoliopsida > Alismatales > Alismataceae > Alisma > Alisma plantago-aquatica. Next base: position 1,270,806,608 of record OY856409.1, on the reverse strand, counting down.
CAAAGACTCTCCTCTGGTTTCAATTTAGTCTTGCATCATCATTTCATCCACCACCGAATGTGGTTCTTGGTTTGAGTTTGTGAAATCTCTCCCTGATGTCTTGCTTCTTCGGAACCTAGTTGGACCTCAGGCAAAAGTGATCTTAGAAACAACTAGATTGGTGAAGAGTGTTTATAGGGATCTGATTTAAGGTATGTTTGCATCTCCTATTATTTCATATTGAGAAATCACCTACTCTTATATTTCTCTTAGTCCTATGGAGACTAGCCTACACATTATCTCTTTTTCTTTGAAAATTATGATGCATGTGAACTACTTTATTTATTACTCATGTTGTATCTTGTTTGGACATTCTTTGGGAATCTTCCTTATACATTGCTCATGGTGGAACAGTCTTTGGTGATATGTGCTTCTTTGCCCACCTTTGTAGTGGATGTTTATATGGCACATTATGTGATGGCATGGATCTTCTGATCCCACTTTATTTTTTTGGATGTTCTCATCTCTCTTATTCTCTTTTATACTTGCTTATTATTTTGATATGCATTATGTGGTGATTGCTAGTATAATGTTACATGTTAGCTTATGTGGATATGAAAATTCCCACATATGAATGCAGTGAAAATTCTTGTATATGAAAATATTTAAGGCATATGTGTTTTTCCTACCCAAGCTGATGTTAAATAGACCATGTCACTCCATATTATAGAGCAGATGCATACAAGACCCTGCTCACCCCACATTTTTGGTATATGTTTTATTTCCTACCTACATGTTTATATTGTCTAGTATTGTCACAAGTGAAACACATGGATGCCTTTTTCTTATACTTTTCTTGAGGATGAAGTCATGTTTGAGGATGAGGTACTGGTAGGATAAGGAGAACTTATTATGAAAAAATTTGTGATGTGGTTTCCCCAATTGATTTTTGATCTATATTTTGTTTTATATCAAATTGATTTCGTCGTCAAAAATTATTTTCATTACTATTATATGTACAAGAGATTTTGTTTTGGATTTTATCAAGGTTTTCTTAAACTAAGTCACATAAAGAGAATTATGAAGTTTTAGTTGAGAAACCCTAGTTCTAATGTCTGGAGTGATGACTAGGATGTTATGTCTTGTAATAAAGGTTTAGTTGACATACCCTTTTGTGCTATATGACCTTGGGTTGTTGAAGTGTATCTAAGGATTGCCAGGTTAGAGACACAAGGACTTAAAGTTCAACCCTAGTTGGATATGACTTTTTTGTTGGATAGATGGACAATTTAAACCCCTAATATATTCACAATTAAAATATGCAAGGTGACCATAGTACCTTGGTGATATTTAGTTTAACTTGTTAGGTTGAATCTTTTCAGGGATGGTAAATAGTTTATCTTTAGATTTCAAGGACAAAATCTTTTTAAGGGGTGGTTTGCTGTAACATACCGAAATCTAGCGTCTTATCCTATTCCAAGGTTAAAAGGTTAGAGACCTTAGTTCTTTGGTCTTAGCCAAACAAGCTTGAGGATATACCTAATGTTAGTTAATGGTAACCATAATATGTAATGCGTGAATAAATCACCCTAACATATATGTATGAAAACAAATATGACATTATACCCTCATGTTAATGATAAAACCAACAATGGATACATAAAATATGTCACATGAGATAAATGATAAATATAATATATAATCCTTTTAGTTGTAATGTGTAGATATGGGATAAAATTGGAAGAATGATAATAATAATGATAAAATAATATCAATCTAGAATTTTCTATGGTTTCTCTAGGATAGAAAAAGTAATAAATAACAACTCCCTAAATAAGATAATGTGGTATTGAAATATTTAATATGAGAAATAGTGGTAATAATGAATAATGAGATAAATTTTCTAAAAGGAAGACTAATTTGATAATAATAACTTCAAACTCATTTTCTTTGGATATTATATGGCTTGGAGGCTAGGTTTCACAAATTTGGGATAACAATAATTATATCAATATTATTTACAAAAGAAAAGGTGATTATCCTTCAAAATATAAGATAAACCATTTAATGAATAAAAAATAGAAAATAATCTTAGATTCCTAACATACACATTAAAAATATCCTTTGGGTGAATTTTCATGTAATTTGGATAATCTTTAATATACATGAATAGATTAGGAGAGAGAAAGTATGTAAAACTTAAAAATATTTAATAATATATTAAATAATACTAAGAGATAAAATTAATGGCCAATTTGTAATTCATATGTTTTAGTTTGCTTGAGGGTGAAGTTTCACACTATTTGCATAATAATAACTATTTTTGTTTAACTGGGAAAGAAAATAAGAATAAGAGTCAAATACATTAAATAAATAATTAAATGACTCCAAAAGTGAAAAAAAATCTCAAATTCTAAATATACATGCCAAAATTAGCCTATATGTAAATTTTCAACTAATTTTGACAATCTTAATATTTTAGTTCATTTAGGAGAGAGAATATAACTAAAGAAAAAATATTAATCAATATGTTACAAAAATAATTAATAGAAAAATTATGTTCCACACATTAAGTATTTCTTATAGGCCAAGTTTCATATTTTTAGAAAGTTTCTAGATGCCTGTAACTCATTAAAGGGATACAATAAGTGATAATATTTAAAAATATTGAATAAAATATCAAAAGTCTTCAAAAAATAGAATAATACCGAAATCAGATTGCTCATTCCAAAATTCATTAAACTACCAAACTTAGATTTATTTGGACTTCATTTGCCCCCTCAAATAACTATAAAAAGTTTTGGGCATTAAATGCATTAAAAGAACAAAGTTGCAAAGTTGTATTAAATGACATTAATCACAGCCCGCATGAACAACAATCACATACCAAGGTCTGATATTTTGGGCATAACTCTCTTGTTTCTCAATGAAATTTTGTGAAATGAGTTGCATTATATTTAAAATTTAATTTTGCATCCATCCCCTACTCGAGACCTATAATGGAGAAATCTAGAAATACCTAAATTTATTCCTCAAGTCTTCTGAAGCAACTTCTTGCACACCCCTTGAAACTCCAAGTAATATAAATAGGACCCTACCCTCATATGAAAAACACACCCAAAGACTCTCCTCTAGTTTCAATTTCATATTGCATCATCATTTCATCCACCGCCGAATGTGGTTCTTAGTTTGAGTTTGCAGAACCTCTCCTCGATGTCTTGCTTCTTCAGAACATAATTGGACCTCAGGAAAAAGTGATATTGGAAACAACTAGATTGGTGAAGAGTGTTTTATGACTGTAGTTTAAGATATGTTTGGATCCCCTATTATTTGATATTGAGAAATCACCTACTTTTGTATTTCTCTTGGTCCTATGAACACTAGCCTACACATTATCTCTTTTTTTTTTTGAAAATTATGGTTCATGTGAACTACTTTATTTGTTAGTGATCTTGTATCCTATTTGGACATTCTTTTGGACTCTTCCTTATACATTTCTCATGGTGGAACATTCTTTGGTGATATGTGCTTGTTTTCCCACCTTTGTAGTGGATGTTTATATGAGTCATTTATGTGATGGCATGGATCCTCTGATCCCACTTTATTTTGTTGAATGTTCTCATCTCTCTTATTCTCTTTTATACTTGCTTATTCTTTTTATATGCATCATGTGGTGATTGCTAGTGTAATATTACATGTTAGATTATGTGGATGTGAATATTCCCACATATGAATGCAGAGTGGAAATTCTTGTATATGAAAATATTTAAGGCAGATGTATTTTTCCTTCCCAGGAAGATGTTGACAGACCTTGTCACTCCATATTATAAAGTAGATGTATACATGACCTGCTCACCCCACAATTTTGCTAGATGTATTATTTCCTACCTACATGTTTATATTGTCTAGTATTGTCACATGTGAAACACATGGATGCGTTGCTCTTGTACTTTTCTCTTATTTTATTGAACTCTTATTTCTTTTATGCCTGATTGGGCAGTCCTTTTATTTTTTATGAGAAGTATTTTATTTTTACATCTTTTATTTCATAATGTTGCTCAATCCATATTTAGTATGCATATACCAGCCTTTGCTGATGTCTTTTAGTTTTTCTCCTCTTGCTGGGGCATGCTTCCAACCCCAGGTATATGTCAAGGAGAACATGGAAATTAACATGGACTTAGCTTAGGGAGTTGAAGCTTGGAGACAATCTTGATATGGTTTAGATTTTCCTCTACTAGATCCTTATGATGTAATATTCATGTAAATCCTATGTGGGAGATTATGATGTACTTTTGAAAAATTGATTATTGTCATGAAATAATATTTTTTTGCTTTAGTTTGGTATTGTGTATACCATTAATTAAGATTTGAAAACTTGATGCCTTTTCTATCATACCTTATGAGTATTTTTGGAATGGGTATTTTATTATTCAAATTTTAGTAGGGAGTGGATCCCCTCTGCATCCAACTCCCTACAATTGTGATCATTTTATTTTTTGAATATGATTAAATACACATTTAGGGGTCTTTGACTCCACTTTACATTAGTTGGATGTTTCCATCCTTTTATTGTATATAACACTATTTTATCTTGCCTGTCCTATTTTCATGTGTGACGACTAGTCATAAGTAGAAATAGTAACAACATATTTATTTTAGGCACTGAGGTTTTAGTCCTCCTACGAGTACAATGAGATTTTCATTCTCCTAAGATTTATAATATTTTGGGCACTAAAGTTTTAGTCCTCCTGTTAATGCACTGAGGTTTTCGTCCTCCTACAAATCTATATTTATTTGATACTAACCTTAGTCCTCCTACCCTTGGTATGGATTATATATATTCCTACCCTACTTTTTAGTATAAGCTAGTCTCTATTTTACTCACCATGTAACTATTTACAATTGTGATAATTTGTTGTGATGTTGAATAATGTAAGAAATTTATTATTTTTTTATCTTTTTTCATTGTATTCAAACTTATATTCTTCTAATATCCATTTGAATGATACTCTTTTTCTTGATGGGAAGCCTTGTTATATTTGATGTCCTTTCTCCTATTATTAATCAAATATTTATTAACATGCTCATACCTACTTTTATGTTGATAATTTCCATCTTTGTTTTCTCTTGTGGAGCATGATTCCAACCCCTTAGGTAGAGAACAAGGTGGAGAGAACCAAGGTTGACCAAGACAACTCAAGGTGTATATGTTCCTTTTTGGGAGATAAGTTTGACGTGGTTACATAACCATATGATGATCCTATGCTATAGTTTTAGTTTCCTTTTGTATCACCGTGTGTGGTGAAGGATGATGTTATAAACAAACATTGTAATAGTTAGATCTTTTATATTCTATTATTATACTTTGGTCTTGTATACCATTATTTGAAAAATGAGAATATACCTATTCCAACATACATTTTTAGTGTGTTTGGATTATATTGATTTGTTACTTAAATTAAGTAGGGAGTGGATACCCTATCGGGTCTCACTCCTTACAAGATGGGATCAAAGCCATTAGCAGTCGGTTAATATAACTATTTCAAATTTATATCCTTTAGGATGTTTATCCTAGGAAGATACAATATGTACAAAAAGTTTAGTGGACCTATCCTACTTTTAGTTCAAGATGTGAACCTTAGGGTGCCTAGAATAGAGTCAAAAGGAACTAAAATTCAACCCTAGGTGTATATGACATGTTAGCTATATGCATGAAGAACGACTCAAAAATGGGCGTATCTTTCTTCAAGCATAGAGAAGAGGCGCCACCCAACTTGAAACCCTTCATCAGGCTATGGTCAAATGACCAACTATCAACCTTTGTCTTCCAACATCTACCTAGAGAATTTACTTTAGTAGCTGATGTTGTAGCTAGGCATGTTTTGCATACTGCCTTGGCGATAGACTTTACTTTCAAACCTCCATGGCACACACCAGAGGTACAAATATGTAACCTGTCTATGCATGACTAATAAAGTTGTTTAGCCTTACAAAAAAAAAGTTGTATGCATGAACAACAAAAAACAATCACAATAAAGAGATGTATAAGTGAACCTAATATCGATAAGACATTTCTTACTAGGCTAAACCTTTTAAGGGATGGAGAGTAGTTAGATGATAATAGATGGATTTCTAGAGTTAGAGGATGAAATATTTTCAAGGGGTGGAGTGTTGTAAAGTATCGAAACCTAGAATTATATCTTATTCCCTGATTAGAAGGTTAGTAATCTTGGCTTTTTATATTTGGTAAAAGACTATTCTAAAAGAATCACGGTAGAGAATGCGGAACGACAAGCTGAAAATGCCCCAAAAACCACCATTCCCCCTTCCCCTCAACGTATTCACGTGCAACCTTACAAAGGAAACTTAGGAAAGGGTCTTCGGATAGTCCCCCCAAGCAAGCCACCAAATCCCAAAACCTCTTTCAATCACTGGACGACCAGGACAAGGAGGAGGAGATGTGAGAGATAGTAAACATCGAGGACATGGCTGAATGGGTAGTCACTAACATTGACTGGAGTGTTAGGAAGAAAAATAGTAAGTACCAGAAGAAACCCACTGGCTCCTCCTACCAGAACTAGCAGGTACACCAGGAAGTCCCAAAAGCAAATGAAAACCAATAGATTAATCAACTCCCCAAGCATGGTTCATCTGAGCACTCTCATGTCAACCCAACAGGGGATTTGTTAATGACAAAAAACCCTACCATGCTTGGCGGTGGCCAGGGCGGCCTTATGGGGTTCCCTAAAGATGACAGAGATGGAGACCCTCCACAAAGAGGATGCTCCATCCCTCTTAGATCGACATGTACCAATCCGATCTTTGGCACCAACAAGGCTACCCAGAAGAACATGGCTATCGAACAATAGAATGCCATGGATGTTGAACTTTCATCGAACACCCAATTTCTAGACTTATCAAAACCGATCTAGGGAGAGGCCTAAGCAAAGAACCTAAATGCTTCACTCGTCCCTGAACCATCCTATAGTGACAAGGTGGTCTAGAACACCAATGGCACTGATCATAGTTACATAAAAATTGAGTAGATGACTACGATGTACTACTAAATCTTGAGGATGTAATAATCTCCACAAAACAAGGTTTCCCTTCCTTCGACCTACGCTAGGAGGCAAGGGAGGACCTCCTTAAACCTTGACAATATACTGTAATTGTGAAACTCCTATAAAAGGAAATAGGGTTTCTCACCCTCTGAGATAGAATCCAATCTATGTGGAAGCCAACAGGAGGTTTCAACCTCATTGATCTAGAAAATGATTTCTTTGTGGTCTAACTTCAATGAGAAGATGATTATCTCCATGCCCTAACCAGAGGCACATGGATGATTTTTGGCTCATATCTTATGGTCCAACAATGGTCCCCAGATTTCTCTCCTGAATTGGCTACCTCATCCAAATTGGTGGCTTGGGTGCGTATTCCCAACCTGCTTATTCATCTCTATCAGGAAATTCTTCTGGCAGAGATTGGAAATCACCTTGGCAAGACCATCAAGGTGGATATCAACACCAAGATGCAACATCGGGGACACTTTTCCCCCATTGTAGTAGAAATCAATATGGGGAAGCCTCTAGTACCTGTAGTTGTGATTTAGGGTAACAAATACAAAATCAAATATGAAAAAATTCCATATATCTGCCTTCATTGCGGCAGGGCAAGACATCTTGAGAAAGACTAATCTAAAAGAATCATGGCAGAGAATGCGGCATGACAACCTGAAAATGCCACATAAATCACCATTCCCCCTCCCCTCAGTGTATGCAAGGTTTCTTAGAGTATATTCACGTGCAACCTTTACAAAGGAAACCCAAGAAAGAGTCTTCGGGTAATCCCCCCAAGCAAGCCACCAAATCCCAAAACCACTTTCAATCACTGGACGACCAAGACATGGAGGAGGAGGTGCAAGACATAGTAAACGTCAAGGAAGTGGCTGAATGGATAGTCACTGGCATTGACTAGACTATCAGGAAGAAAAATAATAAGTACCAGAAGGAACCCATTGACTCCTCCCACCAGAACTAGCAAGGGTACATCAGGCAGTCCCATAAGTAAATGGCAATCAACATATTAATCAACACTCCAAGCGTGGTTCATCTGAGAACTCTCATGTCAACCCAACAAGGGATTATGTAATCCCAAGAAGAGATCCCCTGGCCCATTCGTTCTTCACCTCCACTTTCAATTTGGGAACCATGAACACAAGTAACAGTCCCTTATTCCTACAAAGGAGTCCCGACCGTGACTTGGTAGGGATTCATCTGCACAACCGGAAAATAGTCTAGATGGGGGACTCAAGCATGTCTGCTACTATGAAGAGGGGGAAAACCTCTCTCCTTCTGGACCTTGAAGAAGAAGAAAAGGCGATGTGTAGCTCAACCTTAGTTGTACTCAATCGATGAACGTGATCTCCTGGAATACGCAGGGTGTCTGTGACAAGAATACCCAAAACACTGTGAAGGACCTTTTCAGAAAGTACAACATCAAGGTTGTAGCATTGCTAGAGCCTCGTTGCAGTGGATCACGCACGTTGGGAATCATTAAAAATCTTGGATTTTTTCAATCACATAGGGTTGAAGAGGTGGGCTTCTCTAGCAAAATATGGATCCTTTGTTTTCAAAACACCCCTCTCGAGATCAATCTATCTCACAAACTGTTTGTTCACTACAAGATTGGCGACCCGACCTATACCTTTATGTATGCTAGCACCACAAGAAGAAGAAGGAAGTTGTTATGGGACTAACTAAAACCTATAGTATCCACGTCCTTAGGTCCTTTGGTTGTGATGGGAAACTTTAACGTGGTTGTGCACCCCTCCAAAAAGTTTGGAAGCCTTACCTTTTTTAGCGCCAACAGTAGATATTTCATAGCAACAACTGAGGCTTGCTCTCTATTCGATCTGGGCATGTGTGATGCTCTCTCAACTTTCCATAGAGGCCTCCTTCGCAAGAGGTTGGACAGAGCGCTGGAAATCAATAATGGATTGACCTAGCGGTAGACAAGTATGTGCGTGTCTTGGAGAGGAATCACTCAGACCATGCACCTATTTTGATCAAGTGGAATGTTTCTTCTCCACAAAAGCACTCCTTCCTCCGTACCTCAACTAGGTGGGATTCTATTCCAAACTTCAACACTTTCCTTGACCACAAGTGGGACTGTGACATTCCTCTACAATGTGTGACCTCTAAATTTATAAAGAAGGAAATAGCTTGGGATCTCTCAAATAAGAAAACTGAATGTAGAGACAAGGATCAAAGCTCAAATAAAATCAAGTGGAACCAACTACAACTTTCCCTTTCCTTCAAATATGATTTAGCTCAAAACACCATTGATCTTCAGGCTCAACTTGACACTATTCTAGAGGAGAAGGAGTTGCAACAGAAATTCCACTATGACTGGGTTTATCTAGGAGACAATAACACCCACTACTTTAACTCGCTAATTAGAGCTATAAGATGGCATAACAAAATCACAAGGCTTACAAATCCACAAGGCTCATGAATCGAACAGGATGGCCCTCTCAAACATCTAATTATTTATTTTTTTTATGTTTATTAGGAGACAGACTCAAGGATGAGAATATCCTCATGCAGGCAGTTTGTCAGGGTTTTTACCCCTCTCTTAGATGCAAAGGCCACTCTGATGGGTGCGAGCCCTCAACCAGACAAGATACGAGCAACTCTTATGTCAATGAACCTCCTCAAGGCTTATGGACCTAATGGGGTCGACGCATCCTTTTTTTCAGAATAATTGGAAATGCCTCCAACAACAAATTTGTGATTTTATAAAAGGGCCCTTCACAGGAACCCCCTACCTCTTGAAGTGGAAAACTCAATGCACATCCTCATTCCTAAAGTGATGTCTCTAGAATCCTATTTTCAGCTACGCCCCACCTCTCTCAATAATGTCTCCACACAGCTCCTATCCAAAGTGATCATGACTCACATTAAGCCATTCCTCAAAGACTGGATCTCTCCCTTTCAATCTAGTTTCATCCTAGGCTGAAGAATTGATGACAACACTACCCTCATCCATGAGTTGATTCACTCTATGAAATCAAAGTCTAATCAGAATCATTATCTAGATCTCAAACTTGATCTGGTTAAAGCCTTCGATAAGTTGAGTTGGCATTTCATAGAAGATACTCTCAATCAAACTTCTATTCCAAAGAACATCATCTCCATCATCATGCATATCATCTGTTCTAGAAGAACTTGGATATTGTGGAATGGATAAGCAATTGGCTCTTCACCCCCTCGTGTGGCGTAAAGCAAGGTGATCCACTCTCGCCTTATATCTTTGTCCTTTGTCTAGACCGTCTTAGCCAGCTGATTGCTTCCGAGGTCAAAAATCACAACTAGAAGCTGATCAACATCATGAGAAGCAAGCTCCAATTCACACAAGTTAGTTTTGCAGATGACATTATTCTTTTTGGCGAAGCTACTATCCAAAAAGCAACGATGATGAGACGCTGCCTCTATTTTTTTGGTGAAGCATTAGGTCAGATCCTATCTCATGAGAAATCATCCATCTTCTTCTCCCACAACACACTACATCCCCCACACTCGGATCTACAGAAAATTCAACATAAAGGAAACTACTGATTTGGGTAAGCATTTGGGCATCACCATTATCCATCGCAAGAAAAGCAAAGCTCATTTTAAATATCTTCTCAAAAAGTTTTATCACCAAACTAGTATGTGACAAAATAAATACCTCTCTCTTGTGGGACACATTACATTAGCCAAATCAAGCCTCGTCTCCCTATCCTGTTATACAATGCAAATAATGTAGTTTCCATCATCTATCTGTGAGAAAACTGATCAAATAGTTAAACATTTCCTATGGAATGCCTCAACCCCCTTTTGGGAGTTCAAATCTGGTAACATTGAAGCAAGTCACCATACCCAAACATCAAGGTGGGTTGGGAATCAGGAGCGCTAAAGACTTCAACATGACACTCCTTATGAAACTTGCATGATCTTTCATCCGGAGTAAGCTAGTACCCTGGGTATCTTTATTGAAAGCTAAGTATGTTAAGAACATGTCTTTCAAAGCCACATGGTCCCATTTATGGAGAAGTATCAAAGGTCTCATCCTGCTACTTCTTGACCACTCCAGGAAGGTTGTTGTATCTGGTGACAACACATCTGTATGGACCGATGCTTTGATAGGTGAGGGACATACCCCTCTATTGAACCCTCATCTCTTAATTAATAAAGACCTACTTGATCTTAAAGTAGAGTTCCTCATCACAATAGTGAACTCCTGGGACAAGGGCCTTTTCAAACATTGGTTTACTGGGCTTATAGTGGAATCCATATTGCGCATGCCCATCCCAAAAGCCGAGATATGGCAGTGATGCCAGGATTTGGTGCCTCACTCCTGATGGTGTTTTCACCTCCAAGTCTGCGTACCACCTCCTTCAGGATCCAGTGGACACTAGCCAATTCTTTTATGACAACATATGGATGCTCCAAGCCCCCCACATGACCTTCACAGAGAGAGGCTACTGACGAATCGCTTGCAATTATAAAAGCACATGATAGATAATCCACTCTACCAGAAGTGCAATGCCTGAGAAGAGGAATCCCTACATGCTGTCTGAGACTGCATTGAAGCTAAAACAACTTGGACTCTCCTAATTCCCAACTCGACAACACTCTTTTTCTCTCATGTTACACCTAGATACTGGATCGGATACAATATGAAATGTTACGACCCCATCGGAGCTTAATTGGTAAACTAGGGTTTACCTAGATGATTACATATTTAATTGGATTGATCATTGCTTAAATCTAATTAATGATGATATCTCAATTATAATATGTTAAACCTAATGAGAACCCCAAGCATGCTATCTCTTTGTATAATTAGGGTTTGAGATATATAAACTCTAGTCGGTTGAATTAGGGTTTTCAACAAATAAGCTCATTTGGGAAGGAATGATAGAGTTAGGCATAGAAAAATAGAAATGATAGTTGTATGCTTGGGTAGCACGGCCATGGTGGGTAGCACGGCCGTGCTAGGTCTTTGGTGGCACGGGCATGCAAGGCCACACGGTCGTTTTGAAAGAATTAAACTATTAACCAACTTTTCTACTCAAATCTGCTGAAATCAATGCACTACGGCCGTGGTAGGTAGCACGGCCGTTCTGGGTCCATCTTGCACGGCCGTGGCAGCTAGCACGGCCGTTCTGAGGCATTTTTGCTTCAAATGACATTTCTACAGATTTCTGGATAGCAGTGCACTGTTCTATTTTTAATTATTTATTGGTAACTCCAAATGATCTCCAATTTTAACTGAAGCTTTATAGATCAATTATAAACAACTTTCTAAATTACCATAATTTTTGGAGAAGGTTTGATCTCTGAAATAAACGTATTACAGTAACTTTTGTATAACTGAATATTCAGCCAATATAATAAAAGTTAAGTGTTGGGTCAATATGCAATTGACCCAAGCAGCTCAATTGACTTATATGAACGACCACACACACAAGCAGCTCTCATTCTTCGTCATTCACTCCAGAGAAACGAGCTCCTAGAGAGAGAGGGAGAATTAGGGCTTGAGTGGAGAAAGTGGGGGAATTGCTGAATTAGGGTTCTGCGGTCCCAAGAGTGGTGAAATCAAGTAAGTTTGGATTCTTTGCATAGACTTTTATGGTGGATCTTCTCTCTCATGTCAAGATTCCGTCCATGCTCTGATTTGATCCAAGATGATGTCGAAATTCCCTCTTTTCTCACCCTTTCTTCATAATCCCTCATTTTCAAGGTTTCCGAGTTGAATGGAAGAAGAATTGGGAGATTTGCTAGGGATTTGATAGGAATTCGAGATTCCCTGAGTTGAGCTGCAGTTTTGAGGTGTTTTCACACCTTAGGGTGAGTGGGTTCTTCCTTCAAACATTCTAATGCACGAATTTGATTATAGCATTTAAATCCCTAAATGCTTAGCATGTGATTCTAAATCCTGAAATGTCCGTTTGATATAAGTTGTTGCTAATTGATATGATATGGATTCCTTCTCTGTTTGAATGACTCTTAAATGGTAAATTCATATCAGAAATGTATACAACACATCCTAGTAAGAGTGCCTTTCAGATTTATACCGTATGATGTAATTAGGGTTTAACCTAATTGAGATCTCACTAAAGTTTTAATCCCATTGAAGAGATATCTAGACTTAAATCAAACCTAGGTCTAAATGCTCTTAATCAAGCTTAAGGCTATCATATTTCAGTATCTAAACCCTTTGGGATTCGTCACTAAGTCTATGACTTTGATTTCACTAAAGTTGAAGCTAAATCGAGCTGTGGCACGGCCGTGGTGGGTGGCCACGACCGTGGTGAAGAATCCGTACCACAGGCGTGCTAGGTAGCACGGCCGTATTGAATTCTTTGAAACCCTGATCTCTATACACCACGACCGTGGGGAAAGTGCCACGACCGTGGTGAGGTGAATGTGCCACGGCCGTGGGGTGATACCACGACTGTGTTGAAGCAAACCCTAAAATGAATTGTTGGAAACAATCTTTATTTAGTGAATGCTTATATCCTATGAATTCCTTATGAGAGCCATGGGACAAGTGAATGAGGTAAATGAAAAGGTGAATAAGGCAAATGAAACCCTAAGGATAGGGTGTTCAATGAATCATGTTATGACAATATGAAAAGTCTCGATATGAGATGTGTTGATGCTTAACTGTTGAATTATATGTTTCTAGTGCATTTAACTTTATATGCTTGTTCTCTCTAAGTTGATATTTACATACTGCAGGGTTTCTTATTTTCAATACATATCTCATATATTGCAGGTGATGAGATATGACATTCTCAAGAAAGGGATGTTACTGAGACATGATATATGTTGAATACATGAGTTATGATGTTTCATATGATATGATATGGCAGGCCGTGTGAGCCTAGTGAGAAATGTAAAATGAGTTATGATTTCTGTTTCACATGTATCTATAATGTTTATGTTAGACTTAGGTGCCCTGAACACCGTAGAACCCCTTTGAGAGGTCTGCACCTTAGGGGTGAAACTCGTGTCCAACATCAACCGGTTGAGTAATTCTGGTGGCACGAGGGTTGATAGAAAGGGTTATCCAACACCAACCAGTTGAGTAATTCTGGTGGTAACCCGGTGAGACTCTCCGCCTGTGTACTCATGTTAGAGGAGGAGTCTAGAGTACTAGAATACTGCAGAGAGGCCCTTGAGTGCCTAGGACCTGCGGTGAGGCCCTTGAGCGCCTGAGAGTACAGTGAGGCCCTTGAGTGCCTGAGGCCCTTGAGTGCCTGAGAGTCCTGTGCAGACCAGGACGAGTAATCAGACTTAGCATTTCCCGGGTGTGTCGCTAAGTCTTGTACGGTGTGGTCGTAGTGCACTGCGAGTCTCTATGCAGAGTACACTGCATAGATCAGGGCATAATCTAAAATATGATCACATAGGTTCACATAGTTCTTTATAAATGATAGAGTTAAGGAAGACTAGAGCATAGTCTTCTAGTAGTTATTCTTTGGATGCAATATTTACATTCTTTGTTATTTCAGTTATATTGTTTTAGAACTGTTCAGTGTAGTATTTATTGTTGTTAAATTCCATATCGTTTACTCAAATTATATCTGTAATCACATTATTGCATTAGTCTGTTTCCATGAAGTACTCATTCACTGAGCGAGTAGGCTCACCCCTCTACTCAAACATTTTTAGGGTTAACCGCATGGACTTGAAGATGGTCAAAGCTTCAATGTAGATCTGCCACAGGAGTCAAGTATGAGTTTAGTTGAGTCAGTCGGTCCTTGTCACTCTAGGTCCTCAGTAAGAGTTAAGAGAGAGAGTTGTAATTACAATGTGTAATATTATTCCTCTTTGATATGTATGCTAATTAGCAAGTTTCATGTGCATAATGTGTGAGAGACATCATGAATGTTTATACATGTATCTTTATTATTAAAGTTTGATTAGTAAAGGAAATGTTCAGATTCCCTTGTTAAGATGTTTTATGTGGTTCAATGCGAAGAAATAAGAGTTTTTAAGAAAAGGAAAAGTTAAGGGTGTTCTTTGTGTTACATATAAATCCTATCTTATGCCCTAATCTCATGATTTGAGGAAATTGTGAGATCGGGGTGTAACATGAAATGCATCTAAAATGCTGACTACTGGCCAATCACCTTTGCCATAATCTACTGGCTACTTTAGAAGAACATGAACTCCTTTATATTTGAGAATAAATCTACCCCTCCAAGAGTCCTTCCAGTCATCTATCAGGCCGAGGCGGATGCCATCAACGTAGTAATAACAAAACCTTAACACCCTCATTTCTTACACTTACATATTAGCATCTCTGTGCTTGATCTTCATCCCTCCACTACCATCAATCATGTAGATACTGCTATTTCCAAGCTTAAATGAAATCAAGCTGTACATTTTCCAGAAACATTAAAGGCAAATGGATTGTTGGATAAACTATCTCATTTCCTGGTAGTGACCCCATGGATGGAGAACTGTTATCCATTCTTGAAGGAATCCAGTTGGCCAAGCTATATTCGCTACCTCAAGCTATCCTGGTCAGCGATTCAAGTAACCTTGCATGCTGGGTCAACAAAACCAAGGAGCCACCTTATAAGCATCGCCTGTTGATCCAACACATCTAAGATGTACTGGAAGGAAGTCCTACCCTTAAAGTGATCTACCATAGCCGCAACCAAAACAACCTCATAGACTTGTTAGCCAAGTCCTTCCTGGAACAACTTGATGCCAGCGTGATTTGGGACTCCTTCCCTACTTCTGCAACTCAGATATACCTTGAGGACCTAGATGCCTTTGCTGGCTATTTTTCTATTATGGCATAATTTGATGTAATCAACCCCTGCTGGTATGACTGAGAAAACATATATTGTTAATGCACATAACATGATTAACTAGGTAGCCCATTATATATTTAGTCTAGTAAACAAGTATAACATATTGGGTGGTATAAGTTTCTATAATCAACATCAAATATCAAAATACACATAGATTAACATAATAACTTAAGTATATGCTAATATGTAAGAAATTCATTAAGCATGTCACATATGTTTCTTTTGCTAACTAATATATAAATTATGGCAAAAATATGTTTAATAAGAGGTATAATGTCCTTAATATATTAATGAGAGCAATAATTGGTGTTTCCATATCTATAAATATGAATGATGTATCATTATCTAAATAAATATTAAATTAATGGACTTAATATGATAAATAATCAAATTATCAAAATTCGTGCATAATAATATAAAGAAACTCTTTTGGTAACAATGTGAAGATAACATGACTCTAAATAATAAATAATGACGGTAATGTTGTAACGTTAAATAGGATAATGGTGGTGAGCTCAAAACTCTATTTGTATTAAAACTCATGAAAGGAATCTTCAAAACCCAAATATAATGGTAATGACATGTTCCTTGAGTCCCAACTATCTTGGTTCGAAGCTTCACCTTATTTGAATAGTCATAACAATTCTAATTCTACGAAGAAAATAAAATGTAGGATAAGGCCAAAAATATTAAATTTATTATTAAAAACTTCATATATTAAATAAATTGTATAAAATAAATTATATGGCTTATGCATATATGATTTAGGTGAATCTATAGTAAATAAAATTGTGAAATTAATTAAAGGGAAATAATGTTGTACATGCATGTAAAATCTATGGAAAATCTATCATAGTGAAAATTTTAAAAATGTATTTACTTTCCAAATACAATGTGACAGAGGTAATTGCAGCAATGTAGACTACATGAGATATTATAGTAAATTAGAATAAATTTTAAAGAACTAACACTACTTAATGTTTGAGAACTATAGAATGAAAAAACATTTATTCAATATATCTAAATTACAATGCATTCTCTTTTATAGGACAAGAGAGTAAGGGAGATACAGAACTAGGAAATATGGGATAAAAGAAAATCTAAAGACAAGACAAGTTTAAATTACATAACAAAACACATAACACACCATAACACATAACAAAACACACAATACAAGATAACACATAGCATGTATATACTAATACTCCCCCTCAAGCTCGAGTATAGATGTCAAACATATACAACTTGTCCACCAGTGTAACAAAGTGTGTTTTGAAATGTATCTTGGTGAATATATCAATTATTTAATCCTTGGTCCTAAGGTAAGGATTTCTTATGCGTCCACAAAGAACAACTTCACGTAAAAAGTGACAATCCACTTTGATGTGCTTTGTGCGCTCATGGAAAGTGGGATTGTTGGTAATAAAAGTAGCAGTTTTATTATCACAGTGCTTAAGAATATGATTAGAGTCAGATATCTCAAAATCCTTGAGGAGATGTTGGATCCACATCAATTCATAAGCAGTATTGGCCATTGCCATGTATTTGGCTTCAACACTCAATTGAAGAACCACAATTTACTTTTTATAGAGCAATTTGACCAGATTTCCTCCAATAATGGAACAATATCCAGAAGTAGATTTCTTGTCACATTGACTGTTGACATAATCAAAGTCAGAATACCCAGTAAGTTTGCATTTCCCATGTCTATGATAGAGTAAACTTTTTCCTAGAAAAAAATTTAGACATATAAGAATGTGACAAGCAACTTCCCAATGAGTTTTTAGAGGTTTGTCCAGGTACCTATTTGTTGGTATGTATGCCCTGAGAGCTAATCATGGGATGATTGGTGGGATACATTAAGATTGATTTGATAAACATCAAAGGCAAGCTTCCAATTCTTTCTGGTTCAGTCATATGAGATAGTGATAGAATAGATTGAATGTCTAGAGAATGACAATACTCAATAACGTATGCTTTCAGGTTGAGGACCTGAACGATGAGATCATACAGATGCTAAGAGTGTGTACATTCTCATTATGTCCCTAGTCGGATGTCATTGTGGAAGGTAGATAGACAACAATGACACACAAGACTAGATTGTGGTGTTGGTTGATGACAGAATCTCATTAGTCATGATATAGAGATATCAAACCAAACACATAGGTACTTGTTAGAGAACAAGTGTACCAGACAGACCCACCGTGAGTTTGACACATGGAACCAGGACATGGTAGTCACAGTCAGTACTCATAGTGATGGTGGTGAGTGTGATTCTTTGACCTGAAATCACTGCACTCAACACATGTCGTTGGGCACACTTTGACATCATCAAACGCAGTCCTGAATCATGGGTTGTTATAAAGGTGATGATTGGGTGGCTTTGACACATGGGGCTTTTGAGGGGTGAGTGATAGATATGGGATTTGTCCCTCCTGAGGGAGTTTGATATCCATGGCCACTTGATGAGTAGGATTGAGAAAGGAGTGCACGCATGTGTGAATCAGTATGTGATATTGATGTCATACATATCTCTTCCAATCTACTCTGAGATCAAGAAAGAGAATGAACATTGACAAGATGACTGTTCCATGCCTCGAGTTCATTCGAGATATCAGTGACAAAGGAATTATACATTCACTATAACACCATTCACAGATTGTAGGATTGAAAGTTGTTCTCCAACTTTCTATTTCACTTGGGTAGCACTGATGTGTGACTAGGCACCGCTCTTTGCTTGTGAAGTAATAAGTGTAATGGACTATCACTGCCAACGTGAAATGGACCTGTAGGGTCACACACATAGGATTTAACCTGGAAGAGCAGTTTTGTCCACAAAAAATGTTTAGATTGATTACTAAAGGAGTTTAGTAGTTCAATTAAACACTCAATCAATTGATAGCTCATTATCATAATGTTCAAGGTGTTGGACTGATTGATTGGAGTATCAGATTGATTGAAACTGCAATGGACTGATTCTGCACATTTTGCACTCCCAACCGGTCAACTCATGTGATGAACCGATCGGCTGAGCTTGGTGAACCGATCGACTCATATGGTGAGTCGATCGGCTCATGGACAGGATGAAATGATTGCTTCAAGTGTTGAAATGATCGGTTCAACTAACGCAACTGAGCAAGTTGGGAAAGTAGGATTGGTGAGAAATTTCTTTTCATTTCATTTTCCCAATTTGATTGGAACAAGGATTGGTATTAGGTACCAATTAGAAACAAAAGAGTAAAAGTCAATCGGGAACTGACCACGACCACGAACCGACCGGTTTAGAAGTGAACCGACCATTTCATGGGTCCCAACCGATTGGTTGAGGTGTCAACCGACCGACTCAGATCCCCAACTGACCATTTTAGTTGTGAAACGATCGGTTCAGGTTGCGCAGTTGGTTGTTTTTTTGGAAATGTCGAACCCTTCTACTCCTGCTTTAGTCCTGCATTGCCCGGGATGGAGAACCCTGTCCCATGACCCTCCTATATATAGGGATATTGGGGGCTTCTCAAAGTACAACTCAGTGCAACCAGTTGCTATGTAAAGTTGTCGTTCTCTCTAGTTTTGGTAACTAAGAGAGCCCAAGCAAGTGCTACCTGATAAGGGAGGCATAGCAAGGGAAAGACAACTACAGAAAGTGACTAGTGGCAGGAGAGTGTGTCAGTGACTAGTACGCTGACAGGAGGGTGTGACTCCTTCCAATTCCTTGTGGGACAAGGAGACTGGAGTTCCAGGTGGTCCGTGTGGACTACTTCAGAGGCGGGAGATTTCTTCCGCTCGGAGGACAGCTGTCAATCCCGACAGTCCCGGTGAGACCAGGAGTCGTCAGTCCCGATGCGACTAGGAGCTGCACAAACACCGTCCAAGATCGGAGGTGAAGACCACGCAAGCCACGAGGTATTGTCACCGAGCAAGCCTCGGGACAAGGTATGATTCCACAAACCATCATTTCCTATTGCATAGACGTTGATGCGTTTCCTTGTTCTGGGTTTTGGGGAGGAGAATTTTTTTTGTTTCCGCTGCCTTCTCTGCCTCCCCTAAAACCCAACAGTGGTATCAGAGCCACGTCAACTGCTCTATACTTTAGGATTATCGATATGATCGATTTTGGTTTGTCGCCTTTATTTATTGCATACGATGCAAATAAAATTGGCTTTATGCATGTCCAATCCTAAATCCACAAATTCCAATATACATATATGATATGTAATATGAATGCACTGATACACGTCGCCCTTAAACGAGTTTTTTGGTAGATGTATAGCGTGGTTATGGCCAATAAACCATATCTATGTATGGTTGTATGTGGTTGCTTGCATCTCGGTCTGTGCACCGATTTTCCTTCTCCTATTCCTGATGTAAATTGAAATAATTCGAGATTTCTTTCCTACCTTTGCTCCCCTTGAATGTAACTCGAGGTTTCTCTTTTTACAATATAAAATTAGGATGATTTTTATTTCCTATTATGTCAAAGAATGGAAGACATCCTGACGATAGCTGAGACGATCGGTTCAAGGCATGAACTGATCGGTTGACGTTCGAGACGACCGGTTCATGGAGTGAGCCGATCAGTTGATGACTGGTTCGAGGAGTGAGACGAGCGGGTGGAGGACATGATGAGATGCGCGATGACCACATGAACCGATCGGTTGGAGGAGCCAACCGATCGGCTGGTGGCACCCAGCCGACCGGCCTGATGGCCAGCCGATCAGTCATGTGATGAGTTGATCAAACCCAGAAAGGCAAAGCATAGAGTTCATCTTATACAGGTTTCATGTGATGTATACCTAGATGCCTGTGATTCCTCTTGGCTTGAGGAATCACTTTAGGATGGCCATAATCATCGCTTTTATCATTTTTCATGTTTTCTGTGGGATATAGCATGTATATGATACATACTATGTATTGTGGTGATTGGATATGTATATGTATATAAAACTAAATCCCTCATTAAATATTAAGTTTTAGATACCTTCCAAATCCGACACACGTGAAAACTTGATCAACCAAGTGTGGGCACGCCCAAGCGTGGTGCACAGTCTATCTCGTGGAAGCGTGAAGGATGGATATGTGGGTCTGCCCAAGTAGGGTGCATATTCATCGTGTTGGCTTTGGGTCAGACTTAACAAGGTGACCTAGATAGGATCTAGCACCTTGAGGCATGGAGATGATCATGTCAAGGAGTTTCATATGACATCTTATCAAGAGTTGCATATGATGCAATTGGCAAAAGTTTCCTACCTGAGAGATCTAAGTTGTAGGTGACAGCCCAACCTGGTCTAAGACTTAGAGGATTTTAGGATCTTGCCCACTAGAATGTTGTACGCTGCAATCTTCCGAATTGATGGTAAGGGCTATCAATTTGAACTAAAATAGTGGGAGCGATAATTAATTAAAGGCCTAATTATATCGTAATCTTTTAAAATCAATCAAATAAGTCTAAAATGAGTTTTTGGACTAAAATTGCATATTTCCTTTTGTAGTACAAATGGCAACAAACAACAATCACTTTTCTTTGCGATCGGTCCTTGAAAAGGACAAGCTAAATGGGACAAACTTCCACGATTGGTTAGGACATTGAGAAGCGTTCTCAATCAAAGAGTGAAAGCTCTAAGTCCTAGTTATACCAGAACCAGATGAACTCGATCCCACCACATCAATGGCTGAAAGTATGCTTATGGAAGCATACCGAGGAAGACATTGATGAGGAGTGCTTGATGTTGTATTCTCTGAACTATGAGTTGCAGAGACAACATAAGACATATGATGTCTCCAAGACATTATCCTAGTATGTCATGACAGAAGGAGATCCAGTAAGGTATTCATACACTCAATATGATTGGGTATGAGGAAAGACCTGACTAAGAAGGATTCCCTCTAAGCCAAGAGTTAGCTATTGGTATGATACTACAAATATTGCGAGAATCATATAGTTCATGATAAACTACAACATGAACAACTTTGAAAAGCATTGACAAAGTTGTTGGACATATTGAGGCAAATATGAAGAAAGACTAACCCCAATCTTTGATGAGATCAATGAAAGGTAAGTCTTAAGGGAAAGAACAAGGACAAAGTAAAGAAGTGTTCTGATGCTAGCCAGCAACCCAAGCCGTCTTCAACCTCAAGGCACATGGGGAAAGGATGTATGAGGGAATTGCCCTCTATATCTGGAAGAATAAAAGAAGATGAAGGAGGGGATGGAGATCTCCACCTAAGGTATCATGAAATGAACCGCTTCTTTATCTGAGGTATGTGATACCAAGATATGGATATGTCATATATGATATGCAATATCCACAAAGAAGTGATGCCCTTTGTGAAAGGACCAAGAAAGGAGTACCCATCATTGGAGCAAGTGTTGCTGCCATAGATAGGAGTACCTTTCAGTTCATTTCAGCCTAAAGGGCACGAAATAGAGTTGAGAACTGCTATTTCATATTTGCCAATAGATAGAAACACTTTATTTTTGCATATTATATGACAATGATGGCAATCAATAAAGAGATGTTTCAATTTATAAAGATATGATCTTTGTGGCAATGCCTTGTTTATCTTGTGGTATTTGATATGCATAATATAAAATGATACCTAAAAGTTATAGATAACTCAAACAATCAAATTAGCATCAATCATGAGAAATTCATTTCTAGTTTCCATGTGATGGATAAATCTAGACTCTTTTGGTTAGAGAACCAGTAAGAGACATGAATATCTTGGACATGATTAATCAATCTTCACTAAAGGTAGTGGGTGAATGATTATCCTATTAGGTATGATACATGTGATGTATTTACATAGCTATTGGAACAAATGCTAATACTTCAAATGGTGTTTAGAGAAATACCAATATGAATATCTTGAAGTGTTCAAGAATATCATAAATGAAGTAAAAATTTGGTAAAGTGTTAATTCTTGATGAGATCAATGAATAAAATACTTGGACCAAATGTTTGAGATCCTTATGAGTGATTATGATAGTGTATCATAGTGAACTCATGATTAAGTCATAGTGATGTCTAAATCAAGAAGAAATCATACTCTAAGGAGTTAGAGAATGATTATCAAATAATTGATTTCTTCTTAATAAGAGAATACCCACACTAATAAAGGACATTAAGAATCACAAGGAGTTGTAAGTTCTTATATCCTTGACAGATACACCTCGTTTATCTATGTGATGAGTTGTTCATGTGATGAATCAACTATCTAGATGAATATGAGGAACCAAATTTTGAGTTATGGTTTATGACCATTACATCCTAAATGACATCCATGTGAACCATAAGGTATGACCTTGATGGTAGCACCCATTGGATGAAATCCATAAGTGCAAATGAATCTTAAGTGTTAAGACACATGGATAACATTTTGAGAAGGATGATGCTTGGTGATTGCAACTTAATGACTAAGACATTTGGCATATGGATACTAAAACTGCATTCCTATGAGGAATAAAACAAGGATGTGTAAGTGACATGACCTATAAGGTTTATGAATCCACTAATGCAAATGAAGTCTATAAGTTACAATGGACTAATCAATATGATTGATTGAGTACAAGCAACTTAGAATTGGATCTTTACTTTGATGATATAGTCAAAGGGTTTGATTGATATGTCAAAGATAAAGAAGGGATCTGTGATTTAGTGGGAGCGTGTTCACATTCCACATGTTGATGTGAAATGGAAATGTTCTAGAATGGAAATCCAAAAGTGGAAATTATCTTTAAGGAAGATAGAGATGTTTCCTATGTGATAGGAATAGAGATCTATAGAGATAGTTCTCGAAAACCTCTTGACCTGAAAGGAGAAAACATACATTGGCAATCTATACTGAAGGGTTCGGTATGCACAAATTCAGTGGAAGAAAACTTGTCCATGTTACATAGAGTTAGTATCCCAAGGCCAAGTGTCCAATTCTTATGAAGAATGGGAACACTAAGAATAGATATGGATCTATTATGTATGTAATCATCCCATTATCTTGCATGTATTGACATGGCAAGAACAAAATGCATTCATCATCTTGTATGTAGGATATGGCAATATGATGTGCTCATCCTGATAACTCGTATGTGAGACATGACGAGTGGATGTCTGTCTACTTCCAGTAAGGGTTACTGGAATACCATGAGAACTTGATAAGTACTTGAGAAGTACTAGTTCTATGGAGATAAGGAAGAGTTCAATGTAAAGAGTTACATTGATGCAAACTTCCGAAAGGACAGAAAATTAATCGCAAAATATATATAGGATATATAAAAGTGAAAGTTTGTTGATAATTGGAAGTGTTCCAATAAAACCATTTAAAAAGGAAATGATGAGTATCTATGTGTTAGAGAACAACAGTGGATACTATAGGGGTCTGGAAGTTCATGAGATGAACTTATAGATATTCCGCTCATTGGTGACAAGTATGGAATCCTTGATCATGCAATGTAGCTAAAGGTTAGCAAAGGAATACTAGATCACATATTACGGCAACTCCATCTCATACGTGTGACGTACAACGAAGAGATGAGAGACATGCAGTTAAAAACTGACTTTGGCAAGGTGTTGCCATTACTCACTATGTTCGCACTAGAGCACAGTAACATGTGACACATGTTTGAAGATCACTATGAATACGATTCAAGGGTGATTGGCTCACAGTGCAAATGGGAGTCTGTTGGTATGTATGCCCTGAGAGCCAATCATGGGATGATTGGTGGGATACATTAAGATTGATTTGATAAACATCAAAGGAAAGCTTCCAATTCTTTCTGGTTCAGTCATATGAGATAGTGATAGAATAAATTGAATGTCTAGAGAATGATAATACTCAATGACGTATGCTTTCAGGTTGAGGACCTGAACGATGAGATCATATAGATGCTAAGAGTTTGTACATTCTCATTATGTCCCTAGTCGGATGTCATTGTGGAAAGTAGATAGACAACAATGACACACAAGACTATATTGTGGTGTTGGTCGATGATAGAATCTCATTAGTCATGATATAGAGATATACAACTAAACACATAGGTACTTGTTAGAGAACAAGTGTACTGGACAGACCCACCGCGAGTTTGACACATGGAACCATGACATGGTAGTCACAGTCAGTACTCATAGTGATGGTGGTGTGTGTGATTCTTTGACCTGAAATCACTGCACTCAACACATGTCGTTGGGCACACTTTGACATCATCAAACGCAGTCCTAAAACATGGGTTGTTATAAAGGTGATGATTGGGTGGCTTTGACACATGGGGCTTTTGAGGGGTGAGTGATAGATATGGGATTTGTCCCTCCTGAGGGAGTTTGATATCCATGGCCACTTGATGAGTAGGATTGAGAAAGGCATGCACGCATGTGTGAATCAATATGTGATATTGATGTCATACATATCTCTTCCAATCTACTCTAAGATCAAGAAAGTGAATGAACGTTGACAGGATGACTGTTCCATGCCTCGAGTTCATTCGGGATATCAGTGACAAAGGAATTATACATTCACTATAACACCATTCATGGATTGTAGGATTGAAAGTTGTTCTCCAACTTTCTATTTCACTTGGGTAGCACTGATGTGTGACTAGGCACCGCTCTTTGCTTGTGAAGTCATAAGTGTTATGGACTATCACTGCCAACGTGAAATGAACCTGCAGGGTCACACACATAGGATTTAACCTAGAAGAGGAGTTTTGTCCACAAACAATGTTTAGATTGATTACTAAAGGAGTTTAGTAGTTCAATTAAACACTCAATCAATTGATAGCTCAGTATCATAATGTTCAAGGTGTTGGACTGATTGATTGGAGTATCAGATTGATTGAAACTGCAATTGACTAATTCTGCACAATCTGCACTCCCAACCGGTCGGCTCATGTGATGAACCGATCGGCTGAGCTTGGTGAACCGATCGACTCAGATGGTGAGTCTATCGGCTCATGGACATGATGAAATGATTGCTTCAAGTGTTGAAACGATCGGTTCAACTGATGCAACCGAGCAAGTTGGGAAAGTAGGATTGTTGAGAAATTTCTTTTCGTTTCACTTGCCCAATTTGATTGGAACAAGGATTGGAATTAGGTACCAATTAGAAACAAAAGAGTAAAAGTCAATCGGGAACTGACCAGGACCACGAACCGACTGATGCAGAAGTGAACCGACCATTTCATGGGTCCCAACCGATCGGTTGAGGTGTCAACCGACTGGCTCAGATCCCCAACCGACCGTTTTAGTTGTGAAACGATCAGTTCAGGTTGCGTAGTGGGTTGTTTTTGTGGAAAATCTCGAACCCTTCTACTCCTGCTTTAGTCCCGCATTGCACGGGATGGAGAACCCTATCCCATGACCCTCCTATATATATAGGGGTATTGGGGGCTTCTCAAAGTACAACTCAGTACAACCAATTTCTCTGTAAAGTTGTCGTTCTCTCTGGTTTTGGTAACCGAGAGAGCCCGAGCAAGTGCTACCCGATAAGGGAGGCACAACAAGGGAAAGACAACTGCAGAAAGCGATTGGTGTTAGGAGAGTGTGTCAGTGACTAGTACACTAACAAGAGGGTGCGACTCCTTCCAATTCCTTGTGGGACAAGGAGATTGGAGTTCCAGGTGGTCCGTGTGGACTACTTCAGAGGCGGGAGATTTCTACCGCTCAGAGGACAGCTGTCAATCCCGACAGTCCTAGTGAGACCAGGAGTTGTCAGTCCCAGTGCGACCAGGAGCTGCACAGACACCGTCCAAGACCAGAGGTGAAGACCACACAAGCCGTGAGGTATTGTCGCCGTGCAAGCCTCGGGACAAGGTATGATTCCACAAACCATCCTTTCCTATTGTATAGAGGTTGACGCGTTTCCTTGTTCTGGGTTTGGGGAGGAGAATTTTTTTTGTTTCCGCTGCCTTCTCAGCCTCCCCTAAAACCCAACACTATTGACAAGTCCGACAACAACAATAATATCAATTTTCATCACCGTGAGATAGATAAGCTTACCAACCCTTCATCTGTATTTGTGGTTATCAGGGTATGGAGGTGAAAATTCATCATCCCAATTGGTACTGGGATCTAGAGAAGTACTAGAAAGTTTAAAACCAAGCATACCTACTTCTATCAGAAAGGTCCAACACATATTTGCGTTGTGAAAGGCATATGATAGAAGACGATTAGAAACATTTAATTCCCATAAGTATCTGAGTTTACCCAGGTCTTCAGTAATAAAATATTGTTCTAGATAACACTTGTTATCTTCAATACCTTCAAAATTGTTACTAGACAAAATGATATCATCCAAAAAAATAATAAGCACAACACACCATAACACATAACAAAACATACGATACAAGATAACACATATAACATATATACTAATAAGTACAATCATAAATGAAAACAATCATGTTAACATATCATAAAGGAAACAAATACTTTAACTTGATTATATATTTATTTGGTAAACAAATAAACATTTTCAAATTTATATAATCAATTATTTAAATTACATAAGATTTAATAATAATATTAACTAAATGATTTCATTAGTAACCCCCCAATTACATCCTAAATTTTTTAACAACAAAGAAAAAAAGAAAAATGGTTCGATGGATAATGTTTACACCCTTTTGATTTGAGATTTATGTGTCTATAATAATTATTTTTGGATATATAAATTTATTAACACCTATATCCTCCATAAATAGTTAAATTAAAATATATTAGAAACATATATGATTGTCTAAAATTTGAAATTTTCGATCTAATTTAATATTAAAAAATAGATGTCTTTTATTAAAAAAATTATTAAACAAGTTTTCAATGACTTTAAAATGAGAAGAGAAACATTGTGAGGAAGTTATTTCATACTGGGATGAATAAGTGTGTATAAGAGGTTGATAAATGAAATAATAGAAAAGGAATTCAATAAGTATATTGACGCGCTTTTACCGTGCGTATAACGCAAGTGCACACATCAATGTAATATAGGCCCTTTTGAGGCCCGAGTCGAACTCAGGGACACTGAACTATCGATACACTACTACTAACTGTTCGCAATCAGCTAGACCGATTAAAAAGTTTTGAGAGTTGTTGAAAAATAAAAGAAAATAAAATAAAACAAAGCAATCGATTAAATGTTTAGTTTAACCAATTCAGGTGGGAATATTTAGGATTAAGGTTTCACCGCAGGTTTTCATTGTATGAATTTCCACATAGTTAATCAAATTCGTCTCCCATTCCAGGTAGTGGCCTGTAGTCAGAATTGTTCACTATCGTGATACAATTCACTACGTAAGTCTAGGTTGGTTCCACCGTCGTAGTAACCTATACCCTAAACTAGGTGCATTAGAATTAACTTCTGGGTTTCCACCATTAACCGTACATCACCTTGTTCAAGGGATTTATTAATTAATGTGAATTTCATCTCTTTTCAACCATTAATTCTTATTTCAAAGCAATTAAAGGCATTAGATTATCATTAGGGTGATCAATCATAATTATATAATGGAGAAAACGAAATCATACCACAGATTTAAGAGACAAGTTATGAATTACTATGATAAAAATGTCATACAATGATTCCCTGGGCTACTCCCGGTCCTAAAGATAAAGGGGATTAGCCCCACATGTTCATCTCAGAGCAAGACATGGTGGCAGAAAGGGAAAACATGGGGAAAACGTGGGTAAAGTAATGTAAACCCCTGAACGGAGAAGATCCGAGCATTCCTCGACATAGAATGCGCAGTCAACAACCTTCCGGTGGTGGAAAACGTCTTCTTCGGCTCTCAGAACGGACGGGGCATGCTTCTCGGCTTCGTTCTTCTCTCCACACCTTCTTGGGACTTGTGTAGTGGATAATGATGTGATAGATGGCTCTTGGCCGCCGTCCTTAGGTATAAACATCAAGTTGGATCCCGAAAATATCACCACCGTTGGATTCAGGCCGATCTGGATCAAAAACTGATCTGACGGCGTTGATACCATCGACGCGAGTCGATGGTATCGACCCGCTGGGATATCAGAAGGTTTCCTTTTTTCTTTGGCATCCTGACTAATGCAGACTCGATACCATCGAATCGAGTCGATGGTATCGACACCCTTTGGCATCGGTTTTGTCACCTTTCCATCGCTGAAGCTACAAAACATCGATAGTATTGACCTGGGTGTCGATAGTATCGACCGGTTGATCGCGACCTGTCTGAAGGTATCTCGATACCATCGACTGCAGTGTCGATAGTAGCGACTCATCTTGGCTCATCTCGGCTGTCTACCTATGACTGTTCGATACCATCGACTAGACCTATCAAACTGGGTCCAAATCCACGGGCGCCCATGGGTCGACCCGTTTAACATGGGTTTGGGTCATAAAATTTACCACCCGTGTGAAATCACCCAAACCCGTACCCACCCGTTTATTTGGCGGGTTTCATGGGTAATCCGCGGGCACCCGCGGGTGCCCAGTTATTTAAGACAAATTAATAACTATAACAGGCTAATAGCAGTCAAGAGCGTTGCGATTTGCGAACTGCAGCCTAGTCATCCAGTGGCCCAATAACGGAATGGCAATTTGGTAATTGGCAATTCGATTTTTCTTTCTCACAAAAGGATAAAAGTGTCAAGTGGGAAAGCGGCTTCCAAATCTGTCCTGATTGCCGACTCCCACAACCCTACTCCTGCGCTACGGCGTGCCCTAGCAAACAGCAACACGGTGAAGCTTTCCAGCGGTCCAACCAAACACCAACTGGGACGCTTTCTTGCTCGGTGACTCAGAGTAGACACTAGACACAGACGTCCGGCTCAAAGACAACAACCCACCAAGTGGCCGAACTGCTCTTAGCCTCCCCGCCCACGACAGAAACCCTTGTATTCAGAGTCCTCATTCTACCGTCGCCAATTAGGATGTCCTTTGCAAGCTCGCCTTCATCTTCCGCTTCATCTACATCTTCTTCACGTGTTCTGCGTTGGCTGTTGTAGAAGTTGCGGAGGGAGCTGAAATCGCCTGAAAAGTTAGGTATATATATACTGAATGTGACCAAAGATTAGTATATGTGTATCCTTAGTTCCTCACATCACTGGATAATATAATTCAGTGTAATCATGTTCATTTATTTGGTATTACATCCAAAATTTCTTGGTAGAATCCCACATTTATACTTTGATTTCTTCTCCTTATTGTTTCTAAATTAATGAAATGAAATCACTTTGTTCAACTATTGTTATTGGTTTACAACCGAATGATTTACAATATCTGAATTAATGAAATGACTTTGTTCAAATATTGTTATTGGTTTGCTGTTAGCTATGGTTGGGCTGGCTGTGATTTTTTTGCTGCTGCGTGATGTTAGTATTACACTTATATAGTTTCTCGTGACATTTGAGAGCACCATCAAGTTAATTTGCTGTAGGAGCCTCTAGTCTTGTTCTTGTGACGTGGACTTGTTTTCGTAAAGCATACAACATCAACTTGTTCTTGTGAAATATACAAGACTCTTTGTTGTGAAATATATAGGACCATCTAAGGTTGTTTGTTGTAATCTGCTTATTTAAATATACAACATAGAATTGTGTACACAAACACACACCGGCTGGTCATTGAGGCACATTAGTGATACACCATAGAGAAGATATCCAACAATGATAGGAACTTATATGCTTCGTAGCAGGTGGTTTGTAAACTAACATATGCTTCTTTATTAATTTTTTTTATGGGCACTCACGGGCAACCCGCAACCCGCTGGGTCGGGTTTGGATTTATGTTTGTCCCACCCTTTTAGAACAACATCTTTTTGACCCGCACCCGCGAGACCCAAACCCGCAATGACCCAACCCACCCACCCGTTTGACATGTCTACCATCGACACAGGTCGATGGTATCAACAACTGTGTATACTTGTTATTCCTGAAATCACAAGACAAAACCGAATCAAATAAGATAAAACCCATTACTATAATCATTTATGATAAAAAAGGTAAAATATGAGAGATTTGATACTAATTGAGATTATAGACTAGAGTAAGGGAATCATGTGATATTACCCACAAAAGTGACCAATAAACACATAAAATGCATGTAAAACAAGTCTATAAATGCGATTCAAAATCCTCACATCAAACTCCCCTAAGCTTAAACCTTGCTCGTGCTCGAGCAACAAAACTTTAGAATAAAATTGCGAAGGTCAACTAAAGAACAGATTACACAACAAACCTTGCCATATGATTCCCACCAAACTTTCACATTCCGGCCCTCACTAACCACAGAATGATAATTACCCGCAAGGTGACAAAAATCATCCATAAAAGATATCTACCCCAAAATTGATGAACACTATCACATAAGGCAGTTAACATAATAACATCCTTCGGTCCAGACTCGGTGCATCTTGTGATCTTCTATCTACGTTGCTCATCCTAACTACCATCTAAGTGGAAGCAGCTCTCCTGATATTAAAGAGTGAGGAGATAATCACAGTGGCCTACCAATTCGAGCAACGGGTGGATGGAATAGGTGGCTGTCGAAGAAATGGAAGCATAATACAGTTTTAACATGCACAAATAAAAAAATGACCTAAATGATGCATTTGCAAATGAAAATGCCCAAATGCCTACATTTCAGGTGGAATGAAGCATGTTCCTACAATTCCATCTTATGCGAGATAGAATGTCTAAAAACTACATTATGTGCTTATTCTTCCTATTAAACGGGTGAAACAAGCTTTTTTCTCCCTCTAAAATCAACCTTCTTTTTTTATTATGTTTTTTTTTCAAGCTATTTTTTCTCAAATTGCAAAATGCATAATACTTTTTTAGAATTCCTTTTTTTTCTTTTGGTCTTACTTTCACATAACTGTAATCCTTGAGGCATTACAACTATATTTCAGAGAGTATAAAATGAGTTACCCGCGTCTCTTATTTTTCAGAATAAATAAGGCACATACTATCCTACATGCTCAAAAATATGTTCAAATGCAACTACATGAGATCATTTATGCAACTATGATGACATGCACTCAGGAATGTATGCATGCATGATTTATCTACAAATTTTTTCCATTTTCCATTTTGTATGCACAATCTACTAAAATGAAATCCTACCTAAATGCTATGCAATCAAAAGATGAAAACCGTAATGTGCTTCCAGTTCTTATAGTGGAGTATGAAAACAATGGGGTGGGTAGATCATAAGATTAATTGACTGAACCATTGGAAAATATTATATGTCCCTCCTTACTGACCTGTGTAATAATTAAGGGGTTTCTTTCTTTTATTTCAAATTAAGGTCGCATTACCATTTGGTCAGTTTAGGCTCAAACAACCAATTCCGTCCATTGTCCATGAATCAAAGGCATGTACAGTTATAAAGTTGACAAACCCAATAATTTTCATAAGTTATGTGCTCAAGTTAGAACAAGACAAGCTTTCAAAATCACTAAATTTTTTTAAATGGACCCCATATTCCCATGTACAAACACAGAGATGACACATAACATTAGACATCCAAAATTACACTAGATAGAATGTGAATCCTAAAAAAACAAAGAACTAAGAAAAATAAATGATAAAAGACAAAGCAATAATTGAGAAAAACTGAGAAAACTAAAGGATAGAAGTTGTTCCAACTCCCCCCCCCAAGCTTGAATTTGACTATGGCCTCATAGTAAAAAACAACCTTAAAAGGTGGAACAGTGATACCGATCATTGGTCAGGTGGTGGCGGGTACTGCGAGACTGTGGGGTCCCATGATTGATACTGCCCCTGAAAATTTGGATCATACTGGGGCATCGGCAGAGGTTGAGGATACCCCCCGAAATAGTTTTGGCTCCAGTAGTTGTCATAGAAGGGTTGTTGCTGCATCTCCATCCTATGCAACCTGTCATGGATGTTCTGTTGGTTGGTGAGGAGGAGACGCTCATTCTCATAGATAGCTTGTTGGTTCATGAAAAGTCAGTTCGTGGTATCCTGAATACCAGCGAACGACTCAGTATGCTGTTGTTGGGTCTGCTGAATCTCTTGCAGCATTGAGTACATCCCCTACATTGAATAGGCATCCTCTCCTACTTGAGAGGGCTGAGGTGGCGGAGGTTGTAAAGAAGAAGATGCACCCGGATGCATGCGGGGACACTTCCGTGGTGCCACTCGTGCCCAAAGAGGAGTGAAAGCCTCCTCTTCCTCTTCATGCTCGTCACCGTCATCGTTGTTGTCGTCATTTCTGTCGTCTTCATCAGAGTCGTCAATGGTGATGATAGGCCATCGGAAGTGCTGCACGCCCTGGATGTTGAAGATGGGGTCCGGAAGCACACATTCTTGATATTCGTGATTGACATGGTAATGTGCATAAGCCACGCCATCACGGAGCATGAGGAGGTTGGAGAGGTGTAGATGTTGAAAGTTGACCTTGTTCCTATTGGAAAGCGGAGCGAGTTGGGAGAAGTCCAACCCTAGGTAGAGAGCCAACGGTGTGATGAGACCTCTAAAGTGGATAGGAGCCTTCTGTGTGCTCCTCCACACAGCCAACACACGCGTCAAGAAGAACGCACCCCAATTGCACTCCTCGCACTGCAGCAGTTTATACAGAAAGAACAAATCTATCTGCTGAAATTTACTCAGCGAGAGATCGCTGTGAGCAAATAGCATCGTGCAAAGCATACGATGTAGAACCCGCACGAATGGATGCTTGAAGTCGGCAACAGCCGCGTTGTAGTAACTGACAGATTTTCCTGGAGGCACGGTCACCAGTTGGGCGAAGATGTTGTCATAATCAGTCCGGTTGTCCGGCCTCCTGTGCTGGTCTCTCCCATGATTCTAGTTGTAAATGGAATTGAATTGCTGGAGCGTGAGAGTGTAATTGTTGTTGTAGAGCTGGAAAGAAACACGACCCTTGATCCATTCCCGATCAGTGGCGATGAGGTAGTTCGACACGACGCATATGTCCAACGACGCCATGAACTCCACCACTAGCTCCTTGTATATCAGCCAATCGCCAAAAAAGGGTTGTCTGTTGGCGTGGAACTCCATCTCATTGGGCCTCCTGCCCGTATGCCTTTCTTGCCCTTTGAGGACATAAGTAAGATCGGCCTCGAACCCAAGGTAACAAACCATGTCCCGATCAACATATCGAGTGGGCTCGATCTTTCTCTTCAGCAACTCCTCATAAACCTTTCGTACTTCCGCCGACGGATGAACAATCCTCGGACGAGGAATTGATCCTGGTGGTGGAGGAACAAAGGTCTCGATCTCCATAGGGGCCGCTTGGGAAGAAGAGGCTCCTGCCATCCACACCATTATCACAGAGAGAAAAGGAATAGGAGAGAGCTCAGCGAAGTCATAGAAGATGATATTCGCTCGTTGCAAACTCGGTGAAGATCTCCCGATCCTCAGATGCTCGGTGAAGATGTCCGATCGCACAACACGCTCAATGCACAAGAGGAAGGAAGAAACTCCGAAGGTGTGAAGAGATTGGAGAAACAACCCTCCCTTTTGTAACTGAACCCAGCGCTGCTGTTGCACCGTCGATACCATCGACGGGGTGTCGATGGTATCGACACTTGTAGCACAATCCGTGTCTTCGTGAGTATCCACGGTTGTCGATTGCTTGATGTGGGGGCCCGGATTGATGACACATCGATACCATCAACGAGTGTCGATGGTATCGACCCATCCCATGGATTGACTTCTTTGATTTAGCGGCCACCGTTGATTTCTTCTCGCGGATCAGTGACGTGTCGCGTCGATACCATCGACGCGGGTTGATGGTATCGACTCTTCAAGGATCAAACACCCTCGCGTGGCCCGGACACCGCTTCCTCACTATAGCCAGGTCGATACCATCGACACAGCCATCGATGGTATCGACTTCATTGAGACAAGATTGTTTGTAAATCTTCAGAGATCTCACGAGTATCGACATCCTAGTCGATACTATCGACATCCTAGTCGATACTATCGACCCCGAGCTGGCTTTTTCTTTGGCGTTACTGATGGTAGGTCGATAAAAAATTTTCTGCAGTCACCTATCTGTACCCATGTCACTACCATCGACATTGTGGTCGATGGTATCGACTCTGCCTCAGACCTGCACACTGAACAAACGATCAAGGTATCATTTTTACACTAAAAATGGAATTAAACCAAACTAACTTGTAAATGTAGAAAGAAAATGGACGAAACTACCAATGGTTGGGTTGCCTCCCAACAAGCACCCTTATTTAACGTCTTAGGCTAGAAAAAATTGAGCTCATCAGCTTGGAGCATCCGAGAGTGTTCCTAGGGGATCGCTCGACAGTTTAAACTCAACTCTATCCTATCCAATCCCTAATGTCAAGGTACCTCTCCCAATAGATGTGATAACATCAGCCGTCGCTTGAAACGGCCTTCCCAGTAGCATCTCACAACCCTTTAGCTGCAGCATGTCCATGACAATGAAATCCACGGGAAAGATAAATTTGCCGACTTTTACAAGTACATCCTCACACACTCCGTATGGCTTCACAATAGACCCATCTGCCAACTCAATAGACATGGCATATTTCTTTAGTATCTTCAATCCAAGCTTTTGGAATGTAGATAACAACATAAGATTTATGCTAGCGCCTGAATCACACTGTTCATATGAAAAATTATGGCCGCCAATTGAGCACGGTATGTAGAATCTCCCGGGGTATTTCATCTTCTTTGGTAAACTCCCATGGATTAGTGAGCTCACCGTCTCATTCAAAACACAAACATCAGTGTCTTTTATCTGCCTTTTCTTGGTGATGATATCCTTGATAAACCACCCGTATGCTGGAATCTTCTCTATTATTTCCACTAACGGAATATTAATATGGAGTTTCCTAAACATCTCAAAGAATTTCTTGTAATGTCTATGTTCTTTCTTCGGCCTCAGACTATCTGAAAAAAACACAATTGACTCCTTTAGACGCTTGTGAGGTGGCACATATGGGCTTTTCGGAGTCTCCTCCCCTAAGCTTGCTTCAATGTCACCCTCTCGCATAGGCTTTGGCACCTCATTTACAGCTGGTGTGACTTGAGGCTTCTCATCTTTCTCAATGATTTTGGCATCACCATTAAGTATGGCCTTCACCTCCTCTTCTTGCCTAGATGTGGGCACTGCCGTGATGGGTTCTTGGTGGGATTTTTTGAATGGGAAATATTCACCTGGTAGTCCATACAAGCTGCGGGGATATGGTACTCTAGGTGTAGCCTTCGTATCAAAAATCATCT
Organism: Alisma plantago-aquatica; assembly: GCA_963693085.1. Taxonomy (NCBI): domain Eukaryota; kingdom Viridiplantae; phylum Streptophyta; class Magnoliopsida; order Alismatales; family Alismataceae; genus Alisma; species Alisma plantago-aquatica. Next base: position 1,270,770,548 of record OY856409.1, on the reverse strand, counting down.
TGCCTTTTTCATTGGCCTCCACCACCGGGGGCTCTGTCTCCTTAATCACAGATATATATTTCACTTGATGATGTACTTGAGCAGGATCTACATGACCAGCTGGTCTTTGTTGATTTGCATGCTTCATGGCCACCACTTCATTGGCGATTTGCATCACTGTTGTCTCTAGTGCCCTCATTTGTGCTCCATGACTTTGCAGTGTCTACCCAAATTTATTCAACGTCTCGCCTTGCGACTGTAACTTCTTGGCGAACATACTCATCATCTCTTGATTTTGTTGCACCACTTGACTAAGCAACTTGGTGCTTTTATCCTCTGCCTTTGATTGTGGTTTTGCATCTGGATCTTGTAGGAAGTTGTTTGGATCCTTCCATGAGAATTTTATGTCCTTCCTCCAAGCATAATCATTGTTCCTATAGCCCTATTGTTGTATAAATTTGACTTGGGCTTCCTCATCGGATTCTTCCTCTTTCTCCACCAGCTTCTTGGCTATGAGATCTAATTTGTCATTCAGCTCCTTGATTGCCCTGAACTCACCTGCAACTTTAACTTGTTCGGGTGCATCCCTATCACCCCAAGACTACTTTTTTTCCATGTTCTTCAAAATCTCCCAACACCTTGTACCTGTGTTGTTTAAGAAGAACCCCGAACCTACTGAATCCAGGTTGCTTTTATCATGCTCAGAAAGAGCAAAAAGAAAATCTTGACCTATTTCTCCTTGTCCAGTCCATGATGTGGGCACCTCCTCAGCATTATTTGAAAGTGCTCCCATGTCTCAGAGTATGTTTCACCGGATTTTTGAGTGAAGTTATGAATTTTTCTTATTAGATCATTTGTCTTCTCAGGCAGAAAAGAATCTTTCAAAGAAAACTTTAACCATGTGGTCCCACGATTCCACATACTCATCGTCCAGATTATGCAGCCATTCTCGAGCATTTCCCGCTAGAGAACTAGGAAATAACTTCAAGTAGAGCATCTCCTGTGGAAACCTGTCTATCTTGATCATGTCATAGTTCTCCACAAACTGGCTTATATGAGTCACCATATATTCATTTTTAAGCCCGTGAAATGCATTGGATTTGACTAAATTGATTAGGCCAGGGTCAATTTTATAATTGGGGATGTTGATAGCCTGCCTCTTTATCAGTCCCTTTGACGCTGAAGAGGAAGAAGCCTTTATCTTCTCCCATATTGTCTGTTCTTCAGCCATAGTTTCTAAATTCAAGTCTGAATCTATATCCCTAGGCTGATCGTGGATATTGTTCTCCTCGTCGTCTGGTCCCAACTGTGGAACACCTGGTGATGGCTGTGTGTAGTCTGTGCTACGCGTCGTCACCATGCACTGGTACCTGCAAAGTAGTAAATTTGGTTCAGTACAGTGCTAGACGATTGCTAAATATGAAAGGTAAACGATGAATTTCAAAAATAATAATAAAATAAAATGTGGCCTAGAGTGGCCGCTTGCAGCACTTGTAGTGTCGACAGTTGCCGTGTCCCCGACAACGGTGCCAAAAAAACTTGACACATTTTATCGTGCGTATAACGCAAGTGCACACGTCAATGTAATATAGGCCCTTGTGAGGCCTGAGTCGAACTCAGGGACACTAAACTATCGGTAGACTACTACTAACTGTTCGCAATCAGCTAGACCGATTAAAATATTTTGAGAGTTGTTGAAAAATAAAAGAAAATAAAATAAAAAAAAGTAATCGATTAAATGTTTAGTTTAACCAATTCAGGTGGGAATCTTTAGGAATGCAGTTTCACTGCATGTTTTCATTGTATGAATTTCCACATAGTTAATCAAATTTGTCTCCCATTCCAGGTAGTGGTCTGTAGTCAGAATAGTTCACTGTCGTGATACAATTCACTACCTAAGTCTAGGTCGGTTCCACCGTTGTAGTAACCTATACCCTAAACTAGGTGCATTAGAATTAACCTCTGGGTTTCCACCATTAAATGTACATCACCTTGTTCAAGGAATTTATTAATTAATGTGAATTTCGTCTCTTTTCAACTATTAATTCTTCTTTGAAAGAAATTAAAGGCATTAGATTATCATTAGGGTGATCAATCATAATGATATAATGGAGAAAATGAAATCATACCACGGATTTAAGAGACAAGTTATGAATTACTATGATAAAAATGTCATACAATGATTCCCCGGGCTACTCTCGGTCCTAAAGATAAAGGGGATTAGCCCCACATGTTCATCTCAGAGCAAGACATGGTGGAAGAAAGGGAAAACATGAGGAAAACGTGGGTAAAGTAATGTAAACCCTTGAACGGAGAAGATCTGAGCGTTCCTCGACATAGAATGTGCAGTCAACAGCCTTCCAGCGATGGAAAACGTCTTCTTCGGCTCTCAGAATGGTCGGGGTGTGCTTCTCGGCTCCGTTCTTCTCTCCACACCTTCTCGGGACTTGTGCAGTGGCTAATGACGTGATAGATGGCTCCTGACCACCGTCCTTAGGTATAAACATCAAGTTGTATCTCGAAAATATCACCACCATTGGATTCAGGCCGATCTGGATCAAAAACTGATCTGACGACGTCGATACCATCGACACGAGTCGATGGTATCGACCCGCTGGGATATCAGCATGTTTCCTTTTTTCTTTGGCATCCCAACTAATGCAAACTCGATACCATCGACTCGAGTCGATGGTATCGACACCCTTTGACATCGGTTTTTTCAGCTTTCCATCGCTGAAGCTACAGAACATCGATAGTATCGACCTGTGTGTCGATAGTATCGACCGGTTGATCGTGACTTGTCTGAAGGTATCTCGATACCATCGACTGCAGTGTCGATAGTAGCGACTCATCTTGGCTCATCTCGGCTGTCTACCTATGATTGTGTCGATACCATCGACACAGGTCGATGGTATCGACAACTGTGTATACTTGTTTTTCCTGAAATCGCAAGACAAAACCGAATCAAATAAGATAAAACCCATTATTATAATCATTTATGATAAAAAGGTAAAATACGAGAGATTTTATATGAATTGAGATTATAGACTAGAGTAAGGGAATCATGTGATATTACCCACAAAAGTGACAAATAAACACATAAAATGCATGTAAAACAAGTCTATAAATGCGACTCAAAATCCTCGCATCATATATCCTATCCAATTGTACATTAACTTGTTATACACATTTACATTGAGTAAATAATTACATAATGAGATATTTAGAAGTATCTTTATTGTAAATGTAGTAGTCAATTTTTTGTGACCAAGTTGTTAAAAAAAAGAAAAAATGCATGACAAACTTACACATAAAGAAATGGAAGGGAAATTTCATTTTTATGTTTGTTCTTTCCCATCACATGTTAAAGAATGCTTAGCTTTTATCCTTTCACAATATACATTACATATTGTTCCAAGTAAATAAAAATATATAAGCTTCTTGTTACCCAAGCCTACTAGTTCTATATATAGACCCATCTCCATTCCCTTCACATACTTAGAAATCACTTGATCAATATATCGGACATGAATCGTACCCTTCTCTCTTATCCGTCAAACCCTTCTAATATCATGAAACAATACATATGGTAATCTTTTCACAACCACCCATATTTCAAACCTTGAAACCATGACTTGGATCTATGATTGGACTTTGACAAGTTGATCACATTTGGAGTTATGTTGCATCTTCCGATATCTAAATTGAGCAATTGGATTAATTTTTCTACTCTCTTGTTGTAAGTTGTTGTAAGGCCCCTAAACTTGCTAAAAATGTTGAACAAGCTTAATTATCATAATTAGATGCTAAGAACCTTAATCTAACCTTTTTATATGCTTTCAAATCATAATACAAGCTTAAATTTCAAAATTTGCCAATTTGGGCACTCTTTGAGCAAGTTATGCAATTTTATGTACATTTTGGACTTTTATGCAATTTACCCAATTGAGATATTTTCTTTGAAAATGTTCACATAAATATGTTACTTAGATATTTTTATCATCATTCTTGAGCTTTTTGAGCCATGGGTTTCTCAATTGTACCTTTCTTTGGAGCTGATTCATTTCTATGTTGAATATGGGTTTAACCCCCCAGATGAGCCACCTTCAAGGCTATCAAATGCGGGTTCCACTGGTTTAGACAACATCCAATGGACAAGAACTGATGGAGCATTCAGTGGTCATCACTATAAGGATCTACGTTGATGGTTCATGCTGGTTTGGTTCACTTGAACCGGTGGTTCACTTATAAGGTGATAAACTGATGGTTCAACCACTTTTGACCTAAAACCATGAACAAATGATGGTACCTTCGATCAACAGATGGTGGTGGAGATGGGAGACCATCAACTGATGGCCCAAAAGTCCCCAACATCTGGTGTGCCTACTGGTATCTCATCCATGGAAGCTTTAAGCCATGGACACACGGAGAGATGCGTGTACACCTCATGCTTCTTCTCTACCTTATCCTCCAAGCTTTATATACCTATCCTTAAGCTCCCAAACGAAAATTTTACTCTGTACCACTTCCCTCCTTCTAAGAACCACGTTCCCTCTCTATTTTATAAGTGGATGACCTATCCAAAGTAGAAGAAGAAGGTGATCTTCTTGGTGGAAGCTCCTAGGGTTTCATTTTGCTTCCTTTAGGTTTCTTAAGCTCCTTGGTGATCTTGATCTAAACGAGTAATTATTCCCTTCTTTTCTCCATTTATTTATCTTTTCTTCTTCCTCCTACCTTTCTCCAGGTCAAAAATCTACTGTTCTGCGGTAGAAGTTTCTCTAGAACTCAAGAATCTACCTTTCTTTCTCTTTCTTCTAGGGTTTTGCTTCCTTGTGGAGAAGGGTGTCTATTTGGCCGAGTTTAGATCTAAAACTTGGGTTTTCTTGCCTTCTTAGCTCGGATTTCTTTCTTCTAGAAGTTTTTTCTTCTTACTAGATATGAGTTTTATAACCCTCTTTACTTATATTGCTTACTATAAGCTTGTAAGCTCATGTACTTCCTTAAAAATGGTGATTTAAGCCTTCAAAAGCTAAGCTTGATTGAGATTTTGATTTTTATGGTGTTCCCTATTCTATTTTCAGTTCTAAATTAACCTATAATATTGTACACATACTGCCTGAGGTAGAATAAGACTTGGTTCAGGTTTTACTAACAACCAATGGTGCTAAGCACCTAACAACCGATGGTCCAAGTTAGGGTTTTCAAGATTTTTTCTTTCTCAACCTCATGACTCGATGGTGATACCATGCAACAACCGATGGTGTTGCTACCATGACAACTGATGGTGGTGACCAAGGATGTCAACCAATGATGAAAACTGATGGTGACCCCTTAAGTCAGGTTTTGGCCTAATTAGAAGCTTAATGATCAACCACTAAGTACCCTAATATTGCTATCAATCAATAGTGACATTAGGTCATCATCTGATGGTGAAAAATGATAGTATTGCTGATCCTACCAATCAATGGTGACCCAATATGTCACAATTTATGGTGGATCAGGCCACCACAATTGATGGTGAGTTAAGATCTTAAATGTAGCTTCAATTCATCACAAAACCAATGATCTCTTAGTTCAATGGATCCAATGGTTGGAAATATGCCGTAATTGATGATTTTGAATAATGAACCTGATCGAATGAATGAGATTGGATGCTTTAACATTAAATGGATTAGAATGAATACCATAGTCTTATAAATCATTTCTAATAATGAGAATTTGATGGTACAAAACCATTGAACTTATAGTCTTACCTTTTCCCTCGAATGAATATATTTGATAAATCACCATAACAGGTGGATGTGTACCCTTAATGAAACATGGCTTGGTACACCTAACCCTGTGGTAACTAAATGATGGAAATTGGTTATAATCAACCATCTTGAATGATTTATGTGACCATGTATTACACTCTTGTTGTGTTGAAACCTCAATATAGTGCTAATTGAATATCATAGTGCATTGCCATGTTGAAACCTATGGGATATGTATGTGTTGATGATCTTTTGAGCCATGTTTAAGGTCTACAATGATAATGATGATCTTATAGGGATTAATCTGATGGTCTTAATGACCTTTGGGCATGTTTTAGCCTGATTTAAGTGAATCCTTTTCATGTCCAATAAGGGTTGAAACCTTGGAACTTGTGATAAGAAATGAATATCTTGAAATGGTATAATGACAAATGTGGTTCATTATGATGCAAAAAGTGAGAGCATGTGGTAATGTGATTAAGATTCATACCTCAAACATTTTATATCTTCTAAAGTTGCAATGTGTATACACTTGATAGAAATGAACTAGGGTTTGAATGTCCATTTGTATGATGAAGCCTTAATGCATTCAATTGGCATAACTAATCAATGTAACCCTAATCATGTAGTGCCATGTGCCATAGATCCATCTGAGTGTCAGGACTTTCCAGATGGTGAAACGAGTATTCCTAAGGGAAAATCAGAGCACATACTATTGCCTATGTGGGGTACTTGACATCTTGACTCCAAATGTTTGGGAGGATGATTGCGGTCATACCTCGGTAGGAGAACGAATATGGTTATGTCTCAGATTTATGTATATAATAATATTTGAGGATAGTTGCATTTGTACCGCTGATGATAGGGTTTTTATTCCCACCTCCTATCACTAGTGTTATGACTTATACCAAGGATGGACTAGGATGTTAGTAGCTTGACCTGATGTGTTACTGTGGAGGACTCATACTAACTGAGGGTGGAGAAGATCTTAAGAATCTGATTATCCTAGATCTTATATGGCAATGATTTTGACTTAGTAGTGGTTAGTTGGTACTTGAGTGGTATTCCTCAAATCCCTTAGGGCAATGTAATAAAAGATGTAATATAAGCCATGTAGTATATTTGATAGGGTTAAATACATGTCACATTGGATGATTATCCCTTGCCTTGTATTTATACTACACATGTTTTACAAGATGCTATCCTATAAAATTTGAGTAGTTATATTTATTTCTAAGTTTACTTGCTTAACTTGCTTAGTATGCTTAAACTGCTCAATCTGCTTAAATTTCTTATTCAACACTCTACCTACTCAATTTATTTACTATTAATTATTCTGATGTAATTAATATCTGTCTGAGAGAGTTATATCTCTAGCTGGGACTGGGTCTCACCCATGGGTCACCACATCTTTTTAGGTGGTTGCGAATAACATGGTTGAGGTCGTGTTGTGGAGGAAGAGAACAATTATAGATATTAGTAGTAGAGTACTAGTGTCATCCCTATAGTCTCAGGTCTATGTATGATATGTGTTTTCTAGATGATATACTTGTACAAACACACGATTTTTGGCAGTATGCTAGTGTATGTATATATGGAATGAACATGTAGAATATCTATTGTATAGAGGATGTGGCTGAGGCTGATGGACATAGATGTAAATACCTATTATGACATATGAAAATGGAAAGGATGGAACTTTATGTTAATGTTTCAGAACTTGTTCATGATGTGTAATTTGGTTTTAATTATTCCACATTTTTTACTATGTGATTATTTAGTAGTTGAACATGTTTTGTGTTTTGAGTAATCTCATTTAGCATGACGAGGTGTCACACATAAGTTGGTATTAGAGCTCTAGCTTCACCGAGTCTACAGGGACATAGGACATATGTTTCAATCTATTTCTATGTATCCAACATATCTGATCATAGATTATGTTTATGCAGATATGTCTGGAGGACATGAAGAACACGTAAACAATAGCTATATTTCACCAGGACGAGGTGTAAGGAGGTAGGCACACAATGAGAGAGTTCCATAGATGGGGCCAGAGAAGGCCGCAATGTCTCAGATGGATCTAACAATTATGCCAATATGGAGTTTATGTCTGTGTTTAGACAGATGATGGACACAATTACACATATATAGGATAAAACACCAACACCTCAAGCTAGGACAACCATCCCTAATGTGGAATCCTAAGGTGTCAGAAAGATGCTTGAACGTCTTAGACATGGAGGGGCAATTGAATATGCTGGTACTTCTGATCCAGCAGATGCCAACATGTGTCTGACTGAGCTCGAGAAGACGTTTAGGATTCTGAATATCCTTGAAGAGGACAAAGTAAAGCATGTTGTCTACTTGTTAAAGGGTAGTGTTGGCCACTGGTTGGGCATAGAGGAGGAAAAGAGGCTAGGAATGGTGATAGGGTGAGAGGAATTTCGGCAGGAGTTTGTCAGTCATTACTTCTCAGAGACATATCTAGATGAGAAAATCTCTCAGTTTGAGAAGATTTGACAAGGAGCAATGAATATTAATGAGTACGAGTCAAAGTTTATGGAGCTTATGAGGTTCTTCCCGTACATGGTAGCTACAGATTAGGAAAGATATGTAGGTTCAGGAAGGGCCTAAATACGGAGTTGACTACAACAACATCAGTCTTAGAGAATAGGGAAAGGTTTTCAGCCTTTATGGAATATGTAAGGAGGATTGAGAGGTCTTCCATAGAGAAGTGTGAAGCTAATGCTAAGAAAAGACATGCTCAATTCCAAGGGTAATCATCTGGAGGCTTTACGATGCCAAGGTTTTTACCACTGCCGTTACAACCAAGGCCAACCTTCACTGAACCAAGATCACATGCACCTCCATAGTGGACCCTGAGTAGGGGTAGATGTCATAGTTTTTCATCGACATGAGCTCATAGTTAATCATCAATCATAGTTACATGTCCATTTAGACCACAAAGTGATAATTAGGTGTGTCATCAATGTGGACAGACATGACATATTAGATGGAATTTCCCTATGAAGGTTGAGGAGGTGACTTAATAGCCATGGTAGAGTAAGCAAGGATCACAACAATGATAGTTTGGTTCTGGTAGTGGTAGAGGATGTGGTCAAGCATCGTAGACAAGTTCCTCTAGATAGGATAACAGAGGACGTGGGTGGCAGTAGGTAATGGCTAGGTTCTATGCTATGAGTTAGCCAAAAGCAGTGGTTAATCCACAAGTTGTGATAGGTCAGATGGAGTTATTTCATTCGGATTTGTGTGTGTCTTGTTTTTGGGTTTTACGTGGTCAGAGTAGGTAGTGGAAACAAAAAAAATTACTTGACCATAAACCCATAACCAACAGATTGCATCAACATCTATGTAATGGGAAGGATGGTTTTAGCGAGTTATACCTGGTCCTGAGGTTTTCTCAGTGACTGTACCGCAAAGTAGGTGCGGTCTTCAACCACCTATCTTCAACAGTGTCTGTGCAACTCCTGGTCTTGACCCAGACTGCGGTTGACTGTCGTCCTCCTGAGCAATAGAAGTCTCTCGCCTATTTAGATAGTCCACACAGACTATTGTGAACTCTAGTCGTCTTGAAGAAAGAAGTAGAAGGAGTTGTCCCCTTATGTTGGCGTACTAGTCACCGACACACTCTCCCACCACTAGTTGCTTTTCTGCAGTTGTCTTTCCCTCGTTGTTCCTCTCTGGATGGGTATAACTTTCTTGGGCTCTCTCGGTTACCACAACCAGAGAGGCCAATAACTTTGCAGAGCAACTGATGTTCTGAGTTGTGTCTCTGGAGAAGCCCCTTGTACCCCTCTATTTATAGTAGAGGGCAGGGCCAGGGTTCCCAGTCTATGCTGGAGTAGAAGGGTCCAGAATTTCCATGAACAATTTACTCCGCGGCAGGAAAACTGATCATTTCATAACTAAAAAAATTGTTTGGCATGGTGAGTCGATTGGTTCACTAGTTAACCGGTCGATTGGGAGTGTGAACTGGTCAGTTCACCCAGTGAACCAGCCGTTTCACTTCCCAAAATTCCCTATTATTGACTTTCCTTATTTGTTTCTAATTAATGCAAATATTAATTCGGTCCCAATTGAATTGAACAAGGGAAATGAAAAACTTTTCTCACAAACTGGGACAACTCAACACTACTCGTTTGGTCCTGCTAAACCAATCAATTCACTAGAGTCAACCAATCATCTCACTGACAATGAGCCAATCAGTTTACCCAGTAAACTGATATGTTGGTGGTCCAAATTGTACAAAACATAGTTAATTCAGTTCTCAATTAATCTGACATTCTAATCAGTTAGTTCAACACTTGAACTTGATGATTCTGAGTCAAGTCTATTGATTAAATATTTGATTGAGTACCTAAACACTTTAGTAATCAATCCAAACATCATTAATGGATAAACTCCTCTTCCAGGTTAATCCTATGTGTGTGACCCTATAGGTCCCATTTCACATTGGTAGTGAATGTCCATAACAAGCTTATAACATCACAAGAAAAGAGTAGTACCTAGTTGCACATCAGTGCTACCCAAGTGAAAAGGAAAGTTGGAGAACAACTTTCAATCCTATAGTTTGTGGTTGGTGTTCCAGTGAATGTATAATTCCTTTGTGTCTGATATCTTGAATGAACTCAAAGCATGGAGTTGTCATCCTTTCAACATTCATTCATGTTTCTTGAACTAGAGAAGAATGTTTGAGATATGTGTGACATCAATATCATATATTGATTCACATGTGCATGCTCGTGCCTTTCTCAGTCTCACTTATCAAGTGTCCTAGACATCATACTCCCTTAGGAGGGAAAAATCCCATATCTATCACTCACAGTCTATCTCATGTGTCAAAGCCACCCAATCATCACCTTTATAACAACCCATGTTTTAGGTCTACATTTGATGATGTCAAAGTGTACCCAATCACATTCGACGAGTGCAATGATTTTAGGTCTAAGAATCACAAACACCACCATCACTATGAGAGATGATTCTGACTACCATGTCATGGTTCCACATGTCACTCTCATGGTGGGTCTGTCTGATACACCGTTCTCCAACATGTATCTATGTTCTTGGTTTGATATCATATATCATGACTAATGAGACACTGTCATCAACCAACACACACTCTAGTCTTGATGTGTCATTATTGTCTATCATTTTTCCATGATGACATCTGACTAGGGATATAACAAGAATGTACATACTCATAGCATCCATATGATCTCATTGTTCAGTTCCTCAACCTGAAGACATATGTCATTGAGTATTGTCATTCTTTAGACATTCATTCTGCTCCATCATTTATCTCATTATCGATTGAGCTAGAATAAATTAGAAGCTTGCCTTTGATATTTATAAAATCAATCAGAACATATGCCAATCCAATCATCATATGATTGGCTCTCTAGGTATACATACCAACAGACTCCCACTTGCACTTAGAGCCAATCACCTTTGAATCATATTCTTAGTGATCTCTAAACATGTCCCACATGTTTCTATTGCGCTAGTGCTAATCCAGTGAGTTAGCAACATTTTGCTTTAGTCGGTATATTGCATGTTTCACATCTCCTCACTGTACGACATTTCATATAAGATGGAGTTGTCATAATATGCTATCTGATATTCCTTGCCTAACAATTAGCTCCATAATTTGACTTAGTATTTCTACTTTGTCATCAATGGTTGGAATATCTATAAGTTCATCCATACGAACTTCTAGATCTATATAGTATTCTCTGGTGTTCATAACACAAGGATACTCGACATTCCTTTTAGAATTAAATGACCTTTTAATTTTACTTGGAACATTTCCACTTAACAACTGTTGTTCACTTTACAATTGAATATAACTTTTATATTTTGCATTTTGCGATCATTTTTCTATCATTTTGGAAGCTTGCATCAATGCAGCTCATTTATACTCAACTCTTCCTTTTATTACCATAGAACTAATCCTTTAATATTTCATAAGTACTTAAATAAGTTCTTTATGGTATTCTAGTGACTCTCATTGGAAGTAGACATACATCCACTCATCATGTCCATTACATACGAGATAACTGGATGAGCATATCATATTGTCATGTCCAATACATATAAGATGATGAATGCATATATATTCTCTTGTCATGTCCAATACATACAAGATAATGGGATGATTACATGCATGATAGATTCAATTGTGAATGCATAAGGCATCTATCTATGTGTTCCTATTCTTCATAAGAATTTGGGACACTAGGCATATGAGAGACTAACTCCATGTAATATGGACAAGTTTTCTCCCACCGTATCTTTGCATACTGAACCCTTCAACACAGAATGCCAATGTATGCTCTCTCTTTATCAGGTAAATAGACTTTTGAGAACTATCTCTATAGGTTTCTATTCCTATCACATAGGACATTTCTCTTTATTCCTTTAAAGAAGGTATTTCCACACCAGTTTCTATTCTTAGAACGTTTCATTCCTCATTATCATGTGGAATATGAATACACTCCCACCAAATCTGTGTAATCACATATATTTTCTTTGTTTTGATATATTATTCAAACCTTTTTACTATATAATCAAAGTAAAGACTCCAACTCTGAGGTGCTTGTATTTAATCAATCATATTGATTAATCTCTTGCAACTTATAAACTGCATTTGCATTAACAAAATTATAAAACCCGTTAGGTTGTGTCACATACACAACCTCATGTTATTCCTACTAGGAATGCAATTTTAATATCCATATGCCAAATTTTATAGTCTATAAGTTCCAATAGCAAGAATGATCCTTTATGGCCTATAGCCATTGCAATTGGTTAAATAAAATCATCAGGTTCAACACCTTGAACTCACTTGAATTTATCTCAACCAATCAGCTCTTCAAATGTCATCCATGTCAATCTTAACACTTAAGACCCAATTGCACTTATGGGTTTTATCCTTATAAGTGCTACCATTAAGTTCATACCTTATTTGGTTCACATGGAAGTCATTTTGGATCTTATGATTTCAAGCCATAACTCAAAATTTGGTTCCTCAACATCATCTAGATATATTATTGGCTCATCATCATGTGACCAATTCATCACTTTTGAGTTTGTAGGATATCATTATCCATCAAGCTCAAGGTGTTTTCTACTAGATATATGATGTGTATCTGTTACATAAGGAATTTGAGATTCCACAACACTTGTGATTCTTAATCTCCTTTTGTACCATTATTTAGTGTAAAGCATGTTCTTTAGAAGAATTCTAGAACATTAGTTATTTGTTTGATGATCATGCTCTTACCATTTAGAATATGATTCCTTCTTTTACATAGACATAATTATGCCTTAATCATGAGTTCTCCATGATACACTATCGTAGTTACTCATAAGGACCTCAAACATTTGGTTTAAGTATCTCGTTCATTGATCATATCAAAGAATTAATACTTTTACCAAGTTTGTTCTTCATTTATGATATTCTTTAACATTTCAAGATATTCATATTGGCATTTCATTAAATACCATATTTGAAGTATTAGCGTTTACTCCAATAGGTATGTATATACATCAATATGTATTATACCTAATAGACTAGTCATTCTCCCACTACATCTAGTGAAGATTGACTTGTCATCATGCCCAATAAACAAGACATTCATATCTCTTAATGGTTCATTAACCAAGAAAGTATAGTTTATCCATCAACATGGAACCTAGAGATGAATTTCTCATTCATTTGTTTATATGATAATGCTAATTTATTTTGTTAGTCATAAATAACTTTTAGGTATTATTATTTTATCTCATGCATACCAAGTACCATAAGATAAACCAGACATTTCCATAAAAGATCATATCTTTGAAATTGAAATATGAATTTTATTGATAGACATCCTTGTCATTATAAGATGCAAAAATAAAAATGTTTCTATTTATTGGAAAGATAAAATAGCAATTCATAACTCTATTACATGCCCTTTGGGATGAAATAAATTAAAAGGTACTGCTATCTATGACAACACCACTTACTCCATTCTTGATGAGTGTTCCTTTTGGTCCTTTCACAAAGGCCATCACTTCTTTTTAGATCCTTCACATCATATATGACAGATCTATATTTTGGTATCATATACCTAAGATAAAGAAGCATTTTAAGTTTATTTCATAATACCTGAGGTGGAGACTTCCATCCCCTCCTCCTTCTTCTTTAGCTCATTTATGTATAGAGGGCAATTTCTCTTCCAATGTCCTGGCTCATGACAATTGTAACACCCCTGACTTGGGTTATGGCCTAAACCTAGATGTTTTGCTTAATCAAGCTGCTTACAAATTGTTCTTATGTTTTGGGAAAAGTAATTAAGGCCTTTGTGAAATTTATTCTCAAAATTGAGCTTATATGCAAATTATGTGTGCATTATATAATAACCAAAGTGAAAAGTACAATTTACCCAAGAAAAAGGTTATGTTGCAAATGTTACATGTTGAATATATTCTAAGTGTTTTGTATGTCATGAAAGAGAATATGATGCTAAGTGGTGGCTTGTTCAAAGCCTAAACCCTAAGTGAGAACTAGTGTAAATAATGCTAAGTGCTTGGTGCATCAATTATAGTACAATTTGCAATATGTACAAAATGTAGGGTTAATATGTAATTTATCACCTCTAGATTGTTTTTACTCTTACCTATTGTTATATATAGGAAAGATAAATAAGGAGACAACATGATTGAAGCATCTTTAAGTGTTATTACTCTTTATAATAAAGAAAACAAGAAAATGCATAAGTTGAAGTTATACACATGAGCCATATCGATTGTGGACTAAGGAAAGGAGCCCCTATCGGCCATAGAGCCAGAAGAAGAGCATTCTATCGATTTTTGGAGCCTTGGTTTGACCCATAACGAGCAAGCGACTTCAAGGAAAAAGAAAAGGCATCAATTTGCAACTTGCCTTGGAAATGATGGAGTTGAATAAAATAATATGTTAGTGGAAGAGAGCTTGCCCTAGGAGGCAACTCAAGGGCCGCCCCCTTATCTTTTCTTTATTCTTTTGCATGGAAAAATAATAGTGGCATGCATGCAAGAGCATGTGTCGACCTTGCATGGTTAGGTGGCATGAAGCACCTTGAGCTAGTGACACCTATGACACTCTTTTCTATAAACCTCAAGTATAAATACCTTGACTTTCATTTGTTGGCAAGTTTTTGGGATCAAGCAAGTGTCCTTTTCACTTGTATCGTGCAACACCCCCTCTTGTGTCACCCATAGTGAAGAGGGTTGACTGGTATCGACCAAGGAGGAGAGATATCGACCAAGGAAGGTTGAAGTAACCAATTAAGGTAATATCGCCTAAGATGATTAAGGATATCGTGCAAAAGCTTGGAGCCAAGTGTTGGAGCTTGGAGAAGGTCCACCTACAACCTTAGGATGTGAGGAAGTGAAGATTGAATCTTGGAAGCTATTTGAAAGATGGGTTATATAACTTAAACCCTTCAATATTATTTATCCTTTCTTCAATGTTGTTCAAATTGTTGATTATCTGCAAATTAGGGTTTCCTATGATCAATTGATGTAATCATGGGTTCCAAAATGTAATTAGGATTGTTATCCATAGTTTTGAATAAGATTAATGATCTTGAGGTTGATGATGATGAAATCATCATTGGATACCCTATATGAGTTGATCACTCTTGAACAACCCAATATGGGTTGGAGATCTTGTAACCCGACATGGGTTAGAGACTTGAGAAAACTGATATGGAACCTAATATGGAGACTTGCCCGATATATAGGTAAGTCATAGTAGGTATTATGGACAATATGAAGGATCCTTATCCATCACTTGTACTTAGCACCAGGGTGAAACAATACCTTGTGCCCGATATGTGTAAAACCCTAGAATGAGGATGGGTGCCCAATATGCATGGCCGATATGGTGCCCAAGCTGCATGGCCGATATGGTGCCCAATATGCATGGCTGATATGCTGTCCAATATGCATGGCCAATATGGTTCCCAACATGCATGGCCGATATGGTGATCCAAGATGGTGCATGATATGTTAACCTAAGTAGGTGCATGATATGGTAACCTACATAGGTACACGATATGGTAACCTAAGTGGATGCACGATATGGGGATAGGGGATATGCCCTATACCCAATATGAGGATATGGTTATACCATATGATCAAATTGAATACTTGATAAAAGGATATATGTATCTTCAAAATACAATAGAATGGCATTATAAATCATGCTACTTGACATGGTAGGCATGTCCTTAATTATTAAGATTAACTAAGTAATAAATATGATCTATGTAATATTGAGATACAATGAGCTTAACTCATTTGATATTGATAAGCTTGTAAACGCTAAAGTTGTAAACTAAGTAATTTACATCCTAGTGAGAATGAGAGAGAAACTAAGACTTGAAAGTTAACTATGTGATTAGCATACACTAATACTCCTGAGATGAGTGGAGTATGAGTTAGGGCATGGTCATTGCTAATGTAATCTTAAAACCCTAATTGGCTAATTATAACCCAAATTCATTGGGGAGGATGTGCTCCTTAGTACTTCATGGTTAGAATCATATGTTGAGATGGTTGATAACATGATATGAGAATCATGCAAGTATCCTTAAGTAATACACATGGCTAAGTAAGAGCTATGTGGCTATGTGCTATAGACTCAATCAACTATGTAGACTATGTGAACAAATATCTGGGTCTGATGATCTAGGGATAATGATCATCTGCTAAGTGATGACAATACTCAGTGATGAAATAGGGGTTTGAATACCCAAGTATGATAGTGATGTAAGATTGAGATTCTAAGTGATTTATGTATCACAGTGAATATGAAAGTATTTGATAAATGCAATTATGCTTTTCTTTGTAGCAATTGATATAATGTTTGTTAGAAACATTGGTTGATGAATTAATACTTGCATACATCTTGATAAGATAGACTTTATATAAGTTATTTATATTTCTTTTCAAGTAAATAGATGTTTTATAATTCTATCCAATTTTATATTATTTCCTTTGATAATAATATTGTTGGAAGAGAGTTATATCTCTCGCTGGGACAATAGTATCACCCCGTGGGATCCACAATTTTTAGGTAAGACACAGACGAGGGAATAAGAACATAGGCTGCAGAAGAAGGAGCGTATGAGAAAGGATCATAATTGTATCTCAGGTTGAGTACGCTATCTGTAATGTCCTGTAGATAGAAATCCTATGTGTTGTCTCTGTACTCTCAGGTCCTTGGGAGATAGTCTTAATAGTTTTCATGAGAAACTTGAGATTTTGGGTTGTTTATCTCAAGGATTTTATGTTGTTGTTGTGTGTATTAAAGCAAAGCAGCTAGTACTTATTATCCACAAGAAGAGACATAACACTTAATGTATAATGTGTATATAAGGCTGCAGTTCTTTATGTAAAAGTTTTCTAGAAGATGGATCTATGTACAAAAATGGTTTTAAATTTCAGTGATTTTTTTGTTAATCCGCTATTTATGATTATTCCACTTAATTAATAATGATTTATTTATCAGTTTGAGAATGGTCATTTCAAGTTTGGTATCAGAGCTTAAGGTTCACTGAGTCTACAGAGACATAGGACTAAGGTGTTGAGTCTGTGTTAGTATCCTCCAGTATACCCTATAGTGAATTCTGCTTATGAAGAAAGGGGGAGTTTATGCATGACTGGAGAACACAAAAAATACATTGCTTAGAGCAATGTTGTTTGCACCAGGAATGGGTGTAAGGGATCAAGCAAGGGAAGAATGAGTGCCTGAGAATTCCCATCTTGACCCAATCATGATAGATAATCCTACTTTTTATGCTCTTGATGGGAAGGTTAGGACAATAGTGATGCATATAGTAGACTGGATACTAGCATTACAACCTAGGTTACCAGTCCTCAATGTAGAAACTTTAGGTTCTGAAAGGGTTCCTGAATGACATAGTCATGTTGGAACAATGGAAAATGTGGGAAGAATTAACATATGGCGAGAAAATAGACTCTACCATAAGTTAAGACAGATAGTACATTTGTCATAGTAGTACTCAAGGAGGGGCAATAAGCTGAGAATCAAGGAGAAGTCTCTACAATTCCAGAAATAGTTGTCTAGTTGTTCTAAAAGACCATAGTTTTTGGTGCCACCAGTGCAATAAATGCTTAGTGCTCCGGAAATAGTAGTCACTAAGAAAAGGCAAAAGTCCTAACCTTCCACTTGTAAGAACTTCTGACTTAGCTTTTACATCGGTAATAAGACTGATAAGACCATGGTACAAGGAAAAACATGTTATAGATACAAACATGTTGAGCATATTGAACCCCTTTTGTTTAAAAGAAGGGAGGAAATGACCCAATAACCGAGGAAGACTCGGCAGGACGTATGAAAGTCACAACCCTATAGGGTGAAAGGGAAAATGTAACGACATGAAACAACTAGACTCTAAGTGTTAAGTCAACATGAAGCGGTAGATGACCATGAGGGGTAACATCCAGATAGAGCTTTTCCATTTTGATATGCCTTCTTTTGATTTTATCTGATAAACATAAGGGGGATTGTTTTTATTTACTTCTCTATTGTTTGCCCTATGAGAACACAAGGGAGAAATGATGAAAGCTAGAATTTATATTTTGTTCAGTATTCTTTTAAATGCTTTATAATTACTCTTTTTTGTGTGAAAGAGAATGAGGCATAGAGGTGATGCTTGGAGAAAATCTAGGGATGCTAAGTCCTATGCTTTGATAATATGAAAAGTAAGGAATATATTGTTATCTCTCTAATTTCTCTGATCAAGTAGTCATTTTGAGACAATCTAGTAAGCCAAACAAGACTAGAAATATGGCATAAGTGTTTTCATCACATTCTAAGTGCAGTAAATTGGAATCTGAGATAATCTCAAGATCAATCTGTGTGTATGATGAAGTAAAAAGTATAATCGTCATGATAAGAGGAAGGAGAATTTGGGAGATGATCCCTATACAATAAAGTATGTGTGAATAGTAAGGATCATTTCCATAATATGGAAATGGGAAATGTGATGAAATTATAGAATGTTCATAAACACCTTAGACAAAAACAAAGAAAGGAATGAAACAAAATAGGGAATTGCTAAGTGAACTTTCCCAAATACATAGGGATTGCTAAGTGAACTTTCCCAACCAATCAAGGATTTCTAAGTGGACTTCCCTAAATAATAAAGGATTTCTAAGTGGACTTTCCTAACTAGATAGGGATTGCTAAGTGGACTTCCCTAACTAATAGAGGTGGCTAAGTGGACTTCCCTAACTAATAAAGGATTGCTAAGTGGACTTTCCTAACTAGACAGGGATTGCTAAGTGGACTTCCCTAACTAATAGAGGTTTCTAAGTGGACTTCGCTAACTAATAAAGGATTGCTAAGTGGACTTTCCTAACTAGATAGGGATTGCTAGGTGGACTTACCTAACTAATAGAGGTTGCTATGTGGACTTCCTCAGCTAAATATGTGTTTCCTCTTTGATGAACAACCTTGGGTAATGATGGGGGTATGTTCCTTCCTTTCATGAACATGGAAATCAAGTGAGTTTTATGACACTTGATATGAATGAGTTAGGATCGTTCATTTGATGGGTACTTAGAAACGTATCAGTTTGTTTGGGACTTTAGTTCCAAAATTAAGATATGTGTATAATGTCATAGGTTAAAGAAAGATCCTTTTGTATGTTTAACTTTGGTATTAGTAATGAGGAGATGGAAATGATTAGGATGTGATGTGTTTTCAACACATGTGAAGAATACCAAGATGAGGAATTCTGGTACCCAAGATGTGTTAGATGATATGAGAGATTAAGAGCATAACTTTTGATAAAATGAATAATCTTTGGTAACTTAGAAGGGCCAACCTTGAGATAACTATAGTATGTAGATCATATGTTAGGGGTTTATGCTCCGCATAAACATAACATCGATAAGGAGGTACTAATTGAAGGAACAATTGTAGAGTCATTTTAAGAAAAGCTTATCAAGCTAAAAATGATTCCTTAAAAATATCCCTATCTAGATTTGTTGAGGGAACTTATACCTAATCTCTATATATACATCCAAGATAAGTTCTTCTTTGACAAGTAGCCTCTCCTTATGATAAGAAAATAAACAACGAGTGAAATGGTTGATATAAGTCATAAGAAAGCTAGTGTTGAACCAACAAATTAGACTGGTACAATAGAAGTATGAATAGACTTGTAGCCTCAAATGAAGGACATAATGTAACTCTTGTCCGGGAAGGACAATTGAGTATAACAGATTCTATGATAATCCTATGTGAAAGAACCTTGTGCTGGTGAAAATTCTGTGGTATCTCCATAACATCAAGATGCTATATGGACACTTTGTGATATGATGCATGAACAACAACTGTCTCCCTTTATCTGGGATTTTAGGGACAAAATCCTTGTTAGGGGTTTATAATTGTAACACCCTTGACTTGGGTTATGGCCTAAGCCTATGTGTTTTGCTTAAGCAAGCTGCTTACAACTTGTTCTTATCTTTTGGGAAAAGTAATTAAGACCTTTTTGAAGTTTATTCTCAAAATTGAGCTTATATGCAAACTATGTGTGTATTATATAATAACCTAAGTGAAAAGTACAATTTACCCAATATAAAGGTTATGTTGCAAATGTTACATGTTGAATATATTCTAATTGTTTTGTATGTCATGAAAGAGAATATGATGCTAAGTGGTGGCTTGTGCAAAGTCTAAACCCTAAGCGAGAACTATTGTAAATAATGCTAAGTGCTTGGTGCATCAGTTATAGTACAATTTGCAATATGTACAAAATGTAGGCTTAATATGTAATTTATCATCTCTAGATTGTTTTAACTCTTACCTAGTGTTATCTAGAGGAAAGATAAAGAAGGAAACAACATGATTGAAGCATCTTGAAGTGTTATTACTCTTTATAATAAAGAAAACAAGAAAATGCATAAGTTGAAGTTATACACATGAGGCATATTGATTGTGGACTAAGAAAAGGAGCCCCTATCAGCCATAGAGCCATAAGAAGAGCATTCTATTGGTTTGTGGAGCCTTGGTTTGACCCATAACGGGCAAGGTACTTCAAGGAAAAAGAAAAGGCATCAATTTGCAACTTGCCTTGGAAATGATGGAGTTGAATATAATAATAAGTTATTGGAAGAGAGCTTGCCCTAGGAGGCAACTCAAGGGACACCCCCTTATCTTTTCTTTATTCTTTTGCATGGAAAAATAATAGTGGCATGGATGCAAGATCATGTGTCGACCTTGCATGGTTAGGTGGCATGAAGGACCTTGAGCTAGTGACACCTACGACACTCTTTTCTATAGACCTCAAGTATAAATACCTTGACCTTCATTTGTTGGCAAGATTTTTTGGATCAAGCAAGTTTCCTTTTCTCTTGTATCGTCCAACAACCCCTCTTGTGTCACCCATAGTGAAGAGGGTTGAGTGATATCGGCCAAGGAGGAGAGATATCGGCCAAGGAAGGTTGAAGCATCCAATTAAGGTAATATCGCCCAAGATGATGAAGGATATCGTGCAAAAGCTTGGTTCCCAAGTCTTGGAGCTTGGAGAAGGTCCACCTTCAACCTTGGGACGTGAGGAAGTGAAGCTTGAATCTTGGAAGCTCTTTGAAAGGCGGGTTATATAACTTAAACCCTTCAATATTATTTATCCATACTTCAATGTTGTTCAAATTGTTGATTATCTGCAAATTAGGGTTTCCTATGATCAATTGATGTAATCATGGGTTCCAAAATGTAATTAGTATTATTATCCATAGTTTTGAATAAGATTAATGATCTTAAGGTTGATGATGATGACATCATCATTGGATACCCAATATGGGCTGATCACTCTTGAACAACCCGATATGGGTTGGAGATCTTGTAACCTGACATGGGTTAGAGACTTGGGAAAACTGATATGGAACCCAATATGGAGACTTGCCCGATATATAGGTAAGTCATAGTAGGTCTTATGGATGATATGAAGGATGCTTATCCATCACTTGTACTTAGCACAAGGGTGAAACAATACCTTGTGTCCGATATGTGTAAAACCCTAGAATGAGGATGGGTGCCTAATATGCATGGCCGATATGGTGCCCAAGCTGCATGGCCGATATGGTGACCAATATGCATGGCCAATATGGTGCCCAATATGCATGGCCAATATGGTGCCCAATATGCATTGCCGATATGGTGCCCAATATGCATGACCGATATGATGCCCAACATGCATGGCCGATATGGTGACCCAAGATGGTGCACGATATGGTAACCTAAGTAGCTATACAATATGGTAACCTAAGTAGGTACACGATATGGTAAACTAAGTGGATGCATGATATGGTGATAGGGGATATGCCCTATACCCGATATGAGGATGTGGTTATACCACATGATCAAATTGAATACCTGACAAAATGATATATGTATCTTCAAAATACAATAGAATGACATTATCAATCATGCTACTAAAATCATGTTATTCGATCATTCCTTTTAAGATCAAGTTATCCGAGGCCTTAAATCTGGGGATGTTACACTAATTATAATTCAAATTCATTAGGGAGGATGTGTTCCTTAGTACTTCATGGTTAGAATCATATGTTGGGATGGTTGATAACATGATATGATAATCATGCAAGTATCCTTAAGTAATAAGCATGACTAAGTAAGTGTTATGTGGCTATGTTCTATAGACTCAATCAACTATGTGGACTATGTGAACAAATATCTGGGTCTGATGATCTAGGGATAATGATCATCTGCTAAGTGATGACAATACTCAGTGATGAAATAGGGGTTTGAATACCCAAGTATGATAGTGATGTAAGATTGAGATTCTAAGTGATTTATGTGTCTCAGTGAATATGAAATTATTTGATAAATGCAATTATGCTTTTCTTTATAGCAATTGATATAATGTTTGTTAGAAACATTGGTTGATGAATTAATACTTTCATAGATCTTGATAAGATAAATATTATACATGTTCTTTATATTTATTTTCAAGTAAATAGATGTTTTATAATTCTGTCTAGTTTTATATTATTTCTTTTGATAATAATATTGTTGGTAGAGAGTTATATCTCTCACTGGGACAACAATCTCCCCGCATGGGTTCCATAATTTTTAGGTAAGATGCGGACGGGTGACTAAGAATTTGGGCTGAAGAAGGAGCGTATCACCAAGGATCATAACTGTATCTCAAGTTGAGTACGCTGTCTGTTATGTCCTATAGATAGAAGTCCTATGTGTCGTCTCTGTACTCTCAGGTCCTTGGGAGATAATCTTAATGGTTTTCACGAGCGACTTTAGATTTTGGGTTGTTTATCTTGAGGATTTTATGTTGTTACTATGTGTATTAAAGCAAAGCAGCTAGTATTTTTTATCCTCAAGAAGAGACATAACACCGAAAGTAAAATGTGTATATAAGGCTTTGGTTCTTTATATAAGAGTTTTTTGGAAGATGGATCTATGTGCAAAAATGGTTTTAAATTTCAATGATTTTTTTGTTAATCTGTTGTTTATAATTATTCTGCTTAATTAGTAATAATTTGTTTGTCGGTTTGAGAATGGTCATTTCAACAAGGGTGACATTTGCCTCCCTTGTTCACCCCTCTCTTTGCTTTGAGAGTTGAAGATGACTTGGGCAATTGCCTAGCCTCAGAACCTTTCTTTTCTTTATGCTTGCCCTTGCCTTTAGACTTTACCTTCTTTCTGCTGATCATCATCACAAATTTGGGTTTGTATTTCTTCATCTGTGCCTTGGCTACCCTCAACATGCCCAACAACTCTATCAGTGACCTATCAAAGTTATTCATGTTGAAGTTTATCAAAAACTGATTGTAGGATTTTGACAATGATTGCAGTATCACATTAGTAGCCAACTCTTGGCTCAGAGGGAATCCTAGTCGAGTTAGGTTCTCCACATACCCAATCATCTTGGATATGTGAGATCCTACTAGATCTCCTTCTGTCATGACACACTTGAATAATGCCTTGGTGACATCATATCTCTCTTGTCATGCTTGGTCTTGATACATGTTCTTGAGATGTTGAAACGTCTCAGTGACGTCCATGTTCTCATGTTGTCTATGTAACTCATAGTTCATTGAGCATAACACCACACACTTCACATCAATGGCATCCTCAGTATGCTTCTTGTAAGCATCCCTTTCAGCCTTTGGTGCGTTGGGAGTAGCTTCTTCTGGCTCTGGTGTATCTAGGACATGGCGCTTTCACTCTTGAGTGACAACAATTCTCAACGTCCTAAACAAGTCATGAAAGTTGTTCCCATTTAGATTGTCCTTCTCAAGGACTTATCACAATGAAAACTGATTGTTTTTGGTAGCCATTTATTCTACAAAAAGGAAATTTGCAATTTTAATCCAAAACTCTTTTGATTTGATTTGAAAATTGACGATATTAATTAGGTCTTTAATTAATTATCGCTCCCACTAATTTGATCAAACCAATAGTCCTCGCCATCAATTCAGAAGATTGCAGTGTACAACCTTTTAGTGAGCAAGATCCTGAATTCCTCTCAATTATGGACCAGCGAGGGCTCTCACCCACAACTAGATTCTTTCAGGTAGGCAATTTTTACCAATTGCATCATATGCAACTCTAGATAGATGTTATGCACAACTCTTTGGCATGAACATCTACATGACTCAAGGTTCTTAATCCTATTAAGGTCAACTTGTTCAGTCCGTTCCCAGAAGACAACACAATGAGTATGCATCCTGTAAAGGTAGACCCACATACCCACTATCACACTTCCACAAGATAGATGATGCACCACGAGAAGGCATTCCCACACATAGTCGATCAAGATTTTCATGTGTGTTGCTTTTAGAAGGCATCTTAAACATAATATTTATATTTGAGGGGTTTGAAATAAGCTTATATATGCATATATGTATGCAATGACCACATATATAGTATGTATCATATACATGCTATATCCCATAAACAAAAGCATGCAATAACGATAAAGCAATGATTATGGCCATCCTATTGTAGTTCCTTAGAGCCACAAGGAACTACGGTCATATAAGGTCTACATCACATGCAACCTGTTATTGATGAAGACCTGTGCTTGCCAATCTGGGTTGACTGGTTCAACCTTTGAACCGGTCAACTCACCTCTTGGCCGGTCGGTTGGTCGCCTTCATCCGATCGTCTAGCTCCTCCATATGGTCAACTCATCTGATCGTATGGTCTTCTCGTCGGTCCACCAACTGCTCCTCAGTCGGTCATCTTGTTCCATCAAGCGGTCATATTCAGTCTTCGTGATAATAAGAAATAAAGCTAATCCTATTTTACATAATGTAAAACCTCGAGTTACATTTGAGGGGAGAAAAGATATAAGAGAATCTTGAGCTATCTCGAGTTACATTCAGAATAGAAGAAGAGGGCTCGGTGCACAGACCAAGATGCAAACAACCATAACCAACAACTCACATGCACATAGCGTTTATATGCCATAACCATGTTACACATCCACCATCAAAACCATTTTCAGGTGACGCATATCGATTGCATATATATACAATATATATGTATATATTAGTTTGGGATCATGTGGTATTAATCGAATATTCACATTAGTCATTTAAATATTCACATCATATGCAATAAATAAAAGACAGTAAAACCAAAATCTGATCATATCGATTATCCTAAAACATAGAGTATTGACGTGTCTCTGATACCACTGTTGGGTTTTACGTGGTCAGAGTAGCCAGTGGAAACAAAAAATTTTACTTGACCATAAACCCATAACTAGGAGATCACATCAACATCTATGTAATGGGAAGGATGGTTTTAGCGAGTTATGCCTAGTGCTGAGGCTTTCTCAGTGACTTTACCCCACAACAAGTGCGGTCTACAACTTGTCTTTGATGATGTCTATACAACTCCTACTTGACCCAGACTACAGTTGACTGTCGCCCTCCTGAGTGGCACAAGTCTCCCACCTCTATAGACAGTCCACATGGACTATTAGGAACACTAGTCTTCTTGAAGAATGAAGAAGTAGAAGGAGTTGCCCCCTTCTGTCAGTGTACTAGTCACCGACACACTTTCCCAGCACCAGTTACTTTTCTGTAGTTGTCTTTCCCTTGTTGTTTCTCACTGGACAGGTAGAACTTTCTTGGGCTCTCTCAGTTACCACAACCAGAGAGGATAACAACTTTGTAGAGAAATTGATGTTCTAAGTTTTGTCTCTGGAGAAGCCCCTTGTACCCCTCTATTTATAGTAGAGGGCAGGGTCAGGGTTCCCAGTCTGTGTTGGAGTAGAAGGGTCTGGAATTTCCATAAATAATTTACACTGCAATAGATGAACCGATCGTTTCATAACTGAAACAGTCATTTGGCAAGGTGATCCGATTGGTTCAATAGTGAACCGGTCAGTTGGGAGTGTGAACCGATCACTTCACTTCACAGACTTTCCTACAATTGACTTTCTTTATTCATTTCTAATTAATGCAAATATTAATTCTTGTCCCAATCAAATTGAACAAGTGAAACAATTTTTTTTTCTCACAAACTGGGAACCCTCAACACTGCTCGTTTGGTCAAACTGAACTGATCAGTTCACTAGAGTGAACCGGTCATCTCACTGACCATGAGCCAATCGGTTCACCCACTGAACCGGTCAGTTGGTAGCCCAGATTGTGCAGAACACAGTCAGTTCAGTTCTCAATCAATCTAACACTCTAATAAGTTAGTTCAACACTTGAACTTGATGATTCTGAGTCAAGTCTATTGATTGAATGTTTGATTGATTACCTAAACACTTGAGTAATCAATCCAAACATCATTCATGGATAAACTCCTCTTCCAGGTTAATCCTATGTGTGTGACCCTATAGGTCCCATTTCACATTGGTAGTGAATGTCCATAACTACCTTTTGGCATCACAAGCCAAGAGCGGTACCTAGTTGCACATCAGTGCTACCCAAGTGAAAAGGAAAGTCAGAGAATAACTTTCAATCCTACAGTCTGTGATTGGTGTTCCAGTGAATGTATAATTCCTTTGTCTCTGATATCCTAAATGAACTCAATGCATGGATTTGTTCTCCTTTCAACGTTCATTCATGTTTCTTGAACTAGAGCAGACTGTCTGAGATATGTGTGACATCAATATCATATATTGATTCACATGTGCATGTGCATGTCTTTCTCAATCTCTCTTATCAAGTGGCCTGAACATCATACTCCCTTAGGAGGGACAAATCCCATATCTATCACTCACAATCTATCTCATGTGTCAAAGCCACCCAATCATCACCTTTATAACAACCCATGTTTCAGGACTACATTTGATGATGTCAAAGTGTACCCAATCACATTTGACAAGTGTAGTGATTTCAAATCTAAGAATCACAATCACCACCATCACTATGAGAGATGATTCTGACTACCATGTGATGGTTCCATGTGTCACTCTCATGGTGGGTCTTTCTGATACACTATTCTCCAACATGTATCTGTGTGCTTGGTTTGATATCATATATCATGACTAATGAGACACTGTCATAAACCAACACACACTCTAGTCTTGATGTGTCATTGTTGTCTATCAATCTTCCACAACGACATCTGACTAGGGACATAACAAGAATGTACATACTCTTAGCATCTGTATGATCTCATTGTTCAGGTCCTCAACCTAAAGACATATGTCATTGAGTATTGTCATTCTTTAGACATTCATTCTTCTCCATTATTTATCTCATAATCAATTGAGCTAGAATAAATTGGAAGCTTGCCTTTGATATTTATCAAATCAATCAGAACATATGCCAATCCAATCATCATAGGATTGGCTCTCTGGGCATACATACCAACAGTTGTTTCATATCTGTGCTGGTAGACCCAGGTGCAACACACTCCTTTGTCATCAGAGAGGTGAGAGATAGTTGTTATTTACATGTTAATTGTATATCTGATAGTCTTTGACTGGTGACTTCTTTTGGTTGGTTCCATATAGTTGTAGGAAGTACGTTCCTGTTGTATTCTTTCATTCTCAGGACACATAATTCAAGTGGATCTTTTTCCATTTGACATGCATGGTTTTGATGTGATCCTAGGAATGGATACCTTGGCAAAGTACAAGCTGATGATGGATTGTAGTTCTAAGATAGCAACAATCCATGATGGAGATGTCTTGTGGACCTTTCAAGGTGAAAGGAAGATACTTTTTAAGTGTTTGATGTCAACTATGACATTGTAGCAGTTGATGAAACAAGGATGTGAAGCTCTGTTAATAGATGTCATGGATACCAAGGTGAGAGGTCCTAGTATGCAGGTGGTACCAGTGGCCTGGGTGTTTGAAGATGTTTTTCCTGATGAGTTTCCCAGAGTTCCCCCTCCTAGATAGATTGATTTTGAGATCAATCTAGTTTCCGAAACACAACCCATAACAAAGTCACCATAGAGGATGGCACCGACATAGATGCATGAATTAAAGAAATAGTTGTAGGAACTATTAGATAAGGGTTTCATCAGGCTGAGCACTTCCCCTTGGGGTTCTCCCACGTTGTTTGTCAAAAAGAAAGAGGATTCCATGAGATTATGTAAAGACTACAGACAGTTGAATAAGGTGACAATAAAGAATAAGTATCCTTTGCCAAGGATTGATGATCTTTTTGATCAGTTGAGAGATGCCACTGTTTTCAAAGATAGACCTCTGGTCAGGTTTCCATCGGTTGAGGATTTAGGTGGATGACATACCTAATTCCTCTTTTAGGACTATTTATGGTCATTATGAGTTTGTAATTATGCCATTTGGGATAACCAATGCACTTGCAACCTTTATGGATCTAATGAATAGGGTTTTTAGGTCCTATATTGATCAATGTATGGTCATGTTGATAAATGGTATTCTGATATATTCTAAAGATAGTCGGTAGCATAAGCAACATCTTTTCCAGGCAGTGACTCTATTGAGACAACATAAGTTATATGCTAATTTTAGTAAGTGCAAGTTCAGGTTGTCTGAAGTGTCTTTTCTAGGACATGTTATATCTGCTAAGGGTGTTGGTGTTGACCCCAAGAAGGTGGAGTCTATATTAGAATGGGAACAACCTAAGACAGCGATAGAGATTTGTAGTTTTGTAGGCTTGGTAGGCTACTATAGGAGGTTCATCAAGGACTTCAGTTCTGTAGCGTTACACCTAACCAGGTTAACCCAAGAAGGATGTTCCTTTTGCTTGGAATGACAAGTGTCAACATTCTTTCTAGCATTTGAAAGAAAAGTTGACAAGTGCACCAATGTTTGTGCTGCCAGAGCAAGGAAAAGGCTACATTGTCATCTGTGATGCTTCGAAGAATAGGTTGCGATGAGTGGATGCATGATAAAAATATGATTTCTTTTGCTTCATGACAGCTTAAGAAACACAAGGAGAATTACCCAGCACATGATTAGGATCTTGCAGTGGGGGTCCATGCCTTAAAGATCTAGAGACACTACCTTTATGGAGAAAAGTGTCAGATCTTTACTGACCATAAGAATCTGCAGTATATCTTCTTGAACAAGGAGTCAAATATGAGGCAAAGGAAATGGATGGAATTGATTACAAATTATGATTGTACAACAGACTACCATCCAGGTAAAGCAAATGTGGTAGCTGATGCATTAAGTAGGAATTCGTCTTCATCAACAATGGTAGATAATGTACAATTATGTTCCTTGGTGTGCCATAAGAGAGATATGCTAGTATCTCTTTGTCAGATGAATGTACATCTAGAAATTCTTTGTTAACAAGCCTTTTAGAAGAGTTACATGTTAAACCTACCTTGAGACAATAGATTTATGATGCATAGAAGAACGATACTAAGATATAGAATATCCAATTAGGGATTGGTAGTGAAAAGTTGTAACATACTAGATTTTGGGTAGTAAATATATTTTGAGCAATTATTCATATTTTTCCTAAACTTGAGTTCAATTTCAATCTAGTCCTTTTGTTCAAATTGTATATGATCTATTTTGAATATCATGCCCCTTAATGCAAATTAGTCTCCTTCTACGTTTCTTGTGATAAATAATTTCTCGCTATTTATTTAAGAGAATAATTACAATTTAGTCCTTCATTTAAGTATCACTTGTCATCTTTGAGAATCTAGTTCAATTTGATACTTTGTGACCATTTACCTTAATTAGACCCCAAATTCATGTGTTACTCTTGATTCAATAATAGATGGCTTTGGAGTCAATTTAAGATATTATTTATAAATTAGATATTAACTTTTGATTGAATTTAATAGGCCATGTCAGAACCATTAATTGAAGGATTAACCTTTTGTTTAAGTAGTCTCCTGACTAATCCACAACTAGTCAAGACTTCATTTTCCCCTCAAGTAAATGAATAAACATTTATCATAGTATTTACATGCCCTGCTCACTCAAATACTTAAATTTTATCAATTCCAATACAAGTGTGTTACCCAACCCCGACACGGATGTGTGTCTTCCTCACGCAAGGAAATGGCCACCCTAATGGCACTGTCTGTTCTTCCTTCTACCCGACCATCTCCTCATCATCTAAACTCCTTTCAACTAGAAACTTCCCGCAACCTTAGTCGTCTCATGCCAACAAGAAAAGGACAAACATCAATTATAGACTCACCTCGCTATGACTTAATACTCCTCACCATCCCAGTGTCGGACAAACCAGACCCCTCCAAAGCCAGGAATCCCACACCATGATGTGAAGGATTCACTACAATCAACTGTGGAGGTGCATATAATCCTGTGGACGCATCCTCAGAGCTCTTTCTCTCGAGACCCTAAATCGGTGCCCCCTTTTCCTTCGTGTTCCCTACCACACTAGTGCTACAAATTCGTCACACTTTCACTGTTCCCCTACTACTTCTTCCCCATAGCGCTGCTTTGCCATGATTGTATTGCCATGCCACTGTGATGTTGTTGTTCCTCGCTGGGATTGCGTTGCTCTCTTGTGGCGCCCCCACATACTGAATCTCCAACCTCACAATCCCACAAAATAGTCACTGACGAATTGATCAAACCTGACACCGCCTTCCTTTCTTCTCTAACTCCTCTCATAGCAAACCTAAAACACCTCCCGCAACCAAAAAATCTAATCCCACCAATTGAAACTCGCCACCTTCACCACAATCTCAGTGGCACCTAGGGAGTCTGTGAGATGCGGGTGGTTATTCAGAGTCCCAACCTACAACCATTAAAACCCCGACCCTTCCTGACATCGTCCATGTAGCCTCTAGATCTCGCTACAACATGCTTCATCCAACTTGTAGATTTCAGATCTCGCCACCTACCTGCTATTATCAATCCTCCTGACTGCCGCCCTCCTTACAACTGGTCGACACCCTCGGAACTCCCTGACCTTCCTCAGATCTTGCTAGCACCCACATGACCACCACCACCGCATAATAGCAACGACGAACAGTATGAACAACTATGAGAATCTTTAAAGCCACCATAGACCTACAAAAATGGTTGACACCATGCAATTTCCTCTTCCATCTAATGCTTGGCCCTATCAATCATGTCGCCTCCCCAAATAGTTGATAACCTAAACCCATGGTGAGGAATGTAGATCAAACACCTTGTAGATGTCGGCAGACCTAGTAGAGAAACTACTGCGACCCTAGATGATTGGTGTTGTCAATCCATCTCAAAGTGGTGACTTGATCACCTCTGATTAGTTCCAGAATATGTGTCAACCGA
Source organism: Alisma plantago-aquatica (assembly GCA_963693085.1). Taxonomy (NCBI): domain Eukaryota; kingdom Viridiplantae; phylum Streptophyta; class Magnoliopsida; order Alismatales; family Alismataceae; genus Alisma; species Alisma plantago-aquatica. The sequence continues at coordinate 1,270,739,041 of OY856409.1, read as the reverse complement.
TAATAGCTTGTTGAGCCACCTCAAGCCACTTAGCCATTGTAATAGTTCAGATCTCGACTCCAGGAAGTGGGGAAGACAAAGAACATATGAGCTTGGAAGTATAAGGACCCATCAATACCCTAAAGATGATCAACGACATGATCATATGGGATTCGTTCCCTCTCCTCTATGAATAGGTAACTGGGTATCTCCTCCTATACATCTTCAATTCTCATAAACATTAGATGAATAAATCAATTAACGAACATAAATATTGATAGGAGTGCAATAATAATAATTTACAAGTAATTAGTGTATCTACTAAAAAGAAATCAATCAATTAGGATTACTAACTACCCAACTACGTATACGTTTGTGTTAATAAGAAATCAAGTCATAAACTAGTAACTTCAATTATTGTGAAATCTCTTTTCATGTTATAAGTCCAAATCTAAGAAATATACATGCTAGCCTATAGTTGAATACAAGATTTATATTATTAACATGTAAGTAAACTAGGATGGTCTTTGTTATAAATAAATCCACAAGTTACCTTGGTATAAGGAATACTATAGAATTTTGTGATCCTAAGATACATTACTATCTGTATACATATAGGCAAGCTAGATCTAAGTACAAGTCTATGACTAACATATGTACATGCAATTATGTTGAATTAGACCAAAATTTTCTGGTATGGATATATTAGTAAAGGAACGCCTTTCAACCTAATGACTAAATAGAATGATATAAGGAAGAGCACAATTTTGGAGTTTAATCCAGAGAAAATTTGATAAAACAATTGAGCATGTAATTTTGATTTTATATATAACCTTGTTAGAAACCATGGAAATGAAAATAATGGAAAACATGAATAACACTCCTAGATGGAAAACTCTGAATATCAATAATTCCAATAAAATGAAATTTGAACAATAATTGACTCCAAAGAATATATTAATGAATACTTCTCTACATTAATAGGTTTCTCTCTTGATTGTCTCTTGAAGCTCCAAACATGGAAATTTTGCATTTTATTTATCTTCGACTCGAACATATGAAATTATTATTTATATTTGGAAAGTTATTTCCCTCAATGATTGCATGCATGACTAGATAGGTTCGTCGATCCAAATTGTTTTTTTTACCTTAGCCTACCTCTTTGAAAGGTCACCGAGTTTTATTCCTGGAAAATAGTAGAACATTGTTTAAACTTCAAAAAAGGGCAGGTTAGTGCCCCTAGTTTAGTGGAATTACGCTTCCACGCCTATGTGCAGAGTTAAACGACATAGGGTCCCGTAGTATACTGGAAATTTTAGTTGGTGTGTTGTCATTCTCTGTAGGAGAGAGTACAGGACTTCCCCAACAACTAGAAATTGACATGTGCTAACTATTGAAAATTAAATGACTAGTTTCAAAACTTAGATATTGAATATTGTTGATTTTGAAAACCCATTTCTACCTTTTGATACTTGCATATATTGTTCATTCCTTTGCATTTTTTTCATAATGATTCTTTTTAGATAGGTTCATATTGTTTTTCATTCCAAATACCGATCTTGTACCAGCTTTGCTGACCTCAATTTCCCTTATTGGGGCTCATGTGTGGCTTTGTTCCCTCTGGAAACTCATGGCCAGGTGTTCAGAGAAGATCTAGAAGAGACATGTAAGAGTTTCTCACTGTTGAAAAGTAGATTGGAATCTGTGAAGAATTTTGTAATCTTATGTAAGGCTTCCGTGACTCTGATGTATAGCATGATTGTAAAAAAATATTTTGTTCATATTTTATGATATTATTTTGTAAATATTCGATCATAAGAATCAAGTTTTTACAACATGGTGTCAGAGCCTATGAACAGTCAACACTCATGCAAGTCTCGGAAATCTAGGTCAGTTTGGAATTCAAGTGGAGTAGATAGTTGACAATAAACCCTAGTATTATTGGCTAAATTATAGGGATATACTTAGACCACAAGTAGAATACATTAAATCCTAGAATGTGGTAGAACTTACGTAGATCATTACTAACTTTTAGACTTCCATGTGCATGGATACTATTGCTAAAGAAAAAAATAGGATACATATATGAAGATTTAGAATCTAGCTCTTGGAACATTGTCCCTACCACTATAAGTGCACCAAATTAGAAGAGTATCCTTGAGTTCCTCTTTATATAGGTACAACCATAGGTGAATGTAAAAAAACAAATAAACCCTAGAATGATAAATTTCATATAATTGATAAATCCAGTTTGGAACGCTAATGTTTAAATAAAATATTCAACTAAAAAAAGAGGCTATATATAATCATCACTAGTATAGGAAATATTAGTATGTCGACACATATAGAGGGAAAAAATACATTTTAGAAGAAAATATGTAGGTATAATCACCTTTAATAGAGAGAGGAAATAAATGATAATATGTTCGAATTTAGATGAAAAACCCTACAAAAGAAAAACTTGTTTAGAAAACAAAAATTGACATAGAACTTGTACAACACGTGATAATAAGCTCTCTTTTATATGTAATTTTGATATATGTGAGGCTTAAAAAAGGGGGAGGGGTTAAAATTCATCATTATTAATGCAAAGAAAAAAAACCTGAGATCCAAAATCACATCCCAATTCATAATAAGATGATGAAATGATAAAACGTGATAAATATTTGGACCCCTAGATTTTTAATAACTCCCAATTTTCAGATATATATAAAAGTTTGGATAAATTATGTTGAACTAAGCATTATATTGATGAAAAGCCCCATCCAATGAAAATGGAGAAACAAATGAAGTATATCTAAATTGTTGACCCAATAAAGCATCACATATATAATAGTGACAACAATTTTGAGTAAAATTTGACAACGTTTGAAGCCTGGTTATGATGGTTATAGTTTATCTAATAATATTGTGGAGTAACATAAAATTTTGATATTTAGAATTCAAATCCTTAACCTAGAAATGTGTACATGGCCCTAGTGCAATTTATGGACCAGACATCGCTAATTGCTCAAGTGGTCCCTTATGTTTTACAAACATATAATTTCTCAAAATGTGTCACACAGTTGGGATGATGGAGTAACAATGATTAGAATGTAGAATGAGGTGATTGCGACTTGGTTCTCACTTTGGTTTTGGCCATTTTTATTTTTGCACCGAGAAGTTTTCCTCTCGAGAAATTAATTTCTTTCTAATACTATATGTACAAAGGAAAATGTTTTGTGAAATTTCGTCGATGATTTATCAAAGTAAGTCACAATCAAGTAGGTATGAGAAAACCCTAAAAGTGAAACCTAGAGTTGGTGAAGGATACTAAATTGTAGCTAGCACACCAATTTATATTTCTAGTGAAGTAGTGAAGAGTAGCACCTAACTAAGATGATTTTGGGGACAAAATCCTTTTTAAGGGGTGGAGAGTTGTAACATACTAGATTTTGGGTACTGAATCTATTTTGAGCTATTATTCATATTTTTCCTAAACTTGAGTTCAATTCCAATCTAGTCCTTCTTTTCAACTTGTATATGATCTATTTTGAATATCATTCCCCTTAATGCAAATTCGTCTCCTTCTACGTTTCTTATGCTAAATAAATTCTCGCTATTTATTCGAGAGAATAATTACAATTTAGTCCTTCATTTAAGTATCAATTGTCATCTTTAAGCATCTAGTTCAATTTGATACTTTGTGACCATCTACCTTAACTAGACCCCAAATTCATGTGTTACTCTTGATTCAATAACAACTGGCTTTGGAATCAGTTTAAGATATTATTTATAAATTATATATTAACTTTTTACTGAATTTAATAGACCATGTCAGAACCATTAATTGAAGGATTAACATTTTGTTTAAGTAGTCCCTTGACTAATTCACAACTAGTCAAAGTTTCAATATGTTTAGACTTCGTTTGCCCCTCAAGTAAATGAATAAACGTTTACCACATTATGTGCGACTACTCTCTCACCCTAGCACCACTAGGGTTTCTTCCTCCAGAGTCAGCTGGCTCGGGGAAGGGGGATTTGACCGCCGCAAAGCGGTGCCCAACTCCCCCTTGGCCTTTTCTCGCCCGTCTTCAGCAGGGTCTCTTTTTCGGGAGGCGCATGGGCGTGTTGTCTTTGGAGGTAGCGGTCTTCTTCCTCCGTGTCATTGAGCCTGACTGCGACGAGTTTCGTACTGTTAGAGATTGAAGTCGTATTGTATTCAACGCATATTTTACAGTACAATAATGACTAGTTTATATAGACAAAATACATAGCAATGGCCGCGCCATTCAGTTCAGCTGGGTCCTATTAATGTGGATCTAAATCACCACGTTTGGGAGTCGTTCCGATTTCACTGCAGTTTTTGGTCGTACGTGTAGACGAGGCTTGGCCTTCGGAAGCACACGTAGGCTCTGGTTGTTGCACGCCGTTGCAACTGCTTTCTGGATTTTCGGAGCTGCTAGTTGCTGGGCCTAATACCCCCCCCCCCCCCGCAAGCAAGACGGTCACATGACTCGAGGCGTAGCTTGTGACAAATGAATTCATAACTCCGTCGCGGCAAGGCTTTGGTCATTATATCTGCTAGCTGATCCTTTGTGGAGATGTAGCAAACTTGAAGGTTCCCCTTTGCAACATGATCTCGAACAAAGTGAAAATCAATTTCGATGTGTTTGGTACGAGCATGAAAGATAGGATTGGCTGTAAGATATGTTGCTCCTATATTATCGCACCAAAGTGTTGGCGGTTGGGGAAGGGGAGTGTGAAGCTCTTTAAGTAACGCTTGTAGCCATAGTATTTCAGCGGTGGTGTTTGCAAGGGCCCGATATTCCGACTCCGTGGAGGAACGTGATACAATTTGTTGTTTGCGAGAGGACCATGAAATAAGATTGGAACCAAGATAAATGACATAGCCACCGGATGATTTTCTGTCATCTAGGCACCCAGCCCAATCAGCATCCGAAAAAGAATGAAGAGAAAGGGAAGAGGAAGAAGTAATTGATAAAGAGAGATTGAAGTCGTATTGTATTCAACGCATATTTTACAGTACAATAATGACTAGTTTATATAGACAAAATACATAGCAATGGCCGCGCCATTCAGTTCAGCTGGGTCCTATTAATGTGGATCTAAATCACCACGTTTGGGAGTCGTTCCGATTTCACTGCAGTTGTTGGTCGTACGTGTAGACGAGGCTTGGCCTTCGGAAGCACACGTAGGCTTTGGTTGTTGCACGCCGTTGCAACTGCTTTCTGGATTTTCAGAGCTGCTAGTTGCTGGGTCTAATACCTACCTCCTTTCTGTTTACTTGCTTTCTATTTAGATTAGGTTGTTCTCTTATTTTGTCTCTCTCGTTGTTAATCGACGCTTCTTTCTCTTCTCGTAGTAGATTTTTCTTTCTCAGTCAATTTTGTTGTGGTGTTGTATGGCAGCAAGTGCAGGGGAAAGATCTTTTTGGAACACCAATTTAGTGCATATACTCTACCACATATATATACTCAGGTTGAAGGTATTCCTCAGTGAGGGAGAAGAGGGATCTATACATCATTGTTCTTATCAGATTTCGATATGAGTTTTTGTGATGGTTTGTATGTGTTCTTGATCTTTATGTGGTCTTTTAGTTTGTTTTTCTCCTCATGTATATGTTGTATGACTCCTCCATAATGAAATTTGTCAGTTTAATTTTAAAAAAAAAAAACGTTTACCACAGTATTTACATGCCCCCCTCACTCAAATACTTAAATTTTATTAATTCCAATACAACTGCGTAACCCAACCCCGACACAGATGTGCCTCTTCATCACGCAGGGAAACGGCCGCCCTAATGGCGCCGTCCGTTCTCCCTTCTCCCCGACCATCTCCTCATCACCCAAACTCCGTTCAACCCTAGAAACTTCCCACAACCTTTGGTTGTCTCCTGCCAACAAGAAAACGACAAACATCAGTTACAGACTCACCTTGCTATGACTTAATACTCCTCGCCATCCCAGCGCCGGACAAACCAGACCCCGCCAAAGCCAGGAATCCCACACCATGATGTGAAGGATTCACTACAATCAACTGTGGAGGCGCAAATAAGCCTGGGGACGCATCCTCAGGGCTCTCTCTCTCTCTCAAGACCCTAAACCGGTGCCCCTTTTTCCTTCTTGTTCCCCGCCACACCAGTGCTACAAATTCCTCACACCTTCACTGCGCCCCTACTGCTTCTTCCCCATAGCGCTGCTCTGCCATGATTGTATTGCCACGCCACCGTGATGATGTTGTTCCTCGCCGGGATTGCGTTGCTCTTTTGTGGCGCCCCCACGTACTGAGCTCCAACCTCACACGCCCACAAAATAGAGTAGCCGACGAACTGATCAAACCTGACGCCGCCTTCATTTCTTCTCTAACTCCTCTAGCAAGCCTACAACACCTCCCGCAACCAATAGATCTGATCCCACCAACTGAAACTCGCCACCTTCACCACAATCTCAGCGGCACCCAGGGAGTCTGCGAGATGCGGACGGTTGTTCAGGGTCCCGACCTACAACCATGGAAACCCCGACCCTTCCTGACATCGTCCACGTAGCCTCTAGATCTCGCTGCAACATGCTTCGTCCAACATGCAGATTTCAGATCTCGCCACCTGCCTGCTACTATCGATCCTCCTAACCGCCGCCCTCCTTTCAACTGGTCGACGCCCTACGGTGACTCCCCGGCCTTCCTCGGATCTTGCTAGCACCCACATGATCACCACCATCGCACAGCAGCAACGACCGACGGTCTGAGCAACTGTGAGGATCTTCAAAGCCACCATAGACCTGCAACAATGGTCGACACCCTGCAATTTCCTCCTCCATCTAATGCTTAACCCTATCAATCATGTCACCTCGCCAAATAGTCGATAACCTAAACCCATGGCGAGGAATGTAGATCAAACACCTTGTAGATGTCGGCAGACCTGGTAGAGAAACTACTGCGACCCTGGATGATTGGTGTCGTCAATCCATCTCAGAGTGGGGACTTGATCACCTCTGATCAGTTCCAGAATATGTGTCAACCTATAATAGCTTGTTGAGCCTCCTCAAGCCACTTAGCCATTGTAATAGTTCAGATCTCGACTCCTGGAAGTGGGGAAGATAGAGAACATCCGAGCATGGCAGCTGAAGGACCCATCAATACTCCAAAGATGATCAACGACATGATCGTATGGGATTCGTTCCCTCTCCTCTATGAATAGGTAACTTAGTATATCCTCATGTACATCTACAATTCTCATAAACATTAGATGAATAAATCAATTAGCAAACATAAATATTGACAAGAGTGAACATAATAATAATTTACAACTAATTAGTGTATCTTCTAAAATGAAATCAATCAATTAGGACTATTGACTACCCAACTATGTATACGTATGTGTTAATAAGCATCCAAATCATAAACTAGTATTTTCAATTATTGTGAAAGCTCTATCCATGTTATAAGTACAAATTTAAGAAATATACATCCTACCCTATAGTTGAATACAAGATTTATATTAATGAAACCATTTTAACCTATATCAACATATTTTATGGAAACTTAGAAAAAACACAAAGGAGAAACATAAATGATCCTAGATAATATCATACTTCAAAATAAAACTTGTAATGATGCTCGATTTCTAGATTATCAGGGAACTTCTCCCTACATCCATTAGAAGATGTATAATTACATTCTTAGGTGCATCTGAAATGTAATTATTAACATATAAGTAAAATGGGGTTGTCTTTGTTATAAATAATCCACTAGTTACCTTGGTATTAAGGAATACTATAGAATTATATGATGCCTAAGATTCACTACTATTTGTATACATATAGGCAAGCTAGATCTAAGTACAAGTGTATGATTAACATATGTACATGCAATTATATTGAATTAGACCTAGATTTCCTAGTAAGGGTATATTAGTAAAGGAACACCTTTCAGCCTAATGACTAAATCGAATGACATAAGGAAGAACACAATTTTAGAATTTAATCCAGAGAAAATGTGATAAAACAATTGACCATGTAATTTTGATTTTATATATAACCTAGTTAGAAACCATGGAAATGAAAATAATGGAAAACGTGAATAACACTCCTAGATGGAAAACCGTGAATACCATTAATCCCAAAAAAATGAAATTTGAACAATAATTGACTCCAAACCATATCGTGATGAATACTTCTCTACATTTACATGGTTCTCTCTTGATTGTCTCTTGAAGTTCCAAACATGGAAATTTTGCATTTTGTTTATCTTCGACTCGAAGGTACAAAATTTCTAATTATATTTGGAAAGCTATTTCCCTTAACGATTGCATGCATGATTAGATAGGATGTTTGGCCCAAATTGAGTATTTTTACCTTAGCCTAACTCTTTGAAAGGCCACCAACACTTATTCCTAGAAAATAGTAGCAAATTGTTTAAACGTCAAAAAAGGACAGGTTAGTGCCCCTAGTTTAGTGGAATTATGCCTCCATGCCTTTGCACAGAGTTAAAGGAGATAGGGTCCCTCAGTATACTGGGAATTTTAGTTGGTGTGGTGTCATTCTGTCACATCCCAATTTTCATAGTTAATTTTAACTTAATATGAAGTTTTTTTCTAAACAATAATAATTGAGGGGTTTAAAGCAAAATGCCTATAATGATTGTATTTATACAAAATAGGATGAGAAAAAACTTAAGATAATAGCCAAAGTCATATTTCATTTTTCAAATATGAATTAAATATATCCATCAACTCATATTAATCCCTTTCATTTTCTCTCCCCTACAAAATGGCCATAAAGCATAGAGAAAAGTTATAAGGTGACAAATGTGACTAGTTAATAGTAATCTCGGATTTATGACTCATGAATTCAATAATAAAAGATATTTTCAAAATATATTACCTTTAATGGACACTATAGAAGTTATGGACCAAGATATGCCCAAAAACAAAATCTAACTTCACAAGAATAATCTAGACCCTCTATTTTTCCTATGGTTCAAATTTGAAGTCATTTGAACCATGTTTGACCTCCCAATTAATTTGAGAGAGATTTGAATATAGATGGACCAAGATTTGAATATCATTTCATTTAATGCAATGCAAGTAATGGCTTAATTTTGGATGCATGGAAAAGAATATTCATCAATCACATGATGTGGATATTACTTACTTTCCCGTATTGAATACATGTAACATTATCTTCTCTCGAGTCTCTTTCTTCAATAAAATTTTCCATAAAGGCATAATAGACTTAAATGTGATTAAATATTGATCATCTCATTTTTAGAGTCAAAGAAATAATTAAGGATAATATTTTAACATTATCTCACCTTTTAATGCATGAAAATGAATTATATACAAATATGGACATTGTGAATAAAAGATTCTCAAAATTCGAATTTTATTGACTAGGAAGGATCTAGAATATGTAATTAATGTGTGGTCTATATTTTGTTTTGTTTCAAATTCGTTTGACCTCTCAAATAAATATAAATCACAATGTCAATCCATTTAACACATGCAATGTAAACATTAATTAATTGTGGATCAAAATTAGTCAAGATGAGACCATATGTTTAAAATAGTAGAAGGGAATCTATAAGGAGAGTTTGATTATTTTCTTTCTTTTAACATTCCAAAGTTTCAATAATTGAATACAATGTGATACATATATTAATTTGAGACTACAAAAATGTGGGTTTTCACCCGTCACTTTTCCAACACTACTAGGAAGCTTTATATGAAAATAAAAATCTCATTATGGATGAGAAGATATAAAATTTATGTAATTGGTATGGACATTTAAAAATTATTTATTATTACATAGTTATTACATTATTTTAAACAACAATGAATTATATGGGAATGAGTAATTGCAGTCAACAATTTTTAATTAACACATTGAAATCACATTGTATACTCTTGCTTTACAACTAGTGCATGTAGATGTAACATAAAGTTCTTTTTCTCTTTCCTTCACTTAGTGATTTGTTTTATTATAAAATGAAATAATGTGTCTCGGTCATAAATACGTGGAAATAAGACACTATGGTAATTATGTAAGGAATGGTACAACTCTCTCACATTTTCTCTCTTTCTTTGTGATTACAAATAAAATGTAATGGTAATTTAGTTAATATAATATTTTTGATAAACAAATAAAAGCAAATGATAATACATTCTCTCTTAAATATCTCATACAAAAGATATGAAAGATGATAAAGGAAATTCACAAACAAAAGATAATTATTTTAACCACAAAGTTGGACTTTAGTAATTAACAAAGAGAAACACATTTTTCACAAAGTCTTACCTTTTAATATATTGGAGTTAAGATAATTCCAATGTTTAATTAAAGGACAAAAGATATTAAAAAAATTTAAATCCACTTGGACTAGAAAGTTCTAGACCCTTAACACCTATAAAAGGGACCCCCATGATCCTAGCATACCAAGGAAAAATAAAAGCACACTAGCCTATGTTCTTGCAAATCGCATTCAAGCGCTGCCTCAAAGATTAGAGAGATCATCTTAGGATCAACTTCGCTCCAAGTAGACGAGCCTATTTTCTTGTAAATCACATCCAGGCGCTTCCCCAAGGATCGGAGATATAATCTAGGATCTACATTGCTCCAAGGTAAATGGGCCATGCTACTGAGCACAAATATTTATGATTGCTTGCATGTTAAATATAAAATAGACATTATTGTCTCAAGTTTAATGTTATAATCATGTTCACTATATCATTGCTTGTTGATTGCTACATGCTATGTCACATATTATAATGTTCACCATGATTATTGTTATCATTAAAGACTCATGAAAATCATGTTAATGATCAAGTGGGAGAAATCCCATCATGTTTGAGATACCATGTTAATGGGGGAGAAATCCCTTCATGTTAAGTTTAAAGAATCATGATTTATGTTAATGTCAACATTAAGTTAATGGTCAAGTAATTAGAATTGAAATATTTTTTTTATGCTCCTGATCATGGACCGTAAAAGGGTCGTCAAGGGTTTTCCTAGCATCAAGGGCTTTCCTAGCAATCATGTGCTCCTAAGGGGGCGTCACAGAGGGACGCATAAGATTTCTTTTCAATTCCTTATGTTAATAATGATGATTCAGGAATGCTTAAACTTAATTCATGTCAATTTCCCTACATGTCAAGTATATTTACTTTGTTTATTTTATAAAGTGCCAGTACCGTTTACTGATGTGTTGTTTTTCCCTATGCATGGCTGGGGACGCGATGTCCCCAGGATTTGGAGCAAGTAAGGACTCAAGAGGAGCAAGCCAAGACTAGAAGACATCCATGAGTTATCTGGTGGGGTGCCATCCATTCTAGGCGATCCAATCATATAGAGTTGCTTATTGTTATGCTTAGTTTCCCATGTTGAGGGATGAATAGAATTCTAGACTTCTTGTTTGTAGTTTCCTATACATATAACAATGTATGAATCTTAATGGTGAATTATTTGTTTACTTGCAATGATTACCTTTTTGTGACAACCCTCCCTAAAATGCCAAGTACCCCACATTATGGATAATGTTGGGGATTAGGCTGTGCTTCCGCTGGTTATGTATGAAACCCTAGGGAGGAGTGTTACACATTCTCTGTAGGAGAGAACACATGACTTCCCCAACAACTAGACATTGACATGTGCTAACAGTTGAAAATTGAATGACTAGTTTCAAAACTTAGATATTGAATATTATTGATTTTGAAAATCCATCTCTACCTTTTGATACTTGCATATATTGTTCATTCATTTGCATTTTATCATAATGATTCTTTTTATATATGTTCATATAGTTTTTCTTTCCAAATACTGATATTGTACCAACTTTACTGACCTCCATTTCCCTTATTGGGGCTCATGTGTGGCTTTGTTCCCTCTGGGAACTCATGGGGAGGTGTTCAGAGGAGATCTAGAAGAGACAGGAAAGACTTGCTCACTATTAAAGAGTAGATTGGAATCTGTGACTAATTTTGTAATCTTATGTATGGCTTCCGTGACTCTGATGTATAGCATGATTGTAAAAAAATATTTTGTTCATATTTTCTGATATTATTTTATAAATATTCGATTATAAGAATCATTCCTTTACAAAAGTATGATGGCTTCCATGAGGTTGATGATGGTACAATTTGTTACCACAATAGGACAATAGTTCCTTATATTGATGGATTGAGGAAGATGGTACTTGAGGATGCTCAGTCCTTGATGTATGCAATACATCCTAGAAGTACCAAGATGTATTAGAAGTTGAAGGACTTGTATAGGTGGCTAGGTCTAAAGTGTGATGTGGCAGAGTTCGTTGCCAGATGCCCATGTTATTAGTAGGTGAAGGCTGAGTACCAGAAACATGCAAGGACATTACAAACTTTTCTAATAACACAATGGAAATGGGATCATATTACCATGGACATTGTGGTTGGTCTTCCTAGGACAGCCAAGGGTCATGATTTCATATGGGTGATAGTAGACAAATTGACTAAGTCAGCTCACTTTCTTCCAGTCAAGACGATGTTTATAATAGAGAAGTTGGAACAAGTATATATTGATGAGATAGTCTGTTTGCATGGTATTCCAGTGACTATGTCCACAGTTCACAAGTCATTTTTGGGAACATCTACATTCAGCAATGGGAACACAGCTGAGGTTCAAGACATCTTTCCATCTGCAAACAGATGACCAGTCTAAAAAGGACTATTCAAACTTTAGAATATCTTCTGAGGGCTTGTGTGTTGCAGTTTCTTGGGAGTTGGGATATGCAACCTGGTCTACTTGAGTTTTCCTATAACAATATCTATTAGAGAAGCATAGATATGGCTCCTTATGAGGCTCTATATTGGAGATGTTGTCGGTCTCCTTTTTGTTGGTATGAGACATGTGAATAACAACTCTTGGGTCATGAGCTTGTACAACAGACTACTAAGAAGATTAAAGTAATAGATCATCAGTTGAAAGCAACCCAGGACAGACAAAAGTCTTATGCAAATAACCGACGTAGACCACTAGAATTCTAAGTGGGAGACAAAGTGTATCTCAAGGTTTCTCTTTAGAAATGTGTCTTCAGGTTTGGAAAGAAGGGTAAGTTGGCTCCTAGATTTATGGGACCATACCCTATCTTGGATCATGTTGGAAAGGTAGAATACAAGTTGGAGCTACCACCACAGCTACATAGGTTACATAATGTCTTTCATATATCCATGATAATGACATGCCATCCAGATAGAAAACATACAATCCAACCAGTAGAGGCGGAGTTAGATGAGGATATATCCTATGTTGATGGTCTTGTGTTGATCTTGGATAGAAGAGTGAAAAAGTTGAAGAAGAAAGATATACTATTAGTGAAAGTTTTGTGGCATCATCATGTTGTATAGGAATCCACATGGGATCTATAGGATGATATGCATAGGAAGTACCCATCTCTCATTGCATAGGATTTCAGGGCAAAATCCTTGTTAGAGGTTTATAGCTGTAAGGCCCCTGAACTTACTTAAAGTGTTGAACATGCTTAATTATCATAATTTAATTCTTAAAAACTTAATATAACCTTATGATATGATTTGTAATCATAATACGAGCTTAAGTTTCAAATTTGGTCCATTTTGGACATTGTTTGAGCAAGTTATGCAATTTTATGTGCATTTTGGATTTTTCTACAATTTACCCAATTGATAAGTTTTATTTGCAATTTGTCACATGAATTATGTTCCTTACATATTTTATCATCATTGATGAGATTTTTGAGCCATGGGTATCTTAATTGTACCTTGGTTTGGAGTTGATTCATTTCTATGTTGAATTAGGGTTTACCCCTCCCCCCTCACGAATGAGCCACCTTCAAGGCTAGCAAATGATGGTTCCACTGGTTTAGGCAACAAATGTTGGTCATCACTACAAGTCTCTAGGTATATGGTTCATTATGGTTTGGTTTGCTTGAACCGGTGGTTCACTTATAAGGTGATAAATAGATAGTTCAACCACTTTTTGGCCTGAAACCATGAACAAACGATGGTACCTTTGACCAACAGACGGATGTGAACTTGGGAGACCAATAAACAATGGCCCAAAAATCCCCAACATCTGGTGTACCTTCTTCTTGCTTTTCCATGTAACCTTCAAGCCATGGACACATGGAGAGTTGCTTGTACACCTCATGCTTCTTCTCTACCTTATCCTCCAAGCTTTATATGCCTATCCTTAAGCTCCCAAATGAAACTTTTGCTCTCTACCACTTCCATCTTGATAAGGACCTCGTTCCCTATCTATTTTTCTATAGAGGACCTGCCCAAGGTAGAAGAAGAAGGTGATATTCTTAGTGGAAGTTCCTAGGGTTTCATTTTTCTTCCTTTAGGGTTTCTAAAGCTCCTTCTTGATGATCTTGACCTAAACGAGTAAGTATCCCCTTCTTTCCCCCATTTCATTCTTTGTACTTCTTCCTCATACCTTTATTCAGGTTGGAACTCTACTGTTCCATGGTAGAAGTTTCTCTAGAACTCAAGAATCTACCTTTCTTGCTCTTTCTTCTAGAGTTTTGCTTCCTTGTGGAGAAGGGTGCCTATTTGACCGAGTTCATATCTAAAACTTGGGTTTTCTTGCCTTGTTTGCTCAATTTTCTTACTTCTAGAAGTTTTTTATTCTCAATAGAGATGATTTTTATAACCCTCTTTACTTATATTGCTTACTATAAGCTTGTTAGCTAATGTACTTGCCTAAAAATGGTGATTTAAGCCTTAAGAAGCTAAGCTTGCTTGAGATTTTGATTTTTATGGTGTTGCCTATTCTATTTTTAGTTCTAGATGAACTTGTAATCTTGTACACATACTTCCTAAGGTATAAGATGAATTGGTTCAGGTTGTACTAACAATCAATGGTGCTAAGCACCTAACAACCGATGGTCCAAATTACAGTTTTCAAGCTTTTTTCCTTCACCAACCACATGACCCAATTGCGATACCATGCAACAACTGATAAGGTTGCTATCATGACAACTGATGGTGGTGACCAAGGGTGTCAGATGATGGTGACAAACGATGGTCACCCCTTAGATCAGGTTTTGTCTTAATTAGAAGCTTAATGATCAACCACTAAGTACCCTAATGATGATATCAATCAACAGTGACATTAGGTCATCATCTGATGGTGAACAATGATAGTAGTGTTGATCCTACCAATCAATTATGACCCAATATGTCACAACTAATGGTGGATTAGTCCAAAAAAACCGATGGTTATTCAAACTCTTAAATGTAGATTCAATTCAGCCCTAAACCAATGATCTCTTGGTTCAATGAATCTAATGGTTGGATCTATACCCTAATGGATGATTTTTAAATAATGAACCTGATCCAATGAATGAGATTGTATTCTTCAACATTCAATGGATTAGAATGAATCTCATAGTCTTATAAGTGGTTTCTAATAATGAGAATTCAATGGTGCAACACCATTGAACTTGTAGTCATACCTTTGT
Organism: Alisma plantago-aquatica; assembly: GCA_963693085.1. Taxonomy (NCBI): domain Eukaryota; kingdom Viridiplantae; phylum Streptophyta; class Magnoliopsida; order Alismatales; family Alismataceae; genus Alisma; species Alisma plantago-aquatica. Next base: position 1,270,723,591 of record OY856409.1, on the reverse strand, counting down.
CGTCGTATGAATATATTTGATAAATCACCATAACAGGAGTATGTGTACCCTTAATGAAACATGGCTTGTTACACCTAACTCTACTTTAACTAAATGATGGTGATTGGTTATAATCATCCCTCTTGAATTATTTATGTGACCATGTATTGCACTCTCCTTGTGTTGAAACCTCAATATAGTGCTAATTGAATATCATAGTGCATTGCCATGTTAAAACCTGTGGGATACATATGTGCTGATGATCTTTTGAGCCGTGTTTAAGGTCTAGAATGATAATGATGATCTTGTCAGGATTAATGTGATTGTCTTATGAACTTTGGGCATGTTTGAGCCCTAATTGAAGTGAAATCCTTTTCATGTTCTAGTAAGGGTTGTAAACCTGGAACTTGTGATAAAAAATGAATATCTTGAAATGGTATAATGACAAATGTGGTTCATTATGATGCAATAAGTGATAGCATGTGGTAATGTGATTAAGATTCATACCTTAAACATTTTATATCTTCTGAAGTTGCAATATTTATAGTTTATACAATTGATATAAATGAACTAGGGTTTGAATGTCCATTTATATGATGAATCCTTAATGCATTCAATTGGAAATAATTAATCAAGTGTAACCCTAATCATGTAGTGCCCTATGCCATAGATCCATATGAGTGTCAGGAATCTCCAGATTGTGAAACAAGTATTCCTAAGGGAAACTCAAAGTGCATACCATTAAGTATGCGGGGTGCTTGTCATCCTGACTCCAATTGTTTGGGAGGATGATTGTGGTCATACCTTGGTAGGAGAACGGCTATGGTCATGTCTCAGATATGTGTATATCATGAAGTTTGCGGACAACTATGTTGTACCTCAGATGGTATGGTTTGTATTCCCACCTCCTATCACTAGTGTCGTGACCTATACCAAGGACGAACTAGGCTGTTAGCATCTCGACCTGATGTGTCGATGTGGCAGTCTCGTACTGATCAAGGGCGGAGAAGATCTTAGGAATATGATTATCCTAGATCTTGTATGACACTGATTTTGACTTAGTAGTGGTCAATTGGGACTTGAGTGGTATTCCTCAAATCCCTCAGGGAAATGTAATAAAAGATGTAATATAAGTTGTGTAGTATATTTGTTAGGGTTTAATATGTTTCACAATGGATAGTTATCCCTTGCCTTGTCTTTGTACTACACAATTCTTACAAGATGCTATCGACAAAATTTGAGTAGTTATACTTATTGCTAAGTTTACTTGCTTAACTTGCTTTATACGCTTAAACTACTCAATCTGCTTAAATTACTTATTCAACACTCTACCTACTCAATTTATTTTATTCACTATAAAAAAAAAGATGATTTAGCTACAATTATTCTCGCTGCATATATGACATTATAGTCAAAATTTACTTTCATTACAAATTATTAAAATATAAATAAAGCAAATATAATTAATTCAAATAACTACAAAAGTAATTACACATCCCAATTTACTATACTTTTTCTTCCGAATATCGCTCCCTCTTTCCCTCTTAAATAACAAACACCCCCAAAAATTCAATTTTGCGACGCATTGTTCCCTCCCCACCTATTGACGTTCTTGTCCTTTCCCAATTACCATTCACACCCCATTGCATCCTCCGTCTCATTCTCTTCTTTGTAACACCAGGTTACACCCCGTTGTTCCTCTACTACGTGGCTTCCATTGATCTCTCTCTCACTCTCACTCTCTTCTCCCACCATATGCTAATTTGATCACTCTGTCTTCCTCTCACCCTCTCATCCTTGCCTCACCTTGATTCCTCCCTCCAATAAGACCTACCCTGACAGACTGGTGGAGAGGAGTACCTAGAAGGATGGACCTATATGAGGAAACAAAAGTGACAAGAAAGCCATGCCCGCCGCTCCTTGGTAGCCTCCTCTACAGTATCTACGTCAAGGCAAGCCTGAGTCAAGGTGCTAAAGGATAAAAAAGTCACATCCAAAACACCAACAGTAGTGACTGAAAACAATAGTTGACAGACGATTCTGGGTATCAACCTAAAATTCTGAATACTTGACCCATCCTCATCAATTTTCATAGAAAATGGTAATGTTCAGTCCATTAAAATTGAAGTCTTATTTGTATTAATTATTGCCTAGTGTAGTTTTCTAATAATTGTAAATTGAGTTCAACTCTTTGCCATCATGTAGTTTTCCAGTTTTCCTGTCGATTGTTATTAATTGTTTAGCAACTTACATTTTGAAACCAAACACACTAGTAACCGGTTCTAGCTATGCTGTAACATAGGTGGACAAATTACAGAATGGAAGTTTTGGATTGTGCCCCCATTTTCATTACAGTTATCTGTAAGAGTAGCATGTTGGAAATTGTAGTTATGTGATACCACATTGGTATCAATTTAATGTGAAAGAAGTTGATATTACAAGTTTCTGTTCATGGATGAAAACAAAGACTCATCCATAACCTTAAATGGTGTCACCTGTAGGTACAGATCAATTCTCCTTCAAAATGAATGTTATCTATGCAAGTGGCCCCTATAGTAAATATGGCTGAATTCACGATAGCAGACAATGGTCCCTGTAAAGTCTTATATTAGTATGCATTCTACTATGGCAACTTTCTTTTCCAAATCAGTGGATATCATTCCTTAATTTTGTGATAACATATGGTTCTATCATTTATGATAAAACCTTAAGTTATCAACATACATATAGTGATGGCACTTTTTAAAATTTTATCCGCTAGTGCATCCTTGTGGATAGTCTAAGCCATTTATTATTTTCTTGGTATGGTTCTAAGTTTAAATATGCCCCTTCTTATTGGTAAGGTATGACACTTACACATGTTGAGAGAACTGATTTCCTTTCAATTGTATTCAGTTTATTATGTTAGTATAGAGAAATCTAGAATTCAGTTTTAATATAAGAATGTGAAATCTCATTTTTAGTACAAAGCATACCCCAACAAGAAAGGGAAAAAATTGTTCTTACTATGTTGATCAACATAATTTAGGGTTGTTTTCTTTGGTTCTCTTTAGTTCAAACAAACATAATGTTTCAAAAATCTATGACCTTTTTTTAAAATAAGACTTGGAAATGTTGTCTTATAAATCATACTATGAGCAAGTTGTTTCCATTTAATTAATAACTTGCATCCCATTGTCAAAACTTTACTTTTTGATTTCTGAGTAGTCTGTTAAAAATTCTGATTCTACAAGTAAATATAGTGGTGGGAAGTGTGAAAGATAGTTTCGGAAAAGTGCATGCATGTTGCCCTTTTACATATTAATTTGTGCTTCTATAGGTTTCATTTGTTTATTATTTCTCAAAGATATCTCTTGCAATATATTAGATTACACACGTAAATTCTACAACAAACTCTGGTCTTACAACTCTTTTTGTAACAATGTATATTTTAAGATTCTTTTTTTTATCATTTTAACTTTGTGATAGAAATTGTGCTTGCTTATTCAATATAAGGTAAAAGGATCACCATTTCATTTTTTCTTACCATATCATGGTGAATGCACATGTGTGTAACATTATAATGTACCTTTTTTTAGACTATATGTAGTGTGAATGAGATCCTACCTTTTTGGCTGTAGGACACCTGTACGTATGGGCCCAACTTGCCCATCACACAAACTCAAGTGTCTTGGAAGGTGATATGTTAGATGAGCCATTGAGCCAATGGCTTTTTGAAGATGCAAACAAGAGCTAAAATTTTGAGTTCACAATTGTAGTCTTCTATTTGCAGGAAACATGCCCTTCTATTCTATCTATATTATAGCTTATGATTTACAAAAAAGCAACATTAAACATAAATCTAACTTAACAAGATGAAAAAATATGTTCTGCTCTGATTTTCACGTGACACTTTTGACTCTGTAGCAAGAAACAATGCTGATATAAAATCTATATCAACTGTTTAGGGTATATACAAAATAAATAAACGAAATATGTATTAATTAGGTGCACAGATAAATCCTACATTTCCATTCTAGTTCATTTAACTTCAACCTTTCGGTCAAAATATTTATGAGAAATATGATGAGTGACTCTTTCCATCAAGAATAAAATAACGGGTAAAACAAACATCATGGCCAACAATCACTTTTGCTACTAAATTAAGCACTCAGTTCAAAGTACAGAAGTACTATAATATTACACCTTGTTACTTAGCATTCTGTGGGACTACAGGAAACATATACAAAGGTATGCATCCCCGGGTAGCTGGAGAAATAAATCATAGTTAAAGTGCACATCCACATGATCAAGTATTTTGGTTGTCATTCGCTGAATTACTAGTACAATTATATGATTCAACTTTGAAGTTAACATTAACTCTAATTCATGATCAATGTCAAAATTTCATATAGTCTGTTATCTATAAATGTTGTTTAGCACAGGGACTTGTTTTCCATCCTGATTTCTAGCTAACACTCTTTCTTGTTTTATTTCTAGCAAAAGGTACAAGGATCTAGGAAATCTTTTTAGAATTTATATGACTCAATCTCTACCATCCTATATCAAAGTGTTTTCCAACCATCTGTTAGGAGCTAATAAAGTTTCATGTATTTTACATGCTTCATCAGTGTGTTCAGTGACAAAGAAGCCAGACACCACCCACACATGGAATATGTGAATGTTTCAAATAATCAGATTATGGAATCCTCACTCTCTTTTGAAACCACAATGCAAGAAAGAAACACTGGATGCATATGGTGGTTTCTCATTAAATACTCCAAAAGGTGTGATGCTTCACTTTATATGCAAGACAATTTCTGCATTAAAGTATCTTAATATTGGTTATTCTGAAATCTGGTGTTTTAGTTCATAGCTTTCAATTTATATGCCTGGAAATCCTTCTATAATAATACTAGAAAGTTGATTCTAATGCCAAAATAAGATACCTTCCTTTTTATACAACTATTGCTATAGCTACAGATCTCAACTTGTTGTTCTAGTTTATGATCAGCAGTGAAAGCTTCTTAATCAACATTTCCAATGAACTAGCTAAATGAACTATAATACTCTTGAAACATTGGTCTGTAATGTTGTTCTGAACTCACAGTATGTCAATGCTAATATTGGATGTGAACAAAACACAATAGGTCAATAACGCCAGAAAGCATTTTCCCTGATATGAGAGTTGATGGGACCTGTTGAAATGCATGACATTTCAATGATGTTTTATGGTTCAAATGGGGCAATTATTAGCAAGTTGAGACTTCTATACTTGAGGTTCTATAGCTCAATCTTGAGTATTCAAGGATGTTGTACCTGTAAAGGTTACAAATGAGCTAAATTGGTTGGATGTGATGTGGATATCATGAAGGATTCGTATGGAAACATTGTGCTCAATTGAGGAACTACTGTGTTCCCTAGCATTCTTGACCGTATGAACAAGGGGATCACAACTCTTTCCTGAGTAGCATGAAGATCAAGGTGGTTGCCCCACCAGAGAGGAAATACAATGTCTAGATTAGAGGATCTATTTTGGCTTCCTCAGTACATTCTAGAAGGTAAAGTTTTGCAACTGACTTTCTTTATTTTATATGTTGGGTATTTTTGTTGAGTTAACAAAACATGAGAAGTCATGTTGGGAAGCTATTTTAGTTTTATCTACTGATTTGGTATTATTCTATCTCTTACAATATTCTGAATTGTGGTTTTACACATTGATAATATAAGATAACATCTCTTAAGGTCTCAAATATGATTAATGGCAATTGAGGAATAACAAATAAGGAAGTCTTGTAAACTGAGGAAAACATGTGATGAAAGCATTTATAGGTGGGTAGGGAAAAGATTTACTTACTTGCAATAGCTATTCCAGTGGTTACATAAATAGTGAACTTAGTATAGGAAAGCTCTTAGAAGATCAGATTTTAAAAACTGATAGTCACTTCTTTCTTCCTATCTTAATAATTTACATGTGGAGTTATCTAAGAACCATAGTGCCTGAACATCTACTTTTCTTGATATACTTATATTTCCATAAACTTAACAGTTGTCTGCTCTATCTCCATCTCTATGTATACTTGCACATGATTTTAGTCCCCTTAGTTTTCTGATTCTGATGTTTGGTTCCATGCTATGTTTCTGATGTGGATATCTAAGGCAAAATACGAGGAGTCATGCCCAGACATTGTGCACATGAAGTGCTTCTAAGTGAATTTTGCATCTTATGCAGTCAGATATTTGCGTGATAACTTTATGATCTAGGAACTTTCTCTCTTGTCTATGTCTTATTTCATTTGCCCACATATTCTCTATTAACAGTGGCACTTGCTCTTTGACTCATTTTGATAGTACATATCTCCAGGTATTGAATCACACCAGGAAACGTACAAATAGGATGTTATGCCCATATTTAATGAAGGTCAATCTGTATAACTATGCTTCAGTTGTTACTTAATCATTTTAACTGCATAAACAATTGAGATCCACACTTTAAAAAGAAATTGCATGCATTCTACTAACCTAAGGCATTTATTGCTATGTACCTCGCCATAAATATGGAAGAACGTTGCACTCCCATCTTTGAGTTTGTGCCACTCACAGTGGGATGTGTGCTTTGGTTCAATCTAGTTTGAATTAAAATGGTTTCTTTCTTCTTGAGGCTTTTGGCCTTGCTTGGCTGCCTAATGATATACTTTTTTAGTATTCTCCCTTTTAACATTATGGCTATAACTTCATCAGTATCTACCGTTATCTTTTTGTTAATGTGGACTTGAAATACATATCTAAATTGAAGGTGTAGTTTACAAATTAGTATTTATTTATTTGTTTTTTCTTTTGGTATTTGGATGCTAGGCTGTCCAATCCTGTTCATGCCCAACAATTACCTGAGTGTTGCTATGTACTTATGGTTGTGCATCCTTTGATGATTGTTAGTGCATATGACTAACATATAACCTGCAGATGGTGTAGGTTTCTTCAATAGGGTGACACTACGACTTGGAAATCACCATGGCCCCATCTTAGCAAATCTATGGGTAGTTGTATTACCTCTCTCAAGGTATGAGAAAGGTTACTTAAGAGTTGTGGAATGGTGATCCCTAAGCTATAATTTATCTCTTAGCAACTTCTCCAATGCCATGATTCCTAAGATTTTGATGTTACAATATCAGAGTTCATTTTTGATGTATTGTTAGCAGGACTACAAGGCTATAATAAATTCACTTACCAACTTCTCTAGTTTCAAGTTGATGCAATATTTCCTAACATATCCATAGTACTGTATCAACCTTTACATTTTATGTATTATTTGTAAAACTGCAAGACAATTAACATGATATTTCTTTTGTACAAATAGGGTGGATTTGACATGATTCATAGTGGAAGGGATAATATTGAGACCTTGATCAGGTATCTCAAAAAACTCAAGTTACCATATTATATATTGAGGACAACCCTTAGAGGGTGATCCTATAAACTTTCATTGATTGGTCCTATAATATACACACCTTAGTTCATCTGAACTACTACATTCGTAAATTCATACTTTTTTTAGTTTATCATGTTTCTTTTCCTTAAAACCCTATATGTCACACATGCAAGTATAACTCTCTTGAAGATATCCTTGACACTGTAGATTGGGTACCCAATTGTTAGTTACAAATTAGATGTTGTCAAGAGTGGGGCTTAATATATAATTTTGAAAGCATGTTATCATTGTACATGTTCATTCTACCACATGCATCTCATTAGTTGGTTTTCTATTTTCTTCATCCAATATGTTTGATGCATGAAAGTACCTTAAGAAACTAGTATAATGTCAAATAAACTATAGTTTTAAGACATTTTTGAGATCAAATAATAAATTGAAATAAAAAATATTTACTTTTTTATATTTTCAAGTGGAGTACATGGGTTGCTGTGATGCTAACCACCAATCTAGAGTATGTGCATATAATTATTGCTAATTGTTGTAGGAACTACAAGAAAAAATTTACATCAGAGTCATTTTTGGGACTATTACACTATTAGAAGAAAGTGGTGATTGCCAAAAATTATTGATGAAAGAAAAATAGGGTATCAGGATCATATCTAAAGCTTAATTAGGATTTTATACTAAAAAAATAGGGTGAGAGGATCGTGATGAAACTAGATTAGAATTGGATACTGATTAACGAGCCTGCAGACCATGAAGAGAAGATGTTATCTAGTCTTTTCTAATTGGACTTGACTGCAAAGCCCTTTTTTGTTACAGGTCTAGTTCCAGATTGTGATAGAGCTTTCCTTTTTGTAGAATGGAAAAATCTAACTCATGAGGAAAACTTGACACCTTAGCTTCTCACTTTGCTCCACATGTAGAGTCCAATTAAGTTCCAGACGATTTTATAAGTAGGATCTGACTAGAATACAACATCTATTAAGAAATATGAATTATTACCATAAATTGGTATACTGTTCGTTGTTGTGGGTATGAACACTTTGGTAGAGTGGAAGGCACAATTGGAGAAAGGTCTGAAACTACTCACTATTGACTTGAGTGCACATTTGAAGAAGAAAGACAAACACCACTCTGACTTTCTATAAGTTGCAAGCTCCCACCCCTTGCATAATTAACCTTACATCATTTAGGAGAGTTGTGTGACACTTCAAAGAATAAGAGTTATGTGACATATCAGGTGACTCTTATTAAAGTAAAATATGTATCACTGTCTATGTTTGTGGTTATGCCCGTAGTGGTGTTGTGTTATGGAGCAACCCAACCATGATGTTTGTAACCTTTCTAATTAGAGGACGATACATTATGTGAAAAATGGGATGATATTATGGACTCTTGAGGGAATTCTTATTGTTGTTTATACAAGTTGAGATCCAACCATTGGCCTTTTGAAAAAAAATTGGTGAGTGAAATTTTTCTATAGGGTAGAGGGAAAGTGAGCCTTAGTCTGAGATGTCAAGGGCCGCATTGCCTCTATATATGTCTTTTGCTAGATTTGGTGATAAAAAAATGTCTTTGGAGCACCCTCTTCTACAAAACCATCTTCTAAATGTATTTTTTTTGCCTTTAAACAATTGCAGTCAAAAGGGAAGAACTCCCATTGAAGCCCATAACTCCACAAAATCCAGATGTCACTGGGGGGAAGGCAAAACAAGGGCTGATAATAGATTGTTCTAAATTGGGTGCATATAAAAATCCCAGGAATTCTCCCTACATAAATAAACTAATGTTTCTCACTCATCTTTAAGTTAGTAATAAATGTTTGTTTGGTGTGCACACGATCAGTAAGTTGTAAGTATTACTATAAACAAAATAGACTAATGTGTAAAGTAGCTTTGCTTAAAAGGTGTGCCTCTAGGAAGGGTGATGTGATACCTCTTTTTCTGTTTTCCACCCTTTTGTTTCTCTCTTCAAGTAGTGTACTTCTATTATATTTTTGATATTAGTTAACTAGGAACAATAAGAAGTGGTGAACCCACCTATAGTCCATCTACTAGAGATGGAAAGAAATCACCAACTAGGAATTAGAAATGCTACATTGACACTGGCACTCTTGTCCAATAATACCCTAATAGACAAGAGATGACCTTTAGACACAAGGGTAGGATAACTGTTGTTATGATCATGTACCTTGAGATGTAACTCGTGATGATCATGTTCTTGATCATCAAAGGTGTCAATCTAAAGAAACTCTAATATATCACTAGCTTCAAGATAGGAAGAATCCATATGTAAGCATACCTTTATTATGTGTGATTCCCTAGTTCTTGCCAGCTAAGTGGTTTAGTAGCCTTGGTATACCTCTAAATTTTCTACAGAAAATTCTTGAAGTTTTTTCATATTTTAGCAGCTATTAAACGATACTATTCTCTTCATCCCATCTATTTTTGTTGATTCCGACATTGAGGACAGGAAACCATTAATCCTTTATATGAGCTTTTATGTCCAATTTCAATATCCAATTATATACATGATGTACACCAGCAGAGGAAGTTGAACGCTCACTCTCCACAAGAGGTTTAGGACTATGTGGAGTCCTATTGTAGGGAAAATGTGCAAGGGGAGGTATGCATATATCAAGTTCTACATTTTAGGTCATCCATGCCAATGGGTTCTATGCTCCTTGCTCACATAGCTTGTGCATCTTGTTGTCATTCTTAGGAATCCCTAGATGGTCTTGGTGTACATTAATCCCTCATGATTCCACCTGTAAGAAGTTCATTTTATGACCCCTTTCATTTTTAGATTGTCTTTGGATGACATGTGAGGAATTTATGGCTCACATTGACACCCTTATCACACTCAAATAAACTAGCATTGTGTGACGTCCCCAGATTTTCTAAAACTTAATCTGATGTGAGACGTCCAAATTGAAACCCTCACCTCAGCGAGAATCCCAATTTAAACATCCCACACTAGGCTAAGAAAGAGAAAATCGAGGGAGTCAGAAGGAAACATAGTAGCACTTGTACATGAACAATAATAAAACCATACACACATGTTCACCATTCAACATATAATTACAACATGAATTGTTACAACATTTGATATTACATATTGAACATCAAACTTCTAACATATACATGTACTACAACTAAACTACAGGATCTTAAGACAACAGGTCCACATGTACATCATCTCGCCACACTACTCTCAACTATCCTGGATCTTCAAGAGCATAACCACAACCTAAACAAAAGATTACATGTGATACACATCAGCACAATATTCAAGAATATTGTACTGAGTACGCCTACGTGTCTTTTATATACCTCTCATCATATTTTGGCAATAAGAGAAAACTAATACTTGGCAGTTATATAGAAATATAAGAAAAGCATATACTTGCACAAAGATGTTCATTAACAAAAGAGAACACATATTTCAAGCACAATTCCATCATATATCTCCTACATCTGCCCCCAAGGGCTTTGATGTTTTTAGGCCTTATGATCTACTACCAAAGAGTTTGAGATCATTTAACGTGTGATCTACTACCAAAGAGTTTGAGATCTAACACATGTGATCTACAACCAAAGAGTTTGAGATTACTTCAATGCACTGTACTACCAACGAGTTTAGTGCTATCATATGATGGATCTGATATCTTACGTTTCATGTGTTCATAGCCGTAAGTATGTAAAATCAAGCAAGATATCATACAAGAACAATCATATCAATCAATATCATATGCCAAGTCTTTACTACCATATAACACAAGCATAATGCATAATAAGCCAAGCAAAAGGTAATGGCGTACCTTAGATCAAGAACAAACCTAATCATCATATATTCCTGATATCAACTATATCCTTGGTTAAACCTGATTAAGACAAGATCACATACTATCATCAGGTTCTCATCATCTTTAACCCTATCGTGTTCATTAGAGTTTCTCTTAGTTCATTAGGATATGTGTATCATTACTTGTATTCTTGTCTTATATTTATCTTACTGATGTCATTTTACAGGTTACATTTCATTATCAAAGTTCATCATTTGAACATTAGGTCCCCTATCCTTTTTTGTGTACATATTAACCCTAGGTTACATCATTAACCTAGATTAGGGTTTTATAACATGTATTATGATTTGTCTTCATATAACATGGATTCTGTTCATCATTATGATCTCATAATTAAAACTGAGGTTCCATATACTAATATGAGCTTATTCTGTGAATTTCATTATATATTGAGCATGCATGTATTTATTGCATTTTGTTAGGGTTATTATCCCTAATTAGACATATTAAGCAAATTACATGATTTTGTGCATCAACATGACCATATCTGACATCATATGGATTCTATACATAATTATGGACTTAAAAATATTTTTCCATGATTTTATGTCATCATTTGCTATTTATTATCCATTAAATAAGCATAACACATCTTACATGATATAGCTAATATTAGTGCATCAAAAGCCTGATATTATGCTACCATATTGTTCTACGCATTTTTCTGAGAATTTCCGTACCTTATTTGTATTTTTATGATAAGTGGGCAAATTATTTTGATTTAATGAAGATCTGAGCATTTTACCTTTTTGGGCCAACTACGTGCTGCCACGTGGCATTTAGGGTTGGGCGCAAATCCTTTGCTCACTACCGCCGGTTCATGTCCCATGAACCCAGTCTGTTGGCTTAGACCATCCGGTTCCTGACTTATCACTGCCTACTCTCCTTCAAATGTTGAACCGCTCGTGTTCTCTCTTGCGCCGTTGCGTGAGTCTGCAGCGGGACTCACTGCTCCCGCGATGCAGCCGCCGCCTGGGCCAACTCCGGTGAGGGATTCATGTAGATCTGGCCTTCCTCACTACGGGCTTCATCTTCCACCAGCTTCGGTGCCACCACAAGGCCTCCTACGACTGCTTGGGACGCCGCCTGTTGCTTCAAGCCACCACATCCACAAGGTCGCCGTCGTAGCCAGCCTCTGCAGTAGATCCAAAAGGGATAGAGCTCCTCGATGACTCAACTCCAAACTAAGTATCGTGGTAGCACCACTGAGACTCCAGGAACTGGGCCACACACTTGATTCGCTGTGAGGAAGCCCCACAACCCTCCTCCGAGCTACCGCTTCTCCTATGGGGAAAAGGGGATTCAACGCCTAGCAGGACCTCCACGGAGAGGATTGGAAAGGCCTGGGAAGAGAACTCCAGACCTCCAACTTCGTTTTCCCTCTGTTATCTTTCTCTGAACTTCCTTCTTCCTCCATATCCTCATTCTAGCCATCATCTGCTCCGTGAGGTGGAGAGCCAGGACAGGGAAGGGGGTGATGCTCCCAGCACCAGTCACAAGAATACTTCTATGAGGGGTCGGGGTATTAGTCTAAATGTGCTGAGATTGCCTCTTCATCCATCCCTTACTCTTTCCCACATTCTCAAAGCCACCCCATCATGGAAGGCCATCAACATGGTCAAGAGGCAACTTCCATGAAGGTGACAACTTAAGAACCATTCGATCCAGCATATCCAAGGGCAGAGAAAACCCCACACAGTCAATCCGTGGCTTCTAGGCTTTACTGAACTGCTTGGGTGCAACTACTGGGTCCACGAGAAAAAGAAAGTCCACACGCCCATCCAAAAACCAAAAGGGGTGTGACACTTATTAAACCCAACTTAGGTCTATAAATCCTCACACAAGTCTATTATTTTTCAAATTGCAAACCTTCATAACTCCTTCTAGGAATATCCAATTGTCACCAAATTTTAACCATTTCTTCCTCACCACTCAAACTATCTTATACTCAAATTTAGTGTCAAAAATCAATTGTTCAATCATCCACTTAAATACTTCAAAAGGCATAATCATAAAGATCCTAATCATGATATCAATATCATTTGACTTCCAACTTTGGCAAAAAATATTAGAAATTCTCATAGCAACTCGACATGTGTGAATTCACTGGACATATAAGGATTCCAAGAGTCCACTCCTTCACATCCTACACACCTTAAAAGATATTTTGTCCTCAAAGTTAAGCCAGAAAACCCACTTTGTCACATCATATACATCTTAAAAGAACTTTTGTCCTCGAAAGTTAACCATACTCGTACTCCAAGGAAAACTACCATGTATCCAAAGCACTTAGTAGGGGGTTTTACAACCATCTTGGTACACAAACACTCTATTCAAGGTTAAACTTAGGGTTTAGAAATGCGGGTTATGTCATTACATATCTCATATATTAGGGTTGCATCTTCGTCTTTACCCACACATTAGGGTTTCCACATCATATTATCATGTTCCAAAGGAGTTAACCCAAGTTAACCCATCATACTAAGGTGTCATCAACATTTTATTGAGCTAATTATTAGAACATGTTCAACATGAACATATGCCTTTTAGGAGGGCGTTAACTATAGTTAACCCACCTTATCCATCCAGATCGTATCGAGGTGTCATAATCTTTATGTTGTGCTAACATTAAAATTACATTTTTCATCTTTATTAAGCACTAAGATTAATACCTCATGTAACTTGATTCATTCATATGATCTTATTTCATAGCTCATAATAATTTGCAAAATTTACTAGTAATTTCATCACAAGATTAACCAACCATATTACATTATCATCATTATACATGTATATGGTTAACCACTAATGCATTAATATCTATTAAACCATTTCTAGGTCTCATCATATCATGTCTATATATCACGTCTCGAGATTAGATCACATCTTACATATACTAAATCATGATTGTGATAAAGAAACTTATATGAGTGGCTTGTTTGACATATATCAAAACTTTATCTAGCTCAATCGAGGTCCTAACCCTTACCATGAGGGTAGTTCCATGCTCAGTCTCTCTAAGCTAACTCAACTCTATGAGTATCTCATATGATTATACTTTATCTTTCCTCTTGGTCTAGGGTTCTCAGGTATACCTCATTGGCACTAGCTGATAGCTTAACAAGCTCTAGCCACATAAGCACGAACCAAAACATGTTATGACATACTCTTCATAGATCTCTAACCTTGAAACATCTTACCAAAATCTCTCTTATATACACCACTAGATTCCTATGTGGGAAACCACCAACCCGAGCATGAGGCTTCATAGAAACTAACATAGCTACCTCCTCCAGGGTCTTGGGCTCTCTCCCTCACCCAGATGGCAGGCACTCATATTCATATTTGCATACCCATAGATCCAGCCTCTCTCTATCTCTAGGGTTTGGTCCTCCCAAGGACATCTAGGGTTAAACATGACTATAGGAATCATGCATAAATCGACTCATCTCAATTACTCTAGAGTATTCTAGTTTAGGACATATCATATCACATATTTCTCATATCATGGAGTCTAGGTTCTCTGAACTTCTCCCTGTGGGTCTCGCTCTCTCTTGAGCTAACCCCAAAATTGGTCCTAACACTAGAGGTCCTCCTTTGTAAAAGAGCTTGAGGCTCATGCTGACTCACAACTTGTCTTAACTTAACATATCTTATCTCATAAAAGAATGCATACTTGCATCATCAAACTTATCTCAAATCCTCAAAACTGAACTTAAGTCCTCAAAGACAAACATATATCATCATAACCATCTTATGTCATCTATATAAGACTTACATCATAGCTTATTTTGTCTATTCCATCTATCATATATCCCAACAAGGCTCTGGACATCTAATCTAGAACTACTCTCTCTTCTAGACTAATGTCATCACTTTCACTGAGGTTTCATGATCACCTCCTACTCGTACATGTCTAGGGACACATTTTTGTAATACATATACATAATAAAACATTATATAGTTTTTCTCCGATAAAACAAGCGTCAAAGAAAACTATTGAGGTTCGATCCGTTTGGAATCAAAAACCAAATCCTTGAAATGAGTGTCCCACACATAGTAGAGAGTACAATGTCATGAAAACTAATGAAAAGGGTGAGAATAAGGGGTAGACTAGTGTAGCTACTCTAGACAATGTGCACAATATTTCTAGGATTTCTCTTCCCTTGATGCACATCATTTCCAAATAGTGCAACGTCCCATACCACTTCACTACAAGGAAAGAACGACATCTAAGGACTTGCTACTCAACAAGCACCAGTCTAGACCTAGTTCTCGGACATCCAAGTGCTAACCTAGAGGCTAGGTCAGATCTAGTCTTTAAAAGACGACTAATCTAACCCTAAAGATTATTAAGTTCAAGGTTCTTTAGTTTTGAGTTGCATAATGAGAAAATGTCAGGCTTTGCTATTGTTCATGCTCTGATACCACCTGTGACGTCCCCAGATTTTCTAAAACTTAATCAGATGTGAGACGTCCAAATTGAAACCCTCACCTCAGCGAGAATCCCAATTTAAACATCCCATACTAGGCTAAGAAAGAGAAAATCGAGGGAGTCAGAAGGAAACACAGTAGCACATGTACATGAACAATAATAAAACCATACACACATGTTCACCATTCAACATATAATTACAACATGAATTGTTACAACATTTGATATTACATATTGAACAACAAACTTCTAACATATACATGTACTACAACTAAACTACAGGATCTTAAGACAACAGGTCCACCTGTACATCAGCTCGCCACACTACTCTCAACTATCCTGGATCTTCAAGAGCATAACCACAACCTAAACAAAAGATTACATGTGGTACACGTCAGCACAATATTCAAGAATATTATACTGAGTACACCTACGTGTCTTTTATATACCTCTCATCATATATTGGCAATAAGATAAAACTAATACTTGGCAGTTATAAAGAAATATAAGAAAAGCATATACTTGCACACACATGTTCATTAACAAAAGAGAACACATATTTTAAGCACAATTCCATCATATATCTCGTACATCTGCCCCCAAGGGCTTTGATGTTTTTAGGCCTTATGATCTACTACCAAAGAGTTTGAGATCATTTAACGTGTGATCTACTACCAAAGAGTTTGAGATCTAACACATGTGATCTACTACCAAAGAGTTTGAGATCACTTCAATGCACTGTACTACCAAAGAGTTTAGTGCTATCATATGATGGATCTGATATCTTATGTTTCATGTGTTCATAGCCGTAAGTGTGTAAAATCAAGCAAGATATCATACAAGAACAATCATATCAATCAATACCATATGCCAAGTCTTTACTACCATATAACACAAGCATAATGCATAATAAGCCAAGCAAGAGGTAATGGCGTACCTTAGATCAAGAACAAACCTAATCATCACATATTCCTGATATTAACTATGTTGGTATGTATGCCCTGAGAGCCAATCATGGGATGATTGGTGGGATACATCAAGATTGATTTGATAAACCACAAAGGCACGCTTCCAATTCTTTCTGGTTCAGTCATATGAGATAGTGATAGAACAGATTGAATGTCTAGAGAATGACAGTACTCAATGACGTATGTCTTCAGGTTCATGACCTGAACGATGAGATCATGCGGATGCTAAGAGTTTGTACATTCTTGTTATGTCCCTAGTCGGATGTCATTGTGGAAGGTAGATAGACAGCAATGACACACAAGACTAGATTGTGGTGTTGGTTGATGATAGAATCTCATTAGTCATGATATAGAGATATCAACCCAAACACATAGGTACTTGTTAGAGAACAAGTGTACCGGACAGACCCACTGTGAGTTTGACACATGGAACCATGACATGGTAGTCACAGTCCGTACTCATAGTGATGGTGGTGAATGTGATTCTTAGACCTGAAATCACTACACTCAACACATGTCGTTGGGCACACTTTGACATCATCAAACGCAGTCCTGAAACATGGGTTGTTGTAAAGGTGATGATTGGGTGGCTTTGACACATGGAGCTTTTGAGGGGTGAGTGATAGATATGGGATTTGTCCCTCCTGAGGGAGTTTGATATCCATGGCCACTTGATGAGTAGGATTGTGAAAGGCGTGCATGCATGTGTGAATTAGTATGTGATATTGATGTCGAACATATCTATTCCAGTCTACTCTGAGATCAAGAAAATGAATGAACGTTGACAGGATGACTGTTCCATGCCTCGAGTTCATTCGAGATATCAGTGACAAAGGAATTATACATTCACTGTAGCACCATTCACGGATCGTAGGATTGGAAGTTGTTCTCCAACTTTCTATTTTCACTTGGGTAGCACTGATGTGTGACTAGGCACCCCTCTTTGCTTGTGAAGTCATAAGTGTTATGGACTTTCACTGCCAACGTGAAATGGACCTGCAGGGTCACACACATAGGATTTAACCTGGAAGAGGAGTTTTGTCCACAAGCAATGTTTAGATTGATTACTAAAGGAGTTTAGTAGTTAAATTAAACAATCAATTAATTGATAGCTCAATATCATAATGTTCAAGGTGTTGGACATATTGATTGGATTATCAGATTGATTGAAATCACAATTGACTGATTCTGCACAACCTGCACTCCCAACCGATCGGTTCAAGTGTTGAACCGGTCGGCTGAGGTTGCTGAACCGGTCGGCTCAAATGTTGAACCGATCGGATCAAGCCCAGGGTAAACCGATTGCTTCAAGTGTTGAAACGATCAGTTCAACTGGTGCAACTGAGCAAGTTGGGAAAGTCAGGTCGGTGAGAATTTTCCTTTCGTTTCAATTGCCCAATTTGATTGGGAATAGGATTGGTATTCAATACCAATTAGAAACAAAAAGAAGGAAAGTCATTTTGAGTTGGATCAGGAGCGTGAACAGATCAGTTCAGGGCACTGACTGATCGGTTGTGGAACCCAAATGATCGACTCAGGTCCCAACCGATCGGCTCAAGGGCCGAAACGATCAGTTTAGTGGTGAAACGATCGGTTCAGGTTGTGAGTTGGTTGCTTTTAGTGGAAAATCTCGAACCCTTCTACTCCTGCCTTTAGTCCCGCATTGCCCGGGATGGAGAACCCTGTCCCATGACCCTCCTATATATAGGGGTATTTGGGGCTTCTAAAAGTACAACTCAGTGCAACTAGTTGCTCTGCAAAGTTGTCGTTCTCTCTAGTTTTGGTAACCAAGAGAGAGCCCGAGCAAGTGCTTCCCGTAAAGGGAGGTGCAGCAAGGGAAGGATAACTGCAGTTGCAACTGGAGACAGGAGAGTGTGTTGGTGACTAGTACATCAACAGGAGGGTGTGACTCCTTCCACTTCCTTGTGGGACAATGAGTGTGGAGTTCCAGGTGGTTTGTGTGGACTACTTCAGAGGTGGGAGGTTTCTGCCGCTCAGGAGGACAACTGTCATCCGACAGTCTGGTAGGAGGAGGAGTCATCAGTTCCGGTGTGACCAGGAGCTGCACAGACACCGTCCAAGACCAGAGTTGAAGACCACACATAGCGTGACGTATTGTCACCAAGCAAGCCTTGGGACAAGGTATGATTCCACAAACCATCCTTTCCTATTATATAGACGTTGATGCGTTTCCTTGTTCTGGTTTGGGGGAGAAAATTTTTGTTTCCGCTGCCCTCTCTGCCTCCCCTAAAACCCAACAATGGTATCAGAGCCACGTCAACTGTTCTATATTTTAGGAATATCGATATGATCGATTTTGGTTTGTCGCCTTTATTTATTGCATACGATGCAAATAAAATTGGCTTTATGCATGTCCAATCCTAAATCCAAAAATCCCAATTACATATATGATATGTATTATTAATGCACTCGATACATGTCGCCCTTAAACGAGTTTTGTGGTGGATGTATAGCGTGGTTATGGCCAATAAACCCTATTTATGATTGGTTGTGTGTGGTTGCTTGCATCTCGGTCTGCGCACCGATCTTCCTTCTCCTATTCCTGATGTAACTCGAAATAATTCGAGATTCTTTCCTACCTTTTCTCCCCCCGAATGTAACTCGGGGTTTCCCTTTTAAAGCAATGTAATATTAGGATAGATTTTATTTCCTATTATGTCAAAGAACGGAGGACATCAAGACGACAGCTGAGACGATCGGTTCAAGGCATGAACCGATCGGTTGATGTTCCAAATGATCGGTTCGAGGAGTGAACCGATCGGTTGATAACCGGTTTGAGGAGTGAGATGAGCGGGTGGTGGCCATGAAGAGATGCACGACGACCAAGCGAACCGATCGGTTGGAGAAGTCAACTGATTGGTTGGTGGCACCCAGATGACCAGCCAGAGAGAGCAGATCATTCATGAGATGAGTTGATCAACTCGGATGGCGAGGCACAAAATTCATCTTGTACAAGTTGCATATGATGTAGACCTAGATGACCGTGATTCCTCTTGGCTCAAGGAATCACATTAGGATGTCCATAATCATCGCCTTTTATCGTGTGTGCATGTTTTATGTGGGATATAGCATGTATATGATATGTACTATGTATTGTGGTGATTGGATATGTATATGTATATAAAACCAAATCCCTCATTAAAATATTAAGTTTTAGATGCCTTCTAAATGCGACACACGTGAAAAGCTTGATCGACCAAGTGTGGGAACGCACTAGCGTGGTGCACCGTCTATCTCGTGGAAGCGTGAAGGATGAATGTGTGGGTCTGCCCTAGCAGGGTGCATATTCATCGTGTTTGCTTTGGGTCAGACTTAACAAGGTGATCTAGATGGGATCTAGTACCTTGAGGCATGGAGATGATCATGGCAAGGTGTTGCATATGACATCTTATCAAGAGTTGCATATGATGCAATTGGCAAGAGTTTCCTACCTGAGAGATCTAAGTTGTGGGTGACAGCCCTAGCTAGTCCATGATTTAGAGGATTTCAGGATCTTGCCCACTAGAAGGTTGTACACTGCAATCTTCTGAATTGATGGTGAGGGCTATCAATTTGAAGTAAAATAGTGGGAGCGATAATTAATTAAAGGCCTAATTATATCGTCAAATTTTCAAATCAATCAAATAAGTCAAAAAAAAGTTTTTGGACTAAAATTGCATATTTCCTTTTGTAGTTCAAATGGCAACAAACAACAACAACTTTTCTTTGCGATCGGTCCTTGACAAGGACAAGCTAAATGGGACAAACTTCCATGACTGGTATCGGACATTGAGAATTGTTCTCACTCAAGAGCGAAAGCTATATGTCCTGGATACTCCAATTCCAGAGGAACCCGCTCCTAATGCACCAAAGGCAGAAAGGGATGCTTACAAGGAGCATGTTGATGATGCCATTGATGCAAAGTGCTTGATGTTATGTTCTATGAACCATGAGTTGTAGAGACTGCATGAGAACATGGGTGTCATAGAGATGATTCAACATCTCAGGAACATGTATGAAGATCAGGCACGACAAGAGAGATACAACGTTTCTAGGGTGCTGTTCAAGTGCATCATGACAGAAGGAGATCCAGTTGGTCCTCACACACTCAAGATGATTGGGTATGTGGAGAACCTACATAGACTGGGATTTCCACTGAGCCAAGAGTTGGCTACTGACGTGATACTGCAATCATTGCCAAAATCTTACAGTCAGTTTGTGATGAACTACAACATGAACAACTTTGATAGGCCACTGTTAGAGTTGTTGGGCATGTTGAGGATAGCCGAGATACAGATGAAGAAGGACAAGCCTAAGCTTGTGATGGTGATCAAAAGCAAGACAGGCAAGTCCAAGCACAAGGGCAAGGGCAAAGCTAAGAAAGGTTTTGATGCTAGCCAGGAGTCCAAGCCATCTTCAGCTCTCAAGGCCAAGGGAGGCGTGACCAAGAAAGGAAATTTCCACCATTGTCAAAAGCCAGGACATTGGAAAAGGAATTGTCCTCTCTATCTGGAAGAACAAAAGAAGAAGGAGGTGACTGAAGTCTCTACTTAAAGGTGTCATGAAAGCAAACTTGTAACACTTTTTGAGGGTATATGATACCAAGATGTAAAGTGTAAAGCACTCATAATTGGGGAAAGTGTTGCCGCCATAGATATGAGTACTTTAGTTTATTTTCAACCTATAAGGCATGTAATACAGTTATGAAATGCTATTTCATTTTTCCAATAGATAGAAACACTTTATTTTTGCATATTGTATGACAATGATGGCAATTAATAAAGTTGAGTTTTCAATCTTAAAGATATGATCTTTGTGGCAATGCCTTATTTATCTTGTGGTATTTGATATGCATAAGATAAGATGATACCTAAAAGGTTATAGATAACTCAAACAATCAAATTAGCATCAATCATAAGAAATTCATTTCTAGTTTCCATATGATGGATAAATCTAGACTCTTTTGGTTAGAGAACCAGTAAGAGACATGAATATCTTAGACATGATTAATCAATCTTCACTAAAGGTAGTGGGAGAATGATTATCCTATAAGGTATAATACATGTGATGTATTTACATACCTATTGGAACAAATGCTAATACTTCAAATGGTGTTTAGAGAAATACCAATATGAATATCTTGAAGTGTTCAAGATTATCATAATTGAAGTATAAAATTTGGTAAAGTGTTAATTCTTGATGAGATCAATGAATGAAATACTTAGACCAAATGTTTGAGATCCTTATGAGTGATTATGATAGTGTATCATAGTGAACTCATGATTAAGGCATGGTGATGTCTAAATCAAGAAGGAATCATACTCTAAGGAGTTAGAGAATGATTATCGAATAACTGAATTCTTCTTAACAAAAGAATACTCCACACTAATAAAAGAAATTAAGAATAACAAGGGTTGTGAGTTCTTATATCTTTAACAGATACACCTCGATTATCTATGTGATAAGTTGTTCATGTGATGAGTCAACTATCTAGATGAATATGAGGGACCGAATTTTGAGATATGGTTTATGACCATGACATCCTAAATGACATCCATGTCAACCATAAGGTATGACCTTGATGGTAACACTCATTGGATGAAATCCATAAGTGCAAATGAGTCTTAAGTGTTAAGACACATGGATAACATTTAGAGAAGGATGATGCTTGTTGATTGCAACTTAATGACTCAGACATTTGGCATATGGATACTAAAACCACATTCCTATGAGGAATAAAACAAGGATGTGTTTGTGACACAACCTATAAGGTTTATGAATCCACTAATGCAAATGAAGTCTATAAGTTACAATGGACTAATCAATGTGATTGATTCAGTACAAGCAACTTAAGAATTGGATCTTTACTTTGATGATATAGTCAAAGATTTTAACTGATATGTCAAAGATAAAGAAGGGATCTGTGATTTAGTTGGAGCGTATTCACATTTCACATGTTGATGTGAAATGGAAATGTTCTAAAATGGAAATCCAAAAGTGGAAATTATCTTTAAGGAAGATAGAGATGTTTCCTATGTGATAGGAATAGATATCTATAGAGATAGTTCTCGAAAATCTCTTAACCTGAAAAAGAGAGAGCATACATTGACAATCTGTACTGAAGTGTTCAGTGTGCACATATTAAGTGGGAGAAAACTTGTCCATGCTACATGGAGTTAGTATCCCAAGGCCAAGTGTCCAATTCTTATGAAGAATGTGAACACTAAGAATAGATATGGATCTATCATATATGTAATCATCCCATTATCTTGCATGGCAAGAACAAAATGCATTCATCATCTTGTATGTATGACATGACAATATGATATGCTCATCCTGATAACTCGTATGTGGGACATGATGAGTGGATGTCTGTCTACTTTCAGTAAGGGTTACTGGAATACCATGAGAACTTGATAAGTACTTGTGAAGTACTAGTTCTATGGAGATAAGCAAGAGTTCGATGTAAAGAGTTACATTGATGCAGACTTCCGAAAGGATAGAAAATTAATCGCAAAACATATATAAGATATATAAAAGTGAAATTTTTTTGATAATTGGAAATGTTCCAATAAAACCATTTGAAAGGAAATGCCGAGTATCTATGTGTTAGAGAACATCAGTAGATACTATATGGATCTGGAAGCTCATGAGATGAACTTATAGATATTTCTCTCATTGATGACAAGTATGGAATCCTTGATCATGCAATGTGGCTAAAGGTTAGCAAAGGAATACTAGATCACATATTATGACAACTCCATCTCATACGTGTGACATACAGCGAAGAGATGAGAGACATGCAATTTATACTGACTTTGGCAAGGTGTTGCCATTACTCGCTATGTTGGCACAAGAGCACAGTAACATGTGGGTCATGTTTGAAGATCACTATGAATACGATTCAATGGTGATTGGCTCGCAGTGCAAGTGGGAGTCTGTTGGTATGTATGCCCTGAGAGCCAATCATGGGATGATTGGTGGGATACATCAAGATTGATTTGATAAACCACAAAGGCAAGCTTCCAATTCTTTCTGGTTCAGTCATATGAGATAGTGATAGAACATATTGAATGTCTAGAGAATGACAATACTCAATGACATATGCCTTCAGGTTCATGACCTGAACAATGAGATCATGGAGATGCTAAGAGTTTGTACATTCTTGTTATGTCCCTAGTCAGATGTCATTGTGGAAGGTAGACAGACATCAATGACACACAAGACTAGATTGTGGTGTTGGTTGATGACATAATCTCATTAGTCATGATATAGAGATATCAAACCAAACACATAGGTACTTGTTAGAGAACAAGTGTACCAGATAGACCCACCGTGAGTTTGACACATGGAACCATGACATGGTAGTCACAGTCCGTACTCATAGAGATGGTGGTGAATGTGATTCTTAGACCTGAAATCACTACACTCAACACATGTCGTTGGACACACTTTGACATCATCAAACGCAGTCCTGAAACATGGGTTGTTATAAAGGTGATGATTGGGTGGCTTTGACACATGGGCCTTTTGAGGGGTGAGTGATAGATATGGGATTTGTCCCTCCTGAGGGAGTTTGATATC
The DNA here is from genome assembly GCA_963693085.1 of Alisma plantago-aquatica. Lineage (NCBI taxonomy): Eukaryota > Viridiplantae > Streptophyta > Magnoliopsida > Alismatales > Alismataceae > Alisma > Alisma plantago-aquatica. The sequence goes on along the minus strand of OY856409.1, from coordinate 1,270,699,346 downwards.
CATGGCCACTTGATGAGTAGGATTGAGAAATGTGTGCACGCATGTGTGAATCAATATGTGATATTGATGTCATACATATCTATTCCAGTCTACTCTGAGATCAAGAAAATGAATGAATGTTGACAGGATGACTGTTCCATGCCTCGAGTTCATTCAGGATATCAGTGACAAAGGAATTATACATTCACTGTAACACTATTCATGGATTGTAGGATTGAAAGTTGTTCTCCAACTTTCTATTTTCACTTGGGTAACAGTGATGTGTGACTAGGCACCGCTCTTTGCTTGTGAAGTCATAAGTGTTATGGACTTTCACTGCCAATGTGAAATGGACCTGCAGGGTCACACACATAGGATTTAACCTGGAAGAGGAGTTTTGTCCACAAGCAATGTTTAGATTGATTACTAAAGGAGTTTAGTAGTTCAATTAAACACTCAATTAATTGATAGCTCAATATCATAATGTTCAAGGTGTTGGACATATTGATTGGAGTATCGGATTGATTGAAATCACAATTGACTGATTCTGCACAACCTGCACTCCCAACCGATCGGTTCAAGTGTTGAACTGGTCGACTGAGGTTGCTGAACCGGTCAGCTCAAATGTTGAACCGATCAGCTCAAGCCCAGGGTAAACCGATTGCTTCAAGTGTTGAAACGATCGGTTCAACTGGTGCAACCAAGCAAGTTGGGAAAGTTAGGTCAGTGAGAATTTTCCTTTCATTTCAATTACCCAATTTGATTGGGAATAGGATTGGTATTTGATACCAATTAGAAACAAAAAGAAGGAAAGTCATTTTGAGTTGGATCAGGACCATGAACCAATCGGTTCAGGGCACCAACCGATCGGTTGGGGACTCCAAACGATCGACTCAGGTCCCAACCGATCGGCTCAAGGGCCGAAACGATCGGTTCAGTGGTGAAAGGATCTGTTCAGGTTGCGAGTTGGTTGCTTTTTGTGGAAAATCTCAAACCCTTGTACTCCTGCTTTTAGTCCCGCATTGCCCGGGATGGAGAACCCTGTCCCATGACCCTCCTATATATATAGGGGTATTGGGGGCTTCTCAAAGTACAACTTAGTGCAACCAGTTGCTCTGCAAAATTGTCATTCTCTCTGGTTTTGGTAACCAAGAGAGAGCCCGAGCAAGTGCTTCCCTCAAAGGGAGGTGCAGCAAGGGAAGGACAACTGTAGTTGCAACTGGAGGCAGGAGAGTGTGTTGGCGACTAGTACATCAATAGGAGGGTGCGACTCCTTCCACTTCCTTGTGGGACAAGGAGTGTGGAGTTCCAGGTGGTCCATGTGGACTACTTCAGAGGCAAGAGGTTTCTGCCGCTCAGGAGGACAACTGTCATCCGACAGTCCAGTAGGAGGAGTCGTCAGTCCCGGTGCGACCAAGAGCTGCATAGACGCCGTCCAAGACCAGAGTTGAAGATCGCACATAGCGTGAGGTATTGTCGCCAGGAAAACCTTGGGACAAGGTATGATTCCACAAACCATCCTTTCCTATTATATAGACGTTGACGCGTTTCCTTGTTCCGGGTTTGGGGGAGAAAATTTTTGTTTCCGTTGCCTTCTCTGCCTCCCCTAAAACCCAACAAACTATATCCTTGGTTAAACCTATTAAGACAAGATCACATACTATCATCAGGTTCTCATCATCTTTAACCCTATCGTGTCCATTAGAGTTTCTCTTAGTTCATTAGGATATGTGTATCATTACTTGTATTCTTGTCTTCGATTTATCTTACTGATGTCATTTTCCAGGTTACATCTCATTATCAAAGTTCATCATTTGAACATTAGGTTCCCTATCCTTTTTTGTGCACATATTAACCCTAGGTTACATCATTAACCTAGATTAGGGTTTTATAACATGTATTAAGATTCATCTTCATATAACATGGATTCTGTTCATCATTATGATCTCATAATTAAAACTGAGGTTCCATATACTAATATGAGCTTATTCTGTGAATTTCATTATATATTGATCATGCATGTATTTATTGCATTTTGTTAGGGTTATTAGCCCTAATTAGACATATTAAGCAAATTTCATGATTTTGTGCATCAACATGACCATATCTAACATCATATGGATTCTATACATAATTATGGACTTACAGATATTTTTCCATGATTTTATGTCATCATTTGCTATTTACTATACATTAAATAAGCATAACACATCTTACATGATATAGCTGATATTAGTGCATCAAAAGCCTGATATTATGCTACCATATTGTTCTACACATTTTTCTGAGAATTTATGTACCTTATTTGTATTTTTTTGATAAGCGGGCTAATTATTGTGATTTAATGAAGATCTGAGCATTTTACCTTTTGGGCCAACTACGTGCTGCCACGTGGCGTTCAGGGTTGGGCGCAACTCCTTTGCTCACTGCCGCCGGTTCATGTCCCATGAACTCGGTCTGTTGGCTTAGACCATCTGGTTCCTGGCTTATCACTGCCTACTCTCCTTCAAACGTTGAACCGCTCGTGTTCTCTCTTGCGCCGTTGCGCGAGTTTGCAGCGGGACTCGCTGCTCCCGTGATGCAGTCGCCGCTTGGGCCAACTCCGGTGAGGGATTCATGTAGATCTGGCCTTCCTCACTATGGGATTCATCTTCCACCAACTTCGGCGCCACCACAAGGCCTCCTACGACTGCTTGGGACGCCGCCTGTGGCTTCAAGCCACCACATCCACAAGGTCGTCGTCGTAGCCAGTCTCTGCGGCAGATCCAAAAGGGATAGAGCTCCTCGATGCCTCAACTCCAAACTAAGTATCGTGGTAGCACCACTGAGACTCCAGGAACTGGGCCACACACTTGATTTGCTATGAGGACGCCCCGCAACCCGCCTCCGAGCTACCGCTTTTCCTCTGGGGAAAAGGGGATTCAACGCCTAGCAGGACCTCCACGGAGAGGATTGGAAAGGCCTGGGAAGAGAACTCCAGACCTCCAACTTCATTTTCCCTCTGTTATCTTTCTCCGAACTTCCTTCTGCCTCTATATCCTCATTCCAGCCATCATCTGCTCTGTGAGGTGGAGAGCCAGGACAGGGAAGGGGGTGATGCTCCCAACACCAGTCACAAGAACACTGCTGTGAGGGGTCGGGGTATTAGTCTAAATGTGTTGAGATTGCCTCTTCATCCATCCCTTACTCTTTCCCACATTCTCAAAGCCACCCCATCATGGAAGGCCATCAGCATGTTCAAGAGGCAACTTCCGTGAAGGTGACAACTTAAGAACCATTCGATCCAACATATCCAAGGGCAGAGAAAACCCCACGTAGTCAATCTGTGGCTTCTAGGATTTACTGAACTGCTTGGGTGCAACTACTGGGTCCACGAGAAAAAGAAAGGCCACACGCCCATCCAAAAACCAAAAGGGGTGTGACACTTATTAAACCCAACTTAGGTCTATAAATCCTCAAACAAGTCTATTATTTTTCAAATTGCAAACCTTCATAACTCCTTCTAGGAATATCCAATTGTCACCAAATTTTAACCATTTCTTCCTCACCACTCAAACTATCTTCTACTCAAATTTAGTGTCAAAACTCAATTGTTCAATCATCCACTTAAATACTTCAAAAGGCATAATCATAAAGATCCTAATCATGATATCAATATCATTTGACTTCCAACTTTGGCAAAAAATATTAGAAATTCTCATAGCAACTCGACATGTGTGAATTCACTGGACGTATAAGGATTCCAAAAGTCCACTCCTTCATACATTGCTTTTCTCTTTTTCATGTAAAAACTTTCTCCCATCTAGGAAGAAGTAAAGAATCACGTGAAGAAGTACTGCATGATGAGGCATCACAAGTAAGAATGCATATGTCTATATGAAGTAAGATGTTGTAAGTAGTATGGTTCAACCTTGATAGGCATTTCTGGCTGGGACTAGGGTGAACACAAATTTTCTTTGTCTATTCCTTGAAGAATTTATATTCATGTGGCCTGAAAATAGTGAATCCTTTTGTGAATGAACTTCATGGCCTTACATTTATATGAATCTGAAAAGAATATGCTCTATCCCAGATCAGGCTATTTTATCTTGGTTACCCTGATGGTTCATTTCCAAGCAGGTAATAATCATGAGCATATCTAAGTTCATAGGAAGTCTAGACATGTGTAAAGATGTTCAGGAACCAATGTAACATACCATATTTTTTGGCAACATACTATCAAACAAAGTCTTAATTTTCCTTATATAGCAAGGTCCTATTTGTTCCAATATCAATACTACTTCGATCTTCCTTCTTGGTTTCAACAGTCCCTACCATTTCTTATATGCCCATTTGCTCAATCATTTATGAAAGAGAACTTATTCTTTAAAAATTATTACAACTATCTGATATATAATGTGTTGCTTCATGTATTCCACACGAGGCTACTCTTGGGTGGCTGTCAATTCTCTATTATTTGCCACTGTCTGAAGTTTATTTGTTTTCTATGCAACCTTCTGCACCAATATGCTCATATTCTATTTAGAAGAATTTGTGGGTTAGCTGGACTTTGATTAGCTAGTTGTGTTAACTAGACTTCAATTTGATGATTTGCAATAGGAAGTTGGCCCCTAGCTATTGTCTTTCTTCTCAACTGCTGCTCTATCTATGTTTTAGCTGGTTTCACAAAGGATTTTCCTTTATTGACATATGAAGCTCTTTGGGGTCTACACTCCTTGGAGAATGGAAAATGTAACCTTACATGTTGGTTTCCTAGTGGCCACATATTTGTTAGTTGCACGTTACTAATTGAACCTCCTTAGTTGTAGGTTACTAATTCCTAAATAGTCTACACAACTTCTACTAAACCCAAAATTCTGTTGCTCCTTGAAGTATTTTAGAAGAATAAACAACGATGGGTTCACATGCAGTGCAAGTATGTATACCCTTATTTCATTACAGACCCAACTCATGCCTTGGAAGCTGCAAAGGTGCTCTTATACTATTAATATCATTGTAAACTTGCAATTTCGTGAGAGTTGGGAGTATATTGTAGCGACGACTAACATGGGAGGGAGTTTCTCCTAGAAAGCATAGTGGTGATGGGATTCAACCCTTTATACAACATGTGAAAATGGTCAAGCAATGTCTTTCCAGGTACATCATAAAAAATCAATATTAGTGAGACAATGTAAGTCTATTTTACCTTGATGGTTTATTGTTTCAACCTTGAGTGTATGGGTCCTTCCAATGTGCAGTTTGACCTCTGACTGTGCAACAACTTGATCCCTAAGCACAACTGTTTGTGTCTTCTATCCTGTGTAACTATATTTAGCTTCACTACCTCAGTTATCCTTGACTACCTCCCTGGTGAGATGCATATACCTTCAAAGTGATCCAGGTTTGGTGCTGCTGTGATTCTTTCTTTGAAGATGATGAGATTGGTAGTTTTTGTATTCTTCTTTTAACCGTGTTCCAGTCTTTTCTGAAGAGTTTCTATTTAAACTTTCAGCTAGTGCTATGTGATCAGTTGGTGGTCAACTTTATGCCCAGTTAGTATTTACTTTCATGTTCTTTGAAATCTTTTCGTTGTTAGTATAATTGTTCCTTGTAGCCATGTTGACGCTATGATCATAGTCACATATTTTGAATATTTCCCAATGTGCAGGAGTCCAGAGGATATTATTTCTTTGTTCAGTTTGAAGATCGCTCTGGGTTTTCCATTCTTATTTTTATATATTTCCATAGAGGATGTATTGAGTTCAATCTAGGAGTTTCTTGAGTGAATAATATGTTTTCAAGATGATTTTTCTCCATTCTATCTTGTTGAGGATGCTCATAACAGGAATTAGACCACACTGTATTGAATATGATTTTCACTACCACAATAGCATTTGTTTCAAGGTTTAGCTTGTTAATACCCAGTTGAAATGTGACCTGCAAGACAAGGAGAATGAAAACATTGTAAGAGATCAATGAATATCCCCCGTCCTAGACAAGAACGTATTGGTCTTGCCACACAACTAAACTAACGTTTACATAAGCTTGGGAGGTTAGTGCACTAGCCTTATAGGTGATTTACTGAACAAAAATAGAAGTGTATCTTATTGTTATGTAAGTACGTTTTCCTTCATATCTTCCTCTTGTATGTAAGTCACTTCATCATATCTACTTCTCATCCATATTCTTATTGCTTTTCAGGGTTGTGCCTTCTCAGATCTTAGAGTAAGCCTTTTTCTTAACATTGGCTAATGAGACTAATAGCACATCCCACTTATATGAATAGAGTAGTGTTACTGATATTGAAGTAAGCCTTTTTGTTGTACACAATGCTTGTTGTTGGAAGACAAAGTTCTAAAGTAGAGAAAAAGTAAGGATCTAACATTAATTTTGTACCCTTTATAGTCATTAATAAATTGCCATGACATATTGTTGCTATATATTTCAGCAACCATAAGGGAAGAGAAAATTTGTTTGTCATTTGTTTGCCGTTTGATGTAATCTGAATTGAGAAGCACATCATAGCACACTTAGCATTATTTTTGCAGGAACAAAATGTTCTGTAGAGGATAAGATTTTTTGGTTCTCAACTTCAAATTATACTAATCCATTACATGGTTTCTAGGGGTCTGATTTTATATCAGATGGCCATGAGTAAGGTGCTCATTTGATAAGACAAACCAGCATGGTATTCTTACTATCTTCATAATTGTCAAGGATGTAGCTAAAGTTCCACTGTCGTAAAGGTAACTATTCTTGTTTTCCCAAAATGGTTGATGCACTAGAACTTCTTTCTAGTTTATCCATAGAAATGCTAGGAAATCATAGAATTAGTCATTCTATAAGCATGACTAAAATCTCAAATCTATTTGCTGATTAACACTTACGTCTGTCATCATATTTTTCTTTCCACTGTAAAATTTCTTGAATCTGCTACTTCAACATAGTCAAGAACATCTTCTTATTCATGTTCAATTTTTATAGAATGGGACACATGCCAAACTTTACTTAGAAAAGTATCTGGGGAGCAAAATTCTAGTTATAGAAGACAATTAATGGAAGGTTGGCAGTGGAGCAAAATTTCGTATTATGGAGGAGAACTAGATGAGGAAAAGAATGTGTCTATCTAGTGATGACTGCTGAGCATTCTTTACTGAGAGATCGATTTCATGCAAGGTATGCCTCCTATATTATGTCTTCTCTCACTCATATAACTATTCGTCTTTTATCTTACAATTTTTGTCTTCTATAGTTTGTCATAATACATTGGGGCCTCCCCTACAGTGCTATAGTTGCACATGTTCAAGGTAAAGACCATAATACATGTTTATAACGACTTTATCTGTACAATATTTATATTCTTATAAGCTTTTATTCCAAGCAAAAAAAATAGAATTTAGTAAGATTTTTGAGTGATGCAACCGTTGGGTAGATTGAACACATTGAGTCATGTCATGTAGGAGTTGGGTAAAACTAACTCAAACTAAGTACTTGTTGGAACACCTAGAAATTTGTCCTTGTGATATTCATACCTGAGGTCTCCTATGTGCTTACTACATCATCTGCATCACTCTATTGTCTATTTAGATTAAACCTCAATTTTCATATAATACATCAATGATTTCACTCATAAGTTTTTTATTATCTATTATCTTTGAATTTTTAATTAGAATTTATCTACTGTTATCATTCAATCTACTTAGGCTTATGGAAATCTGGCTTGTGACTTTTTCTTGTATCTTTCTCATGAAGAAGTTAATACCCTAAGATCAATTTATAGAAGAAAATGGCAAGGAACAAGCCAGAAGTGCTACTAATATAGAACAAAAAGAAGAAGGGACATGCGAAAATTGGCCTAAAAATAATAATCACTTGCAATTTGGCTATTAGCTTGGTTTTATTACCTTTATATGCCACCTACAAACATTGGTATAGAAGGTAATGATCTTCTGAGTCAGGCTTCCTATTTAATAGTTTGTTGCTACATGATGAATGAACTTCTCTTCAACCAATTAAGTGTTTGTCATGTACTTTTATAAAATATATATCTTTATGTATGAACAATGATTTTAAATCTTCTAATAATAATCCCATTTTTTGAGTATTGATGCTTTACTTGAGTACTTTTCCATATTCCCTATGTTTACAGATTCCAATACCAAACTTATACGTGATCATCTTTAGTCATGTATGGAGAGTAAAGTAAAACTTATCTCCTTGTAGGTCAAGTGATTTTGGAACTGACATTCAAAAACTCAAGGTATATGAATATAAGCCTTATATTATAAATGAGTTTATCAAAATGCTAATCCAAACTATCCTTATTAAAAGATGTAACTAGCCCCTACTTCTATTTAATGTTGTTTCTTTCAGCTTTATTTTTGAATGCTTTGGTATTATTAACATCAACCTAACTTTTAATACTTTTACTTTTTATTTGTAAGATCTTGAGACTCTGTCAAACAAGAATGATGTTCCTGTCAATGCAATACATTCTTACTTCTTTAGCAGTTTGTATATCCTTCCAAATTTGCTTTTCTTACTGAATGTATAATCAGTTAATAAACATGACAGATCTCCTTGGACACCTATAATCATAGAATTATGTCATGGTAGCCAAGAAAATCAAGTTGAAGTTTTGTTTACTAATATCTGCCTAACTTGACGGTGTAGAAACGATGGTCAAGGCTTTGGTTCAAGTTCTATTTACTAATTTTAGTCAAACCTCCCCAACTTGAAGGTGTAGAAACAATGGTCAAGGCTTTGTTTTCATGGCCTTCTTGGGCAGTTTAAGGTTATGACTTTTCCTCTGGTTCACTAGTTGCCATTCTACTTAGGGTGTAATCACGTCATTACCTAAAATAATGCTTTAGGATCACAAATCCTACCTAATCCAGGTCATAGAAATAACTAGTGAGTTGCGCCATCAATTACCTTTGAGAAGGATATTATTTAAAATATATATCAATAGATTGACAAGAGGATGAGTGTCAAACTATAGCTACTTTTCTGTAATTTACGTACACTGCAGAAACGAAGACAATTATAATCTCCCTTGCCTCCATCGTAAAATCTCTATTTTAGTAATTTGTCTTTGATAACATAGATGATTTATCACAAAATACATGGTTCTCTCAACACCTACTTGCATAAGTTAGATAATTTCATAGAAGCCCTAGCTTAAGAAGCTTGGTTGAATTCTTTGTGGACTTCAAATAGAAGAATGACCCCATTTTTATAGTGTGTTGAGCAGTACAATACCAGTCATGCTCTTGTCAAGATTCTCATTCTCAAAATAATTTTGAGTAATCTATTTCCCTTTTCAACATCTAGAGTAGGTTTTTCCAAGCATACTAGTTTATTTTTTGATGTACTTTATTTTATATCCTCAAATACATAGCAATTGCGGTGCAAAGTGACTCAAGCATGGACTCTTAATGATTTTTCTGATTCTGTATAGAATTTACTTCCATCATCCGTCTATGCTCTACTCTTTCTTCTAGAATAATCCATTCCTTCTTTTCAATTTCACTCAAGACCTTTTTTGGTATGGGTTTTGAATGCTTTCTTCCTAAAATAATCTGGGTGGGTTCAAACCTCTCTTACAACATATGTTTCTAACTTTGTCCCTAAAATATTGGTAGGCCTTTTCACAAAATTTATATTAAGGGAATTAATTATTATACATGTTTTTATATCTATTATGACATTTGTAACAATCTTCGTATAATTTAGAAAGCTTTATAATCTTTAATATTCATGAGAAGTACGACTTTTCCTTGATATCTATCATGTACATGATCTCGAATGAAGGAAACTATATACTCTTAGAAGAAACACAAATCTGTATATTTTATGACGGAGATGGCAACTAACTATATTTGTAAACTAAATAAATACACCACCTAGGGTCTGTATAATATACTACTTTGACGTCAGATTCTATTTTTGTGTCATTTAAATGTTGGATTCTTTTATTTGGAGCTGAAGAGATATATAGTTTATCTATTTTCCATTTGACTATGTTCCAATCTTTTATGAAGAGTTTATGTTAAATCGTTGAGTTGGTGATTTGTGATCTACTTGTGGTTGACTTTTCTTAGCTAGAGTGGTCTTCCCTAACCTTGTGGGATTGATTTACGAGCTTTTTGATGTCATACATCCTGGAGTTATTCTGTTTTCTTAACGTTCTTTAGATCATACAAAGAAAGGAGCTAATTTTTGTTTGTCTTGATTTGTAGAGGCTTGAGGATGTTGTTATGAGATCATGAAGGAGGTGTCGAGAATATTAGCTGAGGAGCAGGGGATGTGGAGCAACAATGGGTAAGTGTGTTGCCACTCTTTGCGGTCACTGTTTGATGCCTCTCAGCCTCTAGGAGGTGAAGTTATGATTAAAATGAACCACAATGATTGACACTCACACCATGTTTGACATAATCAACCATAAAAGTACTAATGTAGGTTTTTAGAATATATATTTATGGCTCCCTAATTATTGCTCTTGATTTGGTGGCTTATCATTTTTGTGTGAAGTTGGGCTGGAGTTTTTCCGATTCCTCTTTTCTCTAGTACCCATGATATCAATTTGACAAGGAGGCACAAAATTGCTAATGAGGTGAGTTACTTCACATTATGGAAATCGTTTGAATCTAACATCTTTATTTTAGGTATCTAACTCTGTGGGCCTTCTTTCATTTCTTATGCATAGTGGATTACCATCATTCCCTTTTTAATTTCCTTATTACATGGATTATCATTAACGATTGTTAATGATGTTTCTTTATTATCATTCCAGATTCTTGATCCAATGATGCTATGCCACGAAATGCCTGGCACAACACTGGGGACAACTTATCTAAACCATGGGCACTGATGTAAATCCTTTGCCATATTCACAAATGCTTTAGCATACTGTGGTTGGGACTGTCATGGATTGAAGTCAGTCGGGCCAAAACCTCCAACAAAAACCTCTCTATCAAAGCTAGCTGAGATCTCTCTTGCTCAGTATATGCATCCAAGATTGAATTTGGTTGTTCAAAAGACTACTACCTCCACAGTTTCAACTCCTGGTTTGTATGTGCAACAAGAAGTTCTTGATCACGGTCATTGTGATATGTACAGTTACAATTATGCCTTCTCTCTCTAAAAGGTATTTGTGCTGTAAGGTCTATTGTAAATCAGATATATTTGATGGCTCATTTGCTAATGATATGATGAGATGGAGTTTTCCTCGTCTTGCTAATTTAGTAAGATGTTTGTCAATATTTTTATATCTTGAACCTGATGGTGCGAATTAGTGAGATATTGCATGTCTAACAATTTACTTTCCTTTGTGGTAATAGTGACTGACTATATACTTGTACTTTTTGCAGGTACTGGTGGAGAAAGTAGGATTACCTAATGGTGCTAATGCCTCAGTAAATTCAGACAAAACATTAGGTATTTCTCCCATGTCCAGCCTCTTGATTGCACTGTGGTTGCATTGGATGAGTATTCAAGAAGTTTTGTGCTAGAGAAGCTCAATAAGAGGTCATTAACTGCCATGCCTTGTGGTGCTTATTGCACACTGAGGATACATGAGCAATGAGCTCTTGGTTTAACAACACTCTTCAATACATGCAGATGTCTGATCAACCTTGTTGCAGTCATGCAATGTATGTGATAAGGATTTTGCTTGCCCACCAAAGAGGGACATGATGTGATCGTTGGTGAAGCGAAACTACTACTTTATCACTATTTGTGATCAAGCTTTCATGCATGGATAACATACTTCACCAACTCATCGAGTAAAGGAGAAGACAATAAGGACACCGGTTGAGGATACATACTCTTTTGCCAAGATGTGTGTAGACCTCACTAAATCATTAATATATGTATATCCTTTTCTTTGTACACATTGTGTAATAGGGGCAAGGTATACATCCTCCCCATGTACATTCCATATTTCAGTATAAGTGAAAGTGAGATTGTTGGCATAATGAGCATAATTTGGTCTAACTACTACACTTTTGTTGCTAAAAGAGTTATGTACTAACAAATTACACAATATATGAATAATCAAACTATACATATATGTATGTGTAATAAATGACACTACATATGTAGCTAGATGAATGATCTGACTAAAAATATATATGTAATAACTGGTTCCTTTCCCTACACTTTAACTACATATAAAATGTATTAACTTCATCTTTTTGCTAAATAATGACTACATATGCAATTATAGTCATACATTTAGCTATACTTATAGCTACATTTAAATATGTAGGGACAATATCTAGCTACACTTCTGACTACATAAGAATTTGTAGCGAATGGAGTATCTAACTGCATATTTTAAAATTTTAGTTAAAGGATTTATCTATCTGAGCATATACTACACTTTGTATATGTAAACAAATATGTAGTTAAAGCCTTTAGCTACAAAATATGGAGGTTTTGCTATAATTTGTTTTTATAGTTAAAGACCATTTTTTTGTAGTGACTATTAATTATTCTGATGGAATCAATATATGTTGGAGAGAGTTATATCTCTTGTGGGGACTAGGTCTCACCCGTGGGTCACCACATCTTTTTAGGTGGTCGCAGTTAGCATGGCCAAGGTTGTGTTGTGGAATAAGAGCAGGCCGGTGCTTAGTAATCTTAGAAGGTTCAACAATTGTAGATATTAGTAGAAGAGTCCTAGTGTCATCCCTGTAGTTATAGGTCTGGGTATGGTATGTTTTTTCTTCATGGCATACTTGTATCGACATGAGATTTTTGGCAGTATGCCAATGTATGTATATGACATGAACATGTGGAATATCTTTTGTATACATGATGTGGTTGAAGCCAATGGACATATATATAAATACCTATAGTGACGCATGAAAATGTAAAGGATGTACCTTTATGCTACTGTTTCAGAACTTTTTCATCATGTGTAATTTGGTTTTAATTATTCTTCATTTTGACTATATGATTAATTAGTAGTTGATCATATTTTGTGGTTTGAGTAATCTCGTTTAGCATGATGAGGTGTCATAGTTGCATCTCCAAATCATGTTTTGCAAATGGTCTACCTCTCTCTCATCTAATGTATGTCTCATCTCCACAATCATATTGAGAAATTGATTTGATTTCTCTCTCTTGTTGATGTATGTTGCATTCTAGTATCCATATTGAGCAATTACCCTAATTTCTCTTTCTCTTGATTTATGTTGATTTTCTTATTATCATATTGAGAAATCATCCTTATTTGTCCTTCTCTCTTGGTCCTTTGGGATATACTACCCTGTACACATTCTGTCTCTTCTAAGAGGTTGACTTATTTGGGAAGCTATATGTATATCACTACAAAAAATGGTCGTTAGCTACAAAATAAAATTGTAGAAAAAACCCAAAATTTTGTAGCTAAAAGCTTTAGCTACATTTATCCTTAAATTTATAATATGAATCTAATACCCATTTATCTAATTGTTTTTGCTACATTTTTCAAAATTATAGTTAGATATTCATCTAGCTACAAATTTACATGTAACCCTAATTGTAGGTAAAAATTGTCCTTATACATAAAGATGTAGTTGCAATTGTAGTTTAATATATGACTTCCATTGTATTTGTAGCTATGATATGTAGGGGAAAGGACATCTACTACAATTTTATATGCAGTTCATGTGTAACGAAAAGTGCCACTTACTACAATTGTAAATGTAGTTAGTGTGTAGTGAAAGACATCATGTACTACACATACATATGTAGTCGGATTATGTGTATAATCAATAAAATTGCAAATTTAGATGTACTTTTTAGAAAGAAAAACCATCAATACTGATCCAAATAAAAGTTTTGCATATAATGAAAATAATCATACTTTTATTTATATTGAAACAATGATACATATGAGGAGTACATTAACCTTTCCCCTATTTTACAGTATGTGAAAAAAGATACATGTATATAATAACCTTTATATGTCTCATGACCATATATGTTATGTTGATGTGTTCTTCTAGCTTCCTCCATTTACTACAACATCTATACACCTCATGGTCATGTGCATATTGTGCTATCATGATTTTTCTTCTGTAAGAAATCTAACACTTGTATCTTAACCTGATATGATAAGGCCGCTAAACTTAGAAGAAGACAATGACTACGGATGGATTGCTCTTCCTAATTGGACATCGAGAAGTCCTCCTTGTTATGTTTCTTATTGGCCATAGGAAATCCACTCGATGTATTTCTGTGCTATGTCCCATGTTCAACTCCTTCGAATTCATAGTTTCCTAAACAAGATGCATGATCATAGAGTCGTTCCCTTTCTTTGTGAACTATAAAAGAAAGGATATATTAGATATTTATTATAAGCATTTCATCGAATATCATAAAAGTTAGATAAAAATTTCTCGTTATAATTGAATTTACCATCGAATATCAAAGAAGTTAGATAAAAGTACTTACTATAATTGAATTTGCAATAAGATTGACAATTATTTGCCTAGTCTTTCCAGTATCCCAATATGCATTTCAAGAACATGGTGTTGCCAAGTAGCATGTCAAGAACATGGTCAAATACATATATCACCAATTTTAATATATAGAGACATCGAGGAACATAGTCATATACATATACCCGCCAAGTAGATTGTTGTAAAGTTTTTGGCTTTGTACTTGGTTGATGTAGAATCCTTTGGATTGCCTAAAATATCAACAAATTAGTTGTGAGTATCAATTAAGAAAAAACTAAGATAAATTATTATAAGAACCATGCAATCATGTCTAAATTTATGGGTAAAGGAGTAACTTAGACAATAAACCATCTAAACAAATTCAATGTTATTAATAAGGCAAATGCTTATCTAAGATGTAAATAGTGGCATATTAGGAACTGCTTAAATATTGTAAGATTCTTTTTAGCAAACTTATTGTACTACTCTGGGCTAAGATAAATCATTTCTCAATCCCCTAGGTAGTATCACACAAGAAATGTCTATAAAATGGAAAATTGTAACTATGTGTTGTTAGGTAAGAGAACTAGAAAATAGGAGGGAAGAGAATGATAACATCAAGACCCTCTCCTTATCTAAGATTTGCTTAATGATCATCCATTTTCACGATAAACTATCCCCGAATAGATGGAATGAATGAAAATAGTGACAAGAGGAAATGAATCCTATTATTAAGTGTTGGTCATATTCTTATAGATTTCATAAAAACCATAGCCAATTATGTACATGACCTCTTGCAATCATCTTCTTGTTCATAGGTCCCAACTCCAATGTCGAATCTTAGAATCTTTGCATCATGTTGTTGATTCTCTCATTTCCAACCACCCCATTGTTCCCAGCCTGCAATTTGGTTCAATCATCATGTAATAAAAGACTCCTTGACTTTACTTACTTTGTGAGCTCATATTAATGCAACAAGCTAGTAAGATCAATGTCACCATCACAGAAACATATATGATGGACTAGGCAATAGACTAAGGGGTGGATCGGTGGATAGGAGATAGGTTCACGATGGAAGTGGTCAATATTCTAACCATGGGTAACAAAGAGCCCCTCGATTAGGCAATTGCCATCCACTGACTTATCTAGCCTGTGTGGTTTGTGAGACAGCAAGGTTATACCCCTTCTATTGTCCCATACATCATAAATAAGCTCCTTATGGGTGTGGTGTGTAATGGTGTTAGCCCTTCTATTAACATCATATTTTTTATCATAAGATTTTTGAAGATTAGGTGCTATAGTATAACAATATGTAGCTTTTCATACTTTAAACCTTTTAGGACCCACACCAGATCTGAATATGTACAAGATCATTCCATGGAACAAAAAACCACAGTCCAAAAAACCAAGAATGTAATGGTGCAAATGAATTTATGGAATACTGCCCACTTCGTTCTCCCATTCCCGAAGAGCATCCTTATCTTCAACAGAAGTGTCGTTTTCCAAGGAGCCATCCGTGTCATGCTATTAAATTCCCTAGCAACATCTGTGAACTTTTCAACATCTTCTTGGCTACACATGTGCATTACAATAAGAAAATTGTTGCAAAGAACTATAAATGGACAAGTATAAACAAAAACCAACACACTAACAATCCTAATGAGGAAGATTTACTGAAAACTCAATGCACACAATTTAGATCTACCATATCGTGTGGCCTGAAGCAATCACAAAAAATTCACTGTGAGCATGAAAAGTAAACTGACATTTTGGTCATGGGGAGGACCCAAAATTTAATAGCTTATATTTGATTATTTTTAGATAATCGGAGCCTTGGAATCCATGAATGATGTGTTTCCACTCCAAGCAATTGACGACCTTGAGTAACTGGAAAGAAGAATAGAAAAGACACTAACCCATCAGGATTCTGCATAAGAAAGAAAGAAGAGAAAAAAAGAGGAAAACTTGAAGAAATATGAAGAAAAACTTGCATGGGCATGTTCTATTCTGGAAGAAGTAGTAATATTTGAAGAACATCAGTAGAAATGGGAAAGCAATAACAGAGTAGCAAAGAAGAGCACGAGAAATCCCTTTTTTTATTTAGCTACCGCTCCTTGCAAATGATAAAACTTGAACAATAGAAGAGGAGGATTTAAACATATCATAATTCAATATAATAAGAATAAAAGATAATGAGTAAGAAAACTTAATGAAAATTTGAGAATGACTTAGATGGGCATGAGCTGGAAGAAGCAGCTATACTCCTATACCTACAGAAGTACATCAACCCCACATGGTAATTAGAATTGACAGACAATGATTCCTCAACCTTTGCACCCAACCAATAGGTGTTGAACGAAATAAGGGGTGTTGGTTGTCCCTACACCTCCATCTCTTGCATTAATGTTTCAACCTCAACTGATACAAACTTAGCATAATTGACTGCATAAACTAGATCAGTGTAATACATGACTTATTGATAAGACTGACAAGACTTAATGATATGACCCATAAGATCTTTATCATAAGAGTATGAATCGGTGATTGACATTTTCCCTTTCACCAATTCATCTTTTCTGAATCATCAATCTGAACACTAGGAATCGATCATGATCACTTTTCAATATTGAATTTTCCATGGCACCTCTAATGCCATAGGTTGGATGTGCTATCTGTTTGAGCATCATGCATTGATGTAATTTTTTTGAGCCATATTACCTTTGATCACCTCCCGATTTCTTCTCATTAGTTTGTAGGTAAACATCATGATAGGGCATGTGGAAAAGATTATTCCATGCATCTGATTCTATCAGCATGCCACAAGCAACAACAACAAGGATAGACTAGCCACAATGCCATGTATTTTATTTAAAGTTGGATCTATATACCTACAAGTTTTGTGCATGATTCCCACCTCCCTCCACTCCCAAAATTTAAAGTATGTATACTGATTTCCTTGTAGGTTGTTAGGATGTCATTTTGTCATCCACAAAACAATCAGCCAAATTTGGATGCAACAATTGTTGTTGGGGCCAAAAAAATATGTTATTCAAAATTTCCTTCTAGCTTGGACTTGTTCTTGAGTAATGCAATACTTTTGGCAAATTAGGATAATGGGTTACCACTCGATGTTATCAATGGTGAGATTAGACTCTGGAAACATCAAACAATACTGAAGGATAATTGCGATACAAGAGTAAAGGGTGCATTAGGAAACCTACCTCCTTTTATGATTCTTTGGCTAGAGCAAGATGAGATGGCAACCAATAAGGGCCAGGAAACAATAGAGCCATTGAAATTTACTGGTAAAAGTGGTTTGATTGAGTGGGGAACTGGTAGAATTCTTTTGTACTACCTAAAAAACAAAACATTTACTAATAATCAATTGTCCTCAATCCATAAGAGGAGTAAGACCTTAACTCATTAACACAACTAGATATTGGAAGTTGCGAATTATATACCCCATAAAATGTAGTTCTAGTAAATAAAGATTTGCAGCCCACCATTTATCAACACTGCAACTCCACCCAGTAAAGAGCACCCATGATGGTTTTGTACATCATCCAAATGGAACTAAGAAAATGTTCATCAGGCATTGTGTGCATCTAATTTTAACAGTTAGAAGGCATGATGGAGTGATATATTGCTGCACTCTAGAAAATCATCTTGAAGAAATCAAATTAGAATCAAATTTCTACCTGAGAAGAGGTAGTGTACGATCTAGATCAGCTCCAAATTATGTTTACAGTTACCTCAAATATTTTAAAGGAAGATAAATAAGCTATTAACTGAAAAGGACAAGGGCTGGTTAAACTAAGCTTCTAGAAAAAAATGTATGCAACAAAGACATATAAAAACATGTTTTGGAAAATTGCATTCCTATGATTACGGAGCACATGAATCCAAAGGATATGGTTCAACTCAATCTAATCATAAATCATACATACACCTAGTAGTTTATGAACAAAAATCACATTTACGACTCAAGGGCTTCTATAAGTAAAGTTAGAGTTAATGAGAATGAGCATACCCATATTTTGGTTTGATTCCAAAATCTAGATTCTATGATATCTGACATAAACAAAAATAGGTTGTGCTAAAGTTTTGTTGTTGCTTTAACAAAAAACAACACAAGATAAACTCATGTTGCAATGCAAATATTCAAGTAATTGAAGAAATAGTGTAAGCATTTTTAAAATGAAGATAACGTTTATACCCATTTTAGTTCATGCTAACAAATGTTATACCAGATGCTTCTAACTTTGGTCATAGCTTTTAAACTCATGCTATAACAATAACTTATAGTTCGCCACACCCTATACAAACTTCCAAGAAAGCATAATATGAAACTAGTAATCAACTAATCAGCTTTCCCCAACTTTACTCTGCTACATGAAAATTGACAAGTCTGGATTGAACCTATTCTTTCTTCTATGAAGTAAACATAAAATAACCAACTAACGTTTTAGAGAAATAAGAAAGGAAGAATATACTTCTGAAATATTTAAACCTCGGTCATGTTTGGGAATATTAGAACCTCATGAAAAAAGGTGAATTCTAATTGAGTTGGTGTGCCCATAACTATCATATGTATCATGTGAAGTTCATAATAAGGTAGAAACTGCACTACAGACAAATTGATGATGTACTTTTTTTCTTCTAAAATATGTTTCAAACAAACAAAACAAGAGAAAATTGCAAGGATGAATCTGAAAATGAATGGTATCAATTTTCACTAACACTAGAACAACTCTCACCTATTCACATCAAGTTCATGTTTTCCTATCAAATAATTCAAATTTGATTGAGCAGGTGCCCTTTCTTGTGATCACTGTACTGGGAGCATGGTGGATTTAGGGAGGGAATGGGAATTCACCATAATGGAGAGTAATGGGATCACTATTCCTGTGTGGGGATTCAATAATTTTACAGGTGTGGATATTCCTTACAATAGAAAGTACTAGAATTGAACATGCTATCCATGAAGAAATTTGCATCATAAGAAACAATGCAGCAACCACTGCCCATGTGGAAGTGTGGTTAGACAAGAATAAATATGTCTCAAACCTAAATCATACACAGTCCACAGTGCTTAAAATTGATGATTCATATCTTCCAAGGAGCATAAAATCTTAGAAAAGATAAAGGTAATGGCAGTGTTAATACATAACAAGTTGTCCACAAATATTGACAAGAAGGAAACACATATATAATGACAAGATTACATTGAGTAAACAAAGCAAAGCCATGCATAAAAAATCATAGAAACCCATTCATAAGATCATATGTGGCCAATACAATTGTATGTGGAGGCACATTAACAATAGCATGTCTTGCAGTGGCACCCCATGAAATAAGGAATGGGGGGCACTCTTTCTCTCCTATTTGAAGAGCAACTTTCACTTTATTGACAGATTATATACTAGATTTGGATGTTGAAACACTATTCCTATAATGATGGTGATAGTAGGGTGACTCTAAGTGCATGAGATAAGTTGTCCTCAACTCTCTTGGCTAATATACTCACTCAATTTTGATTTTTCCATTTTCATATTGATAAAACCGTTACAAATTGTCAATAAAATCCACTAAATCCACTAGTATAAAAAAATTAGATATTTTTCTCTATCATGTACCTTACATGCTACTTAAATAATTCAGGTTATGTATATGCTATTGGCCAACTTTATCATATTCACAACTTGGTTTAACATGATCTAAGGCTGGGTTGGTTTACATGAGTTGTTTGTATTGATTGCACATTATTTGTTAACGTTAGTATAAATTATATTTATTTGTATACATTAAATCTCTCTCTCTCTATGACATTCTATGGACACGATCTCATTGTGGATTCTGAATTGAAAGTAACAATGGGAGGTTAGTTACCCATGATTTCAATAAAAAATTCTTGCATTTTATATGTTGTTAATGTTGAATTCTGAACTCAACATTCACTAGTTTCATTTGTAGGTGATGTGGTCTTGTTGGACTGAACGACTATGCATATTAACACTCCTTCCATCTATCAAGTGCAGAGATTTTCCTGTACCTAAGTATATGAATATTTATCACCTAACACATACAATTATAGCTTCTGACTTCACTTCAGTTGAGGATTTCATTAAGTATTATTGAGGATAGGTTGATATTGGAGGAAGAAAATGAGTTAATGGCACAAGATGTTTGTTCTATTCCCCTACCAATTATCAAGTACTTATCACTCAGAGGATCATTATTTATTTAATAAAACTTGCAAATGCTCTGGTTTCTAGACAAATTAGGATGATGGAGGTGGGTAAGCTATCCATCGTAAATATGAATATATTGAGGAAATGGATGCAACTACTACGGCGAAGCATGCTCCTGAAAATATATGTGGTATTGGATTTATAAGAAAACACAAGCCAATTAAAGAATGTGAATGCACTATTGCTAATGTCAAAGAAGACCAAATTGTGCAACTGTGCAACACATGAGTTCATGTTCCCACAACTTTTGCAGATTTACAATGTTATCTTTATAATAATAGACTACCTGCACTTGAATTAAATATTATAAAGCTAATAGTTTCTAGTACATTTTTTTTCAATTATTGATATAAATATCATCTAGCTACATTACTATGATTAACAAACCACCATATCATCACGATCCTCTCCATTACAGTTGATGGAAGATCGTAAACTTTTAGGAACAAATTTACATGGGGTATGGTGAAGATTTCTAATGAAAGAATCCTAACAAAACCCATATCACTAGATCAATAGAGGATGAATCATGGTTTCTATTGTACTAATCAAAATGAATTGAACGAATGATGGAAATTATGCTGAGAATCACTAAACCGACAAGACTACCTACCTCAAATTTGGGTGCACTAATGTTGTTATTTACTAGTATTCCCACTGTGCCATCCTTGGATTCCTAGTTTCCGCGCCTTGCTCTGCCACACCAAGCATTGAGCTTCATCACCATCACCCCCGGAACCCCAAGGTGATAGCACTAGTAGTCCTCATGATGGCTGCTCTGGAGGACTTGTCTTAAGGTTGACTGGTTATAGAGTCCCCTAATGAGTGATGACGTGGAACCCTAAAGTACCCACTGTACCTCCTAAAGCTCCTCCTCCACCCAATGGGTCGGCGTTTGAGGCAATGAAGGCTTCAATGGCAGGACGATGATGGGTGGAAGTGGAAATTAAGAAATAATTGGAATCACCATAGGTGGAGGTAGGTAGGGTGCTGATTGGGTGGAGATGGAGTAGTAGAGAGTGACCTTGCTAGATGGCTCACTGGCATTGATAGCATGATGACCATAGATAGGAGGAGGAAAGCATAAATTGGTGGTGGTGGTGGTGCTCCCCGCATGGTGGCTAGCCTTCTACAGAGGTAGCAGTGTGGATGGATCAATGGAGAGTAGGGCAAGGGAACTGGTAGTTGGAAATTTGGGAGTGGGGAGAGGGTGAGGACAACGTGCAAATTTAGGGAAGAACAATGTATTGGGGTATGAAAATTAAGTCATGCATGGGAGTTTTCAAAATGTGTGCACCTATTTTGAAATTAGAAAAAGGGTATTTGTGTTAAAATTGGAGGTAACTAGTTTGTATTCTATTGACTATACTTTCTTACTTACAATAAATTAATTGTAATGAGAAGTGACTTTTAACTACAGCTAAAATAGATGTAACTAGTATAATTGTAGGGAATTCATCCCTTTTTTGTAGTGTATATTGATCTTGGATCATCTTATTTATGGATATGATTGAATGCATATACGATTCCTTTGACCCCACTTTACATCATTTAAATGTTCACATCTATTTGTTGAGCGTGGCTATACTTTATCTTGTCAACCCTATTTACATGTGTTATTGACTAGTCATAACTAGAAATAGTGTCACTATATTTATGTTAGGCACTGGGGTTTTAGTCCTCCTACCAATGCACTGAGGTTTTTGTCCTCCCTAGATTTATTATATTTTGGGCACTAAAGTTTTAGTCTTTCAGCCAGTGCACTAAGCTTTTAGTTCTCCTGCAAAATCTATAATTGTTTGGTGATGAGGTTTTAGTCCTCATGCCCTTGGCATGGAAAATATTGATTCTTATCCTACTTTTTAGTATATTCTAGTATGTGTTGTAGACATCTTGCAACTGTTTGTGATTGTGAGAATTTGTTGTGATATTAAACAAGGCAAGAAATATCTTTTTATTTATCCTTTTTATCATATTGAAACTCATATTGTTTTGATATAAACTTGGATGGTACTTCTCCTTGGACGGGGAGCCTTGTTAAGTTTGATTCCCTTTTTCCTATTGTTGCTCAAATATCTATTAACATGATCATACCTACTTTTATGCTGATATTTTCATCTTTATTTTATCTTGTGAGGTGTGCTTCCAACCCCTTAGGCAGAGAGCAAGGAGGAGAAAGCCAAGGTTGACTCGGATAACACAGATGTAGCTGTTACTTTTTGGGAGATAGATTCAAGGTGGTTAGATAACCCTTTTCTGATCCTAGATGTAGATGTTACTTTTTGGGAGATAGATTCAAGGTGGTTAGATAACCCTTTTATGATCCTATACTATAGTGTTAGTTTCCTTTTGTGTATCTCCCTTCATGGTGAAAGATGATGTTATAAGAAAGAATTATTGTAGATAGAACTTTTACATTCCACTACTATACTTTCACCTTGTATACTTTTATTTGAGACAAGAAAAAATACACCTATTTCATTAGACCTTTTTAGTGTGTTTGAATTAGATGGATTTATGCATCAAATTGAGTAGGTAGTGGATCCCTTATCGGGTCCCAATCCTCGTACTAACCCCAATCAACTAGTTAGGAATGCACTATGTGAGGCCATGTCAGAGTCAGGCATTTCGTTGGTGGTAATCATCTTTGTCTTATGTATCTTATTGCATAATAATATAACTACTTAATAATTACATTCCTTTTGAGATTGTGACCAATTTCCTAATTGATTCTACTACTTGAGAAGAAAATAGAGTTTTTGTGCACAAGGGAGGATTTCTATTGCATCGTTTTAAGAAAAGATTAATGAGACCATGGAATATCCCTAGTGCTATAGATAAGTCTTGGGAAATTAGGGTTAACATTTACTCAGAAACAAAAGTTTATCATGTATTTACCCAAGCCGTCAACCCAGTGCCTTGCATCTACACCTATCGTTGTTACTTGCTTGCGGAGATACCTTCTCCTGTGTGAGTGTCATAGTCTCTTCTTCTTGCTCCTATTTATTGAAGGCATGTACTATTGGTGGCGGTACTTATAGTTCACTGAGATGCACCAACAATACTATTCAACATCGTCCTCATGTGTACCAGACATGAACGTGTGACAGCCTCATGAGGATCTTATGGGAGAAAAACACGCTTCTACATGTAGCAGATTACTAATTTCTCTGAGTACAACTCATTTCATCGAGTTGTAGGTGATCTAATTTGAGTTACCTAGTTCTATTTTTTCTTATTCTCTTTCTCTATTTGTTTCTATAATTTCTTATCATAATCATAAATTGTCCTGTAAATATATCAATCAACCTCTACAATTGTTTACTATTTCTTGTAACAATAAGTTATTTCTAACAACCTTAAAGAAAAATCAATATTTTGTCATTTGTTAACATGATTGGTCAAGAAATAGTTCATCATAGGGTTGACACATCTAGTATTGTAGACACATTCACCCGTGTCAACTTTAAATGTTGGTGGAGATGGATAAAAAATTGACTTATTATGGTAGGGTTAGTTGACTGTGTTGAAAGGATGAAGCCAAACATAATAGAATTGACCCTAACATTGTAGATAAAATCATTAATTGAAGGAGAAAGATTGTTTATGCATAGGATGTATCCTCCTTGAACTATATAACATCTTGTATGATATTTATTCTAAACTTCCTTTGTCATCAAAAAATTACTATGTGGTTTGTTAGATAGGGAATATAAAATTGAAAATCAGGGTATAGAAAAAAAATTATATTTAAAAATTTCTTAAGTTTCATATGGTAGAGGGTAAGGTTGTTTATCAGATAATATAGGAATACCAAATCTTGTAACAGTCTTCGAGAAGAAGATATGAAGTTACATGGTAAATGTATTACAATATTTGTCAATTAAAGGTTCCTTAAATGTTGAGATACTTTTATTTTGTATCTCAAGCACAAGAAAGTAGCCTTGTCCCTAAGCAAACTTATTATATATATGTCAATAGAGAAGGAGAACCTGGAAGATAAAATATATATTTTTGTTGATTTCAGCCTTAGTATCAACCTTACAGCTAATAATAATAAAGACAAGAAACCTAAAAGTTTCATAAACCTGAGGCCAATTCAAAAGAAACCAAATAACATTACCTTGTTTGAGTTGTGGATAGGTTGTTGCGGATGGTTTGCTCACTAGAACAAGTATTGTCCCATGAATATAACCAAGAACGTATAAGGAGACAATGCTTATTATCATGACAACTTTCTTAAACCTCAATGAAGGGTGTGCATATATTTAACTTGTAATCCTTTTGATGTTTGAGCCACTTTATTCAATAATAGACATTGGGTCTAATATGAATGTTTATGCTGATAAGTCCCTATTTGTGTCATACCAGTCATCTTTAGTCCAATCCATGACTTCATACAATGTGATCTCTATAAAAGCCAAATGAGAACGATGGGAGGACCTGCCATTTTTTTTAGAAAAATGTAGATGCTTCATAGGTTCACAAACATTCATCTATTCGGCACAATATTACTATTGGTGCAATTTTACTTAGAGATGATTTAATAATCAATTGTAAATGTAATAAAGCTATTACTACTTGAGTTTAAGATGGTTCATTCTTTGGTAATAGGTATAGTGTGATTTTACAAATCTTTTTAAGATTCACACAAGACTTGTTTCGAATTCTGATCTTAATTTGAATGAAAATTTGACTTGTTTGAATCCTTTTTTATCTAATGTATGACATGCATGATGGGATCATGGATAGGTTATTTCATAATATGTATGAATCTAGATTTCATCCTAATTCTAATATTGATGAAATTATATGTTGAATATGTGTAGAGGATAAATATGTAATGCTCTTTTATTCTAGATAGGAATTCGAAAACTCTTCATTTTTTGTACATTGATATATCCAAATGTATTGGATTGCAACTAGGGATCATATGTGTTATTTTATAATTAACATTGATTATGATAGTAGATTTGATTAATCCTTTTACTAAAAACTAATATGAAGCGCTAAAAATTTGAAAAAATTAAGAAAGAAGCTAAAATAAAAGTGTGTAAGACACTTAAAAGATTAATGTCTAATAGGAGAGGAGAGTATACCTTGAACACATTCTTGGAATTTTGCCTATTTCATAATATAGTACATGAGGTTACTTTTCCTTTTTAACCACAATATAATGTGATTGCTCAGTGGGAAAATCAAACCTTGATAGATATGGTAAAATCATGCTCCAAAATTCTAGAGTATCAAAATTTATGAGTATGAAGCTATGAACACAAATTTTCATGTTCTGAATAGATTTTCAAATAAACATAAATATATTCGATTGTGGGACTACCTTGAAAAGGTACTTGTCTCTAAACACAAAAGGTTGAAATCGAGATCGAAAAGAATAGATGGCATATTATTGGGTTATGTAAAAAAGTCATGTCTGTAAATTCTTAATTGTAAAATATAAAATCTTGGGCATTAATGGAAATATAATTGTGGAATTACGTGATGATATATATTTTTAAGACATTTTTCCAATGAAATCTAGTGTACCTAAACATGTTACTCAAGATGTTTCAATCATCACAAGTTTCACTAATAAGTATTTAGAAAGGATGATAAATGTGGGAGGTGACTCAAAACATACTATTTCTTAATCTAATGATTTAGAGAAATAATTGTTACAATTAGAAGCAAATGGCCTAGAACATCCAAGGATTTTGGAAGTGTGTTCCTTACTTATTATATTGAGGATGAGTATCCTCCCTCCAAGATATGATTTCTCTATAAGTTAAGCTTTAAGAGGAGGTTGTTAATGATAATCCAATCAATTCTCTCAAATGGAATTTAGGACTTGGTGGATTTAAACTATTGGTTGTTCTATAGTTGGACATAAATGTATCTTTAAGAATATAATTAATTCACACATAATAATAAATAAGTATATCATTAGATTGGTTTCTAGGACATACACAATGGGAGGGAATAGAATGTTTTGATATTTGTTCTCATTTCTCCCAAGTGGCCACAACCTATGTACTTATAGCATTGGATTCCATTTATAAATGTTCTATCCATTAGATGGATGCGAAGACCACATTCTTACATGAAAATATTTAAGTCAACATATAAATGGAGCAACCCGAGGGTTTTGTGGTTTGTGGGAATGAGTCCAATATGTTTAAACTTGTTAATTTATTGTATGGCTTGTAACAAGCACCCAATAAATGACCATGAAAAATTTGATATGATGATATCATCTTTTGGCTTCATTTATAATGATTTTGATAAGTGTGTTTACTACAAGATTACCAATTCATATTTTATGCTAATATGTGATCATATCCCACTTTTCAGTACAATATGAAATTATTAAATGAGACAAAATCATATTTTTGTATCAAGTTTGAGATGAATGATATGGATGTCACTGATATGATTTTAAGGCTTAAAATCACTATGTATACTAAAAAAATTATTTGCAATCGCTGTCACTATGCTGAGAAGATGTTGAAAAGATTTTAGTACACATCAGGTAAACTTGTTGAGACTCAACTATGATATTGAAAGATTATCAAAAGTTTTATGGATATTGTTAACTACACATGACTAGATATTGTATTTGTTGCTAGCAATTTAAGTAGATACACAAGTTTTTATGATAAGAACCACGGGAAAGCTCTTGATAGAGTATTCATATACATGAAGGGAACTAGTTTCGTCAGGAACATTATAGTAAGTATCCTTTTATAATCCAAGGATATAATGTTGCAAGATGGATTTTCATAAACTATGGGAGTAATGCGGTCATAGGATATGTATCCCTATTGGGAGGAGTTGGTGTATTTAGGTATAAGAAACATGTCATAGTTTCTTGATCCATCTTTGAGTATGAATTGTGTGCTATAGATGAAAATGGATTTGAACATGAATGGCTACACATACTTATGTCCAGTTTAGTGATGGTAAAGAAGTGACTTCCTACACTTTAGCTTCATTGTGATACTATAAAACTCTAGACCAAATAAGTATCATAGAACCGTTTGTTACCCAAATCCTAACTCCAAATGAATATAACATCAATGGCAATAGGACCTAGGTGCCTATCCCTAGCATGCTATTACTAGTGCAAATGTAGAAGTGTATCTCTTAGCATACATGAACAAAAAAAAGATAAAAGCACCAATCCTAAGCTCAACATTCAAAAAGTATTATTAAGCAACATATTTTTATTACAAGATTTCAATTACAATTTGAGAGTCAATATACACAAGTCTACTCATGTACACTAGGGATCTTACAACAAGTACACCTGACATAGATCACCATGCCCATCAACTTCTAGTCATCTTTGAGCCTATAAAATATGTGAAACAAAGTTGGCTAAGCACATGAGGTGTTTAGTATAGGGGTGAAAGATTCATATGCATACATTTTTCATAATTTGAAAAGATTTGCATAAGTAAATGAGCAATAATGAACAAGTTACATATTTAGAAAAATGGGAGCCCATGTTTTATGTCATTTTACTACAAGTATACCATCATATCATGCATTCATAAGGCCTTTGACCAACTTCGCATTGGAAGGGTCTGTAAGAATGCTCAAGATTAGCTAACCCTATTATA
This sequence comes from Alisma plantago-aquatica, assembly GCA_963693085.1. NCBI lineage: Eukaryota > Viridiplantae > Streptophyta > Magnoliopsida > Alismatales > Alismataceae > Alisma > Alisma plantago-aquatica. The sequence goes on along the minus strand of OY856409.1, from coordinate 1,270,671,086 downwards.
CATGAGTAACCTCAAGGCCATCACCAAGAGCTATTCATGAGGGTCCTCAATGATCAAAAGTCATAGAGAAAAACCTTGTTTCAACATTGTTTGGATTTTATACATATTATGTTTGCAAGTTACAAAACAATGATATGATACAAACATCAAGTACATACTAGAATACTACAGGAAATATGTGAGCAAATAAACAAGCATACATATGTATCTCATTTCAATTAAGAAAGCCATATTCATAGATTTCATAACCTATCCTTGATCATATGGATCACTAGCCAAACCTAGTTAAATTCAAGATTACATAAATGTATCAGTTTCTTGTCATTAACCCATCTAGATTCATTTCATGGTTTTGGCCAAATTAGGTTCCAATTTGGTTACATAGGGGTTTGATGATCTTTTACTGAATTAGAGGTCATCAACAAGGTGTTGTATGAGTTTCATAACATTTTGAGCTTCCATCTTTTTTGTATGAACATTTCAAGATCTATGCCACTTATGTACATTTTGAGGTTCAAAAGACTCATAATAGGGCACGAAGGTTCATGATCTTCAAGACAAGGGATCCAAGAAACATAGAGAGTATAAATCAGGAAATTAGGTACATAAGAAGCATATTCAAAATATGGGTGGATGTCCCCTAGGGTTTAGGCACCATATTTCCAATCTCAGGTTATAACATTTCCACACACGATCACAAAACAACACTATCCACATAATTTATCAAGAAATATTATGAGGCTTAAGGGGGCATCCACATCCAAGGTAAACATAAGGGATATATTATTCCCTGATTTTAGAGGAAAGGAAAAGGGTAGAGGATCCTTATTACTATAAGGGCACAACCAAGTTATACACAGGCATCAAAAAACAAAACTAGTGGGTTTGAGTCATACACATGATCATACACAAAATTGGTTGGCCTTAGACATTTAGGTCACAACACATAGTCATGTTACTGATTACCATGATCTCATAGGGTTGGAGGAATCAAAAGAGTCAAAGATATCATTTTGGATTAGGTATAATCAAGCCTAAACATGTATGGGACATATGCATGCATATCATGAAATAATAAACTAACAATAGAATAGGGGGTTCATGAGTGATACAAGAATCATGGAGTTCATATAGTTACTTATTTTCAGATTAGGTAATGTTAGATGGAACAAATAAAAAGATTAGCCGCCAAGGATAAAGTCCATAATTTACATTTAAAACATGTCACCAATGTACATTTGAAGTCATCAAATTGCAAGAATGATGATTAGGGTTTCCATAATGCTCAAGATTCATATAAGCTGTTTATTTGAGTTGAAAAAGTAGATTGAGTATCAAAGAATCAGACTTTATTAACAACATGTATCAAATATGGTTAGCATAGTCAAAGTTCATATTATTGGAGAAATAAGAGAACTAAAAGAAGATTTAAGATATCAAAGTATTCTCATGTTATAGACCTTCTCGAGAGGATTAATTTGATATACATGTTTGTATATTTTGGCCAAGGGATTAGAGAGTTGTACATTTTTGAAGATTCAAGTCCAAACTATATGAAAATGAGGGGATACCTTCATTTATGAAGTGATGAGCAGAGGCCTTTGGATCCAAGATCCACGACTACAATTTGTGCGCATACAAGACCATGCCTGCATGCATTTGTCACCACTGCTGGTGGTCGGCCGATCAAAGGATGACTGTGTGGTGAGCGGCTAGAGGTGGGTAGGAGAGGCCACATTGCGCTGCATCTGGGCCATCAACACTCGGATGCTCCCTAGCATCGATGTCCAGGATGAATCCCACAACCGAGTTTCACCTGTGCAATGCAGATGTTGATTGTGATGTCGATTTCATAGGAGCTTCACTCCAAGTCTCCTATGGCTACGATATGGAAGAGGAGAGTGTTGCTGAGACTCTGCTCGAGGTCACAGTGCCAAATGGGTCGTCAATGTCCACTATCATGGAACGGAGGGGCAAATCCGAGCCTGGACCTCCATGGCAGTGGTCAAGGCTGCATTTTGAGAAAAGAGAAGCAAAGAGGGGTTTCTAGGGTGAGAAAAAAAAGCAAAAATAAGGGGGATATGACCAGAATGAAGAAAGAATTCAGTTGGGCTATTCAATTAGTTAAAAAGGGGTTGGGAAGGTAGCTAATTGGTTTCCCTAAAACCACATTGCTACAAAGATATAAGTCAAGATAAGGATGACCTCCTGGCCATCAGATCATTGGAGGCAAACCGTTTCACAAGATCAAAGACCCAGATTAGGCGAGGCCCTCACGAAGGCTGGGATTGCTGACTTGGTACCTAAAGAGGGAAGACCCAGCTTGTTGGGCTGCACCTCAACTTTGGCCCTAGAAAGGCTTAAAATTGAGTTAAAAACAAATAAATCCATAGTAATTTAAGCTAATATTGAAAAGATCATAACTTGGGCTATGATGGTACGATTGAGACGACTCTTACACTGTTGGAAAGATAATTAAGAGCTATACCACTTGATATATACTACAAAGTGATACAATCATAGTGATGAAGTTCAAAATTAGATTCAAGAAAGTGTTGTATTAAACCATGGTGCTTAGTTCAAAAGTGAAAATTAATGTCACACACTGTACTATTGACCATTCATGTCACCAAATTAGAGTATCATCACATTCATACTATGGTATTTAAATCAACTAAGTGAATTTGGGTCACATACAATAAGAAAAGGGGTAAAATCAAAGAGAGAGAAAATTGAGGTTGTCACATCCTTCCCTCCTTACAAGAAATTTTGTCCTCAAATTCATCCAAGATCATAATTAAGACTCAAGTTAATATCCATTGGGTCTTGGTATTCAGCCATCACTGTCAAGGCATTCCCCACAATGGGATGCATAATTATGTTATCATCATCAAGGGTGTTATCATATCAATTATATACAAATTACTTATTGTTCAATCATGTTATGACATCATAATGGAATTAGGTTTTTATTTCCATCCCTTAGTATCCCTACATTAGGGTCTTTGTTCATATTTTCATACAAGACCAAGGTGTATTATCAAAAACTAGGATATCAATTCTCAAATGAAGATGCTCACAATCATGACTTCCAAATGAGATCACCATTGAACGTGTAAGTTTCATTATTATACTAGATTTTATGCATGCTTTAGTTTTCCCCTAAAATTCTACCAACTATCCCCAATTACGTTCATCATTTCTCATTTTGGGTTTGAAACTAAGTGATTTATTCATCATGTTTATTTGAGTTATGACCCCAAGAGCATCTTCATTTTGAGTTAATAATTTCATTTGGGTATTAGATTCAGTATGTTAGCCCTGATTATTCAAGCTAAGATATGTAGGCATCATCATATCAAGTTCATGATTCGAAATTACATCTTTCATGTAAGTAATGGTTTTGTATTATGCCTAGCTTACGAGAGTGGCTTATCATACATATATCAAATTTTCAACTTAAGTGAGATTATCATCAAATATCATGCCTTGTTTGAGGAACAACAATATCATCATCATTTAGATTCACAATTATCTCACTTGTATATAGAGAGGGCTCCTTAAGCTCAATTTTCTCAAGATAAGACCTAGTCTATGTCCAACATGACATGCTAACAACAACAGTCTACCCCTAATAAAATTTCTACCCAACTTTCAAGAAACAAGGGAGACCACTAGATTCCTTTGCATATAACTGCTAACCCGAGTATGAGGCTCATCAAGGAGATAAACATCATGTACATCATCTTAGGGTTTTAGGACATATCCCTCACCTATGTAGAAAACATCATATATTTGATTGCCTCTTCCTCTAGGGTGAGATGTTTTCATAGGAAATCTAGGATTCGACATTTGCAAGGGGACCACACACTAGGCGACTCGACATACCTACTTAGAAGTAGTCTAGTTAGCCAATCATCATCATGTATTTTATTATACATATTTTTGACATTTCATATACTTTGGAGGTTAGGTACTCTAACCTTCTTCTGTGTCAGGTTGACCCATCTCAAGGGTTCACCCTTTCCGTATGTCCCCTACTAGGTGTCCTTCTTTGTAAATAGAGTGAGGCATGTGTTTGTCCCAAACCATAACTCATGTATTGAATCTCAACATGTACAAGACTAGTCACAAGCAATCACACCAACTCACTAGCTACATTTATCACATGAACCAAGTCATATGCATCACACATGGTGCTAGGACTAGCTAGGGTTACCTAATTGAAACACATCTCATATCATCAAACCCTTGCATCCTCCAACATCAATTTCTATAATCATGAAGAAACTCATGAAATCATCATCATCATCATCATCATCATCATCATCATCATCATCATCGTCGTCGTCATCGTCATCGTCATCATCATCATCATCATCATCATCATCATCATCATCGTCGTCGTCGTCGTCGTCATCATCATCATCATCATCATCATCATCATCATCATCATCATCATCATCATCATCATCATCATCATCATCATCATCATCATCATCATCATCATCATCATCATCATCATCATAATCATCATCGTCGTCGTCGTTGTCATTGTCTTCATCATCATCATCATCATCATCATCATCATCATCATCATCATCATCATCATCATCATCATCATCATCATCATCATCATCATCATCATCATCATCATCATCATCATCATCATCATCATCATCATCATCATCATCATCATCATCATCATCATCATCATCATCATCATCATCATCATCATCATCATCATCATCATCATCATCATCATCATCATCATCATCATCATCATCATCATCATCATCATCATCATCATCATCATCATCATCATCATCATCATCATCATCATCATCATCATCATCATCATCATCATCATCATCATCATCATCATCATCATCATCATCATCATCATCATCATCATCATCATCATCATCATCATCATCATCATCATCATCATCATCATCATCATCATCATCATCATCATCATCATCATCATCATCATCATCATCATCATCATCATCATCTAGGTGCTTTATCATGGCTCTAGAAAACTCTAGAGACTACAACTATTATCTAAACTCTCTCATCTAAACTGCATCTTACATCTCTTTCTCTTAGGTTACATGGACACTCACTGCTTTTCTTCATGGGGTAACATTTTTCATATTTACATATACTTATAGTTTTATCCAACATTGAGATGGGCGATGAAAACCACCATACTCCGTTCAAACAAAACAAAAACCAAAACGAGTTACCACACTCATTAGGCAGTCTAGTACCATGGCACCTAGAGAATTAGCAAGAACATGGTGCACACTTGAGTAGCTGCCCTAAGTACATGCCACAAAGATATGTTTAGGGTTGTAATAAGAACTCCCTTTTCTCACCCTCCTAAACATACAACCCATAATACAAGACAATAGAAGAATAAAAGAAAGGTTATAGGGACTACAAAGTCTACACCTAGTTCTAGAACATCTAGGTTCTGACCTGGAGGCTAAATGAAACTTAGTCCACAAATGACATTTTATTAGGTTTCTAGGATTGAGATGTAAGGTGAGTTTAGTTTGTGTTTCATGTGAGAAATGTTTTGTGTAATTATCATTCATGCTATGATACCATCTGTCATGGAACCATTTGTTATCCAAATCCTAATTCTAAATGATTATAAAGTCAATGGTGGTAGGACCTAGGCGTTCACCCCTAGCATTGTATTACAAAAGTGTGAATATGGAAGCGTATATCTTAGCATGTATGAACAGATAACAAGATAAAAGCACCAATCATAATATCAACATTCAACAAGTATTACTAAGCAACATCCTTTTATTACAAAATTTTAGTGACAATTTGGGAGTCAATATACACAAGTTTGCTCATGTACACAAGGGATCTTACAAAAAGTACACCAGACATAGCTCACCATGCCCATCAACTTCTAGCCATCTCTGAATCAATAAAACACATGAATCAAGGAGGGTCAAGCATACAAGGTGCTGAGTGCAAGGCTGAAAGATACATATACATAAGCTTTGGATAATTTGAAAAGATTTTCATAAGTAAACAAGGAAGAATTCAAGTGAAGTACATAGAAAAATGAGAGCCCATGATTTATGTCATTTTACTCCAATTATACCATCATATAATGCATCCATAAGGCCTTTGACCAACTTCCCATTGGAAGGTTCTATAAGGGTGCTCAAGATAGGTAACCCTTTTATATGTGAGGGATCTCGAGGACATCACCAAGAGCTAAACATGTTTCTCCATGAGGACCTCTATTACTAAATTCATAGAGAAAAACACTGTTTCAACATTGTATAATGGAGTTTCTACATATTATGTTTGCAAGTTACAAAACATTGATACGAGACAAATATCGAGTACATATTATATTACTACATGGAATATGTGAGAAAATAAAAGGCATACATATGTATCTCATTTCAAGCAAGATAGCCATAGACATATAATTATTAAAGTTTGTACCTAATTCATAGATTTCAAAACCTATCCTTGATGATCTAGATCACAAGCAAAATCTAGTTAAATAAAAGATTACATACATGTATTAGTTTCTCATCATTAACCCTAACTAGATCCATTTTACAATTTTGGCCAAAATTAGGTTCCAAGTTGGTTACTTAGGGATTTGATGATCTTTCACGGAATTATAGGTCATCAAGAAGGAGTTACTCGATTTTCATAACATTTTGAGGTTCCATCTATTTTGTATGAACATTTCAAGATCCATGCCACTTATGTTCATTTTGAGGTTCAAAAGACTTATAATAAGGCACGAAGGTTCATAAAGATAGGGGATCCAAGAATGAGAGAGATTATAAATCAGGAAATTATGGACATAAGAAGCATATTCAAAATATGGGTGGATGTCCCCTAGGGTTTAGGCATCATATTCCTAACCTTGGGTATCAACATTTCCACTCACGGGCACAAAATGACATTGTCCACATAAACAATCGAGAACCAACATGAGGCTTGAGGGGACATCCACATCCAAGGTAAACATACGGTATATATTATTCCTAATTTGAGAAAGACGTAAAAGGGGAGAGGATCCATATCATTATAAAGGCACCACCAAGCCATACATGGGCATAAGAGAACAAAACTAGTGGGTTTGAGTCATACACATCATCATACACAAAAGTGGTTGTCCTTAGGCATTTAGGTCACAATACATCATCATCTTACTGATTCCCATGATCTTATAGGGTTGAAGGCATCAAAAGGGTCAGAGATATCAGTTTGGATTAGGTAGAATCAAGCCTAAATATGTAGGGGACCTATTCGTACATATCATGGTATATAAACCTAAAAAGAGAATAAGGAGTTCATGAGTGATTCAAGAGTCATGGAGTTGATATAGTTACTTATTTTCAGATTAGGTAATCTTAGATGGCACAAAGAAATAAGATTAGCCATCTAGAATAAATTCCATCATTTACATTCAAAACAAGTTACCAATGTACATTTCAAGTCATTCAAGTGCAAGCATGACGATTAGGGTTTCCATAATGCTCAATATTCATATAAGTTATGAATTTGAGGTGAAGAAAGTAGATTGTGTATGAAAGAATCAAACTTTATGAACAACATGAATGAAATATGGTCAACATAGTCAAAGTTCGTATTATTTGAGAAACAGGATAAC